>CM069162.1:13558800-14158800 GCA_035221665.1 Okamejei kenojei
CAGAGAAATATAGTATTCTGCCTTTTGATTAAATTCAGCATCTAAGGTTGTAAATGGAACCAGGATCGAGAGAAAGTCTGCATTTAGTTGACATTAGCTGTGTGAGTTTGCCCTGTGCTCCTGGCGTTACTCATTCTCCTGTCGTCCTCGTGTCTCTACTAGTTGAATCCTCCCGGCATCATTAAAGTGAGGCATTCAGTGTCTTAACTTGGATGTCAGCTTGGGAACCCTAGCACTGCCTCTCAGTGGAGGCTGACAGTTCATGCCTCACCCACAGAGAGAGATCTAGTCTGACCCCTGGATGAGAAATTAAAAACGAGACACCTCCCACTCTCGGGCATGTCCAAGATCCCACGGCATCGGTTTTTGGACAGTGCCCAGGTCTCTCTCCTCTTGTTGGTGTCGCAGAAGCAGCCGGCTTCATCATTATCAGATTGCTGTTTGTGGGATGCACTTGCCTCCACAAATGCTGCTTGACCCTTTGAGTTCCTCCGGCAGTTTGTTTGATGAAGCGTCATTGTACAGTGCTGCGGGATGTGCGCTCGCTTTACAGGAAGTATCTGGGGGCTTCGGAGAGATTCAACAGAATGCTGTCTGGATTAGCGGCTATTAGCTATAAGGATGGACAACCATGGATTGCTTTCGCTGGAGTGTTGGTGGTGAGGGGAGACCTGGTAAAAGTATATAACTTAATGAGAGGTGTAGATAGGGTAGACAGCCAGAACATTTTTCCAAGGGTGGAAATGTCAAAGACTAAACATAGAAAGTACGTGCAGGAGTAGGCCATTCGGCCCTTCGAGTCAGCATTGCCATGCAAAATGATCCTGGCTGATCCTCCAGAATC
The DNA here is from genome assembly GCA_035221665.1 of Okamejei kenojei. Classification (NCBI taxonomy): domain Eukaryota; kingdom Metazoa; phylum Chordata; class Chondrichthyes; order Rajiformes; family Rajidae; genus Okamejei; species Okamejei kenojei. Next base: position 13,559,645 of record CM069162.1, read on the forward strand.
AGTACCTGCTTCCTGCATCTTCCCCCATATCCCTAGAGTCCGTTAGCCCTAAGAGCTATATGTAACTCTCTCTTCAACACATCCAGCTTGGGATTGGCGTGCTCTCTTTGCTTCAATATTGTTGGTCCAGGGCAAATTATTGGCGATATGTGGTTCAACCTCGGCCCTTGTTGTTCGGGGTATCGATGGGGGCTCGGCTGAAACGTTACAACCTTGTTGATTGCAGCAAGCCGTGTAACATGGGCACGTGGCAAGGACAACACGCAGCCTTCCTTGTGGTGCGGCTCAATTCATCAAAGAGAATGACGAGAACAATAGAAGACACTGAAATTATTCTTTGGATAAATGATGGGTGAGGAGGGGAAATGTAGGGGTGAGGGCCAACAGCATGAGAACATTGCTGAAGAGGCCGGTTGATTAACTTGGGATGAGAACATAGGTTCATTTATTGTCACATACACCAATTGGTGTAGTGAAATTTGAGTTGCCATTGCAGCACATTAATAAGAATACAACACAACATTATAAAGGAATTGAACATTAAACATAAAAACATCCCCCCCACACAATGGTTCCCACTGTGAGGGAAGGCACACAGTCCAGTCGCCATGGTCGGGCCTATTGAGGCCTCCGCAGTCGCCGCCACGGGGCCCGATGTTTCAGGCCCCTCTCGCCGGGTGATGGTGCTCCGGCGTCGGGAGAACCCTCTCAGCGGCTTGGGACGCCTGGAACGGCCGCTTCCTTACCGGAGACCGCGGCTTCCGAAGCCAACAGGCCGCGCTGGACGGAGCTCCCCCACCTGCGATCTCGGCGAGAGGTCCCAGGCTCCGCGGTGTTGAAGTCAGCGCCGCCGCCGCCCGCGGCCGGACGCTCCACAGACCCACGGCTCCGCGATGTTCCATCGGCGGACTCAGCACTCCGGAGCTCCAGCGGGGCGACCCGGGCCAGGCATCGCCCGCTCTGCGAAAGCGTTCCAGCGCTGTGCCACTGCCGAAGCCATGGTTCTGGCCGGTCCCCTCAGGAAAAGCCGCTCCAGACCCCGCTGGTGGGCCGCGAGGGCGGGTCGAAGATGCTGCTCGGAGGAAAGCCGCCTCTCTGACCAGGTAGGGATTAGGAAAAGCAGTTTCCCCCTTCCCCCCCCCCCCCCACCCCGCATAAAAAGAATAGACCTCCAAAACAAAACATTATTTTAACATACTAAAAATAAAAAAAGCAGATAAAAGACGGACAGCTGCGGGCAGGGCAGCCATACCCAACCGGACGGCGCCCCCTAACATGAGTGCAGAATAGCAAATATTCCGTTCAGAACTCAAGGCTGATTTGTGGCGATCAAGCATTTCAGACGTCATGGGCAAATGTTCTTTGGAGAGACTTCTTGCAGTAGATGTGATGTAGCTGCAGCTGACACCTCCTGAACCACACAAGTGGTCGCACATCTGGCACCCACGCGGAAGAAGCTTGGTAAAAATAAACCCTTTTAATTAGATGTGCTGTCACACACGCTGTGATCTGGTTGGCCAATCTCAACTTGTGCTGCTGGAGGGTGAGGGGAACCATTTTCGGGTTCAGCGCGCTGGCTTGTTTGGCGAGATGGCGGCAGATGACGGATGACGCAGCTTCCCTTGCCCGAGATGGAGGCCAGGCATGAGAACCAGGCTTCTCGCTGATCCCTGACATTGCAGATGTCGGAGGGGGTGGGAGCAGATCGGGCACTGGAATATAGCTGTGTAACAGATGCTGAACCAGCACAATCGGCTCAGGACGGGGAGATTAAGGGGAAATCCCCTTGAGTTTTGAATGACTGAGCCCAGACTGTCCGACCGTTTGCAGTTTGTTGGTCTGGACAGAGCCCTGTCCTCCACTATTCTCTAACATGAGGTGATCCAGAACGTGTGTAGGAAGGGACTGCAGGTGCTGGTGTAAATTGAAGATAGACACAAAAAGCTGGAGTAACTCAGCAGGTCAGGCAGCATCTCTGAAGAAAAGGAATATTGGTCGAGATCCTTCAGTTTGAATCCTTTTCTCCAGAGATGCTGCCTAACTTGCTGAGTTACTCCAGTTTTTTGTGATCCAGAACTTCACGATCTCCATCCCAACTTGCACCAAGTTTCACAACCACCATCACCAACCGGAACTGCCACTGGTTAAGACGTACTCTAACCCTAGTTTTCCAGTTATCCCCACAGCGTCTCTACATTCTTCATCTCTGAACCCCCTTCAGCCCTTACAAGTCTGTGAGGTTTGTTTCTTCCTCCAATTTTTGGTCTTTAAGAATCAGAGTTATTCATTACAAAAACAGGCCCTTGGGCCCACTCCATCCATGCCATCAAGTGTCTATGAAAATTCTGAGATCTCAGTTGACGCCATTTCAATTCCCGTTCCCACACCGACCTGCCCATTCTCCACTGCCCGGGTTAAGCCCCACACCCAGCTTTATTCATTTCTCTCTCTTAACCCCATCGCTCCCCGCTCGGCATCCCCAGTCTTGTCTGCTTCCATCTGGCTCTCCCATCTCCTCTGCCCTAATGGTTCCTATTGCCACCTTCCTTGACTACTGGACTCCAGCACAGGCATTCCTTGTGTTCCTGTTAATCACCCACTTGGCTTTCTCCTCCTTCGCTTCCCTCCCCGTACCTGGTTCCATCGGCCCATTATCCCTCGCCCCGCTTCGCTCCACCAATCATCCTCTGACCCTGTCTCGCCACTCCCCCTCTCTTTATGCTGGCGAACCTCCCTCCCTCTCTCAATCCAGATGCAGGGGTCAGAACCCAAACACCTGCTCCTCTCCCCCACCCCCGCCCATCCCCCAGTTGCTGGTCTACCCAGTGAGTTCCTCTAACAGATTGTTTCAGCTATTAGACCCTGGCTAATTTTCCAACATTTGGTCCATAGCCTTGTCTTGTCGCCACCACCCCCTCATGCAGTGTTCCAGATTCCAAACCACCACCTGCATCAGGGGGACAAAGATTTCTCTCGCATCTCCTCAACATGTTCCATCCCTTCCCTCTAAATGCTTCTTCATCCCCCTATCCACGTGTGTTCTCATCAGCAGAACAAGCCAATTGACCAAAACGCACAGTGTTAGGGGAACTCAGTGGGTCAGGCAACATCGGTGGAGGGAATAAACATGGGTGTTTCAGGTTGGGAACCTTCTTCAGACTAATGGAGTTGGGGGAGAAAACTGGAGAGGAGCGGGTGGGACAACGCCTGGCAGTGATGGTCGATAAAGAAGGGGGGAGGGAGGGGAGTTATTGGCAGGTGGGTGGAGTAAGTGACTGGGTTGTAGGTGAAAAGGAAACAAAAGGGAGAGAGAAGTGGAGGAGTGAAATGTAAAACCCTACGAGGCAAAATCTATAAACAAGATGGTGTGTGGGGGGCTGGAGAGGTGAAATAAATAGGGGAAAAAACAAAAGCTGGGCGTCGGGCCTAACCCTGGCAGTGAAACCAGGTGGAGAATGGGCGGCTCGGTGTGGGAACGGGAATTGGTTTGGCGTGCAACTGGAAGCTCTGGATGGTCGTAGATATAAAAGGGAAGGATTCCTCGGTGAGAGGAAAGTGGGGGGAGAATAAAAAGAAAATATCAGATTCCAGGATGGGCAAGGATGGTGATTTCTGCTCAAGATTCCAGCATCTGTTGTTCATTGTGTCTACATCTGTCTGATTCGCCGAATTGTTCCCTGCCTTGAGCTATTGTGAAACTGTCCCTGAATCTGTGAAAAACGCACACCACCAGATTCGGGGACAGTTTCTTCCCAGTTGTTATCAGTCAACCGAATCAACCTACCACACATAGCGCAGTGTTGAACTTCTGTCTACCGCTTTGGTGACAATCGGACTACTATCCTTCATTCTACTTTGCTGGCTTTACCTTGCACTAAAGGCTATTCCCTTATCACGTACCTATACACTGCAAATGGCTCTCATGTATTGTCTCTCTGCTGACTGGTCAGCACACAACAAATGCTTTTCACTGTACCTGGGTACTCGTGACAATAAACTGAATTTAACTAATCGCCCCACCATTGAAACTCTGCCTACAGCTGCCCTGGCTTCGAGTTCCAGAATAACACCCCAGGCAACACCCCCTTCACTTCCTCCCCCCTCTCTTCCCCCTTCCTCTACCTCCCCCCCCTCTCTCCTCCCCCTTCCCTCTCTCTCTCTCCTCCCCCCTCTCTCTCTCCCCCTTCCCCTCTCTCTTCTCTCTCCTTCCCCCCCTTCTCTCTCTCTCCTCCCCTTCTCTCTCTCCTCCTCTCTCTCTCTCTTCCCTCTCTCTCTTCCTCTCTCTCTCTCCCCCTTCCCCCTCTCTCTCTCTCTCCTCCCCTCTCTCTCGCCCTTCCCCCCTCTCTCTCTCTCCTCATTATCTCCGGTTCCCCCCCTTCCCCCTCTCTTCCCCTTCCCCCCCTCTCTCCTCCCCTTCACCCCCCTCTCTCTCCTCCCCCTCTCTCTCCCTTCCCCCCCTCTCTCTCCTCCTCCTCTCCTTCCCCCCTCTCTCACCCTCCCCCCCTCTCTCTCCTCCCCCCTTCCCCCCCTCTCTCCCCCTTCCCCCTCTCTCTCCCCCCCTTCCCCTCTCTCTCCCCCCTTCCCCCCCTCTCTCTCCTTCTCTCTCCCACCACCCCTCTCTCTCTCCCCCTTCCCCCTCTTCTCCTCCCCCCCTTCCCCTCTCTCCTCTTCCCCCCTCTCCTCTTCCTCCTCCTTCCCCCTCTCTCCTCCCCCCTCTCTCTTCTCTCTCTCCCCTTCTCCCCGCTCTCTCTCTCCCCTCTCTTCCTCCCCCCAACCACCCCTCTCTCTCCCCTTCCCCCTTCCCCCTCTCTCTTCTCTCTCCCTTCCCCCTCTCTCTCTCTCCTCCCCCTCTCTCTCTCCTCCCCTTCTCCCTTCTCCTCTCTCCCCTTCCCCTCTCTCCTCCCCTATCCCTCTCCCTCTTCTCCCACCTTCCCTCTCTCCCTCTCCACCCCCCACTCTCCTCTCCCCCTTCCTCCTCCCCCTTCCCCCTTATCCCCCTCCCCTCTCCCCCCCCCTCTCTCCCACTCCCCACCCTCCCCCTCTCTCCCCCCTTCTTTCCTTCCCTCCATGTTAAACCTGTTCCCCCCCCCTGCCTTGCTGATCCCTTGGCCATCTGTCCCCCACGCAGCGGCCCGCTGACCAACATGAAGCTTCCCCCCGAGGCGCAGCACAGACGCGGCTCCCTGTCACTGACGCGCCCGGGTGATGCCGGCACCCGCTGCTTGTTCTGCTGACACAGACCCTGTGCAACGTGGGAAGCCTTTTATGGTCGTCAACCTGGAGAGCGGCCACTCCGACCCCTGGGATCCCCCCCCCCCCCCTGCCCAAAGGGACGCCTCCAGAATGCAAATGCACCTCCTAAGTTTGCAGAGTGCAGCTGCCCAAAGATTGTTGCCTCTAATTCACTTTTGTCACGCATTGTGAAATGTTTTCAAAGTCGCTCACACAAGATAACCAAACCCCCCGGGGCTGCAAACAGGTTTCTCCCAGGGGCTGGCGAGCTGGATGGGGTAGCTGACGAGGGGGGGCTGGCTGTGTGGAGCGGGGGGTGTGAGCCGTCGGTAGGGCAGCTGTGGCCGGCCTGCTCGTATAAGGCTGCGGTGGATGGTAGGAGAAGGGTAATGTTGTTTGTGGGACTTTGCCTGCCCTGGGTGTCGGGGACGCGAGGACCCAGCCGCAGGTGCTGAAACCTTGAGCCCAAACACAAAAGTGCCGGAGCAACTGAGCGGGTCTGGGCAGCGTACTCTGGTTCACCACAGTACGCTCTGCCCTTTTCCAGGCCGTGGTGTTGGTTGCAGCGGGAGATGTTGCTGGAAGTGTGCTCCAGTGGGTGTTTGGGTGAAAGCTGGCATGCTCTTTGTGTGGAAGTGTTCCACTTCTCTCTCTCTCACTCTCTCTCTCACTCACTGCACTCTCCACCCACACACTTCTCTTGCCAAACCTCAAAGATGCGTGTGTGTGTGGAGCGGGGCTGCATCTTAGCAATGGGTGGCTGAGCAGAGGGAGGAGGGAGGGTAGGGAGGGAGGGAGGGAGGGAGGGCCCCTGGACACAAAGGCAGTGGGGGTTGTTTGAGGGCACAGGAGGAGTGGTGAGGGGAGGGACGAGGAGGGGTTGTGCGGGGGTGGAGGTGGTCTTTCCATGCTGCTAGACTGCTCCAGTGACCACGCTCGGCCAGTTTTGTGCGGAACCACAACGCCGTGTGTGTCGGGCGCTGGAGCAGTGTGCGATGTTGTACTCTGGCGAGTTTTAACCACCGACTCTGAGACGACCGGGGACGCTCTGAAAGAGCTAGCCCTCTGACTGCTTGAAGCGATTTGTTAACGACTGCAAAATCAAGTTGCTCTGGTAACCATCAATCCCGCGTGTTTGCAAGGTCTTTGCTCGGAGGAGCTAAGTAGCTCGCGTGAAAAAGCCTGATAGAGGTGAGAATGAGGTCCCGGGGGTGTCGTCTTGCCGAGCTTCCGGATCTCTCCAGAAAGCTTTGGCGATTAGTCAGAGGGAAGTTTGGGATTTAATTTGAGGTTGTGTGATTATAAAGCTTCCCGTCCCCCTGCTATGCGTTCTGTCTCTCAACAAGCTATGAATTCGCATTGAATGAATGCCCCAGCACACTCCAACTGCTTTGCTGAAATTGCATTACTTTGTAGAGGCGACCACTATTGCGACTTAGAGTGGACATTCCACCATGTTTCACCTGCCCTCCTCTACTGTGATCTCCGACAACCCATCCAGATCCCAGTCCCTCAGTTCCAACTTCTTGGGCACCCCCAAAGTTGTGTTTCAGGCTTTCCAGATACAGTGCCCTCCATAATGTTTGGGACACAGACCCATCAGTTATTTATTTGCCTCTGTTCTCCACACTTTGGGATTTGTATATATAGAACAAAAATCACATGGGTTAAAGTGCATCATTGTACAGATTTTAATAAAAGCCATTTTTTATACCTTTTGGTTTCAACCATGAGAGAATTACAGCAGTGTTTAAACATATTATCCCCCCCCCCCCCCCCCCCCCCCCATTTCAGGGCACCATAATGTTTGGGACACAGCAATGTCATGTAAATGAAAGTAGTCGTGTTTAGTATTTTGTTGCATATCCTTTGCATGCAATGACTGCTGCTTGAAGTCTGCGATTCATGGGACATCACCAGTTGCTGGGTGTCTTCTCGGGTGATGCTCTGCCAGGCCTGTATTGCAGCCATATTTAGCTTATGCTTGTTCTGGGGGCTAGTCCCCTTCAGTTTTCTCTTCAGCATATAAAAAGGCATGCTCAATTGGGTTCAGATTGATGATTGATTTGGCCACTCAGGAATTGACCATGTTTTAGCTTTGAAAAACTCCTTTGTTGCTTTAGGATGTTTGGGATCATTGTCTTGCTGTGGAATGAACTGCAGGCCAATGAGTTTTGAGGCAATTGTTTGAACTTGAGCAGATAGGATGTGTCTGTACACTTCAGAATTCATTATGCTACTGCCATCAACAGTTGTATCATCACTGAAGATAAGTGAGCCAGTACCTTCAGCAGCCATACATGCCCAGGCCATAACACCCCCCAACATCGTGTTTCACTGATGAGGTGGTATGCTTTGGGTCTTCTCTCCTCCATACTTTGCTCTTGCCATCACTCTGATATCAGATAATCTTCGTCTCATCTGTCCGCAAGACCTTTTTCTAGAACTGTGGTTGCTCTTTTAAGTACTTCTTGGCAAACTGTAACCTAGCCATCCTATTTTTGCGGCTAACCAGTGGTTTGCATCTTGCATTGTAGCCTCTGTATTTCTATTCATGAAGTCTTCTGCGGACAGTGGTCATTGACAAATCCGCACCTGACTCCTAAAGAGTGTTTTTGATCTGTGGGACAGGTGTTTGGGGATTTTTCTTTATTATAGAGAGAATCCTTCTGTCATCATCTGTGGGGGTCTTCCATGGCCTGTCAGTCCCTTTGCGATTAGTAAGCTCACCAGTGCTCTCTTCTTCATGATGTTCCAAACAGCTGATTTTGATAAGGCTAAGGTTTGGCTGATGTCTCTAACAGTTTTATTCTTGTTTCTCAGTCTCATAATGGCTCCTTAGACTTTCATTGGCACAACTTTGGGCCTCGTGTTGATAAACAGCAATAAAAGTTTCCAAAGGTGATGGAAAGACTAGGTGCTGCATTAAGGAGGCATTTAAACACACCTGAGCGATTACAAACACCTGTGAAGTCATGTGTCTCAAACATTATGCTGCCCTGAAATGGGGGGACTCTGTATAAACTCAGCTGTAATTTCTACATGGTGAAACTAAAATGTATAAAAATGCCCTTTAATAAAATCTGACAATGTACACTTTAACCACATGTGATTTTTTTTTTCTGTTACAAATCTCAAATTGTGGAGTACAGAGGCAAATAAATAAATGATGGGTCTGTGTCCCAAATATTATGGAGGGCACTGTAGGCACATGGATATGGAGGGATGTGGCTCGGGTGCTGGCAGGCGATATTAAAGAAGGGTCTAAACCCGAAATGTCACCCCTTCCTTCTCTCCAGAGATGCTACCTGTCCCACTAGAGTTACTCCTGCATTTTGTGTCTATCTTTGGCGTAAACCAGCGTCTGCGGTTCCTTCCTACACACAAGATTAGTTTATCTTGGCATCGTGTTCTGCACAGACAATGTGGGCTGAAGGGTCTGTTCTGTGCTCTACATTGTCTCTCCCCTGCGTAGAAAGGAACTGCAGGTGCTGGTTTAAACTGAAAGACAGCGCTGGAGTAAGTCCAGAAACGGGAAGGGGAGTTAAAATGTTTGGCAACCGGGAGATTGCATTGGCCAAGGCGGACTGTGCGTACGTGTTTAGTGATAAACGGTATAAGAATGGAACGGATTAGAGTGGATACTCTTCTGGGACAGCACGCAAAGAGTCGCCACGTTCCGACATCATCAAGCACCTTCCAAGACTGAAATCGTCCAATTTTGGCCCAAGGTGATAGATGTACAATTCCTTATTTTCTCACTTTAAGACCCAGTGTCCTGGTGACATTGGATTGATGAATTAAGGATTCAAGGACACGGGTCAGAATAATACCCTGCTCCTCTATATGGGTGCCCGAGGGATTGATCCTTTCCACTTTATGGTGCAAGTTGTTCACCAAATGCAAGGAATTCTCTCTCCCAGGTTTGGGTCGCAGACCCATTTCTGAGGATACAACTCTCTGTCCGGGGCAGTCTCTCTTGACCTCAGCGGGGAGTATGCATTGGAGTGTGGTTCCAGATGGATTATCAACATTAACTTTTTTTATTCTCTCTAGTTGTTTCTTCTCCACCAACTTTTCCCTCCTGCTCCATCATCACTAGAATAAATTATCTGTGGTCTATATCTTGATATTATGGAGCCACGCAGCACAGAAGCAGGCCCTTCAGCCCACCTTGTCCATGCTAACCATGACATCATAGAGCCATACGATACGGAATTAGGCCCTTTGATCCACCTTGTCCATGCTGACCAAGTTGTCATGGTTGTCTGGCCCCATTTGCCCGTATTTAGCCCATGTCCCTCTAAATCATTCCCATCCATACATCTTGCCACTTGGGGTCCCGGTGAAGAGGGAGACCGTGTCGAGAAGGTGTAACGAGTAATTAAGCAGCGGCACGGCTTTAGTGCTTGCAGGCAGTATGATGTTGTTGCAAGCGGAGGATGTGCGGCAACCCGCGCTGTTCCCCTTGTTAACGTTGCGCTCTCTCCCTGCCAGCCTACAGCGCAGATTCCAGCCGCACCAGCTGATCCAGCAGCAGCAGGAGCAGCAGAGATCCAGCTGCTTCAGCAGCTAGCAGCAAAAGCTAGCAGCAGCAGAAACACATCTAGCAGATCAAGTTCGTCATTCAGCATGCATGCAGATCCAGCATGCGACAGGCCGCAGCCGTCGCAGCACATCATCCCACACCAGCGCTCAGCTGCAGCGGTGCCCACCAGCTCGCTGCAGGCTCCTTGTGCAGACCCTGGCGCCTATGGGGGGCAGGTTATGGGCAGCACTGCCAGCTGCACTGCACCCCAAGCCACAGGCGTTGAGCTCGCCGGCTCCCTCTCAGATCCCCGTGCTCCAGCCTGTGCCTCACGCCCAGCAGAACCCGCAGCTGGCGCTGCACAGCGGGCAAACGGACAGCCATGCACTGGCGCCACAGACTGCAGCCGTAAACCTGCAGGTCCAGCCGTCTGCACACGTGGTAAGGTGACCTCCTTCGGCTCTGGAACTCCATTCTGTACCTCGCTGACTCCCCCCCCAGATGCTCCTGAAAACCCCCCACTTTAACCGAGTGTTGGCTCACACAGAGGCATGGAGCATGGAAGCAGGCCCTTCCGCCCAGCCTGTCTGGGCATACTTTAACTAATTTCATACTAATCTCATTTCATTCACCCCAAATTCCTATCAACTCCCCTCAAATTATTTCACTCACTTACACACCAGGGGCAACTTACAGCAGCTGGTTGCGGCCAGACAGTGGCACAGCTGGCAGCGTCCTGCATCACTGTGCCAGCCGTTTAATCACTGTACCCGGGTTTAATCCTGACCTTGGGTGTTTTCTGTGTGGGGTTTACACGTTCTCCCTGTGACCCCGTGGGTTTCCCCCTGGTGCTCCAGTTTCCTCCCAAATCCTAAAGACTTGCAGGATTGTGCATGGATTGATCTCCATATAAAATTCCTCCAGTGTGTAGGGATAACATGGAACTAGTATGAATGGGTGATCGATAGTCGCCGTGGGCTGAAGGGCCTGTTTCCGTGTTGTATGTTTAGATTCAATTTGTTTCAGTTCAATTCATTACGGACCTGCACCTGCACATTGAGATGTGGGATGAAACCAGAATACCCGGAGAAAGCCCACGCGGTCATTGGGAGGCAGTGCCGGGGTTCAGGATCAAACTCGGGGCTCTGGCGCTGTAAAGCACCAGCATTACCAGCTACTCCTCTGTGTGGCCTTGTCTATTGGACCTGAGATGCCCTGCCCTCACCTCATGCAGCCAGTCTCAGCATTTGAGTAAAATGTTGACATTGTCTTTGTTCAACTGTGTCAAACGCAAACAATTTAATTGATTTTTGATTTTGCAAAAAACTCCCAATTTTAATCATCACATATCTTGCTTCTTGAAGCTGGGAGTGACACAGACCTCTGGAAATGATTGGATGTGGAATTAGTGTAGCAGATGAGAGGGTGCAGGAGGTAGTGTGTTCTCTAGAAAGTCAGAGGTTGAGGGAGAACCTGATAGAAATATATAAAATTATGAGATGCATAAATTGGGAAGAAAATCTGAACTTTTTACCCAGGGTCTAATGCCAGACTAGAGGCCATAGCTTTAAGGCAAGAGGGGTAAAAGTGTAAAGGAGATGTGTGAAGCAAGTTGTTTTTTACACAGAGTGGAGGGTGCCTGGAACGCATTGCCGGGGTGGTGGTAGAGACAGGTACGATGGTGACTTTTTAGGTTGTAGAGATAGATATAGATGCATGGATACGGATCACGTGCAGGCAGAGAAGATTAGTTTAGTTTGGTATCATGTTTAGCCCAGAAATTGTGGACCAAAGGGTCCACCCCTTTGCTATTCTATGTTCCAAAAAGATCAGCTGTAATTTATCGAATTACAGAACAGGTGCCAGTAGTCAAATGGCCAACTTCTACTTATTATGCTCAGAGATTTATATGGTTGGCAGCAAAGCCCAGAGCTCACAGCAGCCGGGGAATAGTAGGCAGTCTGTGATGTTGTGATAGTTACTGAGGAGCGAAAGGACAGAGGAGGCTGTTCAGCCCATGATGTGATTATGGTTATTAGCCCTTTAAATTGGCCCCAGTGTGTGTCTCTCTAGGTTCCTTCTCTCACTCTCGCTGTCCCTCCTTTCAATTCTTTCTGTGGCTCCTCTCTCTGTCTGTCTCTCTCTCCCTTCTCTCTCCCTTCTCTCTCCCTTATCTGTCCCTTCTCTCCCTCCTCTCCCTCCCTCGCTCTGTTTCTATTCTCTCTTCCGTCAAATTCATCCCACCAAATCTGAGGCTCTCTTTTAAACCGGTCCCATTGACTTCCTCCGTGATTCAGTGTCAGCGCCCTTGTAAAGCACTTCGGAATGTTTTGCTCCCTGACAAGTGCCTCATAAATCAGAGGTGTTGCAGCTATTTTTGTTTTAATAATTTCCGTTCTAGCTTTTTCCCAGTCCATGTTTCCTGCTGCTCCCTAATCAGCTCAGCTAACCGAGTCGCCACACTCGTGCTCATATCTAGTTCTATGAGTCTTCCACAGTGAACGTTGATGGGCAACAGGAGTTTCACAGCGTGGCTAAAGACTGATGTTCTGGTATTGGTAATCAGATGGAAGGAAACCCAATTTACTCCCCTCCCCTCCCCCCCCCCCCCCCCCCCCCCCCCCCCCCCCCCCCCCCCCCCCCCCCCCCCCCCCCCCCCCCCCCCCCCCCCCCCCCCCCCCCCCCCCCCCCCCCCCCCTCCCTCTACCCAAGGATCTACTGAGGCCTATCCGAAACACCCCCTTGTTATTCATGCCTGCAGTCACCTAAATTCACAGCCCGTGACCTCCAGCAGTTTGATTAAAGACACATTGTGATTCTTTTACCCATTGAAGTATATTGTATATCAGCTCTGTAGCCTTTAACCTTGGCTCTTTTGTTAGGCAAATTCAACAGGTAAGAAGGATTGTACTTGACCCAGGACCTAGCTGGCATTCCCTCCCCACATAATCCCCATGGCATTGGTGTCCAGTGGGCCTACGCCTAATAGAGGCGCCTCTGATGTGCAGGGTGCAGCCTGTAAACGGTGACTAGCCCTCGGGTGCTGGAACTTCCTGGAAGGCCTCTTGATATCTCGGGTATAGAGCTGTTCGGCACAGAAACAGACCCTTCGGCCCGCCTTTCCATGTCGCTCGAGTTGGCATTCTGGGCTAGTCCCTATCCCACTAAACCTTTCCTATCCATAATATCTGTTTAAGTGTCTTTTAACTGGTTCTAAGTGACACTGATATTCAACAAAATATCAAGTAGAATTAAATAATTTCAAACCATTTAAATAATTCAAAAATTAAAAATATTTATGGATGCATTTAACTGATGGATGGAAAATATTAATACTAATAGTAGAAAAAAGATTTATATTCCCTTCAGCTAAAGTATCTGGGGTGCCTCAGCTCCCTACAGCAGCAGGGGAAGGTCATTTGGCCTCTCGGTAAGATGATGGCTGATCCATCCTGACCTCAGCACCACTATCCCACTCTCTGCCCATACCCCCCGTCTCTTGTATGCTACATCTTAAGATGGAGATTAGATGGAATTTCTTCGCCTGGAGGGCTGTGAATCTGAAACACCCTGCCTTAGAGCAGAACTAGATTCAATGTGGAAATTCCAACAGTTCAGCAAATAATTTAAGTTTATTTAAAACAAAGTTCTGGATTAATTTATAGGGTCAGGCAGCACCTGTGTCAGAGTGGATAGGTGACATTCCGGAACAGGACCCTTCTTTAGACTCTGCTGCGAGGATCCAGACCTGAAACGTCGACTGTCCATTTCCTCCCCAGATGCCGTCTGTCCTGCTGAATTCCTCCAGCACTTTGCGTATTGTTCAAGAATCCAGCATCTGCAGTTCCATGTGACGCGGAAGTTTATTTTTGCCTTTCACTCCACTTGTCAACTAACAACGCAACATCCTATTGTGATTAAACTCCAGAAGTAGTCACTCAAAGGCCTGGAATAGTAACGTGTATAAGGAATTGCAGATGCTAGTTTATACCGAAGAAAAACACAAAGTGCTGGAGTAACTCAACTGGTCAGGCAGCATGTCTGGAGAAAAAGGATGGGTGAGGTTTCAGCTGAGAACCCTTCTTCAGACACAGCTAAAGACAACTGCTAGAATCCCTTTTCTCCAGAGATGCTGCCTGCAATATTAATCTGGTCACATCCCAACAAGACAACTGAGAATGTATCAAATCTGGCATGAGAATCTTTTGTTATTAACTGAGCAATAAACAATGGATGTCTGTCACATTACCTGGTCTACGCTTTAGCTGTGCCTGCACAGAGACCCAGCAAGCCACTCTGATCAACAAGTGTTCAGGTTGAGCAGTGAAGGCAGACCTGTCCAGCAAGACTCGTATCCTGTCAGAGAATAAATAGAAGCTGCAGCCCTCTGCCACAAAACAAGGTGTTGTCTTCACTATGGAACTTCCTTTGAATTCAGTGGGGATGTATTGAGGCTGCTGGAGTGGTCTCTCTGGACAAGTGCCTCCAAACATCTGTGGGTTTATAATTAGCAATAGTTTTCACCGAGTTGGGCACCGGTCATAAGCGAAGCGTCGAGCGACTGCAGAAGTAATTGCGTTGCAGTGCTCTCTGCAGTGTCAGCGTGGTGCAGTGGGGGTTTTGGATCTCTGTGTCAGAAGGTTATAGGTTCAGGTCCATCCCCTGGGACCAGGCACCAGAAAGAACAAGGCCGGCCCACACACTGATGGATTAAACTGAGCTACTCTCGGGCAGCTGGAACGGGTCCTGAAGGTTTACTCGGCAGTGGAATGGGAGAGTCCTCCCCTCCGTCTGGTGTTGAACACAATTCCCTCCGACAACCTGTTTGTGGGAACTTGCTGTGCACAACATGGCAGCTATATTTCCTACATTATACATCTCAAAATGAACCTCATGGTCCGTTAAATTGGTGTTATATAGTCATACAGATACAGATGTGTTGGCCCAATATGCCCCAACTATGCCAGTCCCATCTACCTGTGTTTGGCCCATATCCCACTAAACCTTCCCTGTTCATGCACCTATCCAAATGTCTTTTAAATGTTATAATGAAGTGACATTTGAAAGGGATGTGAATGGAGCTATAGAACTGCAGTTCTTTGTCCTCCACATGAATGTTTGTACTGACTGAGGTCCTGCACCTGGAGACTCGGGGACGTCCCGTTGATGGGGATTAATTGTTGGCCACTGCTGAGGGGTGGCGTTGTGGCACAGCAGGTAGAGCTGCTGGATCGCAGCACAAGAGACCGTGTTCCATCTTGCCCTTGACCTTGTCTGTGTGAAATTTGCATGTCTCTCCTGTGACTACATAGGTTTGTTCCAAGTGCTCCGGTTTCCTCCCACTTCCCAAATGTATACAGGTTAATTTGGCCTCTGTAATTTGCCTTTCGTTTAGTTTAGAGATACAGCACGGAAACAGATCCCCGCACATTAACACTATCCTACACCCTATTAGAGACATTTTTTTTCAGTTACCAAGCCAATTAACCAACAAACCTGTTCTTTTTTTGGAGTGTGAGAAGAAACCGAACATCTCGGAAAAAACCCTCGCAGGTCACTGGAAGAATGTACAAACCCCATACGGACAGCACCCGTGGTCAGGATCGAACCCGGGTCTCCGGCGCTGCATTCGCTGTAAGGCAGCAACTCTACCGCTGCGCCACTGTGACCGCCCAAGTGTGTAGGGAGTGGATGAGAAAGTGGTTCGCGTAGAGTTAGTGCTTCCAACATTAGCAGAGGAAGATAGGAGTTAGTTGCTGGTGCCTGAGCCTACCATTCCATGAGATCATGGCTGATCAATGCTGACCTCAACTCTTCTGTGGCAATTCCCTGTGACCCAAGATCTATCTCCACTGTAACTATATGAAATGATCCGGCTTTGGGGAATGAGACTTCCGGAGATTCATCACCCTTTGAGCGAAGAACTTGAAACTCACCTTGGTTTAAAAAAAAAACAGCCCCTTATTTAAATTTAATTTAGAGATACAGCATGGAAACTAGTCCTACGGCCCACCAAATCCACACCGACCATCGATCGCCCGTTCACACTAGTTTTTTATTATCACACTTTCTCATCCACTCGGCACACACTGGGGGCAATTTTAAGAGGCCAATTAATCGACAAACCTGAATGTCCAGGATGTGAGAGGAAACCGAATCACCCGGAGGAAACTCGTGCAGTCACGGGGAGAACATGCAAACTCCACTCCAATTATTTTTATAATATAAAACACTCAAAATGTGTCACTCTAGTTTCTAACCTGCAGGTGCTGGTGCACAGTACTGATGTGTTCCGTCACACAAAGCGCTGGGTTTTTAGCGATGAGCGTGGTGAGCAGGTGTCCTCGGGTCTCCTGCTCGGTGTGCTGACATTGCGTGCCTGCTCTGCTTGGGCGAAGTTTATGGTGTTTGATCCTCCGCTCTGCCACAGATCCAGCAGTGCCAGCGGATCGTGCCGGACTGCAGGAGGGACAAGCTCGACCCCGCGGCTGAGAAGGGGCCCACGGAGAGGCCCAACGGACCCACGACCACGGCCTGCTCGCTCACACCCGATCAGAAGAAGGCCGAGCCGGCCAAGCCCGTCGCACAAGGTGAGAGAACCCAGCCGCACGGCTTCCGTCCAGGGCCACCGTGGAGCGAAGTCCGGTCATTGAAAGATAGTGCAGAGGCTCCCCTGGGATTGTCCAAACGGAGCTGAGAGAGGGTGCCTTGACCTCTGAGTGCCCCATCAGATGCGGGACAACGCTGGAGACGGCGGAGATGCTGCCTGGCGGGGAGATTTTGGGTGCAAGCCTGGCTTTCTTCCCTCAGCCGGTTGGTTCAGATTGAGTCGCTGTGCCCAGCTTTACGTCCCCAATTTCTGTGACGTGATCCCAACCGTTGGCACTGGGTGAGCTGATTTGAGATGCTTCAGCAAAGCAGATTTCGGCCTCTGATTAAGGCGGAGAGCTTTACAGCCTTTGGGGCTTGAAAACTGGCCTTTCAGCCCAACTCATTGTTGACCAGGTTGCCTACCTGAGCTAGTCCCATAACTGGCAACAATCAGCAAGGACAGGACAGCAGAAAATAGAGGTTTGAAGATCGGGCATAAAATATCGAGTCAGAATTATACAGCACGGTAACGGGCCATCAGCCCATCTAGTCATGCTGACCAAGTTGGCATACTAGATTAGTACCGTTTGCCTGCATTTGACTCGTATCCCAAACCTTTCACATAACATAGGACAATACAAGACGGGAACAGGCCCTTTGGCCTACCTTGTCTGTGCCGAACAACCCTTTATCTTATCTCAGTTCCACAAAGAACAGTAATCCGGGTGATTGAATTCCTGGCCTCATCTTATCTTATTTTCCTATCCACATATCTGTACAAATGTTTCTTTAAAGTCGTAATTATGTCCATCTCTATAGCTTCCTCTGGCAGCTCGTTCTAGGTACCGACTAGTCTCTGAGTGGAAAAAGTTGCCCCTGAGGTTCCCCCTTCAGCGATGGGCTAAGTGGCTCTTCCTGTGCCTTAAGATGCTTGAAAACAAATGCAGAATGACATTTTCAGGTGTTGTAGGGTAGCACATTTGGCTAGCCCCTAAAGTACTGACATTTTAAAGTGTTAGTGGTGAATTTGCCCACTTCTTTATGAGTAGTGGCTAGAACCTGTTATGTAGTTACAGTCTGGGTCTCAGATGCCTGGACTCATAGCAAAGAATTTAACTGTACAGGTGCTCCCCAATGTATGATGCTCCGACTTGCGATATTTTCAGTTTACGGTGTGGGTTTATCAGAACGTAACCCCATCGTAGGGCGAGGAGCAGCTGTAGTTAATGTCATCAAAGAGGAAATGGTGTAGGGTCTGCAGCAGCTCGGCACTGGCCGGGAGCATTTGGAGTTCAGCGAGCAAATTTGGGCCCCACATCTGAGGAAAGGTGCTCGGGAGAGGTTTACAAGAATTATAACCAGGAATGAGTGGGTTGGCGTATGATGAGCGTTTGTGCGTGTACTCGCTGAAGTTCAGAAGTCAAGAGTTATAGGGGGAAGGCAGGAACATGGGCTTAGGAGGCAGAGATCAGCCATGATTGAATGGCAGAGTAGACTCGTTGGACCGAATGGCCTCATTCTACCATAACTTGTGAACTAGAATAATACAGGTTCCCTGCATCTGAGAGTCATCTAGTTGAATTGTTTACAGAGCTAGCAGATGCATGTTGCTACATCTGCTGGATTCTGGAACGGGGTAGCACAAGTGAACCTTGCCATTTTCTAGAAAAGGTATGGGAAGAGTTACCTGCCTTTGGCCATTGGGGAAGTTGTAGGTTTGTGGTAAAAGGAACACGATGAGGCAGAGTAGGTGTGGTTTTATGGAGTGGAATTTGCGTTTTACTAAATCCAAAGAAGTTTTGCTTTGGAGATTGTAACTCCCAGGGTAGACGAGGAAGAATGTATGGTTGAGGTTACACAGGAGAGTCCACGTGGGAATGTTTCTGGGGATAGGGAGGTGGAGGAAGATAGAGGAGCTAAGTGTAGGAGAAGGCAGCTCTTGGCATGCTTGCCTTTATTGGGAAGGGAGTGAGTACAAAGGCTGGCACATCACAATGTAGCTACAAGTCATTGGTTACTGAGTACTGTGTGCGGTTCTGGTTGCTCACCTATTGGAAGGATGCCATTAAGTTCAAAAGTCTGCAGAAGAGATTTGTCAGAATGTTACCCAGGCTTGAGTCATAAGGAGAAGTTGGATAGGTGGGACATTTTGCTTTGGATAGTAGGAGGCTGAAGGTATCTGACAATATTTGGTGTACAGATTGTAAGGGACAATGGATAAAGTGAAAGCTCATGATCATTTTCCCCAGAGTAGAGGAAATAGGCTTAAGGTAAGACGGGAGAGATTTTAGAGATACGGGACCTTTTCCCCTCAGTGTTTTGTTTCCTGAGGTGCCCAGGAAAAGTGAAGCGGCTGTCGTGGATGGGTGATGGATTAGTTTGGAGGCGTTGGTGATGGGTGATTCTGCTTCTGTTCGCCGTGGTCCTCCGAATGTCTGGCTTTGAGTCCCAGCGTTATTGACAGATGGTGGCCAGCAAATGAATGAGCAAACAGACAAGCAGCGTACCACAGTCGCAAGAAGATGGCCTCAACTGGATGCAGTTGGTTGGTCTGACTGAAGCCTGGTGCACATCATTTGGTCACTAATGTATTGGACGCCAAGTGGTGCAAGATCACCTTTCTCGAGTCAATGTTCAGATACAGTGGATGACATCACTGGAAAGTCACAGAGAAGGTTAATTGGCCCTGTCATCGCGATGCTTTAGCATAATCCCCTCCGATTAAATCATGGCTCATTAATACATTTGTTTGTGCGTTTGAGGCCAATTAAAGCCGTTGCCCTTGGAGACTGCCGGGGATGATCCGAATATGGTCCAAACATCGCTGGCTGCCAGTGCAGGGGGACGAGGCAGTGAGCAGGCAGTCACAGTCAGCATCTGGGCTCTCTCACAGCTGACCCGCTGGGCTTGGGACAGACAACAGCATTCTGAACAACCCCCAATGTTTTCTCCGTGACTTGATTCCTGGGAAAGCATGGCTGGGATTTATCCAGCATCTTTCCCATCCCCGGGTCTTCCAAGGGCAACCGTCACCTGGCGAAGCTTTTCTCTGGTGTCGCAACGGCAGATGCCCATCCTGCATGTCCCTCCTTTCTTACCCCTCCCCCTCTCCCCCACCAGCCTTCCCCCTCTCCCCCTTCTGCCACCTGACCCTCCAGCTCCTCCCTTCTTCCCTACATTCCTCCTCTAATCCTCCCCTCTCCTCCAATCTTCCACCCTTCCCTCTCCCTTTTTCCACTCCACCCTTGCTTTCCTATTCCCTTCAAACCGTATCCAACCAGCAGAGTGTCATTGCTGTGTCCGGGCCAGTGGGCATGGGTCGGAGGTGTGAGTAATGCAGTTGCTTTCCTCCTCGCAGGGAAGGGGCCAGAGGGTGTTCATGCCAAGACTGCCTCCCCCGCTCCCACCATGACATCCGGAAATGGCAACACCACCTCGTCCGTGACTGCAAGCGTTCCGCAGAACACCGAGAACAAACCTCCACAGGCCATCGTCAAGCCCCAGATCCTCACTCATGTCATTGAAGGCTTTGTTATCCAGGAAGGTGCTGAGCCATTCCCTGTGAGTATCTTCGGTCTTCACCTTTGTTCTGGGTTTCAATGTAAATTCATTTGTGTAGTCAGTGCCCTGGCATTAATTAGCTTGACAATGTGGACTTCTGCTCGCCCACTGCAGTGTGACAAATGGAGGACGGTTTAACTAACTAGCAGCATTCAGCAGGACCTGCAGTTTCATAGAACACTACAGCTTAGGACAGGCCCTTCAGCCCATAATGTCTGTGCTAAACATAATGCCAAGATAAATTAATCTCCTCTGCACGTGATCCATATCCATCCATTCTGCTGCATTTTCATGTGCCTATCTAAAAGCCTTAAATGCCACCATCATGTCTATCACTCCAGGCACTCACCACCTGTGTAAAAAAAAAAAATTGTCCCACCTATCTTCTTTAAACTTTGCCTCTCTCACCTTAAAGCTATGCCCTCTAGTTTTTGACATTTCCACCCTGGGAGAAAACGTTCTGACTCTATTATATCTATGCCACTCATAATTTTATATACTATCAGGTCTCCCCTCAAACTCTGGCGCTCCAGAGAAAACCATCCCAAGTTTGTCATATCTCTCCGAATAGCCCCAAATCCATACCGGTAAACCTCTTCTGCACCCTCTCCAAAGCCTCCGCATCCTTTGACAGCTGTCTTGTGGGTCATCTCATGAAATATACGTAAATAAAGTATCACGTGCCTACTCAGTGTGATAAAGCAACCTAGTGGATTAACAGTGTGGGACTGCGTATATGTAACTATATAGGTTGCTGCCCATTCCCTTTGGTGGACCAAATCCTGCCCAGTTCATCGCGGCAGGCAGGCAGGCTGACCAGGCGGTGAATGGGAAGCCAGGTCTGACTCGCCTCACCCACTGGCCAGGATCTGCTGGGATTGGAAGCTCGGAGCCGGCAGCTGCCACTGGGAATTACCGGACTGTCACCAAAACCCGCCTGTCCTTGAGGGGAGGAGATCAGCCATCCTTGCCCAGTTTGTTGTACAGGTGACTCCATTCCCACAGCAGTGTGTGATTCTCGCTGCCCTGTGGATTGGCGGCAGACTACTTGTATCCTCACCCCTGCAGCTCAGAGCGGCTTCCCACCAACTGCTCAAGGGAAGCTAGGGGTTGGCACAAAATGCTGGCCTGTCCGACAATGCATCCCCTTGAAGAAACAAATAATGAAACAATAGTGAATCAAGTTGGGTGTCCTGTAACCGGGCTGAGTTGGTGGGTTCACCATCGGGGGACGGGGGGGGGGGGGGGGGGGGGGGGGACTGGGGACCGGGTCAATCTCGTCCTCATCACAGGCGACAAAAGAGATTTGCGTGTCGTATAGTGTTGCGCGTGTCTCTCGGAGTGGCGGGGTGTGGGGGGGGGGATTCAGAACAAGTAAGAGTGTTTGGGAGATGTTGCACTAATTTACAATGACATGTTCATGTCTATACTTCTCTTCTCATCACGTTTGAACCACTTTTTGAATGATTTCCACAACCTTCTCTCTCGACGCTCTCTCCATGGGCAATTTTTGTGAGTGATTCACTTTTCTACTTTACAATACTGTGTCGTGTTGCTGATTTTTTTTTGAACAATGTACTGTGGCAGTGTCCTGTACTTGGCTTTTCCGCTCTGCTGCTGCTGCTACCCCGCCTGTGTATGTCCCCGTGTAAGCTGCAGTAAGGTGAACTTGCATGTTTCAGCTGGTCTTGCTTGCGGAACTGCCGCGGTGTGAGTCGTGAAAGTGCCTCGTGAATCGGTGTCGCTCAGAGCCCGTGGGATTTAGTGGTCAGAGCAGCGGGAGTTCATCGCCCGTCTCATGTTAGTGTGGGGAGGACATTCCACATTGCTGCGCCCCAGAACAAAAATCTTCTCTTGCACCCACGTTGCCCCAACCATGTTATCTCCTCTGTTAAAGAGTCAGGAAAGAGGGGGACCATTGGGGAAAATAAAGGAATGGGATAAAAGAGTGCCTTTCCATTGTGCTAAATGTAAAACGTTAAAATCAGAATAGGAAGGAACTTGGGATTATGTCTGAAGATAGACACAAAAAGCTGGAGTAACTCAGCGGGACAAGCAGCTCCTCTGGAGAGAAGAATGGGTGAAGTTTCGGGTCAAGACCCTTCTTCAGAGTGTTGTGTATATTGGGGTGGATCTTTGTTGCAAAGATTATTAGGAATCAGAAAGCTTGCAGTTGTATGTTGAAATAGAGTTCCTATTGTGGGAGCCTAAGAAAAGGTCCTTTGAGAGGAAATGCTTCCCCTCGCCTATCTTAGTTGGGTGACCCCTTACTTTTAATCAGTGACCCTCGTTCTAGATTCTCCCACAAAGAGGAACCATCTTCCCTTCAGAATTTGATGTGTTACAATCTGCAGTCACAGACCAGTGTGATTGTACAGCCCAAGGGAAGATGTGTTAGCTCAGTCTGACCGTGCTGCAGAAAGATCAGTGGTCCAAGTACATCATCCAACCACAGTCCGGGTTAAAGTGTCCCAAAGGAGCATCATTGGAGCTCGGACTAAACTTGATGCGGAAGCTATGAGGACAGGTGATTGCAAACTCATTGACAGAGTCTGAGAGCGCCTGCTTGGAGTGGAGAGAGGTTTAGAGAGAAAAATCTAGAAGGCGGCAGGTACTCGCTCTGGTTGTGCTTAAGTTCTGTGATGATGGAGAGATGATGGAACTTGAGGAGCCCTGAGATCTTGGAGTGTTGTTGAGTTGCTGAAGATCCCTCCGATATGGAGCTGATGAAGCCAATTACAAGAGACGTTTGGTGCCTAGAAATGAGTATCTCAGCAGTTAGTTGTGCCCCTCAGTCACTGTATGAGGGCGATTCACCTCTGGGGCTTTGCTCACACTTGCCAAGTGATGATTAGCTTCAGGTGAAGTTGTTAGTTCTGTAGCACAGGATCGACACTTGGGATCTGCAACGCACCCCTCCCTACAAGACCCAAGGGCCCGAGATCCTCATCTTGGTCATATGTCCGCCAAGATGACTGGTGAGGGGGGCCTTATTTAATTACCCCTTGGTGATGAGTGTGAGATGCCCCGGGCAAAGACTAGGAAGAGAACCCTGTGTGCTGTTTTTAAGACTTTGAGAATGCTGCTTGGTGTTGCCGAGGTTTTGCGGGCTAACTTGCAATAGATGGATGGAATTTGTCCTTCTCTCCCATGTCGTAGGTGGGCCGTTCCTCGCTACTGATCGACCACCTGGCCAAACAAAAGCAGCAGCAGCAGTCGGCAGCTGTGCAGCCAGCCGAGAAACTGCCACAGCTGGATCAGCCCGACTCTGAGATGGATGATCTCAGTCAGCAAGGTGTGTGTCTGCATCCTCTAGTCCTGCGCCCGCACTGTAGATGGGGATAGCTGAGCACATCATCAGGGTCTCCCCCACCAACCCTCCTGTAGTTTAGCTCGAGATACACCAAGTCCGCGCAGTGTGTGGGGATGACCAGTGATCCCGCACACTAACACTATCCTACACACACGAGACAACTTACAATGATACCAAGCCAATTAACCTATTAACCTATACGCCTCTGGAGTGTGGGACGAAACCGGGGATCCTGGAGAAAACCCATGCGGGTCACGGGGAGAACGTACCAACTCCGTACAGACAGCACCCGTAGTCAGGATCGAACCCGGGTCCTTGGCGCTGTAAAGCAGCAGCTCTGCTGCGTCACCGTGTAATTGGTGGCTGAGACTCCTTTCCTCCTGCTCTCACCCAGACTGAGATATAGTCTAGATGGGTCACAGAGTTATTCAGCACGGAAGCATGCCCTTCGTCCCAACCTGTCCATGTTGACCAAAATACCCCATCCACGCTCGTTCCATTTCCTGCATTTGGCCCATGGATCACTGAATTCTCCATGATTTGCCAAGTACAGTGGTTGTGTATGAAACGTTTTATTCAGTCACTGGTATACAGCATTGGAACAAAGCATTAAAATCAGTTGTGACCTTGAACTCACAAGCTGCTCTTTGTCACTGTTCGGCAGACCTGTTTTCAAGCAGTTAATGTTTTTTTTACTAAACGAGCCCCATCAATTCTAAATAGTCCCTACGTCCCTCTAAACCTTTCCTATCAATGTCCCCGTCCAAATGCCTGATTAATGTTCTTATTGTTCCTGCCTCAACTACTTCCTCTGGCAGCTCGTTCCATATATCCATATGTTGAAATAGTTGCTCATCAGGTTCCTATTAAATCTTTTCCTCTCCCCGTAAACTTATGCCCATTCGTTCTTCATTCACCTGCCTTGGGTGGGGGGGGGGGGGTTCTGTGCACTCATCCTATCTATGCTCCTTATGCTTTTGTATGCCTCTAAGATCTTCTCTTAGCCTCCTGTGCTCCAAGGAATAAAGTCTTGGTCTACCCTATCTATCGCTCCCTTTTGTAAATCTTCTCTCCGCTCTTTTTAATTGAATGGCATCTTATATATATATATATATATATATAGCAGGGTGTAAAATAATACCTCCAAGTGTGGCCTCACCAATGTCTTGTAACTATAACGTCCCAATGTCTCTACTAAACGTTATTCCCTTTTATCATGTATCTGTACACTGTGGACGGCTCGCTTGTAATCGTGTATAGTCTTTCCACTGACTGGTTAGCACACTACAAAAACGTTTCACTGTACCTCGATACACGTGTCAATAAACTAAACTAAACCAAACTACTAATTCCCTGACTGATGAAGACCAACGTGCGACAATCCATGCTGTCCACCCATAAAGCGTTTTTCAGACTCTCTCTAGCTCGCCCTCTCCTATGACTTCCATTAGTGGAATCCCTTCACCAGTCTCTTCCCATTAATCTTTGAATGCCCAACGATGTTGTACGTTTCCCTAATTGTAGCCATGTCCCCTACTGGCCGACAGCTTGGTGCTGGGGTGTTTTAGCACTGACCAGGCCTGGCCACTATTATTGGAAGCAGATTTATTTTGTAATTGGAAACATCACTGTAGTTTGATCCACCAAATGTTCATTTCGGCCACTTCATTAGCATAATTACTATATTTTTCAGTCCAGAGTTGTGCTTGCTGGAATTTTTCCCTTTGTTTTAAGTAGTGAAGCCAAGCTTTAACCAATTCTGATCACAGTTCTGACACTGAAGCAGTCAACTTTAAGAATGACCAAGTAAGGATATTTAAGTGCCTGGCTGGATGGAACACGTTTAACCATCAAGTCTTTGCCCCTTTTCTTTACCTCAGAGTCGAAGGAAAAGGAGGAGGATGCTCTGAAACTGAAGTGCGAGTTCTGCGGGAGGCTTGATTACGCCCACAAGTTCAAGGGCTCTAAGAGGTTTTGTTCAATGGCCTGCGCCAAGAGGTAAGATCTCAGCCTAGCACTTGCAGTGCAGGAACTTCAATGACAGATTATCAGAGAGCCAGCACAGTGGCTGCCCCACAGCTCCAGCGATAAGGATTCCATCGTCTCCTCTGGTGCTGTTGTGTGGAGTTTGCACATTCTGCATGTGACCACAGGAGTTTTTCCGGGATGTACCAGTTTCCACACACATCCCCAAATCGTGTGGGTTAGTGAGTCAATTAGCCTGTCCCTCCAGTCTAGGTTAGCTCTCAGAGCCATCCTACCTCACCCATTCCCCAACTTCTTTCCATGTTACCTGTGTTCTGCCACATCTCCTTGACGTCTCCCTTCCACCATCCACCTACACACAAGGGTCCATGTACAGTGACCAATTAACCCACAGACCAGCACATCTTCGGGGTGTGGAAAGAGCCTGGGGCCACCCAGGGGAAGCCCAAATGGCCCTAGGGAAATCATGCAAGCACCACACAGACAGCATCAGAGGTTAAGATTGAACCTGGGTCACCGAGACTGTGTGACGGCAGCTCTACCAGCTGCGCCACTGTGCCGTCCTTCAGAGATTTTTAATATGTTCACTCTCTTGTATGAACTGTGCAAAATTAGTAATGCAGCATTAAAACAGGCCCTTCGGCCCATCTTGTCCATGTCGACTGTCATGCCCCATCATCATTGCTGAGTGGCATTGCCCATCCAAGCTAGTCCCAGTTGATTGAGCCTCGGTCAAACCCCTGTAAACCTTCCTTACCCAAGTACCTGTCCAAATGTTGGTATTGTATCTGCCTCAATTACCTCCCCCTGGCAGCTCGTTCCATATACCCAGCCCCACCCTCTGAGTGAAAACGTTGCCACTTGGGTTCCTCTAAATCTTTCCCCGTACGATGACCGTACAAAGTCATCTTTTAAGTTGCACATTGCAGAAAGATATTTACAGAGAACAGCCCATTACAGGGTTACCCAACCCATGCGGTTGTGAGTTTCACTGCAGAGTTTATTTGGGTGTCGGGCAACGGAGCCATCCTATCACCAACCAGAGTGCGGTTCTCACCTATCATCATTGGAGACCTTCGGGCTATATTGAATCGGACTTCGCTGGATTTTATCTTGCACAAAACATTATTGCCTTTAACCTAAATCTGTACACTGGATGGCTGACTGGAACAAGAAAAGCTTTTCACTGTACCCCTGTACATGTGACAATAAGAATAAACTGAACTAAACGTTCCTTTTGTATTCCCAGGTATAATGTTGGCTGCAGTAAGCGAGTGGGTTTGTTCAAACCCGACAAGAGCAAGTACCTGCAGAAGAAAGAAGGAGGCAAGTTGGGAAAGAGAGGCCCAAGGAAGAACAGCCTGCACAGCACCAACAGCGAGCAGCCCAAGAAACAGCTTAAGGTCAGGGGAACCGAGCCGTCCGACATCGGCTAACTCGTGCATGTGGTAGCAACAGCGGCCTCTGAACCAGCAGTGGGCCTGATGTGGAGTGGGAGCCCACATCTCACCACTGCAGCTGAGGAACTTAAAGGCACAGATAGGGAGTGGGGAGGGGGAATAGAGAGAGCCAGATGAAGAGATGTGGGGAAAGAGGGGGAGGAGGAATAGGGAGATGTAGAGGATGGGATGTGAGAAAGGTGAGGGGGGGGGGGGGGGGATGGAGAGATACATTCATGGAATCATTTAAATGCCAGGCTGGGAATGGTAAACTGGGTGCAGTTCCTGATGTGGAGCGGGTATGTAGGGTGCGAACCTGCAGGCTTCTGGGTGGTGACTCCAAACACGGCGAGTCTTGTGATGGCCATCCACCATAAAACTTTGCATCGGAACTGCCCTTGTAAGTCTGCAGTGTGCCCATCTATCGAGCGGTTTAGTGCAATTAGTTTCCTTTTTGCACATCTCAGAGAGGGAGCTGAGCTGTGGCTTGAATAAAAGCCTGTTGTCTGCTGAAGTCAGAAGTGTTAACGAGGAGACGTTGGGTCGGATCATGAACTCCGGTTTGGTTAGTGCAGTGTTAAAACTTGCAGTGAGCCTGCAGCGGGGCTGGGCCCCGGCAGATTTTAAATGAGGTCGGTGTTTATCGGCCTGTCTCTGAGGTGGGCGATTGTGTTCAGACACCCAGATCTCCAGCTGGCCTCGCCTCTCTGAATAGGAGCACGGGTGAAGAAAGCCCTGGAGATACAATGCCCGCAGCTGGTGGGCGTTTGCGGTCCGAGGTGAAAGGGAAGAATAGCTGCCTTTAGATTAATAAAAGGGAACAAGTGGCGGATAATCAAAGATGCTCCAGGACGCAGCGAGGCACAAGTGTCCCCAACAAAGCAACCTGGCCCCGAGCCAGGGGGCTCACAGCATCGTAGCCATGTGTGCGCGTGTGCTCCCTCTCTCACCCCACCCCCACACAGCTGAGGGACACACCATGAGGCACACTGCCAGGCGTGATGATGGAGGCACACACGACAGTGGTGTTTGAGGCTTTCAGCTAAGCACATAGATATGGATCAGGTGCAGGCACAGATTAGGTTAACTTGGCATCATGTTCAGCAGCAACATTGTGGGACAAAAGACTTGTGCTGTGCTGTTCTATGTACCATGACAACTGGCATTTATACAGTGCCGCTAGCACGTCTTAGAGAAGAGTACGTCTTTTCAGAAATTGGTCGGGCTTGTCTCACTGCTGTGTTGGAGAGAGTGATGAGGTACTTGGAGAGGTGGCGGCTACATCCACAGTTCTTTACTTTAACTTTAGACTAGCAGAGTGGAAACAAACCCACCAAATCCGCACCGTACTCGAGCTCCATCCTACATGCTGGCTACAATTTACAGGAGCCAATTAACCTACAAACCTGTACACCTTTGGAGTGTAGGAGGAAACCGGAGCACCCAGAGAACCACACGGTCACAGAGAGAACGTACAAACTGCGTACAGACGGCACCAGTAGTCAGGACTGAACCCGGGTCTTTGGCGCTGTAAGGCAGCAACTCTACTGCTGCGCCACAGTGCCACCCAGCTCTGTTCCCTAGTGCTGTCCACAAGTGCTGGGCCACTGATGAACAATCGCCTTCTGAATGTTCGAACATTCAAAACACTTTACGTTTAACTTTATTATTGTCTTGTGTTCTGAGGTACAGTGAAACTCTTTGTTTTTCTAATAAGATCAGATAGACAATAGGTGCAGGAGTAGGCCATTCGGCCCTTCGAGCTAGCACCGCCATTCAATGTGATCATGGCTGATCATCCCTAATCAGTAGCCCATTCATGCCTTCTCCCCACATCCCCTGACTGCTATATTTAAGAGCCCTATCTAGCTCTCTCTTGAAAGTATCCAGAGAACCTGCCTCCGCCGCCCGTTGAGGCAGAGAATTCCACACTCACAACTCTCTGTGAGCAAAAGTGTTTCCTCGTCTCCGTTCTAAATGGCTTACCCCTTATTCTTAATCTGTGGCCCCTGGCTCTGGACTCCCCCAACATCGGGAACATGTTTCCTGCCTCTAGAGTGTCCAAACCCTTAACAATCTTATATGTTTCAATAAGATTCCCTTTCATCCTTCTAAACTCCAGAGTGTACAAGCCCAACCGCTCCATTCTCTCAGCATATGACAGTTCCGCCATCCCGGGAATTAACTTTGTAAACCTACGCTGCACTCCCTCAATAGCAAGAATGTCCTTCCTCAAATTAGAGGACCAAACCTGCACACAAAGCTCCAGGTGTGGTCTCACTAGAGCCCTGTACAACTGCAGAAGGAGCTCTTTGCTCCTATTGTTATAAAGGCCAACATGCCATTCGCTTTCTTCACTGCCTGCTGTACCTGCATGCTTACTTTCATAGACTGATGAACAAGGACCCCCAGATCCCGTTGTACTTCCCCTTTCCCAACTTGACGCCATTTAGATAGTAATCTGCCTTCCCGTTTTTGATACCAAAGTGGATAACCTCACATTTTTCCACATTAAACTTCATCTGCCATGCATCTGCCCACTCCCCCAACCTATCCAAGTCACCCTGCATTCTCATAGCATCCTCCTCACAGTTCACACTGCCACCCAGCTTTGTGTCATCTGCAAATTTGCTAATATTATTTTGAATCCCTTCATCCAAATCATTGATGTATATTGTAAATAGCTGCGATCCCAGCACCGAACCTTGCGGTACCCCACTAGTCACTGCCTGCCATTCTGAAAGGGAGCCGTTAATCCCTACTCTTTGTTTCATGTCTGCCAACCAATTATCGATCCATGTCAGCACTCTACCCCCAATACCATGTGCTCTCATTTTGCCCACAAATCTCCTACGTGGGACCTTATCAAATGCTTTCTGAAAGTCCAGGTACACCACATCCACTGGCTCTCTCCCTTGTCCATTTTCCTAGCTACATCCTCAAAAAATTACAGAAGATTAGTCGAGCATGATTTCCCCTTCGTCAATCCATGCTGACTCGGACCGATCCTGTTACTGCTATCCAAATGTGCGGCTATTTCATCTTTTATAATTGACTCCAGCATCTTCCCCACCACCGATGTCAGGCTAACTGGTCTATAATTCCCTGTTTTCTCTCTCCCGCCTTTCTTAAAAAGTGGGATAACATTAGCTACCCTCCAATCTATAGTTAATGGTATACATAAATACAATCAGTGTAATAGGTAGAGCAAAGGGGAAAATGCAGAGTGCCAAATCTAGTTCACAGCACTGTGGTGCATCAGTTCCATAGACAAAGTCCAATGTGCGTCATGGAATTGAGGTGAGTTGGACATACCCAAAATTATAGCAGGACTGTGCAAAGCCTGATCACAGAGGGGAAAAAGCTGTTCCTGGACTTGAGAATTTTCACCTTTGTGTTGGAAATCCTTCCTTTCAAATGCATCCGTGGTCCTTCAGACTTTAAGCTCTCCAGGAGTTCTGCATTCCTTGTCTTCATGTGCCTCCCCTTCCCCCACCTACTGCAATTCTAATCACTCTCACAGTTCCTGAGCTGGGGTTCTGGCTGTGTGGAATTTGTATGTTCTCATTTGGGACCTTGTGGGTTTCCTCCTTAAGCACGGGTTTCCTCCCACATCCCAACATGTGGGTTTGTAGGTTAATTGGCCTCTATAAATGGCTCCCCGTGTGTAGGGTGTGGATGAGAAAGTGGGATAACATCTAATATAATCGATGACTTGCCATGGATTTGGTGGGCCAAAGGGCCTGTTTCTATCCTGCATCTTTCAATCAATCAATCAATTGACTTTTGGCACCTCCTCTAAGTTGCTGCTTTAAAATGTCTTAGCCTTGATGAATAACCCACGTAACTTTGCAGCGCTGGAGAAGATTTTTGTAAATTAGCACACAGAAGGAGTCGGTGGTTGGGTATAGCGGGTATAGTTGGGTATAGCGGGGCTTTGAAAATATGGTCTACATCTGTGATGTTCTGAGCTTTGGCCTTCGGTTCTGACTCGTTAGTTTTGCTTCTCAGCAGTCCCCGGCGACCGTGGGCCTGAGTCAGGAGGACTCCAGCAGAGGCTCGGACAACTCCAGCTACGAGGAGCCGCTATCGCCCATCTCGGCCAGCTCCTCCACGTCACGGAGGCGGCAGGGCGAGCGGGAGCTCGACATCCACGAGCTGCGGATGCGGGACCTGATGGGGATCGGCCACCACTTCCTGCCCAGCGACCCCACCAAGTGGAACGTGGAGGACGTGTGTGAATTCATTCGCTCGTTGCCAGGTAATGTTCCTGTGACAAGCAGGGTTGTTGGGTGGGGTTTTTTTTAAATTAGGGGTTCAGAGAGGGTGCTTACTCTGGTGTTGAAGCCCCCACCCCCCCCATTCTCGACTACCCCAGAGTCAGGGTAAAGAGATGATGGTTTCCTTTCTCAAGGGATGGTGCACCCGGGAACAATGAATAATCGGAGGTGCAGACGCTACTTACTTCCCTTGGGACTTTCACTGTGGATACATAGGAAGAGGCCATTCAGCCCCTTGAACCTGCTGCGCCAACAAATGAGATCATGGGTAATCAAACTACCAGCCTGCACATCATTGGGATGTGGGAGGAAACCCAAACACCCAGAGGCAACTCACACAGTCACAGGGAGGATGTACAAACTCCACACGGACAGCACCGGAGGTCAGGATCAAAACCGGATCTCTGGTGCTGTGGGACAGCAGCTCTACCAGCTGCACCTCTGAAGGCAGTGCTAGGTGTGCAAGCACCCACTGGAATGTAACTTGGCACTCCACCTTGAGAGCCCATGTGCGGTCCAGGACTGTAAAAACTCCTTGCGCGTGTTCCATTTTCAGTTGCCAGGAGATCGCCGATGAGTTTCGGGCCCAGGAAATTGATGGGCAAGCCCTCCTGTTGCTTAAAGAAGACCACCTCATGAGCGCCATGAACATTAAATTAGGGCCAGCCCTGAAAATATATGCCAGGATCAGCATGCTGAAGGACTCCTAACCAGAACCCTTGGGACATTGAGGAACTTGGCTGGTTGAAGTGGCAGCTATACTGAAAGCCAAGGTTTCTGATCGCTGTGGACGTTTGGTCGCTCTTTGCTAAGAGAATTGAGGTGGACCACTGCAGAGTACAGTGATCAAACTATCAAACAACTTTTGGCTTCGTAAGAAGCCTGCAATCTGGGTACAATGTTTCCCAAATGAGGAAAATACATGGTGCTACCCCAGCGGCAAAGATAGAGATGGGAACAGTGGTGGAGAAGTCATCTCCACCAGATGAGCCAATGCAATGATGTGTTTAGAGGATAATTCTTCGCAGAACACAGTATATTTGCCAGTGGTTATGTAGCTGAAGAGAATTGCTTTTTTTGGATTTAGATGTCCTAAGGTTGGTTTCTGTTTGGATGCATGTTTAGAGGTTAGACTTTCTTTAGATTGGTTTGATAATCAGATCTATTTTGTGATCTTATAATGTGCCTGAAATAACAAAATGTTGCTGTAAAACTCTGTGTAACTGTTTCATGCAGGGTGGTGCAGTTTCTGGAATATTTAGATCATCCACACGATGCAAGTGGTTGACCAGCATGTGTTCGTACAGCAGTACACACAACCTGTGAATATTTTATGTCTTGCTGGAATTTACATTTGTTACGAGTTTAATAAGGCTGCCTCCCAGACTTCTGTGGTGGGAAACATCCAGATGGCGGAACAGCTCAGACGTTTTTGATTTAAAAGAGGAGGAGGTGGTTCTCCCAGATGTGCAGAATGAGTTGGGAAGGGAGCAAAGGACAGAATCAATGGCCTGTTCAATTTAGAATCTGTCTGCTCACCCAAAGTATGTGGAGGGTGGCAGATTATCTACATTTGGGGAGGCAGAAATCTATTAGTCCCAACTGTTCACACGCAGGGACCCAGTGCAGCTCTGGACGCGGCATCAGGACCAAAATCCTCACTGATTAGTTTAGAGATACAGCACGGAAACAGGTCCTTTTGCTTGCGCGCCCGAGCGCGCGCACACACACACACACACACACACACACACACACACACACACACACACACACACACAAATTTGCAGTTAAACCAAGCCAGTTAACCTACAAACCTGTCCGTCTTTGGAGTGTGTTTGGAAACCGGAGATCCCAGAGAAAACCCACACGGTCACAGGGAGAACGTTGGAACTCTGTGCAGGCAAGCACCCGTAGTCAGGATCGTAGTCTGGCACTGTAAAGCACCAATTCTACCACTGTGCCACGCTTTCCCCGCCCCAACCCAACTTTGTGACATAGACCACCAAACCAATGTTCAGGATGCAGAGCCACGCTTCTCCTGTGCTACTGCTCATCCACTGATCCTTTCACAGACCAGTCTTCCAGAAGCTCCCCTTCGACCCGTCCAGATACCACAGGTGTGGCTACCAATTCAGTGCAGCCTTTACCAGCTCTGTGACAAAACACTTTCTCAGCCACCGCATGATTCCCAGTCTGGGCTGACGGTGCCCTGTCTGTGCCTCAATCGTCCTTTCATTCATGCCATAATTGACCCATCACACAGGCCAAGTGCAATTTACCCGAAAACATGGAAGACTGAAATGTTGGATGTGCGAAACTCAAGTTGGAGCATCACCATGTTACTGGATTCACTATGGTTGCTTCATTGCACCGGCTAATTCAATGGCCCGTGTCTCCTGCCGTCCCCCGGAAGAATTTCCAATTCTCCATTATCCTGATCACTGCAGATGGCAATTTACAAACAGTCCCATATCATTCCAGCAAACCTTTTTCCACTTCCTATTGATAACATTTGTCTTTTGATACTTAACATAAAGTATTACCAAGTCGCCTTTAAATGGCAGAAGGAAATGAAGGTTAGTCTTCAACTTTCCAAATAACTTTGCTGTTGCTAAAATGTACTGTTATTGTCTTGAAGTTAAATTTCAATACATAGCTGAATAATGGAATACAATCAATGCCTTATTTTGAAACGGTCTGGAAAGGCAGAGCCCTCAAGGGCTGGTACATGCTTCCAGAAATTTAAATTGTGCTGTATTTCGCAACTGATTGCTGGAGATTCATCCCGAGCTGCCCTGTGCAAGTAACACATTTGTAATCTGCATTCAAAATCTATTGAAGTCAGTCGAGCTTAATTTTGCGAGCATACTGCACCACACAGCCACTCTCCTGTGTTTGTAGCACAGCCAACGCAACAATGAATTTCTGCCTTGAATAAGCCCATTGTCTGGTGATTTCCCCCCCCCCCCCCCCCCCCCCAGACCCTGTTCCATCTGTTCTTTGTAGCGATGCCGAATATTTTCAACACTGCAAAAGGAAAGGCTTTGGGACGACCAAAGACAATTGAATACTCACTTTTGTTCCTTATTCTTACATGGTGCTGTCTCAGACTGTCTTCCAGGAGGAAGCCCTGCTGTGGCTACATTTCAGTTTGTACAAGACTTGAATTCTGTTGCTCCTGTGAAATATTTTTTTATATTGTAAGTTGTTGGTAGTTTTAAAAGCATAATTTAACACTGAATTACTGTGTTTCATTTATGTATTTTTGTAAGACTAAGGGATTTTTTTTTTCTTTGACAAATTGGGAGAGGCCTGAAGTAAATTCCAGCTCAGTCCAGGCTAACTGGACAGAATGAACACCCTCTTTTTCCAGGGAAATGGCCTCACGGTGTGGGTGGACTCCTCGTGGAGTGGCCCCACGAGTGTTTAAGAAGGAACTGCAGATGCTGGAAAATCGAAAGTAGACAAATGTGCTGGAGAAACTCAGCATCGATGGAGCAAAAGAAATAGGCAACGTTTCGGGCCGAAACGTTGCCTATTTCCTTCACTCCATAGATGCTGCCTCATCTGCTGAGTTTCTCCAGTATTTTTATCTACCGTGGTGTGGCTCAGCCTGCTTTAGTGCTGAGCTGTAGAGACGCTGGCAAGATCTAGCGGCCCATCGTGGGAGGTCAGACGAGACCCCGCTTGTGATGTCTTCCCAGGTTGAGTTGCAAGAGCAGCACGAGTCGCTGCACGTTAAAGATGGCCACTTGTAAGCAGAGCCCTGGTGTTGGTGAAACCAAACCCATACTGCACTCTGTCTTAAGGAAATGGTGACATTTGGTTGGGGGGGGGGGAAGAAAAAGGAAAAGACCCCTTCTTCAGAACAGTAGTAGTCTGAGAGTGATATGTTGTCCGGGCCAATTGAGCATTCCAGCTTTTGCAATCCTCCCGAGAAATCCGGTCACCAAATGATTACAAGTCACAGAGAGTCATAAGTGCTGATAGATGACAGAAGCCTCCTCGTGGCGATGCCTGGAAACGAGGACGTGATGCGTCGGGCGACAATTCTGTCAACATGTTGAACGACGACAGAAGCCACCAGCGAGCTACATCGTCTGACACATGAGCGAACGATAGAACGGTGATCAGAAGTGTTTGCTTTGGTGCATCTTGCCCAACATCCAGATGAAACCCAGCATTTCAGTATTAGTGAAAGAAAATCAAAATACCGAGGATGCTCAAAAAGATTTTTTTTTTAAAAAGGGAAAACATTGGAAACGCTCAACAGGCTGAGCAACAAAAACAAAGAGTCAATGTTTCAAGTCAAAAACTCTTCATCAGAACCTGGAATAGTCAGTCTGAAGAAGGGTCCCAACTCAAAATGTCACCTGTCCAGGTCCTCCACAGATGCTGACTGACCCGCCAGGTTATTCCAGCTGTTCCTCGTTCCATCGTTATTGCCAGACCTGCTGAGTGTTTCCAGCATTTTCTGTTTTTATTTTCAATGCTAGGAATTGGCTAGTTCAAAATCAAATTGAGAATATGGAGATTTTGATGATTAATAACATGAATAAATTAAACTGGATTTTAAATGTTTTTCAATTTGTGATGGATTTTTTTTTTAATGCCATGTTGATGGATTTAAAATTATATAATTTTCTTTGTAATGAAACATGATTTGACCTTTTTTAACTTCTAAGCTTTTTTTGTGACATGGAATATTGGTCAATTCTGCCTCAGTATTTGAATTAAACATCAAGATTGGTGTCCAATTTCCAATCTTCATTTCAGAGGTTGGCTCAATTGCTTAAATGTACTTATTTCTCTCAACTTTTCTGAATTTGCACAGTTGAGAGTTCAATAACAGCCGGAACTGTGGACGCAAGGAACTGCATCGTTAGCTTACACAAAAAAAAGAGCAACGTGCTGGTGGTATAAACATTGAATTCTCCAATTTTAGGTGACTCCAAACACCATCACTACCCACCTCTCTCTTCCCTTTCCCACCAGGCTGCACAGCCATTTCTCTCTTTCCCCAACCCTTCCATCTATATTCCTTTCTATGGCTTCACATTCCACGCCCCTTATCTCGCCACCTTTAGTCTTTTCAATTCTGGCCTTTGTCTAACCATCTTCCAATCAAAACCTCTCACTTGTATCCACTGTCACTTGCCAAACTTTGTCCTGCCTCTTCTTCCAGCAACACACACACACACACACACTCTCTTTTTCTCTCTTTTTCTTGCGCTCGCTCTCTCGCTCTCTCCAGGGTCCCGACCCAAAACATTGCTTTTCATGTTCTCCAGAGATGCTGCCGGACCCACCGAGTTACTCCAGCACTCGTACGTCGAAATATATCCTTCTGCCCTGAATGTTGCAGGTTTACACCGTGGCAACTTGGACATCATTTTAATAATTATTGCTATTTCAACTTGCTACGTCTACATGAAGTAAATGTTACATTGAAATTGTTGATACCTGGACTCCCATAATAACCTGCTGAAAGAGTTTGCAATAACTTGTCAATTCCATTTGTATAGAAGTGAAATAAGACTCCTTTGATAGGACACTGATGTCTGACAGCAGGCGATTTTTTTTTTTCTGTTTGTTGTATTGATATTAAATTGATTTTAAAAAATAATTAGTGCACACTTGCGTTTTTACAGTATTTTCGTATTCAACTGTCCCAACAGGAAAAAGGAAACCCGATTTAATGTCCGGGTGGATTATGGTAAACTTGGGCCAAGAGTTTTATTAAGATTCCTTGTCCGCATTAAGTGAAACAACAAGGCACACCAGCAACAAGGGATCATTGAATTGAATACTTCATTGTCACGTGACAAGTCACATTGAAATTCTTTGCTTGCTTACACAAGGTATGCAAATAGTCGCCCATAAAGGGCACTTACAAAGCTACAAATTCAGAAAAATAAAACGGGTATCTAACAGCTGCTCCCAATTTACTCTAACTAGCTCTTGTCTTATAATGTTATAATCCCAATTTTGTTCGATCGCAATTTAGTACCTTCCCCCATGGTCCAGAATTATCCTTATTCATAACTGTCTTAAAACTACAGAGTTGTGATTACTGTTCCCAAAATGCTCTCCCACAGTAATGTTAATCACCTGGGTAGATTCATTTCCCAATACAAGATCCGGTATGTTCCCTCCTGTTTTACACTCCCCATACTGTTTTAAGAAACTCTCTTGGATGCACTAAACCAATTCTGCCCCATCTAAGCCTCTTGTATTAAAGAAGTCTTGATCAATATTGGGGAAGCAAAGGGCCTGTCCCACTTGGCGATTTATTCGGCGACTGCTGGCATCATTGACTGACGTATAAGGTCGCGGCGTGACGACGTATGACGCGGTGTGATGACGTATGACGCGGCGTGATGACGTATGACGCGGTGTGATGACGTATGACGCGCGGTGTTTTTTGAAGAGTCGCAACTTTTTTGTCGCCGCTGGATTTTGAAATGTTCAAATATTGTGCCGACGCTGATGTGACGCCGGCAAAATCACCAAGTGGGACAGGCCCTTTAAAGTCACCCACTCTGACAACCCTGTTGCTGTCTCATCTTTCCATAATTTGCCTTTCATTTCTGTCCTTCAACTGGCTACTGGGAGGCCGAGAGTATAATCCCATCAGAATGATTGCACCTTCCTTCCTCAATTAACCTCCAAACCCGCACATCTTTGGGATATGTTTACCTTGCACTAAATGTTACTCCCTTTTCATATTGCAAAACACTGAATGGCTCGATTGTAATCATGTGTTGTCTTTCTGCTGACTGGATCGCACGCAACAAAAGCTTTTCACTGTAGCTTGGTACACGTGACAATAAATTAAAATGAACTGTGGGAAGAAACCTGGAGGAAAAGCAACACGGTCACGGGGAGAACATGCAAACTCCACACAGAAAGCTGCCGAATTCAGGATCACACAAAGTCTCTGGTGCTGTGAAGCAATGGCTATACCAGCTGAGCCACAGTGCTGCCCTTTTACCCTCTATTACATCAGCCTTCAACCTTGTCCCTCTGGCCACCAAGTCTCTAAAATGGCCACAATGTTGTTGTTCCAGGCCTACTCCAGATACTGTTCATTCACTTTATCCATAATACTCCTTGCGTTGAAATAAATACAGTCACCTTAACTGAGGAAGGATGTGCTGGCTCTGGAGAGGGTCCAAATGAAGTTTATAAGAACTATCCCAGGAATGAGCGTTTATCGACATTAGGCCTATACTCGCTAGAGTTTAGAAGAATGAGGGGGGATTGTGGCTGGCAGGCCATGTTGTGCCAATGGAAAGAGACAAACGTAGTCAATGATACAGATGGATCTAGCCAGTTCTGATGCAGAAAAAAAGAGTTACCAGTAGTTTTCAGAGTTTAAAATTGGAAGGCTGGAACTTACTTGTCCAGTACTGTTCCTCAAGCTCATGTTAGGCTCTGTTATAGAGTTCAAAAGACCACAGAGATGGGATGGAGAATTAAAATAGCATGCAGCAGAAAGCTTAGTGTCACCTCTGCAGTTTGAACACAGTCAAAGAGTCATACAACTATACAGCATGAATATAAACCCTTTGGCCCAACTTGTTCATACCAACCAAGTTACCTAACCAAGTTAGTCTCGCTTGTGGCTGACCTGCATACCTCCAATCCTTATCCATGTACCTGTCCGAGTGTCTTTTCATAAGTTCATGAGTTGTAGGAGAATGAGGCCATTTGGCCCATCATGTCTACTCCGCCATTCAATCATGGCTTAAAATCCATCCTCCTGTCATCTCCCCATAATCCTTGACACCCTTACTAATCAAGAACCTATCAATGTCCACCTTAAAAATATCCATCGACGTGGCTTCCATAGCCTTCTGTGAATGAATTCCACAGATTCACTACCTCTGACTAAAGAAATTCCTCCTCACCTCCTTTCTAACGATATGTCCTTTTAGTCTGAGGCTGTGGCCTCTGGTCCTAGACTCTTAAAATATTATTGTACCCGCCTCAACTACTTCCTCTGGCAGCTCGTTCCATACACCCACCAAGTTGTGCCTCAGGTCCCCTTTAAATCTTTCTCCTCTCACCTTAAACCTGTGCCCTTTAGGTTTTAGATTATCCTATATTGGGGGAAAGACTCGGGCTATTCACCTGGTCTATGCCCTGCAAAGGAGTTCTGTGAAGTCAGCCAATCTTCATTTGGTTTCTCCAGTGTAGAACACTGAGCGCAGAACACGAAGGTGGCAGTTTCCAGGAAAGCCTGTTTGGGCCTCTCGACAGTGGGAAGGGAAGAGAGGGTGGGGCAGGTTTGCATCACTTGCGGTTGAAACCAAAGTGCTGTAAAAAGTGGAGTGGTTCGTAGGGACGTTAAAGCAGATGAGGAACCGCTGGGGAGAATGGTACCTTTGAAACTGGGAGGGGTGTGTCTGGCAGTGGAATCTCATTGAAGGTGACAAAAATTCTAATTGAAGACTTGATGATGTACTCTTGAAGATAGACAAAAGTGCTGGAGAAACTCAGCGGGTGCAGCAGCATCTGTGGAGCGAAGGAAATAGGCAACGTTTCGGGCCGCTCCTCCATCACATTTGCTCCAACGACGAGACTTACAGCACAGAGTCTCTGAGCAGTCTCGCTTGTCCCTGAACCGTGGCTCTCTTCTTTACCATAGTTAACTGCTTCTTATCCGTTCCCTGTAACATTGCCCTCTTCTCCTGGACAGAGCAGGAGTAGGGTCCTTGTTCTTCACCATCCACCTCACTAACATACGCATTCTCTGGACCATCCTTTGCAATTTAGACTTTAGAGAAAGAGTGCAGAAACAGGCCCTTTGATCCACCGAGTCCAGGCCAACTAGCAATCACCCCGTACACTAACCTACACAAAACCGAAGCACCCAGAGAAACCCCACACGGTCACAGGGAGAGCATACAAACTACGTACGGGCAGCACCCATAGTCAGGATCGAACCCGGGTCTCTGTCGCTGTGAGGCAGCATCTCGACCATTGCACCACTGTGCCACCCTGTCGATGTGGAGAGAAAATTGGGCACCCAGAGGAAGCCCGTGCGGTCATAGGGAGAACGTGCAAACTCCACACAGACAGCACCCGAGGTCACGATCTGGCGTGCGAGGTGAAGTGAATGGGCATTGTTTCTTTGTTCTGGGCTGCACTAACTTCACTGATACCCAAGATCAGGTGGCATCAGGTCCTCTCTTCTGATGCTCCATTCCAGTCAGAGACAGCTTGCTCTTTTATTCCGTTACATGATTTTTATAGAAACAGGAAAAGGCTATTAATCTTATGTAAATCATTTCAAGACAGCCACCTGGCCTTTGCAATGTGCCTCTTCACATTCTCGAGGGAAATGAAACACTCCATCTCGCAAGATGACCAGAACTGTGCACAATAGTCCAAAGGGGCACTGACTGACACCCTGAAAAACTGCAATAAATCTATTTAAATGTGTCCACCATCCTTTTCGCTGCTTTCGATTTATTATTATTAGTACCATTCCATCACTTGGAACTTTACCTGGAGACTGATCACTAGGATTCATTTAAAAACATATTATCTATTGTGGTCCCACATGCCCATAAGGAACACTGTGACTTGAGTGGAGTTTGTACATTCTCCCTGTGACCGCGCGTGTACTCCAAAGAAGTATAGGTTTGTAGATTAATTGGCTTTGGTAAAATTGTCAAATTATCCCTTGTGCGTAGAAATGGTTAGCATACGGGGTGATCACTGGTCTGCGAGGACTTCAAAGGCCGAAGGGCCTGTTTCTGCTCTGTATCTCTAATGTCTAAAATGTTTCACACAATAATTAGGGGTTTGGCATCGCGAGGGGCAGCTGCCAATAGCTCTTAAATGCCACTATTCTAATTGCCTCCACCATCACCCCTGGTGATTCATTCCAGGAACCCACCACCCCTTGCGTAAAAAACTTGCCACGCACATCTTCTTTAAACTTTGACCCACTCATCTTAATGCTGTGCCCTAGTCTTTGACATTTCCACCCTGGAAAAAGGTTCTGTCTAAACTGTCTATGCCTCTCAAAATATTCTATGCTTCTATCAGGTCTCCTCTCCCCTCAAGTGTTCAAGAGAAAACAATCTGAGTATCCCCTCAATGGATAGTGGGCAAGGGTAAGATACTATGCAGGTAGCACCATCTTCAGAGAACGGGGATTCCCCTCCCCCACTATTGATGAGGCTCGCACCAGGGTCTCCTCCATACCCCGCAACACTGCCCTCGCTCCCCATTCCCCCACTCGCAAACAGGGCAGAGTCCCCCTGGTCCTCACCTTTCACCCCACCAGCCGGCAAATACAACATATAGTCCTCCGCCAGTTTCGCCACCTCCAACGTGACCCCTCCACCCGCCACATCTTCCCATCTCCCCCCCTGTCTGCCTTCCCCCCCCCCCACCGCAAAGACCGCTCCCTCCGCAACTCCCTTGTCCATTCTTCCCTCCCCTCCCACTCTAACCCCTTCCCCGGGCACTTTCCCTTGCAACCGCAAGAAATGCAACACTTGTCCCTTCACCTCCCCCCTCCCACTCCTTTCAGGGACCCAAGCAGTCCTTCCAGGTCCGACAGAAGGTTCACCTGCACCTCCTCCAACCTCATCTACTGCATCCGCTGCTCCAGATGCCAGATGATCTATATCGGTGAGACCAAGCGGAGGCTTGGCGATCGCTTCGCCGAACACCTATGCTCGGTCCGCAATAACCAACCCGACCTCCCGGTGGCTCAGCACTTCAACTCCCCCTCCCATTCCACATCCGACCTCTCGGTCCTGGGCCTCCTCCACGGCCAGAGTGAGCAACACCGCAAGCTGGAGGAACAGCACCTCATATTCCGCTTGGGGAGTCTGCATCCTTTGGGCTTGAATATTGAATTTTCTCAATTCTGTTAACCCTTGCTGTCTCCTCCCCTTCCCACCTCTCCCTCAGCCCTGGGGCCCTGGCATTCCCTCTATCTCTATCTCTCCCCCACCCTAGTCGCACCAGCTTCTCATTTTCACACCACAAACAGCTTACAATGGCTTGTTCCCTTTATCACCCATACTTTTTTGCATATCTTTCACTCATTGTTCCTTATCTCTCCACATCACCGTCTATATCTCTCGTTTCCCTGATCCCTGACCAGTCTGAAGAAGGGTCTCGGCCCGAAACGTCGCCTATCTCCTTCGCTCCTTAGATGCTGCTGCACCCGCTGAGTTTCTCCAGCTTTTTGAGCACCATCACAAGTGATAGTCAAACATAGTAACAGTAGATAGACACAAAATGCTGGAGTAACTCAGTGGGACAGGCAGCAACTGAAATCTGAAGAAGGGTCTCGACCCGAAACGTCACCCCTTCCTTCTCTCCAGAGATGCTGCCTGTCCCGCTGAGTTACTCCAGCATTTTGTGCCTATCTTTGATTTAAACCAGGATCTGCAGTTCCTTCCTACACATAGTATGCAGCAGCAGATTGCCCAGAGCAATCCAAGTGCATCTTCTCTAGCTTCACAATTCACAACTCTTCAATCCTTTTGTCTCACACTTTCTGTCTTTTCACCTCTGGCTTTTATCCTCCATCTGCCTATCACTCCCCCCCCCCCCCCCCCCCCCCCCACACGTTTCAACTTATGAATAAGGGCCCTGGCCTGGAACATCACCCATCCTGTTTCTCCAGAGATGCTGCCTGACCCATTGAGTTATTCCAGCACTTAGTGTCTATTTTTGGTATAAACCAGCTTCTGCAGTTCTTTGTTTCTTCAACTTATTACCTGCTAGGCTTTGTCCTGCCCGTATTTTCTTCCAGCTCCCTTATCCCCCAACAATCAGTCTGAAGTAGGGCTCTGACCCAAAACATCATGTCACCTATCCATATTCTCCAGAGATGCCACCTGGCCTGCTGAGCTACTCCAGTGGTGTGTTTAAAAAAATATAAACCAG
The DNA here is from genome assembly GCA_035221665.1 of Okamejei kenojei. Taxonomy (NCBI): domain Eukaryota; kingdom Metazoa; phylum Chordata; class Chondrichthyes; order Rajiformes; family Rajidae; genus Okamejei; species Okamejei kenojei. The sequence goes on from CM069162.1 coordinate 13,602,500, forward strand.
CATCTGCAGTCGCTTGCTTCTGCATCTTATTTAATAATCATTGACAACAAACTGTGACTTCCTTTCCTCTGCTGACATCTAGTGAGAAGAGTAAATTCTGCATTCACCAGCGCCTGTTTCATGGGAGAGGGGGAGAACTATTTACAGTCTACCCACCTTATTATGGACCTCTTTATAATAGATCTCGGTTAAAGCAGATAGAGTGTCCCCACAGTAAGAACACAGTAAGAACACAAGCTACTAGTTACACTGTGGGGGGCAACTAAAATTAACAAGCAATTGCTTCGATTGACATGTGGAAGGATATTTTATTAACCAATGTAATAAACAGCCTTTAGTATTTTTAGCTTGAAGTAACAAAAATGCATTTTCAGCTGTTAAAAAGAACTTTGTGCAGTAATTGGAAGCAACTAGTTGTTTCGTGGAGTGGCCGCTAGATGTTTGGTGCAAATCCCTGACTCGGTTACAGCGGACATTCGCCAACAGCGGACACCGTTCCTCCCCCATGGTCTGTAATAACGAGGGTTATCTGTACATTGGGAGGGGGAGAGCTATTTACAGAGAGGGGGGAGAACCCATAACTGGGGCAAGATCTTCTCAAAGTCTTCCTTGTCACCTTTCCTCCCAACCAAGCCATGAGGTTGGCTGTGAAACGGCTAGCCTAACATGTCAATGAATAAATATTGCAAAGCCTACCCCTGTAGTGGAACACTACAGACATCTTATACACGACTGTGGACTCGTGTTTTCTAAATATGTATTCTTGCAGTTTTGTTTACACTTTTTCTTGTTACTGTCCTGTGTTGTTTACCTATAGCTTAAGTATTATAGTTTAGCTTCTTATCATGTGTGCCGAGGTACAGTGAAAAGCTTTTGTTGCATGCTAACCAGGGACAGCGGAAAGACAATACATGATTAGCATCGAGCCATCCACGGTGAATAGACACATGATAAAGGGAATAATGTGAATAAGGTTTGGTGCAAGATAAAGTCCAGTAAAGTCCAATCAAAAATAGTCTGAGGGTCTCCAACGGTAGGTCAGGACTGCTCTCTAGTTGTGGGTAGGATGGTTCAGTTGCCTGAGAACAGTTGGGAAGAAGCTGTCCCTGAATCTGGAGGTGTAGGTATTCGCACTTCTGCACCGCACTTTTGTGCCTGCAATGTGCCTGCAAATCAGACTTTCATTGTAGCTGTATCTATCCATACTTGAGCACATGATAATAACTAACTGGACTCAATTAGAACATAGATCACAGAACAGTACAACACAAGAATAGGCCCTTCAGCAGACCAGGCTTTGTGGCCAAGTTAGAGGATTATACGAAAATAGGTGGAGGGGCACGTAGTGTAGAGAAAGCAGGGACTCTGCAGAAGGACTTGGACAGGTTGGGAGAGTGGGCAGAGAAGTGGCAGATGCAATATAGTGTAGCAAAGTGTGGAAGCATGCATTTTGGTAGTAGGAATAAAGGCATAGACTATTTTCTAACTGGGGAAAGAATCCAAAAATCTGAGGTAAAAAGGGACTTGGGAGGTGCCTGTGCAGGATTACCAAAAAATTAATCTGCAAGTCGAATCAGTGGTAAATAAAGCAAACTCAAACTTATATTTCAAGAGGGCTTGTATACACGAACAGGGATGTAATGTTGACGCTCTATAAGGCGCTGATAAGGCCGCATTTGGCATTTTGTGAGCAATTGTAGGCACCATATCTGAGGACGGATGTGCTGGCCCTGGAGAGGGTCCAGAGGAGATCAACAAGAATGGTCCCAGTAATGAGTGGGTTAACCTACGATGAGTGTTTGCCTGGGCCTGTACTCGCTGAAGATTAGAAGAATGAGGGGGGACCTCATTGAAACATGCAGAATAGTGAACGGCTTGGATAGAGTGGACGTGAGAGGATGTTTCCACTAGTGAGTCTAGGACTAGAGGCCATGGCATCAGAATTAAAGAAGTTCTTCTAGAAAGGAGATGAGGATAAATGTATTTAGTCAGAGGGTGGTGAATCTGTGGAATTCTTTTCCACAGATGGCTGTGGAGGACAAATCAGTGGATATTTTTAAGGCAGAGCTAGATAGATGCTTAGGTAGACAGAAATGCTGGAGAAACTCAGCGGGTGCAGCAGCATCTATGGAGCGAAGGAAATAGGCAATGGTTCGGGCCGAAACATACCTTCGATTTTCCAGCATCTGCAGTTCCTTCTTAAACAGATTCTTGATTAGTACAGGTGTCAGAGGTAATGAGGAGAAGGCAGGAGAAATGGGGTTGAGCGGGAGAGATAGATCAGCTATGATTAGGGAATTTATCCCTTATCTTGAGATTTCATCCCTTTAGTTGGGAGTGAGAAAGTTGGCAACAGACTTCCGGTGGCGCCATGTTTTGGTAAAAGTCGCCACACATAGCTCCGCTCCCAGAAATTTGAGATTTTCCGCATTAAAACTGGATCTAGAGATCGGGACCGATTAAAGAAGGTTATCGGAGGCCTTGAATGCTCTGCTGATGGCGTCAACAATAAGTGCTGTGCATTAAACTCTGGATTTAACCCTTTAAATGCAGAATCCGATTTCTGCTCAGACTCCTCAGAGAAGCATTTCAAAAATATACTGCAGCACTGAGAAAGAGCCTGAAGAGCTTGGAGAATCGACTTTTGAAGGTGCTCTTGAAGGAAAACTGCCTTCCAAAATGTCTACAAGAGCTAAGGCAGATAAGGCAGATAAGGAGAAAGACTTGGAGGAGAAAGCAAACGGTAAGAGAACTGAGAGATGAAAAGGTGGACGGAACGCACATGGAAAAAATGATGAAAGATACGACAGATAAGCTAATGCTGAATACGAATACGGGCTATTTGAAAGTTATTGAGTCTGTGCAGCATTCGATCAACACCGTAAATAAAATAATTGAAGATGTGAGAGTTGAACTATTGGAGCGAATGGACAAGGGGACAAGACACTAATAAGAAGTTTGTTGCAGTGCATGAGACTGTCGCCTCATATGTGAAAACAATGAAAGAGATGGAAGAAGAGATGGGACGAATGGCCGAGCATATGAAGAAAATGAAGGCACAGCACGACCTCACTGCAAAACAGCTGGCAAAATGTTCGGATAAGTGCCTAGACTTGGAAACTCGTTCGAGACGCTTTAATCTAAGGCTAGTAGGAGTACCCGAGGAAGCCGAGGGAGATAACCCTCGGGAGTTTGCTGCAGATCTTATTAAAGAAGCTCTCAATCTTCCTAACCTTCCAAAAATTGAAGCGGCACATCGAATTCCGAGATTCAAACAAAAATCCCAAACAGGCTCAGAATACACACATCAGATCATTGTGAAATTTCGGGACATCTCTGGCATGGAAGAGGTTATGAGTAATATCAAATATGGAGCACCACTGAAATACGAGCAGACAACCTTCGAAATATTTAGAGATTACCCCTATGAAGTGGTTCAAAAAAGAAATCAGTTCTACAAGGTAAAACAAGCGCTCCAAGGCGTGAAGGGTGTCAGATATGGAGTCTACTTTCCCGCAAGAATGCGCATTTCTTACAACAATCAGCAAAAATCATTTACAAATCTGGAGAGCGCATATAAATATGCCTTAACCATCGTGGAAGAGAATAAGTAACTTGAAAAGCTGTACTGTATGGACACTCTCTCTCTTTACTATTTCACCATGAAATGTGTTCAACAGCAGATGAAACTCTCCCTGTGTTTAGACTCGACGGCTTATCGAGGAATGTTAATTCAAGGACAGACTGGGTTCCAAGTGAAGTGGAAAAAGATAAACACTGAATACAGAGCTTTACAATATAATCTGAACAGAGCAATTACCGGGGTTTAAAAATGTTAACTGAATAACCTAATGTTATAGAAATAACACTTTTAACACTTAAAACATAGAATACTATCATAGAAATTGTAATGAACATTAACCAGATCGGTAGTAAGGGGCTGATTTACAATCTAACATCTATAACTTAATATCTTAATAAGTTTTAAGCAGATTTATAACCGGGTTGTGAGGGGGATGACGGGCTCCTGGCTCAGATCCAGATGCCTGCCCTAGGTAGCCCCTTCAACCAATAGCTGATAATTATCGAGGTAAAAACTGATGCTTAACACTTTATAGATATAGTTAGATATATTTGGGAATACATATGAAATGGATATATGTACTGCAATTAGGTATTATATAGTTGATTTGGAATCGGCTCAGTTCTAGTGTGGATATGTTATGACTTATTGTTGGTGTTCGTTGTCGTTTTGGATGTATACAAATTCTCATAAAATTGCACAAATATTTTATTAATTTCATTTGGTAATGTTAATACTTCCCCTTTGTCTGATTTAATCTTTGAAATCGTGTGTTCCATTTCTCGTTTTTTTAATTGACGTGCAAGAATTTTATGAGGCTTCTCCCCAAATTCAAACTGTTCCTGTCTTGTAATTTGGAATAATCTTATAACTTTCTCTGATAGTAATTTATTTAATTTGAATTTTAGTATTAATATTTTATTGTGTTTATCCATGGATGGGTCTTTGCATTATCTATATCCAATTGTCTAATTTGTTCCTCTAGCTGCCGTTGTTCATTCTTATTTTTTTATTCTGAATGGCCATAAAAATGATTTTTCTACCACAAATTCTATACTTGTTCCAATCAATCCCACTATATCTACCCAAAAAGTTTTAAAAAAAACTGGACTCAGATATTACAAATTTTATTTGGGATTATAAGACCCATAGAATACAAAGACCACACCTGAATAAACCCAAAGTAGTAGGGGGATTAGCACTCCCTAATTTTATGTATTATTATTGGTCGGTAAATATTAGAAATATGATTCAATTGTTGGATAATGCTCTTCATCAACCGGAATGGATCATTATGGAAAAAGAGGACTGCTCCCCCTTTAATATTGGTGCGATCCTTCTTTCACCAATGACGGTGAATAATACAAACTACAACAAAAACCCAATTATACATAGTACAATCAGAATTTGGAAATAAAATACAATTTAAAATTAAGAAACTTATCTCTCATATCTCCTATTGCTGCAGTTACGTCTTAAACAGATTCTTGATTAGTACAGGTGTCAGAGGTAATGAGGAGAAGGCAGGAAAAAATGGGGTTGGGCGGGAGAGATAGATCAGCTATGATTAGGGAATTTATCCCTTATCTTGAGCTTTCATCCCTTTAGTTGGGAGTGAGAAAGTTGGCAACCCTGGCCATGATTAGAGAATTTATCCCTTATTTTGAGGTTTTGCCCTTTAGTTGGGAGTGAGAAAGTTGGCAACCCTGGTCATGATTAGGGAATTTGACCCTTATTTTGAGCTTTTGCCCTTTAGTTGGGAGTGAGAAAGTTGGCAACCCTGGCCATGATTAGGGAATTTGTCCCTTATTTTGAGCTTTTGGCGTTTAGTTGGGAGTGAGAGAGTTGGCAACCCTGGCCATGATTAGGGAATTTGTCCCTTATTTTGAGCTTTTGCCCTTTAGTTGGGAGTGAGAAAGTTGGCAACCCTGGCCATGATTAGGGAATTTGTCCCTTATTTTGAGCTTTTGCCCTTTAGTTGGGAGTGAGAGAGTTGGCAACCCTGGCCATGATTAGGGAATTTGTCCCTTATTTTGAGCTTTTGGCGTTTAGTTGGGAGTGAGAGATTTGGCAACCCTGGCCACGATTGGGAAATTTATCCCTTATTTTGAGCTTTTGCCCTTTAGTTGGGAGTGAGAGTTGGTGACCCTGGCCATGACTAGGGAATTTGTCCCTTATTTTGAGCTTTTGCCCTTTAGTTGGGAGTGAGAGAGTTGGCAACCCTGGCCATGATTGAATGGCGGAATAGACTTCTATAACGGTTTCTATAACAACACCATCACACTGCTGAACTCTGAAAAAATCGAGCGCGGGGCTTGTTTTTTTCAGAGGCCCACAGGAGCCGTTGGAAGTGAAGGAGGGGGAGGAGCGACACCCGACCGGTAAGGATAAAAATCTAGCGCGGGGCTTGTTTTTCCAGAGGCTTACCAAAATCCATAACGTTCCATTTGGAGAAGTGGGGTTTTTTTTTGAGGAAGCCGCTGATTGGTGGAAGAGGACCCGAAGAAGCAGCTGATTGGTGCAACCCCGGGTTTACTATTTTACATTTCTGCCTTCTGGGAGTGAGGGATTCTGGGAGTTAGGGATTCAGTATTTAGTAGTAAAGTTTAAAGGATAAGTTTTTGTGTTTTTTTTTTTTTTTATTTTTTTTTATTTTTTTTTTAAATATTTAATACAGAGTAATTTGGGAGTAAGGTATGGCAGTAGAGATTGGCCCCGTGGTTTGTTCAGCCTGCAACATGTGGGAGATCAGGGAGATGGTCGGTGTCCCTGGTGACTACGTTTGCAGGAAGTGTGTCCAGCTGCAGCTCCTGGCAGACCGCATTGAACGATTGGAACTGCGGCTGGATTCATACTGGAGCATCCACGATGCGGAGAAAGTCGTGGATAGCACGTACAGTGAGTTGGTCACACCGCAGGCAAAAGGTAGGAAGACAAGAAGGGAACAGGTGGCCAATAGCCAGCAAAGCAGTAGGCAGGTAGTGCAGGAGTCCCCTGCGGTCATCTCCCTCCTAAACAGGTATACCATTTTGGATACTGTTGAGGAGATGGCTCATCAGGGGAATGCAGCAGCAGCCAGGTTCATGGCACCATGGGTGGCTCTGCAGCACATGAGGGGGGAAAAAAGAGGGAAAGGGCAATAGTAATAGGGGATTCAATTGTCAGGGGAATAGATAGGCGTTTCTGCGGCCGCAAACGAGACTCCAGGATGGTATGTTGCCTCCCTGGTGCAAAGGTCAGGGATGTCACTGAACGGCTGCAGAACATTCTGGAGGGGGAGGGTGAACAGCCAGTTGTCGTGGTGCATGTTGGCACCAACGATATAGGTAAAAAAAGGGATGAGGTCCTACAAGGTGAATTTAGGGAGCTAGGAGATAAACTTAAAAGTAGGACCTCAAAGGTAGTAATCTCCGGATTACTACCAGTACCACGGCCAGTCAGAGTAGAAAATAGGAGGATAATGCAAATGAATACGTGGCTTGAAAAGTGGTGCAAGGGGGAGGGATTCAAATTTTTAGGGCACTGGGACCAGTTCTGGGGGAGGTGGGACCGGTACAAACAGGACGGTTTGCACCTGGAATGGAATGGAACCAATGTTCTTGGGGGAGTGTTTGCTAGTGCTGTCGGGCAGGATTTAAACTAATGTGGCAGGGGGGATGGGTACAAGAGCAGAGAGGCAGGAGGGTGTAAAATGAGGGTAGAAGCATTAGGTAGCAAGGTGAAAGGTAAAAGTGGCAGCAGACAAAACAGGGCAAAAATCAAAAAGGGGCACTTTTCAGCAAAATTGTATAAGGGGTAAATGCGTTGTAAAGACAAGCCTGAAGGCTTTGTGTCTCAATGCAAGGAGCATTCGTAATAAGGTGGACGAGTTGAACGTGCAGATAGATATTAATGATTATGATATAGTTGGGATCACGGAGACATGGCTCCAGGGTGACGTAGGCTGGGAGCTGAACATCCAGGGATATTCAATATTCAGGAGGGATAGAGAGAAAGGAAAAGGAGGTGGGGTAGCGTTGCTGGTTAGAGAGGAGATTAAAGCAGTGGAAAGGAAGGACATTAGCTTGGAGGATGTGGAATCGGTATGGGTAGAGCTACAAAACACTAAGGGGCAGAGAACGCTGGTGGGTGTTGTGTACAGGCCACCTAACAGTAGCAGAGAGGTTGGGATGGTATCAAACAGGAAATTAGAAATGCGTGCGACAAAGGCAAAACAGTTATAATGGGTGACTTCAATCTACATATAGATTGGGTTTAATCAAATTGGCAGGGGTGCTGAGGAAGAGGATTTTTTGGAATGTATGCGGGATAGTTATCTAAATCAACATGTAGAGGAACCAACGAGAGAGCAGGCTATTTTAGACTGGGTTTTGAGTAATGAGGAAGGGGTAATTAGCCGTCTTGTTGTACGTGCCCCCTTGGGCAAGAGTGACCATAATATGGTTGAGTTCTTCATTAGGATGGAGAGTGACATTGTTAATTCAGAAAACAATGGTTCTGAACTTAAAGAAAGGTAACTTTGAGGGTATGAGACGTGAATTGGCCAAGATTGACTGGCAATTAATTCTAAAAGGGTTGACGGTGCATATACAATGGAAGACATTTAAAGACTGCATGGATGAACTACAAAAATTGTTCATCCCAGTTTGGCAAAAGAATAAATCGGGGAAGGTAGTGCATCCGTGGATAACAAGGGAAATCAGGGATAGTATCAAAGCAAAGGATGATGCGTACAAAGTAGCCAGAAAAAGCAGCATACCAGAGGACTGGGAGAAATTCAGAGACCAGCAGAGGAGGACAAAGGGCTTAATTAGGAAAGGAAAAAATAGATTATGAAAGAAAACTGGCAGGGAACATAAAAAACTGACTGCAAAAGTTTTTATAGATATGTGAAGAGAAAGAGGTTAGTTAAAACAAATGTAGGTCCCTTGCAGTCAGAAACAGGTGAGTTGATCATGGGGAACAAGGATATGGCGGACCAATTGAATAACTACTTTGGTTCCGTCTTCACTAAGGAAGACATAAATAATCTGCCTGAAATAGCAGGGGACTGTGGGTCAAAGGAGGAAAGTGGTGTTGGGTAAATTGAATAGATTAAAGGCCGATAAATCCCCAGGGCCAGATAGGCTGCATCCCAGAGTACTTAAGGAAGTAGCTCAGGAAATAGTGGATGCATTAGTGATAATCTTTCAAAACTCTTTAGATTCTGGAGTAGTTCCTGAGGATTGGCGGGTAGCAAATGTAACCCCTCTTTTTAAGAAGGGAGGGAGAGAGAAAACGGGGAATTACAGACCAGTTAGTCTAACATCGGTAGTGGGGAAACTGCTAGAGTCAGTTATTAAAGATGGGATAGCAGCACATTTGGAAAGTGGTGAAATCATTGGACAAAGTCAGCATGGATTTACAAAAGGTAAATCATGTCTGACGAATCTTGTGGAATTTTTCGAGGATGTAACTAGTAGCGTGGATAAGGGAGAACCAGTGGATGTGGTATATCTGGACTTCCAGAAGGCTTTCGACAAGGTCCCACATAAGAGATTAGTATACAAACTTAAAAGCATACGGTATTAGGGGTTCAGTATTGATGTGGATAGAGAACTGGCTGGCAAACAGGAAGCAAAGAGTAGGAGTAAACGGGTCCTTTTCACAATGGCAGGCAGTAACTAGTGGGGTACCGTAGGGCTCAGTGCTGGGACCCCAGCTATTTACAATATATATTAATGATCTGGATGAGGGAATTGAAGGCAATATCTCCAAGTTTGCGGATGACACTAAGCTGGGGGGCAGTGTTCGCTGTGAGGAGGATGCTAGGAGACTGCAAGGTGACTTGGATAGGCTGGGTGAGTGGGCAAATGTTTGGCAGATGCAGTATAATGTAGATAAATGTGAGGTTATCCACTTTGGTGGCAAAAACAGGAAAGCAGACTATTATTTAAATGGTGGCCGATTAGGAAAGGGGAGATGCAGCGAGACCTGGGTGTCATGGTACACCAGTCATTGAAAGTAGGCATGCAGGTGCAGCAGGCAGTGAAAAAAGCGAATGGTATGTTAGCTTTCATAGCAAAAGGATTTGAGTACAGGAGCAGGAGGTTCTACTTCAGTTGTACAGGGTCTTGGTGAGACCACACCTGGAGTATTGCGTGCAGTTTTGGTCTCCAAATCTGAGGAAGGACATTATTGCCATAGAGGGAGTGCAGAGAAGGTTCACCAGACTGATTCCTGGGATGTCAGGACTGTCTTATGAAGAAAGACTGGATAGACTCGGTTTATACTCTCTGGAATTTAGGATATTAAGAGGGGATCTTAAGAGGGGATCTTTTGTAGAAAGTTACAAAATTCTTAAGGGGTTGGACAGGCTAGATGCAGGAAGATTGTTCCCGATGTTGGGGAAGTCCAGGACAAGGGGTCACAGCTTAAGGATAAGGGGAAATCCTTTAAGACCGAGATGAGAAAGACTTTTTTTCACACAGAGAGTGGTGAGTCTCTGGAACTCTCTGCCACAGAGGGTAGTTGAGGCCAGTTCATTGGCTATATTTAAGAGTGAGTTGGATGTGGCCCTTGTGGCTAAGGGGATCAGAGGGTATGGAGAGAAGGCAGGTACAGGATACTGAGTTGGATGATCAGCCATGATCATATTGAATGGCGGTGCAGGCTCGAAGGGCTGAATGGCCTGCTCCTGCACCTAATTTCTATGTTTCTATGTTTCTATGAACTCGGAGTCCCGCCGATAGATTTCCACATCTGTATTTATTTATCTATATATTGCTATCACTACGTACCGACACCAAACTGCATTTCGTTGTACCCATACTTGTATCTGTGCAATGACATTCGAGTTGAATTGAATAGAATAGACTGGATGGGCCGAACGGCCTAATTCCGCCGTGACGTCACGACGCTGAGTGACGCAGCGCGCCGGCGCCCACGTGACAGCAGGCCCCGCGCGTGCGCGGCGCCGGTGTGTGTGGGGTAGGCGGGATGGCGGCGCCCGAGTGGCCGGAGGTCGGGCTGGCGCTGGCCGAGGGCAGGCGGGAGCTGGTGGTGCGGGGCCCGCGGCCCGAGGGCGGCGAGCTGGACCCGCGGCTGTACGAGCTGGCGCCGCTGCTGCAGCACCTGGAGCTGAGCGGCGTGGCGGGGCTGCGGGGGCTGGAGGGCGGCGAGGGCGGCGGCGGGCTGGGCCGGCTGCGGCAGCTGCGGAGCCTGGTGCTGAGCGGCGACGGGCTGCGGGCCCTGCCGCCCGAGCTGGGCCAACTCAGCGAGCTGCGGCTGCTCGACGTGTCGGACAACCGCCTCCGCGCCCTGCCCGCCTGCCTCGGCCGCCTGGCGCAGCTCAGCAGCCTGAAGGCGAGCGGCAACCAGCTGCAGGCCCTGCCGCCCGAGCTGGCCGCCTGCTCCCGCCTCGCCCTCCTCCACCTCTCCGACAACCTGCTGCCCGAGCTCCCTGCCGCCCTGCTCGCCCCCGGACTCGCGCTCCTCAGCACCCTCAGCGCCGCCCGCAACCGCATCCAGCGCCTCGGCGACGGCATCTCCGAGCTGCGGGGCCTACGGGTGAGGAGGGGCGGGGAGGGGAGGGTCGTCGCCCCTTTAAACTACTTCTCTGTGCTGGAAGGAACCGCAGATGCTGGCTCGCACCGGAGATAGACACATAAAAGCTGTAGTAACTCACCTGTCTGCCTGACCCGCTCAGTTATGCCAGTATTTAAATGCCATCCCACTTTCTCACCCACTCCCCGCACATTGGAGGCAATTTTCTATGGTCTTTGACAGAATAGTTCCTGTGGTGCACCTACAGAAATTGATGAGGGCCACTGGAGATGTGTTGTATTTCCTTGCTCTTCTTTGGAAGTAGAGACGTTGATGTGTTTTCTAGACAGTAAAAATAAGGTGCTGAGATACAATTTTTGAGGGCTTTGAGAATTATCATGGAGATTGATTTGTTGCCTTTCCTCCTTGATTGCATTCTGTGAGTCAAGAATAATAGAATTGTAGAGGGAGGGACTGAGTTCCTTCTTGTCTGTCTTTTTGCTTTTTACACTATCGAGTATGCTATTGTCGAGTCACAAGAGACTGCAGGTGCTGAAATCTTGAGCAAAGCACCAAACGCAGAGAGCCACTCAGCATCTGGGGTGGGAATTGACAGGTGAAGTTTAGGATCTGATCCAGTCTGCAGAATTGTCCTGTGCCAAAATGTCACTTGTCCTTTCCCTCCCTAGATGCTGCTTGGCCTTCTGAATTCCTACATCATTTTTGTGTTTTGCACAATACTATAGAGATATTGTCACTATTTTGAGTGCTTTGTGTGTTTTTTCAACTTCATGTTGATTAAATCAACCTCAGAATCTGTAAAGGACCCCGGGATGGACTGTGAATGATTGCTGCACCAATACTTCATGACGAGACAAAGCTGGACAGATGCAAAGCTGGACAAACAGCACAATGCATGTATCAAACCTAACCCAAAGCAAGAGCAACCCTAACCCAAAGCAAGAGCAAATCAAATACTTTCTACTTAAATTAATCTGCCCAGATGCAGGTATCCACCCAAAATGTTGGCAATTCCTTTCCCCTCTTCGCATGCTCCTGGATTCACTAAATTCCTTGGCAATTTTTTTTGCCACAGATGGCAGCATCTGCCTCCCCTTGTGTCTCTAACTTATTCTTAAGATGTTTTTGATATCTTGTAAAAGTGGCTTCAATGTACCAATAAGTTCTGACACGAAACAAGTATGTAACATTGATTCATTGCTTTACCACAATAGTGTGTGGAGTAACAGGGTGTTATAACTGGACAACACACCATTTTTTTAAATGAATAGAGACAGCATGTAGTTCCTAAATGCTAATAAAATTAGCAAGTAATTCTTGCTCAAAAACGAGTTTTGCCTTGTCAACTGTTTCATAGAGTAATACAGCCTGGAAATAGGCCCTTTGGCCCAACTTGGCCATGCTGACCAAGATGTCCCCCATCTAAGCTCGTCACATTTTCCTGTGTTTGCTCAATATCCCTCTAATCCTTTTCCATCATATACCTGTCCAAGCATCCTTTAAATGCAGACACAAAATGCTGGAGTAACTCAGCGGAGACAGGTTGTGTCTCTGGAGATAAGAAATGTATGACGTTTCAGGTCGAGACCCTTCTTCAGATCTACACATCCTTTAAATGCAGTTAGATTTCACTTATCCTCCAACCTGTATCAGAGATTGAACAGATTTTTTAGTTCCATATCTCGTTATTGCTAAAGTTTAGTTTATTATTATTGTCACATATACCAAGAAAAGTGAAAAGCTTTTGCTGCGTGCAATTCAGTCAAAGAAAAGACTATACATGAATACAATCTAGCCTCCCACAAAGTATAGATAAAGGTGCAACATTTAGTGCAAGCTAACGTCGGATTAAAGATAATTCAAAAGTCGCCAATGGAAGGTCAGGACTGCACTCCAGCTGGTGAGGTAGATGGGATGTCAGATCTACACTCTTAAGGGCCTGTCCCACTTGGTGATTTTTTCACGAACTGCCAGCATCATTGACTGGCGTATCAGGTCTCTGAAAGATTTTGAACATTTGCGACACTTGAGGAGACACCACGCGTCAATACGTCGTTATGCCGCATCTCGCAGCAACTTTTTCGGTGACCCAAATCGCCAAGTGGGACAGGCCCTTTACTGCTAAAAGCGGAATGTTCCTTTTCTTCTTTGTTTTACATAGAAACTGTTACGTGAGAAAGGGGCAATATTTTCAGCCATGACTAGCCCTGTTTGTGGTGGAGTATATACTGTTGAAGTGATTGGCAAAAGGTTCATGGTGACATGATGAGAAACTCCTTTATGAGCTAGTATGGAACACAACCTGACAGCGCAGTGAATGCAGATACTTGTATGGCTTTCACAGTTGGTTTATATAAATGTTTAAAGCCAAAGAATTTGGAGAAAGAGTGGGCGAATGAGAATGCACTGTGCTATCTATATATTACTAAAAGTCTGATCTTGACCACTTCCTGTTCTGTATATTGATTTTAGAAAAAAACGCTGCCACTTACGGCTATGATGTTTGGCCATCTTACTCAGAGTCCCCCTCCATTGCGCAGGACAAGAGGATTTTTCCCATAGATGAAAAATAAAAGAGTTATTAGTGTTTAAAAAATGTTGAGATTCTCTCTCCTGAAGGCCATGCCCCTTCCAGAGGGACTTTAAAACCCGGAAGTGTTGAGTGCCTCAGTCAGTCTCTGCAGATGGGGGAGCGAGAGGGTCAAGTCTCTCAGTCTGAGCTGCGAATAACACTGAGCGCATGTCTACTAAACTGTGAGTGGACCTGTCAGTGGCCTTAACGTGGTTTGAAAATATAGTTTGGAAATGCTAAAGCTGTGTTGCCTTTGGTTTGGAAATGCTAACGCTGTGTTGCCTTTGGTTTGGAAATGCTAAAGCTGTGTTGCCTTTGGTTTGGAAATGCTAAAGCTGTGTTGCCTAATTAAAGTTGGCTTGCCTTCTATATAATTAAACGTCTAATCTTGACCACTTCATGTTTGTGCTTTATACTGATTTTGGAAAAAACACTACCACGTACGGCTGTGATTTTTGGCCATCTTACTCAGAGTACCCCTCCACTCATCAGGTGCCGAGGATTTTCCCATCGATGAAATATAAAAGAGTTATCAATGTTTAAAGAAGGTTGAGATTCTCTCTCCTGTCATTCACACCATTGAAGGCCACGCCCATTCTTGTGGGAGGGACAGGGACTATAAAACCCAGAAAAGTGGGCGTGGCTCAGTCTCTGCAAGATGGAGGAGGGAGAGGTCACGACTCGCTGTCTTTAGTGGCCTTGCACCCTGCTTGAAATGGTATGAAACAGCACTTGAATTTGGTGGCCTTGCACCCTGCTTGAAATGGAATTTCAGGAATAGCCGTGAGTCAACTGCCAGCCCACCAGCCACGAGTGAGTGAGCTGCCAGCACAACAGGCTTGAGTGACTGAGCCGCCAGCCCAGGAATCCATTCGGCCCACAATGTCCATACTAGCCCTCTGGAAACCAGTCTCTTCAGCCCACAACACCCATACTAGCGCTCCAGAAAGCTCCCCCCCCACTGGCCACCAATATTGGAATTGGTGGAGAGGTGAATATTGCATTGGGGGACCAGCCCTGCCGTGTGATGCTGAGACCCAACGGGTCCCACTTAGTATAGTAAAATATAGATTCAGGCCTTGAAAAGGCTGGCTCCTTTTGTGCTGTCATAATTCTACATATTCTAAGGATCGTCCGTACCAGAATCCAGTGGGATCCATTCATCATTATCTCTTACTCTAGCCCTGCACGGTGCCTCAACAATGCATCCCTGCATATACCTTTCCTTTGTCAGCCATTTTGTCTCCACTCATCAATGATAAGTGCTCCTTCAGCCTCATTTTATTGCTTTCTAGAGCTATTTTGTAATACTATATCAACCTTATCCTCTTCTCAAAATCTTCCATCAAATCATTGTCTTCAAACTTCTGAAACTCGGACTTTGTTTTCTCCTTGCTTGTAATTTCTGATGCTTTCAACTGCTGGATCTTAATGCCATCATGGATGTGATGGTCCAAATGGTTGCCTCCTGTCTGAAGAATTCTATGGGTGTGCACTTTTTGTGCAATAATCACTAAATGCCCCCTCTCTCCTTTTGTGTTCAAGACTCTGGATCTATCAGACAACTTCCTCTCAGAGATTCCCTGGGAGCTGGCTGACTGTCCCAAGCTGAAAGAAATCAACTTGAAAGGAAACAAGTTCAAAGATAAAAGACTGGAGAAAATGGTAAATGGTTGCCAGACTAAATCGATCTTGGACTATCTGAAGGCAGGAGGTCGTGGGAAGGGGAGAGGGAAAACAGAAGGGAATGAGAAAAATGAGAGCAAGGAGAAAGCAAGGAAGAAAGCTGTGAAGAGAGATGATGCTGATGAATCAGATGAGGACCTGAACAAGCTAGTGTTACGAGTGCTGCGTTTTTCAGAAAGTCCTTGCACAGTTCAAGTGAAAGTCACTCCCAATGTCAAGGATGTGAGACCTTACATCGTGTGTTGTATCGTAGAAGGAATGCAACTGAGACAAGGAAATGCTTTGAAACGATTCCTCGTGGCTCAGGTAATATGTCACGCTATTGACTTGAGTTAAATATAAATCACTGTTCTCACATGTAGTTTACTAACATGCTTAAATTATCTTATTTCTATGCTGTTGTATAGTATTTATTTATTTTCTTTTAATGTATCACAATTCACACATTTGCACGCTGCTGAAATGTTAGTTTCCAAAAGCAATGAATTGGAATGTAGAAAATGTTTTGTATAGTGAAAAAGAAAAAACTGTCTGTCCTACAAAAACAAGCTTCAGAAGGTAAAACTATGTTAATTTGATGTTAATTTATTGCAGTTAATATTCTGTTCTGTTGTGGAATTATTGAAGAGTTCTCTACAACGGAAGATTCATACTATTTTTTGATGCAAAACTCTAAATGATTATGTCTGCCACTTCCGAATGCCTGTTGTGCCTCAGTGACAAGACTGTTTACAGTGACCACCTGTGAAAATGCTTGGGAACGACCAGGTCAATTCTGCAAAGGCATCTCATCTCTGATTTCATTATGTACATGTTTGGAGTTTATGTGGGAAATAATTTCCCTGCCCAATCCCTCTCTCATGCCACACAATAATTACCTCTATTTTATGGACTAGTGTTTAACCACAAGTCACTTTTTTCTCTTTTCCCAGACCAAATTGCATGATGACATCTGTCTTAAGAGAACATTGGCGACTATTGCTACTCATGATCTGCAGCTGGTGAAAGGACCGTTATTGTATGATGCCAGGCCCTGCCAATCCTTGAAGGTAAATATGTACATGAGTAAATATTGTTGGTGTATGCACTAGCAAACATTACATGACTACAATAAAAGCATGTTTGTGAGCCATTCATAAAAAAGATGTTGTACATCATGTTCGGCCTGGACATTGTTTCAGGTGAGTTTATTGTCATGTGTACAAAAACCTTTTGTTGCGTGCTAACCGGTCAGTGGAAAGGCAATACATGATTATAATCGAGTCATTTACGGTGTATAGATGCATGATAAGGGACTGCAGGGATAAGGGATGGGACCAAAGGACATGTTTCTGTATTGTACATTTCTGCGTTCTATGTACAATATGTACCGCTAAAGATAGTAGATGTGAAAGTGGCATAACATAGAACTAGTACAAACGGGTGATTGATGGATGGCGTGATCTCGGTGGGTTAAAGAGCCTGTTTCCATGATGTATATTTCAATCAAATCAATAACCAAATCTACAATGGAAGATTATTCCTTGGCTAAATAAGGTATCTTTAATTGGACTGTCTCAGCCTTGCTCCATCCACGTTTTCCCCAATCTCACCAATACAAAGAAGTTTAATATTCAAATAATTCCATCTGATCTTTCAGATTACCCCACTTGGAAGGAAGGAGGTGAAGGCGGTTGATCTGGTGCGACAGTTACAGATGGAAGCTGATGAGCAACGGAAGCAGAAGAAGCGGCAAAATGTTTCTGGGCTGCACAAGTCAGTAATAAAATGATGCTATTGTGTTACAATTTAATACAAAAATTAATAACATTTTTTGATCACATATTTTATTTATATTAATTTGATCAAATATAAATCTAATATGCTCATGTACTAAAATTGCTGTGTTGCCGATAGTTTCTGTGTGTGATGAAGTTGAAATCTGATGTTGCTGTCAATTAAGCCACAGACTCTGTGTTCATCACTAGGTGCCATGCACCCTTAGTTTCCCAATTGGATGACAATTCTCATCTAAGCACTATGTATATATCAACAGGATTAACAAATACCAATTATTTTCTCTCTTGATCATCTAAGTTCATAACTTATAGGAGCAGAAGTAGGCCATTCCACCATTCATTTGTCGCTGATCTACCTTTCCCTCTCAACCCCATTCTCCTGCCTTCTCCCCATAACCCCTGTCATCCTCTAATATGTGCTCTCATAGTAATGAGTGGTCTGTCCTGACACTAACCTAACTAAGAGCCAATCAAACCCAGTGCAAATATCGAACATAGAAAGGTACAGTACAGGACCATGTCCTTCGGCCCACAATGTCCAGCCGAACGTGATGCCAAAATAAATAAACATCTGCCTGTATGATCATACTATAATCATATGCAACATATCCCTGCATCCCGTACATATCCATGTGCTTATCTAAAGGCCCTTTGTGTAGATTCCATGGTACTTTTATTTTTTTTTAGTTTGGAGATATAGCACGGAACAGACCCTTCGGCCCACTGAATCTGCACCGACCTACGTTATCCTACACACACTAGGGACAATTTACATTTATACAAAGCCAATTAACCTACAAACCTGTACATCTTTGGAGTGTGTGAGGAAACTGAAGTTCTCAAAGAAAATCTAAGTAACGCTATGGAGCGTTAAACCATAGCACCAGCCAGCTCCGCAAAATTTTTTTCAAAAAACGGGGATTTAAACAGATTTAAAAAGAACTTACCGATCGACTGCTTTCACTGTCTGCCGCCTTAACATCGACGGTACCGGCTGACGTCATCAGTCCTGCGACAAATCATGACGGCACGGAGCCCTACCGAGAAAACGAAGGGTCGAAAAACCCGGGCGAGACGGGAGAAGGCTGGGAGAAGCCTCGGACTCGAGTAGGGCCAGCTCCTTGGAAGACGTTTCCAGGAAAGCAGATACAGGAGGTGAGGACTTGAAAACTTTTATTTCTCATCAGATGGCTGATTTAAAAACGTGAGTTCAAGGCAGAAATGAAAGATATAAAGAAAGAAATGAAAGAAATACAGGGAGATATAAAGGAAGAAATATCTCAAATTAATAATCAGATGGACTTGATGAAAATCAATGGTGTGAAATTTTCAAAAAAGATACAAAGACACAAATTGATAATAAGTTCAAGAAAGAATCAGAAATATTGAAGAATGAAATCATTGATATGATTATAACCTGGAACGCAAGATGGAGGGTAAACTTGAAAATGTTAAAAAAGACTTTAAACATAAGATTGACCCTATTGCAAAAGTGGTCGAACAACAAGTTGATGGCATTAAAAACTTGAAAAGATAGCGGAGGCTAGTACTGTGTCTACAGCAAAGCTGATAACAGAACAAGAACGTCTACTGGAATTGTTATCCAAAGTAACAGATAAATGCACGCAGCTGGAAGGCTATCAAAGAAGGCAGAACTTGAGGATTGCAGGGATTCCTGAAGGTCTAGAGAAACACGAAGACACTCGAGAATTCACTGCTAAATTACTGCAAGCTGTTTTATCTTTGGATGATATGCCTGTTTTAGCTCGTGCACATCGAGTCGGCAGAAGACAGACCAGTACAAACGCCCCCCCAAGACAAATCATCGTCAAGTTACAATATGATTTTCACCCTCGAGGACATTATGCGAAGAGCCTCGAGAACAAAGAATCTGATGTTTCAAGGACAAAAGAATCAGTATCTATCGAGACTATCCCCCAGAGGTTGCCAGAAAACGAAAAGCGTTTAACGAAGCCAAAAACCTTATGAGGGGTGTAGAAAACTTGAGATACGGTCTGAATTACCCAGCCATCCTAAGAGTTACTTATAAACAGCGTGGAACACTTTTTCAAGACTCCAACAGAAGCAATGGAATTTGCAAAGCAGTTTGATACTTGAAAACCATCTACAAGCAAATATACTGCCTTTTACTATTTTTAAAGACTTAGTACGGTCTCTTAACATTTTATGAAACTTTATACGACAATATGGAATTAGAAGAAATCAGAAGGAATGGACAATGTCGTATGGAACGAAATGTTTCCCGGATTGGAAGAAGCTCACCGAACATTGACAATTATTTATAATATACAACTAACACAAACAAATAACACACCTACTAAAATTATAACGCGGTTTTATTATTACTATGTCTGTTATTAACCAAGACTGTGCACTATTGCTAATTAATACTACTAATAATTAATATCTTATGTCCTGTTACATTTGGAGATATCCTCCCCTCAATATATTTCTCCCTCTTTTAATAATGACTTCTATTTTTTGTATTTAAAAAAAATTTCTTTAACTTTGGCTCTATAATTTGATTTTTTTAAACTAATCTTAGATATATATACTTTTTATGATGATTAATATCACTCTTTTCATTTCTTTAATACTATATTCCCGTTAAAATATTATCATGGAATAATAATTCCTTAAAATTAGGAGCTGGCTAAATAATAACATCAATGCCGGAAGCCTTTAGATTAATAGCCAACATAACTTGGCTTTCACAAACTACAAATATTTTATTTGTAGTTTTTCTATTCTTTATACACCTTACTAAGCTTTTTACTCACTTTTCATTATTTTTTTATGTTTACTATATCTTTCAGTTTGAATGGAGCTATATACTGGAACAATGGAGATACATTCGTAAAGCACATAAAAGAGATCTAAAATTCATCTATTCGGTGTTCGGGTGTAAGGTTAAGTCTACTGCGCGGACCCTTGGACCCTATTCTAGATTCCCACAAACCTAAAATGCAGGATTTAAAAAGAAATATGGGGAACGAGGGATTAACCTTTTGCAGTTGGAATGTTAAAGGTATCAATGAACCAATAAAAAGAGGAAAAATATTGACACATTTAAAGGCAATGAAAGCTGATGTAATTTATATTCAAGAAACTCACCTAAAGAAAGAAGCTGAAAATAGGCTGAAAGCTAAATGGATAGATAAAATATATCACTCTTCCTTTACACATAAATCAAGAGGCGTAGCAATATTATTTCGTAAAGGTACTTTATTTAAGCATATATTACTATATCTGATAAAGATGGCAGATACATCATTGTAATAGGAGAAATAAATAGGGAAAAAATGATTTTTGTTAACATCTATGGACCAAATTTTGATAGTCCTTTATTCTTTAAGAAAGTACTTAATAATATTCCAGAATTAACACATTACAATTTGATAATTGGAGGAGATTTTAATTGTACATTAGACCCTTATTTAGATAGATCTTCAAAACAAAGGAAAACTAAATCGCATTCTAGTGATTTATTAAATGCATACATTCAAACGTCTAATATTAAAGATGTTTGGAGAACAGAAAATCCTACTGGTCGAGAATATTCCTTCTACTCGCCAGTTCATAAAACCTATTCAAGAATAGATTACTTCCTAGTAGATGCAAAGCTTATTTCACTTACTTATGAATCCAAATATCATAATATTATAATTTCAGATCACGCACCATTAACATTTAAAATTAAAATAAATGGTAAAACAGGAAATCTAGGACAATGGAAACTTAATCCACAAATTTTAAAAAATAAAACTCAGGAATACATCATAACTCAGATTAAGATGTTTTTTGAAATAAATGATCAACCAGAAATATCTCGCTCTTTATTATGGGAAACATTTAAAGCATATCTTCGAGGAATTATGATTTCTTCACAAGCATTCCATAATAAGAAGATTCGGAAGGAACAACATGACTTAGAAAGGGAGATTAAACAATTAGATATACAGAATGCAACAAAATCAGATATAATAATACATAATAAAATTGTAGCATTGAAGTATAAATTAAATAAAATATATACTGATCAAGTTTTAAAATACTACCAACATACTAAACAATTGTTGTTTGAATTTGGAGACAAACCACAAAAACTATTGGCTCGACAATTAAGGAAAATTGAAGCGGAAAAAATTATACATAGGATTAAATCACAAAACGGTGAATTATTAATACATCCCAAGGATATTAATGAAAGATTTATGCAATATTATAAAAAATTTGTATACTGGTAACACAACAGTAAATAAAACAGAAATAGATGCCTTTTTAAATGTATGTAACTTAAAAGAATTAGATTTACAAAATAGAGAATTTTTAAATGCCGATATTTCAATAAAAGAAATCCAAGAATCTATTAAATCTTTAAAAAATGGTAAAACTCCAGGACCAGATGGTATAGGCTCGGAATTTTATAAAAATTTTTCATGCCCCAAATGGTCCCATATTTAAAATCATTATATGAACAGATATATATACAAGAGAAATTACCAGACACATTGAACGAATCTATTATAACACTTATACCCAAAATAAATAAAGATTTGGATGACCCAGGATCGTATAGAGCAATTGCTTTATTAAATACGGATCAAAAAATTTTAACAAAAATTCTTGCACAAAGACTAAGCAAAATTGTTAACGAATTAATTCATCCAGATCAAACAGGATTTATACCTAAAAGATATTCTTCATATAATTTAAGACAGTTATTTAATATTATATATTCGAAAAGAAGTGATAAAAAAGACTTAGTAGTCATCTCGTTGGATGCAGAAAAAGCTTTTGACCAGGTGGGAATGGCCTTATCTATTTTCGGTGATGGAAGCCTTTAAGCTTGGTGACAAGTTTACTACTTGGATTAAATTATTATATGCAAATCCAACAGCTAGAATAATAACAAATCATTATGTTATCAACTAAGTTTAGTTTATCTCGAGGTTGTAGACAAGGCTGTCCTTTATCACATTACTGTTTGCGTTAGCAATCGAACCCCTTGCTCAAAGGGTAAGATTACATCCAGAAATATATGGATACGATACTAAAGATACTAAGAATAAAATCTCGTTATATGCGGACGATATATTACTTTATATTACTAAACCGGAAATAAGTATCTGTAATTTGTTAAAACTAATAACGGAATTTGGTTTAATTTCAGGATACAGTATCAATTGGAATAAAAGTGAACTTATGCCAATAACCATGAATAATTTACAGATATTACAACAATTTCCTTTCAAGATAACAAATGAAAATATTAAATATCTTGGTATTTTTGTTACAAAAAGATTTGACTCTTTATTTAAATCTAATTTCCCGTTTATTATTGAATAAATTAAATAAAAATATCTTATATTGGAAAAGCTTACTATCTCAATGTTAGGTAAAACAAACGCAAAAAAATGATTTTCCTCCCACAATTATTATACTTATTTCAATCAATCCGATATATCTCTCTAAAATTTCTTTAAAAAAGTAGACTCAATAGTCACTAACTTTATTTGGGACTATTAAAAAATCATAGAATAAATAAAAAACATTTATGTAAAGCTAAAATAAACGGGGGCTTAGCTTTACCAAATTTTATGTTCTATTATTGGGCAGTTAACATTAGAAAATATGAATTTTTGGTTAGGAGAAATAGATAATAAACCAAATTGGTTAAAAATGGAAAGAGAAGACTGTTTTCCATTTGAAATTAGCTCTATAATATTTTGCTAATACTAATGTACCTAAGAAAATTTATAGTGAAAATTTGATAATAGAAAGTGGAATACGTATTTGGAAACAAATAAAGAAAACACTAAAACTAAAATTTATACCGCTAGCTCTTACAATTGCCAACAATTTTATGTTTTAAACCGTCAATGATGGATAAAGCTTTTATACAATGGAAAAATAAAGGAATTCTAAATATAGGGGATCTTTATAAGGATAATTCTTTTCTTTCATTTCAAGAATTACAACAAACTTACGGGCTTCATAATAATGAATATTTCAGATATTTACAAATCAGAAACTATATCTCTGCAAATACACAAGAACTTAGAAATAGAAAGAGTGAAATTTTAGATGAATGCTTGAATAAACATCCAAATACAGAAAAAATGATATCATACATTTATAATATTTTGTTGGAAAGTGATATCCCATCATCGGAAATACATAGACAGCGCTGGGAAAATGAACTAAGTCAAATAATAAGTCCAGAAATATGGGAAGAAAGCCTACAACATATACATTACTGCTCTTTAAATGCTAAACATGCACTTATACAGTTTAAAATCTTACATAGATTACATTATTCTAAATCTAAACTACATAATATATTTCCAAAACTATCACCTATATGTGATAAATGTCAAATCATGGAAGCAACTCTGTCACACTCATTTACTAATTGTACGAAGATTTTAGAATATTGGAATGAAATATTCAAAATAATCTCGAAAAGTTATTAATATTACTATGATTTATGACCCAAAGTTAATTATACTTGGAATACCGGAAACGGAACAAATAATTACAAGGAATCATAGAACTTTTATCGACTACTCTTTAATAATTGGGAAAAAATTAATATTAAAATTTGGAAAGGCCCTGTATCCCCAACAATTAAAATGTGGAATACAGAAATGACGGAGACACTTCACTTGGAGAGATTGAGACTTGTCCTCATGGACAGGTTAGATCTCTTCAAGGAGATATGGTCTCCCTATATTAAATATCTACAGGGTCACAATGGTTCGGCGCAGGGACTTGACTGAGGCCTGAATATCTGAATGGATGAAGAAACACACATAACAAATCATGAATGTATCTCCAAGATTGGATTTACTTAGTAATACTTCAATCTCCATCAAACTTTTCACATTTTCTTTTCTATTTTCTATTCTTTTTCTCTATCTCTCTATCTTTAATTAAGGAAAAAATTATAGAAACATATTATATAAATTTTTAATACGTACACACTTATTTCTGTTCGTATGAAAAAGATTATAGATGTCTTAAACTTGTAATTATATAAAACTATGTATTTTCAATTATACAATAATTATGAAATATAAAATTAACAATAATACAAACATTATTAATATTTTGATAACATTATGAATATCAAAAAAAAAACTTTGTTTAAGATTGGGTACTACGTAGTTATATTAGCGGGGATTTCTATTTGGTAATTAGAAGAATATCTATGATTTGAGAAATCTAAGTGTATTACTTATTTTAGGAATATACTACATATACTCCCAATTATATAAAATAAATAATAATGAAATGTATAATGGATAATACTACAATTATCATAAATAGTATTAATCAATAATCAATATGTTATAATTTTATACATTATGTAACTCTCAATGTAGTATAAGAGTGTACTTGGTATATATTGTTTCTACAATTTAAAAAATAAATAAATAAATAAATAAATAAAAAAAAAAGAAAATCTAAGCAGTCACGGGAAGAACGTACAAACTCCGTACAGACAGCATCTGTAGTCGGGATCGAACCCGGGTCCCTGGCGCTGAGAGCGCTGTAAGGCAGCAACTCTACCACTGCTCCACTGAAGAAGAGTGGGGGGTTCTCAGTATCTTGACAACATGACTTATCCCTCAATCAACACCACTAACGGATCATGTGGTCATTGTAATGGATTCACTACAACAGAAACCCATATCATTACAACATGGCCATGAACTTGGATTGTTTTCTCTGGAGCATCAGAAGCTGAATAGAGAACTGATTGAATAGAAGTATATACAATTGAAAGGTATAGAGTAAACAGCCAGATCCTTTCTCCCAGGGTCATAGAAACATAGAAAATAGGTGCAGGAGGAGGTCATTCGGCCCTTTGAGCCAGCACCGCCATTCATTGTGATCATGGCTGATTGTCCCCAATCAATAACCCGTGCCTGCCTTCTCCCCATATCTCTTGATTCCACTAGCCCCTACAGCTCTATATAACTATCTCTTAAATCCATCCAGTCACTTGGCCTCCACTGCCCTTTGTGGCAGGGAATTCCACAAATATCAAAAGCATGTTTTTAAGGTGAGAGGGACAAAGTTTAAAGGAGATGTGTGGGGCAAGTTTTTTTTTCAGTATGGTGTATGGAGTTATTGGGTTAACGCGCAGGCAGAAGAGATTAGTGTAATATAGCATTTATAAGTGTGGACCTTTGTGAGCTGAAGGGCCCTTTTTCGGTGCGGTACCATTCTATGTAACCTTGAGGTGCACAAATTAGCTGGTCTAAAATGCTTTGGAGATCCCTGATCATGAAGATACTTAATAAAATTGTATTTTTATTCATTCTCCCATGTGTTCATACGTTATGTTGGTGTATAGAAACCTGGGGCAGATTGTATTTTACCTGCACTGTTCTTTGTTTTCCAGATATCTCCAGTTACTCAATGGGAAAGAGAAGTTTCCCTGTTTGGTCGATGCGGAAGATTGTGTCATTTCTTTCCCGCCAATCACAAACAGTGAAAAAACCAAGGTACTTCCCTGGAAATGGCCTAATAATCCATGTAACTCTGCAGTGAGAGTTGAAGGGGTCTGCTTTTTATCTTATTGAAACTCTACATTCTTGGAGTCCCAGCAAGAAATTAACTTGATTAATTCCAATCAAATTGGACTGACATTCTCTCTATAGACAGTGCCATAGATTCTTGATTAGTATGGGTGTCAGAGGTTATGGGGAGAAGGCAGGAGAGTGGGGTTAGGAGGGAGAGATAGATCAGCCACGATTGAATGGTGGAGTAGACTCGATAGGCCGAATGGCCTAATTCTTTCCTATCCCATATGATCAGAGTGCAGTGGCATCAAAGGTCAGTATCATATCTGGATCTCTAGCTCCGTGAGGCAGCAGATCTTCCAGCTGCGCCACCCTGTGGTTGATATGAGAAATGTAGAAGTTCCCATAGTCCACCGGCAACCTGCAAATTCCCACTGTACTTTTAACTGGCGTATCTACAGTTGCCAGGAACTTAAGCTTTGGAAATTCCTCTCAAAACCTTCCGCTTTGTCTTTAGTCTCCCTTTTTCTTTGTCACGTGTCAGAGGAGACCATCTCTCCTCAGTTTAGCTTAGATACAGTGTGAAAACAGGCCCTTCGGCCCAACGATCGCTCGTTCACTAGTTCCATGTCCTACACGCTGGGGGACAATTTACAGAAGCCAATTAACCTGCAAATCTGCATGTCTTTGGCACGTGGGAGGAAACCGGAGCACCTGGAGAAAACCCACGCAGCCACAGGGAGAGCGTACAAACTGTACAGACGGCATCCATAGTCAGGATCGAACCTGGGTCTCGTATAGGGCGACAAAAACTGGGCACTCAACTTCACCTGTCTGTGATTATCTGAGGCAACACAATGTTTCTGATTAATGAGTTTAATCTAGTGGGAATTGTTCATTAGATTCCTTCATGATGTACTGCAGGATATAGATCACCAGAAAAATGGGCATCAAAATGGCGAATGAAGTTTAATCCAAGCAAGTGTGAGGCGCTACATTTTGGGAAGTGGAATGTAAAGGGAAAGTATACTATTAATGGCAAGCCGCAGGAAGAGCAAAGTCCCTAAATCTTAGGATGCTGCCAACAATCATAATTCTGGCCGATTATTTTTCCAAATACAAGAGTATGAAATGTTGGGAAAGCACAGCACATTAATTAGTGTCTGCAGTAAGATTAAAGTCTTGGTTGCACAAACTTCCCTTAGCACATTGTTTTCCTCGTGCTGTTGTTCACATTACTCCTATTTTGCTTTCATTTATTGGTTAGATTAAAAAAACCACAAGTCAGCTGTTCGTGGAAGTGACCAGTCCTGCCAATCTGCAGGCCTGCAAAGAAGTGATGGACAGCTTGATTATGGTGAGTCACTCAAACTCTCCTCCTGCCTTTGTTTGTTCTGTTGGAATTTTCTTTGTCATCCTGTTGCCACTAGATACATATTGAGTCCATACTTGTCCTCGCTGGTGTGAAATAGTTTCACCTTTGTTGGACTAAGAATATCTGCTGGTTGAATCTGATCTCATCTTTTGTCAAAACTTAACTCTGGCTTCTTTAGGAACTTTCAATCGACACAGTTTCAAATGCACGATATGGATAAGCTTTTCATTGCCCCTCATCTTTCTTTAACGTATCAGTCAAGACGATAAATAAATGCTATTCTATGTTGTAGACATTTGTTTGATTATTAGCTACATATACTTGGCGCAATATACTTAAATTATTATTCTGAGTAGGGACTCCTTCTTGGCAAGAAAAACACTTATTGAATAACCTGCTGGGGAATTCCACTCAAGGAATCCAAGGAGCCATCACCCACGGTTCTGCTGTTATTACAGAAGTGGATCTGTTAGCGATTGGTGTCATTGTGCAGTGAATCTGTTGGTTGGTAGGGTTTTACACATAAGTGGTCAATTGCTGCTCTGAAGCTTCTGCTGTTTCCAGACGCCTTGAAGTTGACCAAAATTAATAAATTGACACAAAAAAAGTAAGCATTTTCAAACACTAAAAAAAATATTTCTAATTGCATGTTATATAATGTCTCAGGATTGATTGCAACAACTGACCCTAAAATGAAATGTTTAGTTACCTACTGATTTCGTTAGATAATCATTTAAAAAAATATATTGATTTTAAAGTTTTAGAGAGATTTTGGCAGCAGGGGTAGTAAAAGCATTGGTTGTAGTCTTTTTGAATCCCAGATGTTTGGAAGGCCCACGTCAAGTATCTTTCCCAGAATGGGAGAGAAAGAAGGTAATGAACTAAGGCCCATTAATCAACAAAGTGGACAATAAAATATGCCTGGGAATCCATTATTAGGCAAATGCTGATATAGAATTTTGAAAATCATTATAATCACTGGTTTAGTTTTTGAAAGGAAAATTGTATTTGACATTTATTACAGAACTTTGACAGATCAGGGAATTAATGGAAATAATTTGCTTTTCCTAAAAATATTTGATATGAATCAATGTTAAATGTAACTGGAGTCACAACAAATTGCAAATGCTGGAATCTTGAGCAAAACAAAATGCTGGAGGAACTTCAGCGGGTCAGGCAGCATCTTTGGAAGGAATGGATCGGGGACATTTCTGGTTGGGACCCTTCTTCAGAAATGTTACTATAGAAGATGAGGAGTGCTGGTAATGTGAGGAATATATTGACATGGATGGAGAATTGATAAACTGGCAGAAAATTAAGGAATTGAGGCCAAGTATGAAGAGGTCATTGTTGAAATGTGTGGTATACTATAGCGTTCACTGCTAGGGCCAAATCATTTACAAATTATATTAAATGACCTAGATGAAGGATTTGAATGAACAGTGTCAAAGTTTATTGATGATCCACAGACAATTAGAAAGTTAGTTGCAAGCTATTTAAAAAAAATAAAATTACTGCGATAGAATGAAGGTTGGATGAGTTGGCAAAATGTTACCTAATTTGGTGGGAAGAACAGAAACCTGAATTTGCGTAAGCAATACGAGGCTGTTAAATGCTATGAGATCAGATGTTATTGGATGAAAACCCAAATGTTAGCATGCAGCCATGGTGAGTACTCAGCAAGGCAAGTGGAATTAATTGACTGAAAGACACAACATGAAAATAAGCCTTCTAGCCCACCGAGTCCATGGTCACACTAGGGTCAATTTACGGAGGCCAGTTATCCTACAAACCCGCATGTCTTTGGGATTTTGGAGGAAACCGGAGTACCAGGAGAAAATACAGTTTCAGGAAGAACATACAAACTCCATGCAGACAGCACACAAGATCAGGATCGAACCCGGGTCTCTGGCACTGAGGCAGCAACTGTCAGATGTTGGCATTTGTATAAGAATAAGGAAATCTTGCTGCAGCTGCATAGTTTTGATGTGACCACACGTGGAATTTGTTTGCAGTTTTGGATTCCTTATTTGAGGAAGAACATTCCCCGAGAGGCAGTTCCAAAATGATTCTGGGTTGTCCCACGGGGAAGGATTTAGTCGAGTAGCCCTAAACAACCTCAATTCAGAAGAATGTGAGGTGATGTGATAAAAATGTGTAAGGTTCGGAGGGGGTCGATAGCCTTCAAGTAACAGAAAAATTGACCCTTGATACAAACATGTGGAAGGCTTTTAACAAAATAAAAGGTAATTGTATACCCTTCCGTGACATGCTGACAAAGTCTTGGTAGAATTTAATCTAATACTACTTATATGAGCAGCTTTTCTTTGTATAATGGGCGTATCTGCTGGGGCAAGAAATTCTACCCCTTTGTAGTTCTTGCCTGTTAATAATTGGCATTGTGTGGTTTTTAAACAGTATAAGGGATTTGTTTGGTCTGAGTTGTGAGTGCTTTGTGGCCCAACTAAGTAAATATTAGACCATCTTCTGCAAACCACACAATAGCATTGTTGAAATAATTACTATGTTCTTGGAAAATCTACCTGCTGTGGTTTATGTGTCTGGTACCAGGAGCATGAATTCAAAGCGCCGAGCAGTGTTTCACAGCTGATGGCATTGGTTTTTGCACTGAATATTCATACCCCTCGGTCAGATTTTGGTGCAGTATCACTGTGATCTGGTATATCTCCTGCAGTACTGCTCCAGACTGAATCCTCCCTTGTTCAGACCTCTGGATTTAAGCTCCATGCTGCTACCTGTTTTGCACAATGATTGTGAACTCATCCGAGTTAGAATTAATGGTGTTCAATTTGATTTTATGCCGTGTGATTATGCAGCACAAAGAGAGGCCATTCAGCCCAGCATGTTCATGCCAAAATGTTTAACTAGTTTTATAGTCCCAGTGCATAGGTAATGGAACTTCAAGTACATATCCTCTAGCGTTTATAATGAATATGTTTATAAACAGTGTGTTCAAAATTATTTTGCATATTATTTCCTTAATTGCCCAAAACTTTTTGTTACTATGTACAATCCATGTGCATTGGTATTTGACCTCTCTGCTGAAGGAAATAGATTCCTCCTGTCAGCGCTAAATCCACCCCTCAAGGTTAATGTTATAACTTGATTAAGCCTCCCTGCTTTGTTCCTAGCAAAACAACCCCAGCTTTGTCAGTCTCCCTTCATAATTGTCAATGATCTGGATGATGGGGTGGAAAATTGGATAAGTAAGTATGCAGATGATACTAAGATAGGTGGTGTTGTGGATAATGAAGTAGATTTTCAAAGTCTACAGAGAGATTTGGGCCATTTGGAAAAGTGGGCTGAAAGATGGCAGATGGAGTTTAATGCTGTTAAGTGTGAAGTGCTACATCTTGGCAGGACAAATCAAAATAGGAAGTACATGGTAAATGGTAGGGAATTGAGGAATGCTGTGGAACAGAGGGATCTAGGAATAACTGTGCATAGTTCCCTGAAGGTGGAATCGCATGTAGATAGGGTGGTAAAGAAAGCCTTTGGTGTGCTGGCCTTTATAAATCAGAGCATTGAATATAGGAGTAGGGAAGTAATGTTAAAATTGTACAAGGCATTGGTAAGACCAATTCTGGAGTATGGTGTACAATTTTGGTCGCCTAGTTATAGGAAGGATGTCAACAAAATAGAGAGAGTACAGAGGAGATTTACTAGAATGTTGCCAACGTTCCAGCAACTATGTTACAGAGAAAGGTTGAACAAGTTAGGTCTTTATTCTTTGGAGTGCAGAAGGTTAAGGGGGGACTTGATTGAGGTCTTTAAAATGATGAAAGGGATAGACAGAGTTGACGTGGATACGTTTTTTTCCCATTGAGGGTAGGGAAGATTCAAACAAGAGGGCATGACATGAGAATTAAGGGACAGAAGTTTCGGGGTAACGTGAGGGGGAACTTCTTTACTCAGAGGGTGGTGGCTGTGTGGAATGAGCTTCCAGCAGAAGTGGTGGAGGCAGGATTGATTTTAACGTTTAAGACTAAAGTGGATAGGTATATGGACGTGAAGGGAATGGAGGGGTATGGTCTGAGTGCAGGTAGATAGGACTAGGGGAAAACAAATGGTCGGCACGGACTGGAAGGGCCGAGAGGGCCTGTTTCCGTGCTGTAATTGTTATATGGTTATATGGTTATCCTTTGGTGCAAGCAGCAACCTAGAGACTCTTCCTTTCCTGCTCTGTTATTCTATCAAATCTCTCCTGTGGCTTGGTGAGCAGAATGGGATTTATTTCTCAAACTGTGGCCTAGCTGATGCTTGTAACATTTATGACATTATCTCCCTTCTCCCGTAATCGATACCTCACGAGCCCGAGCTATAGAGCGAGGTTGAGATGGCTTAGACTTCCTTGGAGCACAGAAGCCTGAGGGGGATGATCTTTTCGAGGTGTGTAAAACCATGAGGGGAATAGATAGCATGAATGCAGTCTTTTTCCCAGGGGAGGGGAAACTAGAGCTGGAGGGGCAAAGGTTTATGATGAGAGGGGAAAGATTTCACAAGAACCCGAGGGGAAACCTTTCAAACAGATGGATGTGGGTATATTGAACATGCCATCAGAGGAAGTAGTTGAGGAAGGTATAATAACAAGTTTCAAAAGACTGTTTGAAAACTGCCTGGATTGGAAAGGTTTGGAAGAATATGGGCCAAATTGGAAACGGGACTAGCTTAGATGGGGCATCTTATTCAACATGGCCAAGGGGCTTGTTTCCAAGCTGCATTACTCTATGCTAAATGCTTTTTAACCATCCTGTTCAGTTGCCCAGATGCCCCTCACATCCCCATTAAAACTTTGCCCCTCTCACCTTAAAGCTAAGCCCTCTGATCTTTGACTTTTCCAACCAGGGGGGAAATGTTCTCAAGGTAGCCAGGGTGATCTGGAGGAGCTATTGTTGACTGTCCCTGCAGCAGGACAAACATTTACAGGTTTTACGCCACATTTCATACTATGGGTTAATGCCTTCTCTTTCTGAATCCATCTCTGGTTTATTAAATGATTGTGTAAAACAAGAGCAAAGTTTACTTGTGTTGTATTTTGGTTCGTCAACAAAATAGAGAGAGTACAGAGGAGATTTACTAGAATGTTGCCAGGGTTGCAGCAACTCTGTTACAGAGAAAGGTTGAACAAGTTAGGTCTTTATTCTTTGGAGCGCAGAAGGTTAAGGGGGGACTTGATTGAGGTCTTTAAAATGATGAAAGGGATAGACAGAGTTGACGTGGATACGTTTTTCCCATTGAGGGTAGGGAAGATTCAAACGAGGGCATGACATGAGAATTAAGGGACAAAAGTTTAGGGGTAACGTGAGGGGGAACTTCTTTATTTGTGTGTGGTGGCTGTGTGGAATGAGCTTCCAGCAGAAGTGGTGGAGGCAGGATCGATTTTAACATTTAAAAGTAAAGTGGATAGGTATATGGACGTGAAGGGAATGGAGGGGTATGGAGGGAATGGAGCAGGTAGATGGGACTAGGGGAAAACAAATGGTCGGCACGGACTGGAAGGGCCGAGAGGGCCTGTTTCCGTGCTGTAATTGTTATATGGTTATATGGTTATATGGTTGCCTGAATGAATGAATTACATCGTGGAAAAGGCTTGAAAGCTCCAGGATTGATTCAGTGAGCTGAACGGAATGGCTACATTTTATGCAAACAACCATAAAGCTTGTTTTATTTTTTAATACAGCGAATGGCCGAATTGAACAAGTTCACATTTGAAAATCAGGAGCAGGAGACTGTATCCGCTGACGAGGCTGAAGAGGCGAGCGAAGGAACTGTGGTTCCAGACCCTGTGGTTGATCAGACCGTGACTCAGGCAGCCACATCTGAACTGATCGTGAAGCAAGTGCGGGTTGTTGATGTGGACGGGAACCTGAAGGTGGTTTACCCAGCCAAGACTGACCTAAACCTGAATGTCGATTGTGTGACCGTTATCCGATAGCCCCACATAAAACCTCGTGGAAGGGGCGTTAAACAACTCCTCATGTGGCGTCCCAAGTGGACTTAAAATATCCCCCGGGAATTGTTTCAAAAAGCAGCGAGGAGTTTTCCCCGGTGACCTGACCAATATTTGACCCTCAGTTAACATTTCTGAAAAGACTGATCATCTGCTCATTATGTTGTTGGTGTTTGGCTTGCTATGAGAAATTATTCATGGTGCTTCATCCATTGCAACTATGTCTGCACAGAAAAGATATCTACTTGGCGGTGGAGAGCTTTGTAGTGAAAGGAGCAAAGTGTTTTTTTTTTTTTTTCTTTCTTTGCCCCTTTTGTGGCAAACAAGTAAATATTGCCCTTTCCATTGAAGCCCAAGTCGGTTATTGAATCAAAGAAACCATCTTTGAAAATTTAGAGAAGCTTGCACTTTTTATTTTTTCCCTATTTGTTCTTCAGTACTTGTTTTTCTTTCCTGAAGGTGCAGCGATCGGTTGGAATATAATTCCAGAAACTGATGGTACATTGCCCTAGTGTCCAGTGTTCATCCAGGACTGTAATGCAACTGCATGAGGGTCTTGAGCAAACTATCCTGCAGCAGCTCCCCTCTGCGCTCTCTCTCTCTCTCTCTCTCTCTCTCTAGAAGGTGCACGTGAGCTGAGGTGCATGTTAGGATAGAGGAGCCTGCAGTCTATATCACAGCATGCATTTGTACCCTATAGGGGGTAAGGAAGGAGGGAGGGAATAGAAATTAGACCATTAATGTAATGTGTCAAAACAGTTACTTATCCAGAAAATATTCTATGAGTAGTGATTAAGTGCAGTATTTTAACAAAAAATTATATTCCAATTTAGCCTGCCGTGTGTGAATATTTTTAAAAACTTAATTCCTTTAGTTCATTGCTGGACTTGGAAAAGCAAACAACCTGAGTTCAACAGCATCTGTGGAGGTAAATGGACAGACAACGATTTGGTCAGGCTTCTACCTGGACCTGACCTTGGGTGTCGACTGTCAATTCTCTCCCCCCCCCAAGATATTGTTTGACCTGCTGAGTTCTCCAACAGATTGGTTACTCCAGAGTCCAATATTTGAAGTCTCTTGCATCTCCATTGCAGGGACCTGTCGCAAATGGTGCTTTGCAAATTGCCTTTCTGCTGAGCTGTGCCAATAGTCTTGCACTTTTGTATTTGAGGATGTCAGGTGTAGGGTGTGAAGAACCAGGTTCACAGAGGACAAGTGTTCCACGGGGGGCAAAGCTACGTGTGTAGAGATGCCTGTGTAAAAATGAATCCATTTTGGTGGACGTTATGGGATGGCATTAAGTTTGTGTCATCCGAAATAAAACTAGTATCTGAAATAAAACTAGCCTCATTGGTAAATTATGTCTTGAGTAGTCTGTACAATCTGTTATCAAACTGACTAAATTAATTTTAAACTGCAGGTGCTGGAAATCTGAAATAAGAGAAAATGCTGGAAACACTCGGTAGTTCAGGCAGCATCTGTGGAAAGAGAAACCGTTTCAGTTCCTTGACCATTCTAAACTGATTAACTGGGTGGTACACTAGCATATCCCTATATCTGTGATATCTCCACCATTGCCACAGTACTTTACTTGGCATGGAAGTAGGAGTAGGTTGCCAGGGTCCTTGCACATGCTCCCACCATTAAGGCCATGGGTGATTCTAATCCTTGTTCCAACCCATGTCAATCCAAAATTACAAAGCTTGAACCCCAAGATTTTCCCAAAGTTGCCACAGGTTGGACAATGAGTCCTGAAGGCAGACTCTGGGTTTCTGTTGTTTTTACAGTTTTTGGGGGTGGTTCAGTTGTAGAGCTGCTACCTTACAGCACCAGAAACCCGTGTTCGATCCTGACTATGGGTGCTGTCTGTACGGAGTTTGTACATTTTACCTGTGGGTTTTCTCTGGGTGCTCTGATTTTGTCCCAAACGCCAAAGACGTGTGGGTTAATTGGCTTCAGTAAAAATTGTAAACTGTTCTTGGCGTGTAGGATAGGGCTAGTGTACGGGGATCGCTGGTGGGCCGAAGGGCCTCTTTCCGTGCAGTATCTCAAGTCTAAAGATCCTCAACTGGCAGGAAATGAATGAGGCTCCCTGACTTTATAGATGGGATTGATGACCTGACGAGTCTGGCTGGGGACTCCCAGCTGCTCTATACTTCTCGTTGAATGTTTGCTTTTGGATAGGTTCCATAGTCAGGTATAACCAAAATCTTTACAATTCTGTTCTCTTTAATTTGATCTCTTATTTGCAGAGCCTTGTATTACAGGCTTTGCTATCTGATAACAGCTAGACTTTTATTTGATCTGCAGCAATATTGCCAGAGGCAGATTAAGCTCTCAGTCACCATGACAAACCCTAGCAAAGCAGCAGCTAATTTGGACAATCTCCCAAGGCCCAGCAATTTGTAGTGTTGAATTACAAGCAAACAGTGAAGCAAGAATCACCTATTCACCCATTATGGGCAGCACAGTGGCGCGGGTGGTAGAGCTGATACCTTACAGCGCCAGAAACCCAGGCTCGATCCTGACGTGGATGCTGTTTGTGTGGAGTTTATTGGTTAATTGGCCACTGTAAATTGCCCTGAGTGTGTAGGGGGTGGATGTGAAAGTGGGATAATAGAAATAGTGTGAACGGGTGATTGATAGTAGGTTTGGACTCGGGCCAAAGGGCCTGTTTCCATGCTCTTTCTCTAAAGTAAACAACTCGGCCTAACAGTCGCATGTTGTCCATGTGAGCAATGTTCCAAATCTGTGTTCCCATTCCTTTCATTACCATTCCCTTCAACAAACCGTTCCAACAGGTGAAACCTCATTCATGAACTGGCAAACCCTGCACCCGCTGGATGAAGCATTCTTCATTTTCTTCTCTGCACTGGTGCCTTGATAAATCGCCGGTCCTTTGGTTTCAAGAACCTTTTGACAACCTTGCTGCCCGTTCCAATCTTCCACCTTCCATCTCAAAACTCCATGGAAATCCCACAGCTGGTTTGGGGAGAGACCTGGAAGAAGTTTATAAAATTGAGAAGCATAGAGGAGAGAGACAGAAATTTTACAAGGATGGGAATTCCACAACTGGTCAGTTTTAAGATCAGTGCTGGACTGATTAATCTGGAAGGCCCTTGTGATTCCGACATTTGATTATATTTTTGGGGAATAAACTTTTTTCTAAGAAGAAGGGAGTGAAAAGAATTCTGAGTTAATTTTACTTGTATGGGCGAAGCCAAGATTTCATCCTAAGGCTGGTGAATTTTTAGAATCCTCTACCCTGACATTGAGTATGTTTAAGTCAAAGTTTAATAGATTTTTAGTCATTTAATAAATTGAGAGATATGGAGTCTGTGCAGGTAAAAGATGTGGCGTGGTCATAGGGGAACACACCCCCCCTCCCCCCCCCATGTTTTGAGAGGTGGGGGACAATCCCCCCCATGTTTTGTAATCCGGATTTTGCAATTTGGTTAAAAAAAAACTACTAAAAATCTCTGCTTTCCGCAAGGGAATCGATTGGACGAGAGAGACGTTGATCAGCAGGCAATGGGTGGGGGTGGGGGGGACATGATGATTCAGCGCGATTATTGGAGGAGGGAGTGGTCGGTCAGAGGCAGAAGTTGGGGGGTGGGACTGAGGATAGAGCGCGGAGATTGGATAAGGGAGACGTCCTGGTGGAGTATAGATCATAGAGCAGAGTTTGAATTGGCCCGTTCGTGGGGCCTTTCATCGCCTGGCGCGGCTTAAAATCGGCTGCGGGATCTTCCACCGCCCCGCGGTAAAATTGCTGCATCGAGGTGATCGAGGTTCCCGATGTTGAAGCCCCTGCCGGGAGATTGAAGCCGCGGCAGGCGATGAAAGGCCCTGCGAACGGGCCGATTCAAGCCCCACGATTCGGGGCAGACGAAGCTGCTGTTGCTGGAGTTCGGAGTCGGTCACCAACCAGGTCAGCTCCCAATGTTACTGCCCACAGGGCCTACGGCCGAAGCCTCGCGCGTGTGTGCGTGTGCGTGTGGCCACCAAGGAATTGTGTCCGCCACCCATGTTTTGATCGCGATATCCGCCCCGCCACAGTGTATATAAGGCACATTCTCCCACAGATCGCCAGGGACCCCAGGCCTCAGTTTGTACTTCGTTGATGAGAAGTTGTGTGGTTTAGGGTAAATTTCAGGTTTATTCCCGAGAGGGTGGGGAAATGAGTGTAGTCCCTGATGCAGATCCAGTGAGACTCTAGCCCTAGTTGGTGGCCTCTGTACCCTGCTTTGGTCTCGGCTATAGTCCAGTTGTCACTTCTACCTCTGTCTTCATAAGTTGAGTAGAATTAGACCATTCAGCCCATTGAGTCTACTCCGCCATTCAGCCCATTGAGTCTACTCCGCCATTCAATCATGGCTGATCTATCTTTCTCTCTCAACCCCGTTCTCCTGCCTTCTCCCCATAACCTTTGACACCCTTGTTGATCAAGTACCTGCCGATCTCTGCTTTAAAAGTACCCAAAAACTTGCCTCCGCAGCCAACTATGGCAGGTCGCTCCCCTGTTTCCTGCACTTCAAAGCAAGTTAGTTGATCCATGCTCTGTGAGGTGTTTCGAATGGGAAGCGATGGTTGCTATACAAATGCAGCTGTTCGTACTGGGGCTTGATCATCCAAGTTCAGACGTTGTGACTCCCCACTGATACGGTCATCTAGAACTAATCCTACATCTCCCCAGATCAATAAGCCTACACCCATCTCCAGAATTACTTTCTTCCAGTGACCTTGGAAGGCCTAAGCCTGTGGTTGGCTACTCAAGTGTTGCACTATTTGCAGGAATGTCTGCTGGCAGGAAAAGTTTGGTTGCCATCCATTTAAATTAATGGAGTAATTAAACCATGGCACCGTTTCCTGTAGCTGATGCATTCCAGACTCACTCAGCTGTGGAACAGCCCTCGGAGTTGTTCACAGTTCCCTGGCGGCTAGAGTCAGTTCACGGCCATGGGCAGGGCAGGCAGTGATATCATAAGCTAAACGTGGCGTTAAACTAACTACAGTTTAGTTTGGAGAAACTGCATGGAAACATGACCTTCGGCCCACCGAGTCCATGCCGACCCATTCTCGCTCGTTCTATTTTATCGCGGTTCTGCATCCACTCCCTACACGCTAAGGGGAAATTTACAGAGGCCAATTAACCTACAAACAATCATGTCTTTGGGATGTGGGAAGAAACCGGTATAAACTTACTCGGTTACAGGGAGAACGTGCAAACCCCACGTGGACAGCATCCGCGGTCAGGACCGAGCCCAGGTCTCGGGCGCTGTGAGGCAGCAGCTCTACCAGCTCCACTGCCTTATTTAATTATTTGTGTGGTTCTCAAAGCTCCACTGACTGGTGGATGTGCTCCTCCTGCTCACTCATTGATTATAAAGTCATACAGCACAGAAACGGGCCCTTCAGCACAACTTGGCCATGCTGACCAAGATGCCCCATCTAAGCTAGTCCCATTTGCCTGCATTTGGCCCATACCCCCAAAAATCTGTCCCATTATCCCTGAGCATCCTCCATTGTCTGCACTATAATTTCAATACCAATGTGTGTTTTTGCAGTTCCAGTGGACCTCTTGTAGCATGGGCCTTATCTCCTCATCCTAGTGGTCAAGTGTACCAAGGTACAGTGAATTTTGCATGCTTTCCGAGCTAATCCTGTCATACATGACTACAACAGGTACAATTGTCCAAATAACATAAACAGCAGCTCTGATTTACAAGCTGTTTCCCTAATTTATTCACTGGTCCTCACAGTTATGTTCCGTTCCCCCACTCTCCGAGGTTTTAATTCACCAGAACTTGCTATAGTTTAATTATTTGCTGCAGCATATTTTCTATTAATTAATTTCCTCTTGTGGTTAGAGTCTATAAATTATTCATTCACTACTGCCTACTGCTTATTTTAGTTCTAATATCTTTAGAAAATAATAATTAACTGATTATGTCTCAAAATGCTCAAACACATTCCAAGACAAGGTTAGTCAGAACCTTTTTCCACGATCATCCTTAATCCCAGGGTAGAAATGCCAAAGACTAGAGGGTATGGCTTTAAGGTGAGAGGGGCATAGTTTAAAAAGAGATGTGCGAGGCAGGTTTTTTTTACACTGGATGGTGGGTGCCTGGTATGCGCTGCCAGGTTTAGTGGTGGAGACACGGGATAATGGTGTTTAAGAGGCTTTTGGACAAGTGCATGAACGTGCAGGGAATGGGGATTAGTTGGCATCGTGTTTAGCACGGACGTCGTGGTCCGTGCTGTACTGTTCCATGTTGAACCAGCTGTGTCTAAAGATCGATTCCCTTCCCCACCAGGCACAGTAACTGTAATGTTCACCATCTACAAAGGACCTTGCAGTTACTCGCCCAGACCCTAGCCCTGCCAGACCCTCCACCAGCAAGGAGGAAAGGGCAGTAGGTGCGTGGGTTCACCACAGGATTTCCTTCACCAAACGTGACCCTGATTTGGAAATATGTTGTCATTATTATTTTGTTTCTAAATCCCAGCACTCCCTGGTCAACAGTGCAGAGAGAGCAGCTTCACCAGAAGGACTGTGGTTGATCGAGAAGACACCTCATCACCAGGGCGACGCAGCGCCAGAGACCAGGGTTCGACACTGACTAGGCGGGTGCTGTCTGCACAGAGTTTGCATGTTTTTCCCGGGTGCTGCCGTCTGCTCCCATGCTCCAAGGATGTACAGGCTTGTAGGTTAATTTGGCTTCTGTAAATTGTAAATTGTCCCTTGTGTGTAGGATCACATTTATGCATGGGGTTCGCTGATCAGCGTGCACAGTGGGCCCAAGGCCTGATTCCATGCTGTATCTCTAAACTACACTACCCTCTGAAGGGCAATGAATGTTGCCAGCAATGGCCATGCCCCAACAAAGAAGGTATTATTCATGCAATACTGCTCCTTACTGTATTTTGCTGTTTGTACACTTGATCTGTGAGTTTATTGATCCTACAATGATTTGGCAGTTTGGATTCAGAACCAGTGTCTCCATAAACAACTGAGGGTATTGGTGGATGGGTGTTAATCTGGCTGGAGGTCTGTGACCATTGGAGATCTGTGGGGATCTATGCTGGGTCATCTGGTGTTTGTGATATATATGTGACTTGGATGTAAAGATGGATGGTTTAGCTGGGATGTTCACAAACGACACAAATTGGTGGAGGGGTGGACAGTAAGGAAGGCTGCCAAAGGATCCAGTGGGATTTCGATCAGCGACTGAAATGGGTGGAGAAATGGTGGATGGAGTTTAATCCGAGCAAGTGTCAGGTCCTGCTCTTTTGTAGGTCGAAGGTAAGGGGAAGGTGTAGTTAATGGCAAAACCTTTAACAGCATTGAGTTTCAGACGGATCGTGGGGACCAAGTGCATAGCCTCCTGAAAGAAGCAGCACAAGTGGCAGAGAAGGCATATGGAATGCTTGTCTTCATCGGTCAGTGCATTGAATGTAAGAGTCATGAAGCCACGTTGCAGCTTTATAAAACTTTGGTGGCCCTATTACAAGCTGGGTGTGGAGGCCTGAGAGGGTGCAGAAGAGCTTTACCAGAATGCTGCCTGGATTAGAGAGTATTAGCCACATGGGGAGGTTGGATTGTTTTCTATGAAATATCAGAGGTTGAGAGGGGACCTGACAGATTGTTATATAATAATGAGAGGCATAGATAATGTAGACAGTCAGAACCTTTTCCCAGGGTGGAAATGTCAAAAACTTGAGGGCATAGCTTTAAGGTCAGAGGGGCACGTGTTGTTTACACAGAGGGTGCAGATATGGTAGTGGTGCTTAAGAAGAGTTTTGATAGGCACATGGATATGCAAGGAATGTAGGGATATAGATCACTTGCCGGCAGAGGAGACTGAGTTACATCATGGTCGGCCAGACATTGTGGGCTGAAGGGCCTGCTCCTGTACTGTTCTGTATTCCTCCTCGCACGTTGCTTGCATCTGTGGCACTGGCTGTTTTAACGTCAGCAACCTGTGGTGTCCGTAGATGTGAAGGCTGGCATTTTCACTAAATTAGTTTATTTCCACAAAACACATTTCACTGCCCCATTGGAGGACTTGTAGATATTCCCCAAAATTACCTCAATTCACAATTTGCAAATAATCTGATAGTGGCGAGAGGGAATTGAATGACCAATAAACTGGTCGGCAGCCTGGTGCGTTTTTTTACTCCACGTCCGACCTCCCAACCATCTCCTCCTGCGAACAAAGGAAATCATGTCCTCGTGGACTTTTCATCCACCTCACCCCCGCTGGCTTTGGACCTTCCACGAACTGATTACATTCTCATCCAAACCAGTGAATAGCTAAAATCCATGTGCTTACAAGTTTTGATCAGAGATGCAGCTTGGAAATAGGTCCTTCGGCCCATCAAGTCTGTACTGACCTGCACACTAACACTATCCTGCACACTAGGGGAAATTTACAATTTTACCAAATCCAATTAGCCTACAAACCTGTATGTCTTTGGAGTGTGGGAGGAATCCAAAGTACCTGGAGAAAACCTATGCGGGTACAAACTCTGTACAGACAGCACCCATAGTCAGGATCGAACCCAGTCTCTGGTGCTGTAAGGCAGCAACTCCACCGCTGTGCGACCGTGCCACCTCATGAGCAGCTCTTGGCTATCCCTTGAAGTTTAGCAAGGACCCTGTAATGTGAATGCTACCACTCAGGCCTTCTCTCGTCTGATTAAAAATAGGGGCCTGCTCAGTAATAGAACATAGAACAGTACAACACAGGCCCTTTGGCCCACAATATCCATGCTGGACATGATGCTAAACTAATCTCCTCTGCCTGCACGTGATCCATACACCTCCATTCCCTGCATATCCATGTCCCTGTCTAAAAGCCTCTTAATTACCACGAATGCATCTGCCTCCACCGCCACCCCTGGCAGTGCGTTCCCGGCACCCACCGCTCCCTGTGGAAACAATTTGCCACGCACACCTTCAAACTTTCTCCCACTGACTTCCAGGTTCAACCGTAACGTCCAGGTTCAGGAACAGCTTCTTCCCTACAGCCACCAGGCTATTAAACACAGCAACAAAAAAGCTCTGAGCTCTGAACTGCAAAAGACTACATTATTATTGCACAATATTTGTTATTTATTTAACTTTTTATTTTTTTCTCTTCCCCCCGTTATGTACTATGTTTACATATTCAGTTGTGCTGCAGCAAGTAAGAATTTAATTGCCCCATCTGGGACATATGACAATAAAACACTCTTGATTCTTGGCTCTAAAGTTATGCCCTCTTATTTTTTGACATTTTCACCCTTTTAATCTGCTGTAACCAGAGAAATGTGGTCAGGTGTCACAATGCCTCAGTCCATAGTTTAATACTTAACTGCAATAGTCTATAGTTATGGGAAGGAACTGCAGATGATGTTTTGAACCGAAGATACATATAAAATGCTGGAGTAACTCAGCGGGACAGGCAGTATCTCTGGATAGAAGGAATGGGTGACGTTTCAGGCTGAGACCCATCGCAGACTGAGTCAGGGGAGAGGGAGATACAAAGATAAGGATGTGTAAGGTGCCTCTGCAACAGCCCAGCTGAACAGTGGAGAGAGAATGAATCAGATTCCTCTAAAGTCTGAAGGGTCCCGACCCGAAACGTCACCCATTCCTTCTCTCCAGAGATGCTGCCTGTCCCGCTGAGTTACTCCAGCATTTTGTGACTATCTTTGATTTAAACATCTGCAGTTCCTTCCTACACATACAACATGTGCAGGAGTAGGCCATTCGGCCCTGCGAGCCAGCACCGCCATTCAACATGATCATGGCTGATCATCCCCAATCAGTACCCCGTTCCAGCCTTCTCCCCATATCCCCTGACTCCGCTAACTTTAAGAGCCCTATCTAGCTCTCTCTTGAAAGTATCGACAGAACCAGCCTCCACCACCCTCCGAGGAAGATGAGTTTCCTCATCTTCGTTCTAAATGACTTACCCCTTATTATTAAACTGTGGCCCCTGGTTCTGGACTCCCCCAACATCGGGAACCTGTTTCCTGCCTCTAGCATGTCCAAACCCTCAATAATCTTATATGTTTCAATAAGATCCCCTCTCATCATTCTAAATTCCAGAGTATACAAACCCAGCCGCTCCATTCTCTCGGCATATGACAGTCCCGCTATCCCGGAAATTAACCTTGCAAACCTACGCTGCACTTCCTCAATAGCAAGAATGTCCTTCCTCAAATTAGAGGACCAAAACGGCACACAATACTCCAGGTGTGGTCTCACTAGGGCCCTGTACAATTGCAGAAGGACCTCTTTGCTCCTATACTCAACTCCTCTTGTTATGAAGGCCGATATGCCATTCGCTTTCTTCACTGCCTGCTGTACCTGCATGCTTACTTTCATTGACTGATGAACGAGGACCCCCCAGATCCCGTTGTACTTCCCCTTTTCCCAACTTGACACCATTTAGATAATAATCTGCCTTCCTGTTTTTTGCTACCAAAGTGGATAACCTCACATTTATCCACATTAAACTGCATCTGCCCACTCCCCCAACCTGTCCAGGTCACCCCGCATTCTCATAGCATCCTCTTCACAGTTCACACTGCCGCCCAGCTTTGTGTCATCCGCAAATTTGCTAATGAATAACGAATTAGATTCCTCTACGACTTGCTGAATTAAATAGCATTAGCAAAAATAACTCGGAGAAATTCTGTTATTTATTCAAAATAATATTTGTTCAGAAAACAAATGTACTTTACAGAAATAAGCAGGTGTAACCTGCAACAAATGCAGAACCTTCTGCCAGAGTTGTTACAATCCATTGCAGAATTCTCCACTTCCCAGAGAACAAAGGGTACACATTTTATAAACAGTTGTTCTTGGTATCACATTGTCCCTCTGGATCATTGATAGATACACCATCGGCCACCCGCTCACACTTGATACCTTATCTCAACTTCTCATCCATTCCCTACACTCTAGGGGCAGTTTACAAGAAGTCAATTAACCTACAACCCCGCACGTCTTTGGGATGCGGGAGAAAACCGGAGAACCTGGAGGAAACCCGCACGGTCACAGGGCGAATGTGCAAACTCTGCGCAGTCCAACCCCAGGTCAGGTGCAGATGACATGGGCATTTTTCCAACTGAAGGGGAAAGAGAGGGGAGGACCATAAGAATACATTGCAGTGGGAATGTTTCTGTTCCCTACACCGCGTTCGCTCCACCTCGCTCAACGCCTCAAGCGGCTTCCATGCAGTGGAGCCTTGGAGCGAATTGACTGAGCGCTCACAGCCGGCGAGCGCTCCATCTCTCTCTCTCTCTCTCCATCGCTAACAGTATACCTATGGGGCAGCGTGACTGACTCCAAGCATTCCCAGCTAAACCCACTTGACACAGTTCAGTGCATGAACCCGGCTGAGTATGCAGCAGGCTCC
This sequence comes from Okamejei kenojei, assembly GCA_035221665.1. Taxonomy (NCBI): domain Eukaryota; kingdom Metazoa; phylum Chordata; class Chondrichthyes; order Rajiformes; family Rajidae; genus Okamejei; species Okamejei kenojei. The sequence goes on from CM069162.1 coordinate 13,646,979, forward strand.
CACAAATTGCTGCATGATAATAGCTCGAAATGTTATTTGACTGTAGACACAAAACGCTCGGGTAATTCAACGGGTCAGACAGCGTCTCTGGAGAAAGGGGGATACGTGACGTTTCGGGTCGGGAGCCTGCTTCAGACAGAGTCAGGGGAAAAGTTTTACCGATGTTGATCCAGAGAGGAATATTCAAGGGTCCAGACGCGAAACGTTACCCGTTCTTTCTCTCCAGAGATGCTGCCTGTCCCGCTGAGTTACTCCAGCATCTGCAGTTCCTTCCTACAGAGGGGAGAAGATTGCCAGGGGCACGGGTAAACGAGGCTGTCTTGCTACACAACATCGTGTAGGAAGGAACTGCAGATGCTGGTTAGGGTCTCGACCCGAAACGTCACCCATTCCTCTCCAGAGAAGCCGCCTGTCCCGCTGAGTTACTCTCCAGGTGTCTGCGTCTGTCTCTGGTCCCCACATCGCCTTGTCACCGTTCGCATCCACTCACGAGGGCGACCGAGGCTCGGTCCAGGTGTGTGGGACACGGGCAAACACACAACCCAGGGCAATTTAACCCGCATCCGTCAGTGCTAAATGCCAACGGCATAACATGTAACAATGAACCATTGTGAAGTTTAAATGCCAACGTCATTAATGTCCGAACTAGAAGAATTAGCTCGCTGATTTAAATACAAAGTGCTGGAGAGGAACTGGTTGACAAGATTTTCATTTAGTACCCCCCCCCCCCCCCCCCTCCCCTCTCAGTCTGAAGAAAAGTTTTGACCCGAAAAGTCAAATTCCTTTTCTCCAGAGATGCTGCCCGACCCGCTGTGTTACTTCAGTACCTTGGGTTGATTTGCTGGAGGAACTCAGCGGGTCAGGCAGCATTTTTGGAAGAAATGAACGGACGATATTTCGGGATCGGGACCTTTTAGTTTACCTTAGAGATACAGCGTGGAAACAGGCCCTTCGGCCCACCGAGTCCGCGCCTATCAGCGATCTCCCCGACACGCCAGGGACAATTCACCGAAACCAATAGACTGGTTTCCTGAGGGCTAGGATGGGCTGGCAGCTCAGTCACTCTGGCCAGGCAACATTTTAGAACCAATAGAGACACTTTTTGCAAGCATTTTAGAACCAATCCACCGAAGCGGTCACAGGGAAAACATACAAACTCCGTACAGACAGCGCCCACAGTCAGGATTGAACCCGGGTCCCTGGCGATGTGTGGCAGCTTGGATGGAAGAAGGGTTCCATTCCGAAACGTCCTCTGTCGATTGCCTGCATCGTTGCTGCCCGACCCGATGAGTTCCTCCAGCACTTTGCGATTGACTGAAGATTCATTCCAGCGTTTGTGTCTCCAATGATGATCTGGGCTGTTTTCCACGGAGTGTGAATAATTGCACCGGGGGAGAGGCGCCGGAGTCCCGCTCTCATGGTGTGATGACCCCACCCAGCAGCGGCGATGGTGGGGGGGGAGGGTGGCCCAGGCATCGTCACGGCGGCGGGGGTCCCGGTGCCGGGGGTCCTCAGCGCTCCTGGTACACGATCTTTATGGAGGTGTCCATCTCGGCGGCGGGCGGCGGGCAGCAGCGGCCGGGGTCCCGGAACAGGCACAGGTTCACCTCCAGCAGCCACTTCACGATCCTGCCCCGGGCTTCAGCCTCCGCCTCCGCCTCCGCCTCGGCCCCCGACTCCGACCCCTCGCCTTCGCTGCCCGCTCCGGACCCCCGGCCGGTCCCGGTCCCGGTCCCGGTCCCAGCCCCGGCCGCTCGTCGCTCCGGCCCGGGGGCGCCCGGTCCCCGACCCTCAAAGGCCGGCTTGCGCCCACTCTGCGCCCGGCGCAACACGGGCGGGAGATTCTCCTTCCCCGCGGGGGCGGCGGCGGCTGCGCCCGGTCCCAGTCCCGGCCAGGAGTGGCGGTGATCCGGCCCCAGCCTCCGGGGCTTGGCGATGGGCGGGAGGAGCGGCGGCTGCCGGCTGCACCCCTGCCCCTGCCCCTGCCTCTGTCCCGGGACGGTCCGGCTCCTCCAGGTCGCCCTCCCGTAGCGGCCCGCCGGCGGCAGCATCATCCATCCACCCGCTCTCCCTCCCGGGAAGCGAGTGCCCGCTCAGCCCGAGCAAACCCGCCTTATGAGCCGCGCCCCGACCCGCTCCGACCCGCCCCGACCCGCCCCGACCCGCCCCGACCCCGGCCGCAGCGGCAGGGAATGGCTGACCCACCGAGGCCGGGAATGCCGCCACTCTCCGCGGGATGTCCAGCCTGATAACTTCCCAGCCTTTCCACAACTGCCCGCGAATGTTCCGCATTGTTCCCGGGGTCATGAATGCTGTGAGTTAGCACATCCATGAGAATGTTCCCATTCAGCCTGTGGGGATGTTCACACATCTTTGCTGGAGACACACTCGCCCACCCAGGCAACGCCCATAACATTCACTCCAGGACACAGATAGACAGCGGGTCAGGCAGCGTCTCTGGAGAAAAGCAATGGTCGATGTCCTTCTTCAGACTGAGGGTCAGAGGAAAGGGAACCGAGAGATACAGGCGGGGATGTTAGAACACACGAATGAAAGATGTACAAAAAAAGTCACGAGGGTAAAGGAACCAGGCCATTGTCACTCCAGATAGACACAAAAAGCTGGAGTATCTCACCTTTTTGTGTCTATCTTCGGAATCTGCAGTTCCTTCCAAAGATCCTATAGCGCTATAGGACCGTTGGTTCCTTCCTACACACATTGTCACTCCAGGAGGTCTTGTTAAGTCTGAAAAAGGGTCTCGACCCGAAACGTCGCCTATCTCCTTCGCTCCTTAGATGCTGCTGCACCCGCTGAGATTTTCCAGCCTTTTGTGTACCCACAGCTAACAATGGCCCGTTTCCTTTATCATTGTTACTTATCTGCATATCTTTCATTCATTTGTTCTCTACCTCCCTACATCACCGTCACACATTCCCACAGGTCCACCCTGCGACAAGCCTCCCGATGCCCACACAACTCTGGAATGATTTAGTCCTGGGAACATTTAATGGGTCTTGACTCTCTATACCTCCCGAAGAGCAGTTGTGTCACTGGACAAGTGATCAGAGAGAAGTTTAAATCCCATCTCAGCAACCGGGAAATTGAAATTCATCCATCCACTCACCCACCCATTTTATTGTCGTGTGTCCCAGATCGGACAATGAAATTCTTTCTTTGCTTCAGCACAGCAGAAAAAAAGTTGGAATTAATAAATATCTATCTATCTATCTATCTATCAATCTAACTATCTTCTATCTATATTACTAAAAGTCTGATCTTGTCCGCTTTTGGCTCACTGTGGTGTGATTTCCGAGAGAATGCCGCCACGTACGGCCGTCATTTTTGGCCACCTCGCTCAGAGCCCCCCTCCGCCTTCCTGGACCAGAGGATGTTTCCCATCGATGAAAACTCAGAGAGATATTAATGTTTTTAAAACATTCACCATTTTCTCTGCTGCCCCTGCTGGAAGGAGGGGGAGGGACTATAAAACCAGGAAGTGGTGTGCCTCACTGAGTCTCTGCAAGATGGAGGAAGCCAGAGGGTCACGTCTCTCTGAGCTCTGAATAGCACTGAACACATGTCTACTCAACTGTGAGTGCCTTTAATTGTGGTTCTAAAATGCTTGCAAAAAGTGTCTATTGGTTCTAAAATGGTCGCAATAAATGTCTCTATTGCCTCTAAAATTGCTTGCAAAAAGTGTCTATTGGTTCTAGAATGCTTGCAAAAAGTGTTTCTGTTGGTTATAAAAAGCTTGCATTAAGAGTCTTCTGGTTCTAAAATGCTTGCAGAAAGTGTCTCTATTGGTTCTAAAATGCTTGCAGAAAGTGTCTATTGGTTCTAAATTGCTTGCAAAAAGTGTCTATTGGTTCCAAAATGCTTGCAAAACGTGTGTTGGTTCTAAAATGCTTGCAAAAAGTGTCTGTTCGAAAATGCTTGCAAAAAGTGTCTATTGGTTCTAAAATGCTTGCAAAAAGTGTCTCTGTTGGTTCTAAAATACTTGCAAAAAGTGTCTGTTGGTTCTAAGATGTTTGCAGAAAGTGTCTTTTGGTTCTAAATTGCATGCAGAAAGTGTCTATTGGTTTTAAAATGCTTTCAAAAAGTGTCTATTGGTTCTAAAATGCTTGCAAGAAGTGTCTCTATTGGTTCTAAAATGCTTGCAAAAAGTGTCTATTGGTTCTAAAGTGCTTGCAGAAAGAGTTGTCTATTAGTTTTAAAATGCTTGCAGAAAGAGTGTCTATTGGTTCTAAAATGCTTGCAGAAAGTGTCTATTGGTTCTAAAATGCTTACAGAAAGTGTCTATTGGTTCTAAAATGCTTACAGAAAGTGTCTATTGGTTCTAAAATGCTTGCAGAAAGTGTCTATTGGTTCTAAAATGCTTGCAGAAAGTGTCTATTGGTTCTAAAATGCTTGCAAAAGGTGTCTCTATTGGTTTTAAAATGCTTGCAAAAAGTGTCTCTATTGGTTCTAAAATGTTGCCTGGCCAGAGTGACTGAGCTGCCAGCCCATAATGTCCATACTAGCCCTCAGGAAACCAGTCTATTTGACCCTACAACACACATACTAGCACCCCAGAAAGCCCCCCCCCCCCCCACTGGCCAGCAATATTGGAATTGGTGGAGAGGTGGAATATTGCATTGGGGGACCAGCCCTCCCGTGTGAAGCTGGGACCCAATGGGTCCCACTTAGTCTAGTACATAACTAAAGCTCTGATCTTGTTATCTTCCGGTTTGTGCAGTTTTTCTACTTGCGCAAAAAACGGTATGTGATAGCACTACAATTGTTCACCAACTCACTCAGCATTCTCATATGCTGCAAGTGCGCCAAGTTTCGTTCCGATCGGTTGAATGTTGTAAAAGTTAGAGAGGTTTAAAAATCTTAAAAACCACGCGTGCATAGATCGATCTCCTCTCCTGTCAGTCAGCGCCGTGCGGATTAGTATCTTCTCCTGTCACGTGGGCACCCTTGTGGGCTCCTGCCCCCTCCCCCATGATACCCCCTCTACCCCATGGCTCTTCCCTGTCTCTTCTCCAAACTCTCTACCCTCCTCTCCCCCCTGCCCACACACCTCTCTCCCTCCACAACCGCCCCGCCCATACTCCCCCCCAACCGCCTACACACCCCCCATCCACAAACCCCCCTCGGCCCACAAACTCCCCTCCTCCCCCACAATAGCCCCTGCTCACCCCTCTGCCCACACACACCCCCCACCCACACACACCCCTCCCCCGCCAACACACACACACATCCTCCCCCACACACACACCCATCCCCCCTCCAACACCCCTCCCGCCCACATAAACAATTCCCCTCCTACCCCACACCCCCGTAACACACCCCCCTCCCCCCACACCACCCTCTCCCCCTCCTACACCTCCCCACTCACACACACACACACACACACCCTACCCTCCTCCCCTCCCACCCCACTCCCCCCACTTCCCTCACCCCCCCCTCCCCTCCCACACATGAAGAGGAGGGGGAGGGAGTGCTCAGGGATGAGGGGAAATGAGCTGCGCCTGCGCAGCTAGGGACTAAGTGTGAGTGGTGGAATATGGCGTTGGGGTATGGGCTGCGTTGGGGGCCAGGCCTTCCGTGTGATGCGGACCCAACAGTTCCCACTTAGTCTAGTTCTCGTTAAAACTCCATTAATCTGACACCATTGGGAATTTGATGATGCTGCTCGGCAGATTTTGCCAACTGTTGAATGTTATTTCGATGAATATCCCAAGATACGTTTAATTTGCTTTTTTTTTTTTTTTTTTGCACTCAACATTTATTAACAAGACAAACAGGTTGTCCAACAACTGTAGGCTGTGCACGCCACACGAAAGAAGAAGAACAAGAACGAAACAAAGTGCACATACAAACAAGATACACAAATCACATCGCATCTATCAGCATCACATCAGATCCTCTTAGAGTTCTGTCGTAGAAGCATCAGATTCACCGGCAGCCAAGCAAGTTCATCAAATCGTGTCCTTAATCAATCTTGGCAGTTGTAGTGATTCCGGTGTCCAGATAATGTTGAAAGCATCAGTCCTTAACTGGAGTTTAGCTGTTATACTTTCAATCAAATATACACTTTTCAGTTATTCCCTCCACTGTTGAACATTTGGTGGCTTTACATTTCTCCATAACACTGTGATCATCTTCTTTGCAATAAACAGCAACACCCCAAGCAAGTATTTCTGATTTTTGGTATCTATCATTTTTGGAGTATCCCCTAGTATGAACCATGCCGGCTCCAGATGTAAATCCACCCCCAAAATTAGCTTAATCCCCGCCTGAATGTCTCTCCAATATTGATACAATTTGGAACAATCCCAAAAAATATGGATATGATCACCAATCTTCCCGCATTGTGTCCAACATAAATCTGAGGTGTTGCTGTATCTTGCTAACATAAGAGGAGTCTTAAATACTCTCATTCTCGTTTTCCATTGAAACTCCCTCTAGGTGGGGCTGTTTGTTAACTTGTTAACTTGTGACCCAAAAGACATGTCTTTTCCCACGTTTCATCAGTAATAATAATATTAATTTCCAATTCCCATTTCTGTTTCGTTTCTATGGTGTTTCCTTTTACATAATCTTGAAGTTCTTTGTATAAATGGGAAGTCAGATTCTTTTTTAACGCTCCCTCCATAGTCAACAGGAAGATCTTTTCCAAATTAGAAGGTAATTTACATATCTGCTCCCAATCTACATGTGTCTGCAGGTAATGCCGTATGTGGAGAAATCTAAAAAAGTCCATCCCTGACAGTCCAAATTCTCTCTGAAGATGCTCATATGATTTCAAAACTCCCCACAAAAAAGCCGATCCACAGTAGTGAGCCCTTTGTCTGCCCAATTTCTGAAACCATTGTCAATTTTGCTGGGTAAAAAATCAGGAATAGCAGCTATCTTCAGTACTCTGGATATAGAATTGAATTGCTTTCTTATAACCAGCCAAGTTTTCATTGTGAATCATTCATTATCTGTTTTTAATTTCTTCCAGTTTGCTTGACTTAGGAACGGGAGCCCTGCCAGGGCAGTACTGGGACATGAATTCTGCTCTATTCTCACCCACCCCGTTTCCTTATCATTTGTTATTCATGTTATCAGGGTCCTCAACTGCGCAGCCCAGTAATAGTATTTAATGTTGGGCAAATTTAGGCCCCCTTTTTGTTTTGGTAGTAACAGTATCTCTAGGTTTCTTATTTTGCCACACAAATCTTGATAGCTCTTTGTCCAACGCTTTAAATGCCACTCCAGGGACCCCTACTGGCAAAGATTGAAATAAAAAAAGCAGTCAGGGCAAAATATTTATTCGAACAACTTCAATTCTACCAATTAGAGATAGAGGGAGAATCTCCCATCCGAGTATATCTGCCTTTATCCCCTTTAGTAGCTTTCCATAGATAGCTTCATACAATGTTGAAATGGAGGGGGTGATGACAATGCCTAGGTATCTGAAACCCTCCCTAGACCAATGATACCTGACCTGATCATTTAGTTGTGAAGGCCATAAACCTGACAGCATTATTGCTTCCGATTTTGAATAATTTATTTTATAACCAGATACTACTCCATATTCCTTTAAAACTTGCATTAGACGAGGCACTGAGGAGATAGAATTGCTAACATACAGCATGACATCATCCGCAAATAATGAAATTTTATATTCCACCCCATCTTTAATACCCTCTATATGATCCTCTTTACTAATGGTTTCAGCGAGCGGCTCTAAACATAAATCAAAGAGTAGGGGTCTCAAACTGTCCCCCTGTCTAACTCCCCGCTTCAATTAAAAAAACTCAGTGCAACACTCATTCACTCTCACTGTTGACTTTGGATTTAAATATAGTGTTTTCACCCAATTTATACATTTTGAGTGGAACCTCATCTTATCTAATGCATGTTGAAGATAGACCCAGTCTACTCTGTCGAAAGCCTTTTGGGCATCTAAACTGAGTAACATTGAAGTCTGATGCTTCCTTTTTGCACATGCCATGATGTTAAGGACACACCTGATATTATTAGCTCCCTGCCTACCCGGTATGAACCCTGTTTGATCAGGATATATCAGTTGTGTTATAATTTTTTGGATTATCTTAGTTAATATAGCACTAAGTATCTCTTGGTCATTACATAAGAGACTTATCGGGTCTATAGCCTTTGCATCTAGTGGGAACTTTCCCTTCCTTATGGATGACAGAAATTATAGCATCAGCCCATGATTTAGGTGGGTTACCTTCAGACAGGGCATAATTATAGACTGGCCAAAATCGGAGAGAGCTCGTTCTTATAACACTTATAAAACTCTCCCGGAATCCCATCCGTCCCCGGGGACTTGTTCTTTAATTTTTTTATTACTTCTTTATTTCCTGCTCTTCTATTTGTGTTGTCGTATTTATCGCTTCTTCTTGGGAAAGGTAGGGCATTTTTAATCCCGAAAAGAAAGTTCTAATCTTTTCCTCCTTATCTATGATTTCAGGAGAGTCGTGTAGTTGTTCATAAAAGGATGCAAACGCTTCTGCAATTTCTCGTGGTTGTGAAACTAAATTTCTAGAGGTCGGGTGTGAAACTTTGGAAATCACTCGATTAGCTTGCTCCTTGCGCAGCTGAAATGCCAGAAGGCGACTAGCCCTGTTTCCCTTTTCATAATATTTTTGGTTTAAAAATTGCAGGGCTCCTTCCACTTTGTATGTTAAAAGCTCTTCTAACTCATGTCTTTTTGGTTTTCCAGGTCAGATTGCTTCTTCAACCTGTTCTTTCGTACTCTAGAAATGCTCTAGGAATGCGTGCAACAAAGGTAAAACAGTTATAATGGGTGACTTCAATCTACATATCGATTGGGTAAATCAAATTGGCAGGGCTGCTGAGGAAGAGGATTTCTTGGAATGTATGCAGGATAGTTTTCTAAACCAACATGTAGAGGAACCAACGAGAGAGCAGGCTATTCTAGACTGGGTATTGAGTAATGAGGAAGGGTTAGTTAGCAGTCTTGTTGTGCGTGGCCCCTTGGGCAAGAGTGACCATAATGTGGTTGAGTTCTTCATTAGGATGGAGAGTGACATTGTTAATTCAGAAACAAGGGTTCTGAACTAAAGAAAAGTAACTTTGAGGGTATGAGATGTGAATTGGCCAAGATAGACTGGCAAGTGATTCTTAAAGGGTTGATGGTGGATATGCAATTGAAGGCATTTAAAGACTGCATGGATGAACTGCAACAATTGTTCATCCCAGTTTGGCAAAATAATAAATCAGGGAAGGTAGTGCATCCGTGGATAACAAGGAAAATCAGGGATAGTATCAAAACAAAAGATGAAGCATACAAATTAGCCAGAAAAAGCAGCTTACCAGAGGACTGGGAGAAATTCAGAGTCCAGCAGAGGAGGACAAAGGGCTTAATTAGGAAAGGGAAAATAGATTATGAAAGAAAACTGGCAGGGAACATAAAAACTGACTGCAAAAGTTTATATAGATATGTGAAGAGAAAAAGGTTAGTTAAAACAAATGTAGGTCCCTTGCAATCAGAGACTGGTGAATTGATCATGGGGAACAAGGACATGGCAGACCAATTGAATAACTACTTTGGTGCTGTCTTCACTAAGGAAGACATAAATAATCTGCCGGAAATAGCAGGGGAGCGGGGGTCAAATGAGATGGAGGAACTGAGTGAAATCCAGGTTAGCCGGGAAGTCGTGTTGGGTAAATTGAATGGATTAAAGGCCGATAAATCCCCAGGACCAGATAGGCTGCATCCCCGAGTACTTAAGGAAGTAGCCACAGAAATAGTGGATGCATTAGTGATAATTTTTCAAAACTCTTTAGATTCTGGAGTCGTTCCTGAGGATTGGAGGGTAGCTAAGGTAGCTTAAAAAGGGAGGGAGAGAGAAAATGGGGAATTACAGACCAGTTAGTCTAACATCGGTAGTGGGGAAAATGCTAGAGTCAGTTATTAAATATGGGATAGCAGCACATTTGGAAAGTGTTGAAATCATTGGACAAAGTCAGCATAGATTTATGAAAGGTAAATCATGTCTGACAAATCTTATAAAATTTTTCGAGGATGTAACTAGTAGAATGGATAAGGGAGAACCTGTGGATGTGTTATATCTGGACTTTCAGAAGGCTTTCAACAAGGTCCCACATAAGAGATTAGTATACAAACTTAAAGCACACGGTATTGGGGGTTCAGTATTGATGTGGATAGGGAACTGGCTGGCAAACAGGAAGCAAAGAGTAGGAGTAAACGGGTCCTTTTCAGAATGGCAGGCAGTGACTAGTGGGGTACCGCAAGGCTCAGTGCTGGGACTCCAGCTATTTACAATATATATTAATGATCTGGATGAGGGAATTGAATGCAACATCTCCAAGTTTGCGGATGACACGAAGCTGGGGGGCAGTGTTAGCTGTGAGGAGGATGCTAGGAGGCTGCAAGGTGACTTGGATAGCTTGGGTGAGTGGGCAAATGCATGGCAGATGCAGTATAATGTGGATAAATGTGAGGTTATCCACTTTGGTGGCAAAAACTGGAAAGTGGACTATTATCTGAATGGTGGCCGATTAGGAAAAGGGGAGATGCAGCGAGACCTGGGTGTCATGGTACACCAGTCATTGAAAGTAGGCATGCAGGTGCAGCAGGCTGTGAAGAAAGCGAATGGTATGTTGGCATTCATAGCAAAAGGATTTGTGTATAGGAGCAGGGAGGTTCTACTGCAGTTGCACAGGGTCTTGGTGAGGCCACACCTGGAGTATCGCATACAGTTTTGGTCTCCTAATCTAAGGAAGGACATTCTTGCCATAGAGGGAGTGCAGAGAAGGTTCACCAGACTGATTCCTGGGATGGCAGGACTTCCATATGAAGAAAGACTGGATAGACTCGGCTTGTACTCGCTGGAATTTAGAAGATTGAGGGGGGATCTTATAGAGACTTACAAAATTCTTAAGGGGTTGGGACAAGGGGTCACAGTTTAAGGATAAGGGGGAAGTCTTTTAAGACTGAGGTGAGAAAAAAACATTTTTCACACAGAGAGTGGTGAGTCTGTGGAATTCTCTGCCACAGAAGGTAGTTGAGGCCAGTTCATTGGCTATATTTAAGAAGGAGTTAGATGTGGCCCTTGTGGCTAAAGGGATCAGGGGGTATGGAGAGAAGGCAGGTACAGGATACTGAGTTGGATGATCAGCCATGATCATATTGAATGGTGGTGCAGGCTCGATGGGCCGAATGGCCTACTCCTGCACCTATTTTCTATGTTTCTATATTTCTACTCGATATTTTGATCATTTTACCCCTTATTACTGCTTTTGCGCCATCCCAGAGTGGAGGGTGTTACTTCACTGTTTTCATTGTTGTCCATGTACCCTTTAATAGTTCCTAATTTCCTGGGTCACTACAGGAACTTTTCTGTTCCTAGCTCCAGGATGAGAGTTATGAGCGCATGGTCACATTGCTATTGAGCCTATATTACAATCTACAACTTTATGCATATATTGTTTAGGGACACAGAACATATCTATACGTGAGTAGCTCCAGTGCATGTTTGAAAAGAAACTATAGTCCTTCCTCCTGATTTGCAGTTTTTTGATGTAGTTACTATTATAATAAATATTCCGTTGAACCTGGGAAGTTTAAGGAGATCTCAGAGTAGGAGGGACTTTGGAAAGTCAAGGGGAGCATGGGAGTCAGGGGTTATGGGGAGAGGGCAGCAGAATGGGGGTCGGAGATCAGCCATGAATGAATGGCAGATTTGATGGGCTGAATGGCCTAATTCTGCTCCTATCATTTATCACCTTATGAAATTAGCACCCAGGTGCCGAACTTTCAGAATTTCCAGACAATGAGATAGCGGACCATCAGAATGTTACTGCATTTAAATCAATATACAATTTTTAAACGCTGTGATTAGTTGGGGTGCCTTTGACATTACAAGAACATGTAAAGACCATCTCGACTGCCATTGCCTTCGGGATAAATGTTCCCACCCCTCTGCCTGTGTGTGACTCCCAGCTCACTGATACATGGTTCACCTTTATGGTTAGCTGACACTTGAAGACTCCCTGATAGTAGGAATTGCCTGTGCCAATAGAAGCCATGAAGTTATGGAGTCACAAAGATATGCGGCATAAAAACAGGCCCTTCAGCCCACCTCCTTTATGCTGACCATCATCCCTATCTAAAGCAATTCCACAACTGTATTAATCCCACATCTCTCTGTTCCCTGCTCATTCATGTACCTATCTCTTAAACGTTGTTACTGTCCCAGCCTCCACCACCTCCTCTGACAGTTCATTCCAGACACCAACTACTCTTTTGTAAAATAAATCCCCCCTCAGGACCCCTCAAATGCTCTCTCCCACCTTAATCCTCTGGTCTCTAGTTTTAAGCACCCCTACCACAGGAAACAGACTTTGACTATCTACCCTATCTATGCCTCATAATTTTTTCGTTTCGTTCAGAGACAAGCGAGGAAACAGGCCTTTTGGCCCATCGACACTAACAATGATCACTTGTACACTAGTTCTATTCTACACACGAGGGACAATTTACAGAACCTTGTCTTTGGGAATGTGTCTTTGGGATATGGGAGGAAACCGGAGCACCCGGAGGAATGCCGGGAAGGTATTTGCACTTCCCCCTCCTTTCCCCTCAACCCAAGACCGCTGGCAAATTGCAACATGTAGTTGCCCAGAGGGAAGCAATGGTATAAACATCTTATTATGAAACAGCCGCATAAATCAGCTTTGGTGATCACTTGGCCTTTCATCGGCTGATTCAAAACTCAGGGCGGCTCTGGGGCACAGCCGTACAGCTCCAGAGACGTGGATTCGATTCTGACATCGGGTGCTGTCTGTATGGAGTTTGCACGTTCTCCCTGTAACCACGTGGGTTTCCTCCAAGTGCGCCGGTTTGCTCCAAAAGACGATAGATTAATTGGCCTCTGTGTATTATCCTAAGCGCGCAGGGAGTGGCCGCAGGGAGTGGGATAACATTGAACTAGTGTGGGCGGGTGATCGATAGTTGGTGTGCACTCACTCAGTAGACCATTGGGCATGTCTCCATCCTGCATCTTTCAATCAATTCAATTAATCAAGACTCCTTTTAGAGAAATATTGTTATGGAATAAATGTCATGATCACTGCAAAGAGTTGTTGGTCCTGTGGACGGGAGCTCCCTGGCCTAGTTGTACACAATCTACCGGGTTCTCTTTGCTCTTCTGGTATTTTCTCCCACCTTAACCTGGGACAGAGAGTTGAGGGAATTTCTGTCCGAGCCCAGGGCAGTGTAGAGTCTCTCTTGGTCCTTGCAGATTGTCCTTACAACACATTAACCTGAAGAGGAAATATCCAGCCCATCATTTGGGAACATGGAATATTGTTAAATTGCATTAACATAGGGAATTGCAGTAGCCAATTGCTGCTCAGCAGGCTCCCTTAACAAAGCAAGAATGATGGTATGGATTGGGGATAAACTCATAGAATCATAGAATCGTAGAAAATAGGTGCAGGAGTAGGCCATTCGGCCCTTCAATATGACCATGGCTGATCATCCAACTCAGTATCCTGTACCTACCTTCTCTCCATACCCCCTGATCCCTTTAGCCACAAGGGCCACATCTAACTCCCTCTGGCCTCAACTACCTTCTGTAGCAGAGAATTCCACAGACTCACCACTCTCTGTGTGAAAAATGATCTTCTCATCTCGGTCCTAAAAGACTTCCCCCTTATCTTTAAACTGTGATCCCTTGTTCTGGACTTCCCCAACATCGGGAACAATCTTCCTGCATCTAGCCGGTCCAACCTCTTAAGAATTTTGTAAGTCTCTATAAGATCCCCCCCTCAATCTCCTAAATTCCAGCGAGTACAAGCCGAGTCTATCCAGTCTTTCTTCATATGGAAGTCCTGCCATCCCAGAATTAGTCTGGTGAACCTTCTCTGTACTCCCTCTATGGCAAGAATGTCTTTCCTCAGATTAGGAGACCAAAACTGTATGCAATACTGTGGCCTCACCAAGACCCTGTACAACTGCAGTAGAATCTCCCTGCCCTTGTACTCAAATCCTTTTGCTATGAATGCCAACATACCATTCACTTTCTTCACTGCCTGCTGCACCTGCATGCCTAATTTCAATGACTGGTGTACCAAGACACCCAGGTCTCGTTGCATCTCCCCTTTTCCTAATCGGCCACCATTCAGATAATAGTCTACCCTCCTGTTTTTGCCACCAAAGTGGATAACCTCACATTTATCCACATTATACTGCATCTGCCATGCATTTGCCCACTCACCCAAGCTATCCAAGTCACCTTGCAGTCTCCTAGCATCCTCCTCACAGCTAACACTGCCCCCCAGCTTTGTGTCATCCACAAACTTGGAGATGTTGCATTCAATTCCCTCATCCAGATCATTAATATATATTGTAAATAGCTGGGGTCCCAGCACTGAGCCTTGCGGTACCCCACTAGTCGCTGCCTGCCATTCTGAAAGTGACCCGTTTACTCCTACTCTTTGCTTCCTGTCTGCCAGCCAGTTCCCTATCCACATCAATACTGAACCCCCAATACCGTGTGCATTAAGTTTGTATACCAATCTCTTATGTGGGACCTTGTCGAAAGCCTTCTGAAAGTCCAGATATAACACATCCACAGGTTCTCCCTTATCCACTCTACTAGTTACATCCTCAAAAAATTCTATAAGATTCGTCAGACATGATTTACCTTTCATAAATCCATGCTGACTTTGCCCAATGATTTCACCGCTTTCCAAATGTGATGCTATCCCATCTTTAATAACTGACTCTAGCATTTTCCCCACTACCGATGTTAGACTAACTGGTCTATAATTCCCCGTTTTCTCTCTCCCTCCCTTCAGCTCAAAACACTGAGAGAAGACAAGGATCAGTTCAACATCACAGCTGAAGATGCTGCCTACATCTCTCCCTCAGTGCTGCCCTCCCGCAGTACTGCCTCCCTCACAGCAGGGGACAACCTCAGTACTGCACCACCCATGGTGTAGTGCACCTACTATCTGAAGGGATTGGTCCTCAGGTTTTGGCTGCAATTTAGCCCCACGCTCCTGATCTTTGGTCATCCGTACGGAGGGGGGAGGGAGGGGGGGATTTCCCTGCCGGTTTGCTCCCGGGCCTGAGCAAGATGGCCATTCGCGGGTCCAGGCAGCGGGCAGTCGAAGGTTCTGTCCGAGTTGACTGCCTGTCCCTCTTCCGGGCCTACGTCCATGCCCGTGTGTCCCTGGAGAAGGTACACGTGGTGTCCACGGGGACTCTGGAGACCTTCCGTGAACGCTGGTTGCCGCGGGGGCTCGAGTGTATTGTAGATAAAGTGACAATAGTTTAATATGATAACTGTTTGATTGTAAACTGCAAATGGCAGTCTTGATTTTGTTACGACTCTGTATTTGTGTATAATTGAATAATAGCATTTTGGATTATTTTTTTTTTAAATGGTGTGGTGGTCCCTCAGTATTGCCCCTCCTACAGTGCTGCATTCTCTTAGTACTGCCCCTCCCACTGTGGCGTTACTCAATACTGTCCCTAGCACAGTGCAGCGTATCCACAGTATTGCCCTTCCCACTGTCCGAAGCTCCCTCAATACTGTCCCTCCCACAGCAGTGGGGACAGTACTGCCTCCACAGCAGTGCTGCACTCCCTTAGCAGGGCCCCTTCTACTGTGAAGCACTCCCTCAGTACTGCCGGTCCCACAGCGTGACACCCCCTCAGTACTGGCCCTTCACAATGTTATGCCCCTGTCCCACTTAGGAAACCTGAACGCAAACCTCTGGAGACTTTGCGCCCCACCCAAGGTTTCCGTGCGGTTCCCGGAGTTTTTTGTCAGTCTCCCTAATGGTCGAAAGTGGTTTCCGCTTCTTCTATATTCCGACGATTATTTAAAAAAATTCAAAAATTCAATGGAAGGTAAGACCTTTTTTTCACCCAGTTTTATTCCACCATGGAGGTCTTACCTTCCACTACCTGCAACCTCCGGCAACCACCTTCAACTAGCATCGCAACCGGCTTCGACTAAAAAATTATCGATTTTTAAAACAGGCAACCTATTTTTAGTCACGGTCTGGTTTTGAATTTTTTAAAATAATCGCCGGAACATAGAAGAAGCGGAAACCACTTTCGACCATTAGGGAGACTGACCAAAACCTCCGGGAACCGCACAGAAACCTTGGGTGGGGCGCAAAGTCTAAAAAGGTTTCCGTTCAGGTTTACTAAGTGGGACAGGGGCATAACACCCCCTCAGTACTGTCCCCTTTGCAATGTTACACTCTCGCAGTACTGCCTCTCTTGACTGTGCAGTCTAGATTTGGTGTTGTGTCCTACAGGCAACCTGTACCTGCGCTGTGCTGACTCAGAACGAAGACTTCTGCCACTTAGCCACTGCTGGTGGAATACTGATCCGGCAACCCTCCTCTCCTCATCTCTGTCGTGGCCGGAGGTAGGGTCACGTTGGATGACGTAGTGGACAAGCATCTTCAGTATGTTCCCTTCCTGAACATGCAGACCACTGAGACCCATTTAGGGGCAGAGAGAAGGTGTGTGTGACCCAGTAACACCAGCGCATTGTGCAGACTGCAGAGTGAGTGCTGGATGATTTGGCCGGCCGGGCAGTCTCGGTGTGGAGAGAGGAACCGGTTATGTTTCTTTTCATTGGAAAAAGTGATTGAGTTGTAACGTTAACTGTTTCTCCCTCCAATGAGGCTGCCTCACCTGCTGAGATTCCCCAACATATTTTCTTCCATTTCAGGCATCCCACCAGTGAGAGTGAAATGGTTTGGTAGGAGGAAGGCGTTTAACTTTTCAATTTAAAAAGCCAACAATCATTAAATCATCATTGCTGCTATTTATTCCAGACACTGTGTTGTGGTCTCCCTGTGTCTCATGCTGTTTCATTGTAATTAGCATTTCACTCAACAACCTCCCAGAGCGGCATGGCAGCGTAACAGTCGTGCTCCTGCCTCTCAGCGCCGGAGACCCGGGTTCGAACCTGCCTACGGGTGCTGTCTGGGTGGAGTTTGTACGATCTCCATGTGATCGTGTGGGTTTTCTCTGAGTGTTTAGTTTAGAGATACAGTACAGTGCGGAAACAGGCCACCGAGCCCACATCAACCAGCGTTCACCCTTTACACTAACTAGCATTATCCCACACACTTGGGACAATTTTTACTGGAGCCAATTAACCTACAAACCTAGATGTCTTTGGAGCGTGGGAGGAAACCAGAGCATCCGGTGAAAACCCATGCAGGGTGCTCTGGTTTCCTCCCACACCCCAAAGATGCACAGGTTTGTAGGTTAATTGGCTTCAGTAAAATTGAAAATTGTCCCTAGTGCGTAGGATAGTGTTATTGTACGGGGAATCGCTGGTCGACACGGACTTGGTGGGCCAAAGGGCCTGTTTCCACACTGTATCTCTAAAATCCAAGTCTAAAGCAGCAATATTCCTTAAAGAAAGTTGCATCAAGATTGGTCAGATAAAGGACACCTCTAATATAACTTATCAGACACGTGCATTCGGGACCCAGTGATAAAAATAATTTGTTTTCTTCTTCTGTAATTGTGCTGGTAGAAAAAGAATTAAAACTAGATTCAAGCAGCAGCTGGTGAGCTCAGAGCTGCGGACGGTAGGATTATGTGATGCATTCTTGATACAACTGTGGTCGTGCGGTAGTTTCATGCTTCCACTGGGCCTATTTGCATTTGTGCACATAGTAACCCGTGGCGTATCCAGTGATGAAGATGACCAAGAACGCTGCCACTCCACCGAAGGCTTTCATTACAATGCCAACTTTGCCCGTGCATAATTTATTGTATATCCTGAGAAGGGAAGCAGACAAGAAGTGTTCTCAGCTGAAGTCCGATGAAACATCACCAGGTTTGATATCGGCACTCAAAGGAAATCAGGGGCATAATCTCAGAGTGCCAAACATAAGACTTCAGATTATTTAAATTACTATTAAAACACAAAGTACTTGCGCTAGGGTACCAGGATAGGCGCTCAACCGAGAAATCCAAGCCCAATACCAAAGCAGTATCTAAACTCCCTGTACTCATTTATGCTATCGGTCAATAATAATTTATTTACATGTTCACAAGCACATAAAAACTAATCGTGCAGATGCCAGTCTATCATTGGGGTTATCAAGTGGGTACATCCCTTCAGGCCAAGCACAAATTGGAGGTACAACTTCTCATACTTTGCCTGGCAGCTTACAACCCAGTGGTATGTAGCTAGGTTTCTTTAACCGAGTAACCCTTACATTCCCTCCCATCCATCCCTCCCCCACCCAAGTCGTGCCAGGTTCAAAGTCGTCTTGTTGCGTCTCATTGTCTGTTCTCGTTTTCACCCAACACACAGCTAACAATGGCCCGCCTCCTTTATCATTGTCACTTTTTTGCATCTCTTCAATTCATTTGTTCCACATCTCTCTGCATCTCCATCTACTCTATATCTCTCGTTGACTCTCAGTCTGAAGGAGGGTCTCGACTGAAGATGTCACCTATTCCTTTTTTCCAGAGATGCTGCCTGTCCCGCTGAGTTACTCCAGCTTTTTGTGTCTATCTTTGGTTTAAACCAGCACCTGCAAACCCTTCCTACACAATATAAACACATATCTGTTCAAAACCCATCTGATTAGTTTTGTTCGTCTTTTCATTTAACTGCCTTCAAATGACTTCTTCAGCAGTTTCACAAGATGATGTACACAATCATTTAGGGTAAGTGAGAGCTGTTGACAAAACGTCCATCGTCTAAATAGACCTGAAGATAAAATTCTGCAGATGCTGGAAACCTGAAGGAAACCAGTTCTATTGAAAGTTTATCCACTTAAAACACCATCTCTGTTTCTTTCTCCAGAGATGATGCATGACCTCTGAGTATTTCTAGCATTTTTCATTTTATTTAACACAAACACAACTTTGCAAATTGATTTTGTAATTCAGCAGCAGGTGAAGAAACGCTGCTGACAATTCCCTCCGCAGATGCTGCCTGACCCATTGGGTTTCTCCATCACTTTGTGTTTTGCTCAGGATTCCAGCATCTACAGCTCTCTCTCTCTCTCTCTCTCTCTCTCTCAATTTCAATTTTCAATTTAAAAATCTTTATTGGCATGATAAAATACATCATTATATTGCCAAAGTATAAAACATGACATACATATTTAAAATGCATAAATATAAATATAAGTATACAGTGCATGGATAGATATGTCCCTGTACATAAACTCGCAATAGACCTATAGCCCTTTATTGATTGCTACATGTTCTTGCAGCTGTAAGCAGTACAAGAGAATAGCAAGTTTGGCAATTCAATGTTAATTTCTTAGCGTCAGTTAATGTCAATTAGTGTGTGCGTGCATATGTGCATGTTGGTCATTCACCGTCTCTCACGTCATGGCGTGCTGTGAGGTATCGTGCAGGAAGATGTGCCGTATTTCCTTCACCAAGGATTATTCTTAGTTTTGATGTATCTTCTTTAAAATCAGGGGTTGCCAGACTGAGTTTGTCAAAGTCTGTTTTCCTTTTTTTGTCAATTTTTATTCTCTTTCTCTCTCTCTCTCTCTCTCTCTCTCTCTCTCTCTCTCTCTCTCTCTCTCTCTCTCTCTCTCTCTCTCTCTCTCTCTCTCTCTCTCTCTCTCTCTCTCTCTCTCTCTCTCTCTCTCTCCTAATTATGTTTTTGTTTGTCACGAGCCCTCTATGATAACTGGGGTGATGTTAGTGGAGGCACATTGATGGGTCGTGGGGTATTAGACTGACCTGCAAACACACAGCATGGCAGGGAGCCACTGAGCCTGGGATGAGCCCTTACCTTCTACAGCCCGAGACTTCAATCGCAGAAACGTTGATGGTGACCTGTTCCTGGGCGTTGTCATTCCACCGACTGTACTGCACATCTGTCTCACTAGTGTTCATCGTCAAATTTGGCATCTAGCACTGAGGATTAGCAGCACCTGTGTCGGCACAAGACTAGAGGGTCAAACAGACTCTTGTAGTTAATCAAAGTTTGAAACGGAAATTAAGTTCTCTTTGTTGGTACATTGCTACTAGAAGGCTGCGTAATCGTGAAGGAGACTTTTCAACCCCTCAAACCAATTCTTAGAGCCACACAGCACGGAAACAGGCCCTTTGGCCCAACATGTCCATGCTGGAAGATGCCCCTTCTAAACTGGTCCCATTTATCTGCATTTGACCCATACTTCTTTAAACATATTCTATCCATTTATCTGTCCAAATTTCTTTTAAATGTTGCTATTGTACCTGCCTCAACTACTTTCTTTGGCAATTCATTCCATCCTCTGTGTAAAATAATTGTCCCTCAGTCTCTTCATGACTTTTCAATGGAAAAAGTGATTGAGAAAGCTGGAAGAGCGGAGGGGCCGCACAAAGCCTGGAAAGTAATAGGTGAATACAGGTGAGTGGTGGGGTGTTGATTGGCAGATGGTTGGGTAAAGTGCGGAGGTAAAAAGGCAGAAGGCGTGAGACAAAAGGATTGAAGAATTACAAATTGTGAAGCTAGAGGAAGGAATGTCAGTGATAAGGGAGGAGGAGGGAAATAGGTGCAAATCCAGTTGGGGCACATGCGAGAGGGGGAGAAAAAGGGGAGGGGTTTGGTAGTTACTTAAATTGGAGAATACAATGTGGTGGAAGATTGCAACCTTCACGTGGTCCGCCCTGTTTCGACTAATGCAATCACCTCGAAGATCAAATGGAACAAGTTGTCCAACAACTTTAGGCTGTGCACGCCACAAGAAGAAGAAGAAGGAGAATACAATGCTCACACCATTGGGATATAAGTTACCAAAACGGAATATAAGGTGTTGTCCCTCCTGGCTGCGTGTGGCCTCACTCTGGCATTGGAGGAGGCCCAAGACAGAAAGGCCATTACGGGATTGGGAAGAGGAATTGAAATAGCATCTGGGAGATCCAGCAAGCCGTGGCATATTGACGGGTAAGTGTTCAGCAAAACAGTCGCTTGGTCTCGCCGATGTACAGGAGGCCATATAGGGAGCACTGGATGCAATAGATGAGATTAGGGGATGTACAGGTAAACCTCTGTCTCAACTGGAAGGATTGCTGGTGTCCCAGGATAGAGGTAAGGGAGGAGATATAGGGACAGATGAGATACGACTTGTGGTTGCTGGGGTAGGTACCCAGCGAGGGGATGGTATGGGTGGGAAGGGATGAGTGGACCAAGGAGCTGCGGAAGGAGCGATCTCTGTGGAAGGAAGGAAGGGATGAGGATGGGAAGATGTGACTGGTGGTGGGATCATATTGGAGGTGACGGAAATGTCGGAGAATGATGTGTTGTATGCGAAGGTTGGTGGGGTGAAGATGAGGACCAAGGAAACTTTATCCTTGTTCTGTCTGGTGGGGGGACGGGACGGGACGGGGGGGTGAAGGTGTGAGCAGAACTTCTGGACACAGAAGTGGGGTGGAAGATTGCAACCTTCACGTGGTCCGCCCTGTTTCAACTAATGCAATCAACTCGACGTGCACAAACGGAAGATCAAATAGAACAAGTTGTCCGACAACTTTAGGCTGTGCACGCCACACGAAAGAAGAAGACGGACACAGAAGCAACATTGCAAGAGGCAGGTTGGGAGGAAGTGTAGTCTAGATATCTGGGCAGTTGGGAGGTTTGTAGTTGATGCCAGTCGATAGTCTGTCTCCTGAGATGGAGATAGAGAGATTAAGGAAGGGGAGGGAGGTGTTATAGTCCAAGTGAGATGCAACATTATGAACTTTGAGTTCTCATTGAAACCTCACCACAATCAGACTGAAGAAGGGTCGTTCCCATTGGGTTACTCCAGCACTTATATCTTTTCCGGTAAACCAGCATCTGCAGTTGCCTGCTTCTACAGCAACTTACTGTTAACTGAATAGCCTGCTCCTGTTCTGCTGCAGGGTCTCGACCTGAAATGAAAACCTTCCTACTGCCTCCACAGATGCTGCTCGACCCTCTGAGGTTCCTCCAGCAGCTTTTCTTATGTAGTCGGCTCCTGTGCTTCTCGAGCTGTAACAGGAGGAGGCTTCTCAGCCCCTTTAGACTGTTCCTCCATTCAAGAAGAATCTGACTCTATATCCCAACAATCCTCAGAGATTTGCTTAACAAAACCAACCAACGTAGAATTAACAACTTTATCAGCATTGTGAATGTAAATCTTGAATCAGCGCTGTAAAATTGGTTTCTGAAGGGAAAATGGTGGTCAGGTGAACTGGGTTGAAACATAACGGGTCTGAAGAAGGGTCTCGACCCGAAACGTCGCCTATCTCCTTCGCTCTTTAGATGCTGCTGCACCCGCTGAGTTTCTCCAGCCTTTTGTGTACCCTGGGTTGAACCATAAAATGTCTGCTGGCCAAAGTTGCTGACTATGTGGCTGCAGGCTTCAGGAAGTTGTGATCCTGAGAAATACACATTGTCCTGCTGATGCTGCATATTCGCAACTTTGATATTCCTCGCACCCGTCTGATTGAGGTGGCTGAGTTTCAGAAGGCTGAGGAATATGCAAACCACTGGCTCCCGAAAGTCTGAGAAATGTCCCTGTCTTAGCTCTAGTGTTGTTCCACTAATTAACATCTCCCTAAGTGTGCCTGCCTGTTATCTTGGCCATTGTGTACGTGCCTGTTATCTTGACCATTGCATTCGGGTCTGTTGGTTAATTGGGTAATGTGGTGGACATCAAACGTGGCATTAAACATATAAAGCATTACAAGTAAAGGCATTGAGCTTGACTCTTTGTTAACGAAGAAACTGCAGATGCTGGAGAATCGAGGGTTACACAAAATGCTGGAGAAACTCAGCGGGTGCAGTAGCATCTAAGGAGCGAAGGAGATAGGTGACGTTTCGGGTCGAGACCCTTCTTCAGACTGGTCAGGGATCAGGGAAACCAATTGAGCTTGACTCGAGCTTGACTCTTTGCTAGGTTGTTAACCTGTGTGGAGACTCCTGCTCAATAAACGTACGTTTAAAAGTGACCCCGGTGCCTGGTCGATTATTGTCGAAACAATTATTGAGAGAAAAACGTGAATCAACAGCATCTGTTACTGTTTCTGGAAGAGTTCCAAATTACTTTTGAATGAAGGGCCTATGTTAGTGAAGTTGTTCCGATATACACAGAACAATACAGCACAGGAACAGACCCTTCAGCCCACAATGTCCATGGTGATCATGACCCCAAATTAAAGTGATCTCCTCTGCCTGCATGACCCATATCTTTCCATTCCCTGCATATTCATGTGCCTATCTAAAAGCCGCTCATATCATACTGTTGCATGTGGCTCCACCACCACCCCTGGCAGCACGTTCCAGGCACCCACCATTCTCTGTATACAAAGCATGCCACCCACAAGCACTGGATTATGCACCCAGGCCATTGTTCGGAGACATGAGTTCACATCCAACCCAGGCGGATGAGAATTTAAAGTCAAAGGGTTTAAAAAAACAAGCCGTCTCGGAACTGAGACAATGGGTGTCAGGTGTTATCGGGAGAAGGCAGGAGAATGGGGTTGAGGGCGGAAGATAGATCAGCCACGATTGAACGGCGGAGTAGACTTGATGGGCTGAATGGTCTAATTGTGCTCCTGTGACCTATGAATTTAAGACTGGCCTTTCCTCTCCGCACTCCATCACGCTATTCACGCCCAGTTCCTGAGTC
This sequence comes from Okamejei kenojei, assembly GCA_035221665.1. NCBI lineage: Eukaryota > Metazoa > Chordata > Chondrichthyes > Rajiformes > Rajidae > Okamejei > Okamejei kenojei. The sequence continues at coordinate 13,670,634 of CM069162.1, forward strand.
AGGTGGAGCATGTGGAGTAAGGGAAGGGAGACACTTGAGTGCCTCATCCAGTGAGGTTGGGGGAGACCGCATATGTTGCATGCCTCTGGACCAACTTAAGCACTGGACGATCTTCAACACGTTCACCTGTTATAGGAGGAGAATTGGTCCATTCGGCCCATTGAGTCTACTCCGCCATTCAATCATGGGTCTTCTTTGCCTCCTAATCCTATTTTCCTGCCTTCTCCCCATAACCAGAACACTGAGTGGCACCAGCAATGGCTGCCTCGCCAAGAGTCTGTCAGTCCTTTCCTTCCATGTTTTTTTTAGCATGTGTTAAATATATGAATTTATTTTGGAGTCACGTGAGTGACTACGTGAAGACCCCGTCCAGCACGCATGTGCGACATTAGCGTTCATGCAGCGCACCCGCGACGAACGGGAGTTCAAGGCGCTCCCGCTACAGTTTGAAAGTCGGGCCGACAGGTAAGTGTTTTACCGTGGCCGTGTGTATTTTCTCTGTGGTCTGCTTTGTGTTCCAGAAAGAATGAGCAAGACCAGAGGAAAGAAATCTGTAGCTCGCCCCCGTTCGTCTCCCGTTGAGGAGTGTTCTTTGGAGGGGGGGGCGAGAGGCGGCAGGAATAACTACCGAGCCGAGCCCAGCACCGCTAATGCAGCCTGAGCAGCGGGCTGGAGGTACCTGCAGGTGGTAGTATCCGACGATTTGGATGAAGATGCCTCACCGCTCAAGAGCGGTACAGGCAACCGCCTAAGCCAAATGGAACGGCTTATGGAGCAATTGCTCCAGCGAGATCTGCTGAGAGAGCAGCAGCAGACTCGCCAAGGGAGCTCAGGCACTCCCGCAGTGCCCTTTACGGCACTGGCCATTGCTTCACCTTCTATTGAAGGCAGCATTGGCGACCAGGTCTGGGCTGGTCAAGAAGAGGGGTCGCTGGCTGAAGATGTCCGGAGTACACAGGGTGTACAGGATCAGGAAGAGCTGCTGGGTGTGGTCAACCGCTACGTGGCCATTCCACGAGCGGGTCGGCCTTTAGAGCCGAAACTTGCAGCCAGCGTTGACCACCTGTCCTCAAAACCCCTACAAGAGGTTTCAATGGGTGGTCAATGAGGCTCTTGAATTATATTCAGCCCCAGAAAATTGTACATCACTGAATGTACCAGCTGTAAACAGCCAAATTTGGGACATTTGGGGCAGAATATCAGGAACCTGGAGTTGAAGCTCCAGAAAACCCTAAAACTCCTGACAGCAGGAATAACTTCATATGCTTGGTCCATAGATGGTGTGGACATCACCACAAATCAGCAAGATACATTAGCTCTGCTGTGCACCACTCAATTCGAGATTAACAATTTACGGAAGGAAATCATCAAGCCTGCCCTCAACCCTAAGTTTGCGGGACTTTGCAAAACACCGGGTTCAGAACCTCCAATTCTGCTCTTTGGAAAGGACCTTCCAAAAAAGGTGAAAGACCTAGAGGAAGAGTCCAAGACCTTTGGTCTCACGAGGGCAGGTTTGGGACCGAGCAGACCTAACAAACCCAGGCGGCAGTACCCCACGGCGTCCACCAGTTGTCGACTACCATATGGGACTGGTGAAAGCTCGGGGTCCGCAACCATTCCCCGTAAGCCTTTTTTAGGCCAAGGCTCAGAGCGGACCCCATGGAAAATGCGCCACCCCCAACATCAACATCAACAGCAGCCCTCTACAGCCCAGCAGACACCTCATCGTCCAGCGAAGAGGCAGAAGAAGCACCAGTAACCATGGAGGTAGGTGGGTCTGGTTCCTCTCAGCATATGAGCAGTAGGGGCTCTATACTAACAGGGGGGAGATTGCACTTGTTTTTGGATGCATGGGAGTCTATCACTAATGACAAATATATACTCAGCAGCATTCATGGCTATAAAATTGGCTTCATTCATGAAAACATGCCGCCAGTTCAGCATATACCCCAAAGGGTATTCACCCTCTCAGTCAAAGAGAAACAAGAGGGTCAAGCTGAACTGATGAGGCTACTAGCAAAAGGTATCATAGAAAGAACAAAACATGAACCTTAGGAATTTGTGTCTAATATTTTCACTAAATCTTAAAAAGATGGTGGATGTCGCATCATCATTGACTTAACTTCTTTAAACAAATCTGTTAAGTATATACATTTCAAGATGGAAACTTTTGAAACAGCCAGACAATTGATTTCTAGAGGGTACTTTCTGGCAAGCATTGATTTAAAAGATGCCTACTACTCAGTACCCATACACAAGGAGCATCGTAAATGTCTAAAGTTTATCTGGATGAAACAGCTATGGCAATTTAAAGCCTTACCAAATGAGCTAACCTCAGCTCCAAGGTTGTTCACAAAAATCTTAAAACCTGCCTTGGCATTATTGAGAAACAAAAGCATATAGTCATGGCGTACTTAGATGACATTTTAATAGTAGGGAAAGCCTTGGAGACAGCCATTTCGGCAGTAGCAGCCACCAAACGTTTGTTTGAAACTTTGGGGTTTGTCATACATCCAGATAAATCCAATTTGACACCGTCCACAACCATGGACTATCTTGGATTTACGATTGACACTATTCGCATGACTGTAACTCTGCCGAAGGATGCCAGTGCTTTGGGCTGGGGAGCGACTAACATGCAATCCAGCACAGGGGGCAGATGGACTAAATTTGAATCATCTTGCCTACAGACACGGGGTATTAACTACTTAGAAATGTTGGGTGCGTTTTATGGTTTAAAAGCATATTCATCTAATATGCATCATGCACATGTCCGGTTGCAATTAGATAATACCACGGTGGTGGCTTATATCAACCACATGGGTGGTGTAAAGTCGATATCATGTGACAATTTGGTCAACCTAATCTGGCAATGGTGTGTCGAAAGACATATTTGGTTATCAGCAACTTACCTACCAGGTAAGCAAAATACAGTGGCAGACACCAGGTCACGCAAATTTAGCGATAACATCGAATGGATGTTAAATCCCAAAATATTTGCTGAAATTACAAAGCAATATGGCACACCAGATATCGATTTATTTGCATCTAGGCTGAATCACCAGGTACCAACGTATGTCGCTTGGGAACCAGACCCTGAGACAGCAACAGTTGATGCATTCACGTTGCAATGGGGGAAAATGTTCTTCTATGCTTTTCCTCCCTTCTGCCTCATCAGTCGGGTATTACGCAAGATTCAATTGCATTCCGCTTCAGGAATCTTGATAATACCTGACTGGCCTACACAGCCATGGTTCCCAGTGGCCCTCGACATGGCTGTCGAAACACCGTTGGAATTCCCCAGCAGCCCAGAATGATTAATCCACCCAGTGTCAGGCATTAGTCACCCGTGCCATGACAGAGTCAATCTCCTGGCTTGCGGATTCTAAAAAGACCTCTACTGGGCCTGGGACAGTCTGAGGACGCCATCAACATGATGACCACATCCCACCGGGTGTCCACCAGGAGACAATACCTGACCAACATAAGGAAATGGGAACGGTATTGTTCCAAAACAGGAACTACCTACTCAACAGCAACAGCTACCAGTGTTGTGGAGTTCCTGGCTGGATTACAACGGGATGGACTCAGCTACAGTGCCATCAAGACAAAGGAGTGCGTTGTCAGCTTATTTGGTTCCAGCAGCAGGGCAACTGGCTTTGGGGTCCCATGAGTTTGGGGTCAAACTCATGAGGGGTATTTTTAACACTAATTCCCCCAGACCAAGGCACACTCAGATCTGGGATGTCAGCATTGTGCTGACGTACCTTAGGGGATGGCCACCACCCAGGTCACTCACGCTGGAACAACTTACCCTGAAATCAGTCATGCTCATGGCACTAGTGTCAGCACAAAGGGTACAGTCCCTCCACCTTCTGAGGCTGGACAGCATGACAGAGTCATTGGACTGTATCACATTCCATATTCAGGGTCTGGTCAAACAAACTCGACCAGGAACCACGTCTCCAGTTATGGACGGAGATGCAAATTTTTTTCCGTATCATATCTCAGTTCACACTAACATCGAGGAGCTGGAGGCCGCTGCTGGAGACCGACTTCGGGAGCTCCTACCGCGGGAGCCTGCGGACTTAACATCCAGGAGCTCACTGGATAGAGATCCCTGGTTAGAGATCGACTTTGGGAGCTCCAAGCCGCAGGAGCTTTGACCACCTCGACGTAGGAGCTTTGACCGCCCCAACGGATGGTTCAACTACCCCGACAGTGGGAGAAAAATGAGGGAAGATTAGACTTTATTGCCTTCCGTCACAGTGAGGAATGTGGGGAATCCATTGTGGTGGATGTTTATGTTAACAGTTACGTAGTTGTGTGTCTTGTTGCTTTTTGTTGGTATGGCTGTATGAATATCACTGTACCTTAATTGGTACATGTGACAATAAAAGACCTTTGAAACCTTTGAACCCTTGACACCTGCTCTAATCAACAATTTGTCAATCACAGCCTTAAAAATATCCAGTGACTTGGCCTCCACAGCCCTCTGTGGCAATGTTCCACAGATTAACTAGCCTCTGACAATGATACAACCAGTGGCAAGGTGGCCAGCAGCTGGCCACATCTGGGGGGATGTGGACCCAGATCCAGAGGTTGGCAGATAAGTGTTGGTCTTGGCATCATGTTGGGCGCAAACATTGGGAGCTGTTCCTGTGCTGTGCTGTTCCATGTTCTATGGGGACAGGCCCCGTCCAGTCATCGTTGCACACTGTTGAGCAGATGCCAGCATTGGAACTTGGTGAGAAGGCCAGGGTGGGCTCCCCTATCCCCGCCTCTCACTGGAGATGCTTGCAATGCTTCAGGTTTGCTGTTGGGATCACAGAGAGTGTCCCACCATCACTGCGGACGGGAGCATTCCAGGATCTTCATCCTCCAGTGCATGGTCCAGCCCCATGACTGAGCATTCATCTGGTATCTTGGTTGTGGCATCAAGCCGCTCTGAGTGCATTGAATGGACACAGCCCTGCACTGTACCAGGTGGTTGGTACACGAGCGCATTGAGTTTTCCTCCTGTCTCGTCCACGCCCAGCCTCTGTCCAGCAGTGCAACCAGTGTTAGACACAAAATGTTGGAGTAACTCAGCGGGCCTGGCGGCATCTCTGGAAAGAACGGATAAGTGACGTCTCGGGTCGGGACCCTTCTTCAATTTATTGATGACCTGAAACATCACCTATCTATTTCCTCCAGAGCTGCCTCCTGGCGCGCTGAGTTACTCCAGCACTTTGTGTCTGGCTTTGGTATGAACCAGCATCCGCAGGTCATTTCTATTCCTGTGTGGCTGTGGACAATTCGACCGTGTGAAGTGTGGAATTTGGTCATTCCCCAACCCCACACTGACTGAGATCACAGTCTGGAAGTTGGCGATATTTAGGGCAAGGCATCCCTGAGCGGTTGACTGATGTGGTTTGGGTTGTGGAAGGCGTTCAAAGCCAGCAGATGCTAACTGCACAGTCTCTGCACCCTGTCACGTTCAGAGATTTCCTCCCTAACACGGAACAGTTTGTTCTTTGGGACTGCGGAGGCTGTGACATGCAGCTTTCTGCTGTTATCTGCCACGTGGTGGCTGAGCCCAGGCAGCACGTTATTAACATTGAAGTATGAGCTGTACAGATCAGGCTGTCCTGGAACGCACTATCTCTGTTGAATCAGTTAGAACAGACCAAGGTTACTGGTGGGTAGTGCCGGGCGACTGGCTGGCTGCCATGATGTCTTTAATGTGTAGGAAAGAACTGCAGATTCCGGGTTTAAATCATAGACACAAAAAGCTGGTGTAACTCAGCGGGACAGGCAGCATCTCTGAGGAGAAGGAAAGGGTGACGTTTCGAGTCGAGACCATTCCCCAGACAGATGAGTCTGTAGAAGGGTCTCGACCCGAAACATCACCCATTCCTGCTCTCCAGAGATGCTGCCTGCCCCGATGGTGTCTTTAATTCCAGGCGTGTTCAAGTATCTGGCTGGGAGATTCTGTGCACGCACCACACTCTGCTTAACAATCGACACAGCTCGACAGAAAAACTGCCCCCCCCGACCTCACCGACCGCCAGAGTTGCTGGCTGGTGTTTGGGCCTGTCGTGGAGGTCCCGTCACATCGGAGACTAAGGGCCTGTCCCACATGGGCCGTCATTTGCGCGTCAAGCAGATGGTGCGTGAAGATTTTGTACATCACAAAATCCTGCGACGCCACGCGCGGCCGCGTGTCACTGCCTATGTCATCACGCACCATGCGCGCTTCAAGTGCGTGTCGCGACGCACGCGTCGTGATGCGTAAATGATGTCGCGTAAATTTTCGCGCAAATGACGCCCAAGTGGGACAGGCCCTTAAGGGACTTCCTGACAAGCCCAATACTACCTCTGTAATGTCAACCTAAGACTAAGAATAAGCAGAAAAGACTTGGTTGCATTGGGCAGTGGTAACCAGGTACAAACGGGTTTGGTCAAAATGAAAAATATAACAAGAAGTGTCATCGGCATAACCGGGAAGACTAGGATGTGTTGTTGTGTGTTGCAAGCAGTGACGTGCACTCTGAAATGCAGCCACTGTTGTCGGAAACATGTTGAAATACAAGGAGATCTGAGAGAGAGGCCGTTTTATTTACACAGAGAGTGGTGGTTGTCTGGAACGTGCAGCCAGGGGTGGGGATGGAGGCAGATACAATAGTGGCATATAAGAGGGTTGTAGATAGGCACGTGGATGTGTAGGGAATGGAGAGAGATGGTGCACGTGCAGACGGGATTGGTTTATCTCATGTTTGGTGCAGACATTGTGGGTCCAAGGGCCCGTCTCTGCACTGTGCTTTTATATTTCCATTATCTATTGGCACTGAAAGTGGAGATCCAATGACTTTAACATATCTGACGACATTGCATGCCAGCACTGTGGGTTGTGCGTGTGTGCGTGCGTGTGTGTGTGTGTGTGCGTGTGTGTGTGCGTGTGTGCGTGCGTGCGTGTGTGTGTGTGTGCGTGTGTGTGCGTGTGCGCGTGTGTTTGTGTGTGTGTGCGCGTGTGTGTGCGTGTGTGTGTGCGTGCGTGCGCGCGTGTGTGCGTGTGTGTGTGTGCGCGTGTGTGCGCGTGTGTGCGTGCGTGTGCGTGGGTGCGTGCGTGCGTGTGTGCGTGCGTGCGCGCGTGTGTTTGTGTGTGTGTGCGCGTGTGTGTGCGTGTGTGTGCGTGCGTGAACATGGATAGGAGAGGATGAGAGGGATAAGGATCAGACTCGGACATATGGGATTTGCTTAGTTGGGGCAACTTTGTCTGCGTGAGTGAGTTGGGCTGAAGGGCCTGTTTCCATGCTGTAGGACTCTATAACACTATAACTAAGAGGTATGTGAAGTGGGATCAAGACATAAACAAATTCTCGATTATTCGCAGTTATTGAACCTCTTAAGTGCTGTGCAGGAACTCAGTGACCTCAGACTGTGCCACTGCTGGTATAATGGGGACGCCCCATTGATTTTTATTCAGTGCCAACGAAGCCACCCACTCAGAGGACCCCAGTTGGGGATCATTCCTCGGCCAGAGCTCTGTACCACTCTGAGCAATCCCAGGGCACTGGGATTTACTTAGAACAGAGGTATTTTCCACAGCAAGAAGTCAGCATCCAACTCTAAATGATGCTCCCAATGTCTCGATGTGAATGCACTTTCTGCAGTCAGAGTGAAGTTTAGTTTTGGTTCTCTCTTAGTTTTAGAGATACAGCATGGAAACGGGCTCTTTGTCCCACCAGGCCCCCGCCGACCATCCCCATTCACACTAGTTCTATGTTATCCCACTTTTTCATCCACTCCCTGCACACCAAGGGCAATTTAACAGAGGCCAATTAACCTACAAATCTGCACACCATTGGGATGTGGGAGGAAATCGGAGCACCCGCAGAAAACCCAAGAGGTCACAGGGAGAACCTGCAAACTCCACACAGCCAGCCCCCTAGTTCAGGATCGAACCCAGGTCTCTGGCATGTCAGCTCTACCAGCTGCATCATCGTGTTGCCCTTAATATAATAGCCTTACTAACAACAATGTTGATTAAATACTGTATCATTTATAAAATTAACTGACGATTTGTATAGCAAAATTCACAAATGAACCTTAGTTCAAATAATAAATAATTTTATTTCAAGTTGCAATGATGATTGGGGTCCTCTTCTCCATTGCAAACATATTGTTAATGATGTCTAATTATTACTAAACTTAGGACCACAAACAAGCAAGCTTTGCACTAATGTTTTACTGACTGTTCCAAGACAAAGCAAATTAGAGAGATGACCTTACCCACTGCAGTAAGAAGTAAACACTCCTTTAAAAAAGCTAACGAGCTTTCCTTGGTCACTGTGCCTGAAGTCACTTCAAGGTTTAACTGCGGCCAGATCAAACTTTTGCCAAACTTTTCCAACAGGCTCCCAGCAAAATCTTTAAATTTCTGCAAATCGGAGAATGCCAATCCAACAGTTTGCAGACGGTTGTGCAATCAATTCTTGGAGGAGTTTACAGACGGTGCCCCTGCCTGCCAATGAATTCCGTCATGTGGACTGAGAGAGAGGCAGCAGCTCCTTCCCAGCAGAACCAACAGCCCCTACCAATGACTGCAGGCTCCCGCGGTGCAGGGAGCAACGATATCCAGAGCCCTCGGTGGCTCCACTGGTCAATGATCAGCCTGCCAGTAGTAGTCAGAACGAGGAGCTGGAGCAGGGCTGGGCTCCCACTCGCTTGTTTTGTAGCAACACATTACAAAACTGAGTAAACTGAAGCTGTTCAGGGGCAAAGTGCTGTGCCTGTCGTTCCCCCCCCCCCCCCCCCCCCAGGCCACTTATTAACTTCAAATCGCTCTTCCCCCCCCCCCACTCCTCCTGCAAAAGCAGATTTGGATAGAGTTCTGACCTGGCCTTGGCTTATCCTAGCTTTGCATTGATCCACATCAGTACATACAGTGCTGATATTCAAGTGGACTCAAGATAACATCATCGAGATAATCCAACTAAATAGACAATGCTTTGATTTTAAAACACTCTCATTTTGAAATGTCAACTTCCATACCCACTCCTTGGGATGGCGGGACTGTCATATGCTGAGAGAATGGAGCGGCTGGACTTGTACACTCTGGAGATTAGAAGGATGAGAGGGGTTCTCATTGAAACAGGTAAGATTGTTAAGGGTTTGGACACGCTAGAGGCAGGAAACATGTTCCCGATGTTGGGGGAGTCCAGAACCAGGGGCCATAGTTTAAGAATAAGGAGTAAGCAGAGAGTTGTGAGTCTGTGGAATTCTCTGCCTCAGGGGGCGGTGGAGGCAGGTTCTCTGGATGCTTTCAAGAGAGAGCTAGATAGGGCTCTTAAAAATAGCGGAGTCTGGGGATATGGGGAGAAGGCAGGAACGGGTACTGATTGGGGATGATCAGCCATGATCACATTAAATGGCGGTGCTGGCTCGAAGGGCCAAATGGCATCCTCCTGCCTCTGTTGTCTATTGTCTATTGTCCTTTCTAGGTAGAAACAAGGAACTGCAGATGCTACGTTACGGCAAAGACACAAAATGCTGGAGTAAATCAGCGGGTCTGGCAGCACCTTTGGAGAAAAGAAATAGGTGACGTTTCGGGTTGAGACCCTTCTTCAGACTTCAGACCCTTCTTCAGACATTAAAACATAGAAAATAGGTGCAGGAGGAGGCCATTCGGCCCTTCGAGCCAGCACCGCCATTCATTGTGATCATGGCTGATCGTCCCCTATCAATAACCCGTGCCTGCCTTCTCCCCATATCCCTTGACTCCACTAGCCCCTAGAGCTCTATCTAACTCTCTTTTAAATCCATCCAGTGATTTGGCCTCCACTGCCCTCTGTGGCAGGGAATTCCATAAATTCACAACTCTCTGGGTGAAAAAGTTTTTTCTCACCTCTTAAATGACCTCCCCTTTATTCTAAGACTGTGGCCCCTGGTTCTGGACTCGCCCAACATTGGGAACATTTTTACTGCATCTAGCTTGCCCAGTCCTTTTATAATTTTATATGTTTCTATAAGATTCCCCCTCATCCTTCTAAACTCCAGTGATTACAAGCCTAGTCTTTTCAATCTTTCCTCATATGACAGTCCCGCCATGAGACTTCAGGTACCAACCCGAAACGTCACCTATCTATGTTCTGCAGGAATGCTGCCTGGCCTGCTGAGTTACTCCAGCACATTGTGTCCCATTCCTCCCTATCCCTGTTACCTCTTCCAGCCCTACAGCCTTCCCCGAACTCTTCTGTCTGAAGAAAGGTTCCAACATGAAACGCTACCTTTTCCATTCCCTCCACAGATGCCGCCTGGCACACTGAGTTCCTCTAGCACTTTGTGTTTTGCTTAAGGTTCTGGCAACTACAGTTCCTTGTGTCTTCCACAATCCCTGTTCTCACATTCTGGCCCCCCCGAACATCACCCAAATGCATTTTGTGCACCGTTTCATGTCATGCAATGTTACATGTAGAACCTTCATTCAAACACCAACACACTTTCATATTGGCTGCACTCCAAGCACTGATCCTTGCTCTGCCCACTAGTTACCCTCTGCTTTTTCTAGAAAGTCTCATATATTCCGACTCTGCTTCCTGCCTGCCAATCTGCAATCTTCAATCCATGCCAATATTTTATCCAGAATCCCATGTGCTTTAATTCTACACACTACGTGACTCAAAAATCCACATCCTCTGGTTAGAAACTTGAAACATAGAAATTAGGTGCAGGAGTAGGCCATTCAGCCCTTCGAGCCTGCACCGCACATTCAATATGATCATGGCTGATCAGTATCCAACTCAGTATCTCCGTACCTGCCTTCTCTCCATACCCTCTGAGCCCCTTTAGAAATAACCACAAGGGCCACATCCAACTTCCTCTTAAATATAGCCAATGAACTGGCCTCAACTACCCTCTGTGGCAAGAGTTCCAGAGACACACCACAATCTCTGTGATGAAAGAAAGTCTTTCTCATCAACTCGCGTTCTTAAAGGATTTCCTTTCCCTTATCCTTATAGCTGTGACCCTGTACCTGGGACATTCCCAACATCTGGGAACCAATCTTCCTGCATCTAGCCTGTCCAACCCCTTAAGAATTTTGTAAGTTTCTATAAGAACCCCTCTTATCTCCTAAATTCCAGAGAGAGTATAAACCGAGAGTCTATCCAGTCTCTTGTCTTCATAAGACCAGTCCTGACATCCCAGGAATCAGCTCTGGATGAACCTTCTCTGCACTCCCTCTATGGCAATAATGTCCTTCCTCAGATTTGGAGACCCAAAAAACTGCACGCAATACTCCAGTGTGGTCTCACCAAGAACCCTGTACAACTGAAGTTAGAAACCTCCCTGCTCCTGTACTCAATCCTTTTTGCTATGGGAAAGCTAACATACCATTCGCTTTTTTCAAAGCTGCCTGTTTTTCTGCACCTGCATGCCTACTTTCAATGACTGGTGTACCATGGACACCCAGGGTCTCGCTGCATCTCCACTTTTCCCACATCGGCCACCATTTAACTATAAGTAGTCTATCGCTTTCCTGTTTTTGCCACCAAAGTGGATAACCTCACATTTATCCACATAATACTGCATCTGCAAACATTTGCCCACTCACCCAGCCTATCAAGTCACCCCTGCAGTTCTCCTAGCATCCTCCTCACAGCGAACACTGCCCCCCAGCTTAGTGTCATCCGCAAACTTGGAGATATTGCTTCAATTCCCTCATCCAGATCATTATATATATTGTAAATAGCTGGGGGTCCCAGCACTGAGCCCTGCGGTACCCACTAGTTACTGCCTGCCATTGTGAAAAGGACCCGTTTACTCCTACTCTTTGCTTCCTGTTTCCCAGCCAGTTCTCTATCCACATCAATACTGAACCCCTAATACCGTATGCTTTAAGTTTGTATACTAATCTCTTATGTGGGACCTTGTCAAAAGCCTTCTGGAAGTCCAGATATACCACATCCACTGGTTCTCCCTTATCCACGCTACTAGTTACATCCTCGAAAAATTCCACAAGATTCGTCAGACATGATTTACCTTTTGTAAATCCATGCTGACTTTGTCCAATGATTTCACCACTTTCCAAATGTGCTGCTATCCCATCTTTAATAACTGACTAGCAGTTTCCCCACTACCGATGTTAGACTAACTGGTCTGTAATTCCCCGTTTTCTCTCTCCCTCCCTTCTTAAAAAGAGGGGTTACATTTGCTACCGCCAATCCTCAGGAACTACTCCAGAATCTAAAGAGTTTTGAAAGATTATCACTAATGCATCCACTATTTCCTGAGCTACTTCCTTAAGTACTCTGGGATGCAGCCTATCTGGCCCTGGGGATTTATCGGCCTTTAATCTATTCAATTTACCCAACACCACTTCCCGACTGACCTGGATTTCACTCAATTCCTCCTTTGACCCACAGTCCCCTGCTATTTCAGGCAGATTATTTATGTCTTCCTTAGTGAAGACGGAACCAAAGTAGTTATTCAATTGGTCCGCCATATCCTTGTTCCCCATGATCAACTCACCTGTTTCTGACTGCAAGGGACCTACATTTGTTTTAACTAACCTCTTTCTCTTCACATATCTATAAAAACTTTTGCAGTCAGTTTTTATGTTCCCTGCCAGTTTCTTTCATAATCTATTTTTCCTTTTCCTAATTAAGCCCTTTGTCCTCCTCTGCTGGTCTCTGAATTTCTCCCAGTCCTCTGGTATACTGTTTTTTTCTGGCTACTTTGTACGCATCATCCTTTGCTTTGATACTATCCCTGATTTCCCTTGTTATCCACGGATGCACTACCTTCCCGATTTATTCTTTTGCCATACTGGGATGAACAATTTTTGTAGTTCATCCATGCAGTCTTTAAATGTCTTCCATTGTATATCCACCGTCAAACCCTTTAGAATTAATTGCCAGTCATCTTGGCCAATTCACGTCTCATACCCTCAAAGTTACCTTTCTTTAAGTTCAGAACCATTGTTTCTGAATTAACAATGTCACTCTCCATCCTAATGAAGAACTCAACCATATTATGGTCACTCTTGCCCAAGGGGGCACGTACAACAAGACGGCTAATTACCCCTTCTCATTACTCAAAAACCCAGTCTAAAATAGCCTGCTCTCTCGTAGGTTCCTCTACATGTTGATTTAGATAACTATCCCGCATACATTCCAAAAAATCCTCTTCCTCAGCACCCCTGCCAATTTGATTAACCCAATCTATATGTAGATTGAAGTCACCCATTATAACTGTTTTGCCTTTGTCGCACGCATTTCTAATTTCCCGTTTGATACCATCCCCAACTTCTCTGCTACTGTTAGGTGGCCTGTACACAACACCCACCAGCGTTTTCTGCCCCTTAGTGTTTGTAGCTCTACCCATACCGATTCCACATCCTCCAAGCTAAGGGTTGGGTAAAGGGTTCTCCCTTTCTACTTTACAGCTTACATACAGTGATACTCATGGAGCTGTACAGCATGGAAACAGGCCCTTTTTTTATCTTCTTGTCCATGCCTACCATGCTATGGTTGCCTATGCTAACATTTGGCCCATATCCCTCTAAACCGTTCCTATCCATGTGTCTGTCCAAATGGTCATAATTATATCTGCTTCGGTGGTTCAGTTGGCAGCTCATTCCAGATATGGACTATAAGTGATAAAGTAGCTCCTTTTCAATAGCTCTCCAGCATTCTTGGGAAATTGCTTGCACCATCTTCCTTGACCAAGAACATCCTCCTTAATTTTTCTGCCTATTATAAATGTTCCCGCTGCAAGGCACTTACATTTATCGTCACTCATTTTAAAATTTGTAATTTCTTGTAGAACTTTCACTATCCTTGCAAATTTATTACCATAGTCTACTATTGTTTTCTTAATTCATCTCTTGGAGTCAAGGCGCTATACGGCACGGTAACCTGGGACACAACTTGCCCATGCGACCAAATGCCCCATCTGCTTGCAAATGCCCCCATATCCCTCTAAACCTTTCCTATCCATTTACCTGTCCAAATATCTTCTCCCCTCTCACCTTAAACTTACATCCTTTGGTCCTTGATGGCCTGACTCTATCTATTCCACTCATGATCCTATACACCCCTTGGCCTCCTGCACTCCAAGGAATAAAGTCCTATCCTGCCCACACCTCCCCATATAACTCAGGCCCTCAGGTACTGGCAACATCCTCATAAATCTACTCTACACCCTTTTAAAGTTGACAACACCCTTCCATTGTTGCATCCTTTGGCACACTGATCAAAACTGAACTCAATGCTCCAAACACAACTGTAACATAAAATCCCAACCTATACTCAATACCCTGACTAATGAGGGCCACTGTACCAAAAGCTTTCTCGACACCACTTTCAGGGAACTATGCATATGCGCTCCTAGATCCCTCTGCTCTATAACACTCCCCCAGTGTCCTGCCATTCACCATGAAGGTCTGCCCTGACTTGACTTCCCAAAATGCAACACCTCACAGTTATCTGCATCAAACTCCATTAACCATTCCTCAGCCCACTCGCACAGTTAATCAAGATCCTGCTGTCATTTTTGATAACCATCTTCGCTATCTACCATGTCACCCACTTTAGTGCCATTTGCAAACTTACTAATTGTGACGTGTACTTTCTCATCCAAATTATTGCTATAAACCACAAACAGCAATGGGCCCTGCACTGATCCCTGAGGCACACACTAGTCACACTAGGCCTCCAGTTGGAAAAACAACCTTCCACCATCACCCTCTGCTTCCTTCCATTCCTTGCAGTCATAGAAACATAGAAAATAGGTGCAGGAGGAGCCAGCACCGCCATTCATTGTGATCATGGCTGATCATCCCCAATCAATAGTGATCAGCCATTATCATATTGAATGGCGGTGCAGGCTCGAAGGGCTGAATGGCCTACCCCTGCACCTATTTTCTATGTTTCTATGATAACCCATGCCTGCCTTCGCCCCATACCCCTTGATTCCACTAGCCTCTAGAGCTCTATCTAACTCTCTCTTAAATCCATGCAATGATTTGGCCTCCACTGCCCTCAGTGGCAGGGAATTCCACAAATTCACAACTCCCCCTGGGTGAAAAAGTTTTTTCTCACTTCAGTCTTAAATGGCCTCCCCTTTATTCTAAGACTGTGGCCCCTGGTTCTGGACTCGACCAACATTGGGAAAATTTTTCCTGCATTTAGGTGCTTTTATAATTTTGGTCCTTTTTATAATTTTATATGTTTCTATAAGATCCCCCCTCATCCTTCTAAACTCCAGTGAATACAAGCCTAGTCTTTTCAATCTTTCCTCATATGACAGTCCCGCCATCCCAGGAATCTACGCTGCGCTGCCTCACTCACAAGGATGTCCTTCCTCAAATTAGACCAAAACTGTAAGCAATACTCCAGATGTGGTCTTACCAGAGCCCTATACAACTGCAGAAGAAAGTTAGTTAGGTCTTCCTGAATCCCATGCGATTTAGCCTCCCATAACTTAACAAATGCTTTGTCTCAGTCCATATAGCCAATGTCTACAGCTTTGCCCTCGTCGACCCCTTGATCCTTTTGTGCTGAATTCTGAACTGCTGTCTGCAGACTTTACTCTTTTGAGCTACTTTATAGGTTAGTTTGGAACTAACACTAGTCTCAGTTTAATGCCTGAAGAAGGGTCCCGACCCGAAACGTCATCTATCCATTTTCTCCTGAGATGCTGCCTGATCCGCTGAGTTGCTCCAGTATTTTGCGACTGCTCTCAGTTTTGTTTGATAGTCATTGTTGGGTTGCTTTTCCTTCTGTATTTTTACACCAGAAAGAAATACAAAACTGCAGAGGCTGGTCCATCTGTATTGATACATTTACCGAAAGTTAGTCGATAGTCTTCTTCAGACTGGGTCTCAACGTCATCTATGCCTTTTCTCCAGAGACACACTGAATTACTCCAGCGTTTTGTGTCTATCTTCCATAACAACTCTGTCCACTTCAAATAAAATAATCACAGAACGCAATGAAAGTTTTAATAAATACCACCCTTTATTCTCTTCTTTTTTCTTGTTGCTCAAGAGTTCATTAATACCCAATGCGATGTTGGGCTTGGGAGAGAGGGTGGGGTGGGTACCTCTGGTAACAGAGTCACAGAGTCATACGGGATTCTTCAGTGTTGGAGAAGAGAGGACGGACCGCTATTTCATGAGCAATCAATAGTCCATAAAATTCAAGCCGTTCATCTAGTAATGTCTGAAAAGGGAAACAAGTTAATTATTAATTGTTTCACGACCATTATCTATTTCCCTTTATAATTACTCCAAATATTTTTGGAATACAGAGCACAAATCAAGCATTTGCCCTGGATGGAGTGGCTCTGAACGAACGTTTCTCTGATATTTCACGAGCATTTCAGGCATGCCATGTCACAGAATCAGCAAAGTAAATCAAAAGAATTGGCAGAGTCCAAAGGACTGACAACTCGAAAACAGCGTGAATGTAACCTCATGCAGAGGCAAGACAATGCACCCAGGGTGGTGTAACTGAAGCTGAGGACATTACTTGACACTAGACACTTTTGAGACTGCAGATGCTGGAATCCTGAGCTGGAGACAAACTGCTGGGGATGTCACTGACAATTCCCCTCCACAGATGCTGCCTGGCCTGCTGAGTTCCTCCAGCATTTTGTTTCTAACTGACACTGTAGGTGAAACATGGAGAGAGGAATGTCTCAGAGGATAGACACAACAAGCTGGAGTAACTCAGCAGGACGGGCAGCATCTCTGGAGAGAAGGAATGTCTGAGAGGATATGGTTCACTCTCCAGACGATCCAGACACATCCTCTACTCCTCCAATTCATCCCACCTTTCCCACTGCTCAGTCATTCCACCAGCCTTTCCCCCTCTCAGGTTGTTCCACTGAAGTAAATGAAAACATTTTTCCCGTCTTCAGGGCTCTTCTCTTTAGCTGTTGATCACAGCACTATCCTGGTCCGAGTCTGAATCCTGCAGGTTTCGCAACTAACGGAGAGTTGGAAGACAGCACTATTGATTCCTTAATCTGAAGAGGGTGCAGAAAATATTCACAAGGATATTGTCAGGTCTCGAGGGCCTGAGCTACAGGGAGAGGTTGAGCAGCCAAGACTTTATTCATTGGATCGCATGGGGATGAGGGGTGATCTTACAGAGGTGTTTAAGATCATGAGAGGAATATATAGGGGGAATGTACAGTTTTTTTTACCCAGTGTAGGAGAATCAAGAACCAAAGGACATGGGCTTAAGGTGAGGGGGGGAAAGAGTTAATAGGAACCTGAGGGACAAACTTTTTATACACAGGGTGTTGGTATATGGAACAAGCTGTCAGAAGAAGTAGTTGAGCTGGGTACTATCATGATGTTTAAGACGTTTAGACTGGTACATGAATAGGACATGTTTGGAGGGATTTGGACCATAAGCAGGCAGGGGGACTAGTGTAGATGGGGCATGTTGGTCAGCATGGGCAAGTTGGGCTGAAGGGCCTGTTTTACCGCTGTATGACTTTATGGCATGTCCTTTGTTGTGCGCGCTACTGTTCGGTAATTAGTCCAAAAGGAAGGTTTGCTCCTATAGGTAAGGCTGTACCTCCATAGGCAGCTCACACATCCTACATCACTGACATGAGGGGACAATCCAATCTTAGACGACAACAGTCCTCACACCTGGCGTAACCAAAGAAATCTCCCACCAACGTTTCAGGTGAGGAACCTTCTTCAGTCTGTTGGAGTAGGGGGAGTAACCTTGAAAAGAGACTTGGAATGGGGCAAAGGTCACAAGAGCTAGGTAGATACAGGTGAGGGAGGGGGGGGTTTGATTGTCAGATGGGTGGAGTAATTGACAAAATGGTAAAAAGGAAAATAAGTATAAGGAAAAGGAGGAGCAAAAAGGAAAGGAGAGCAAATGTAATGTTGGAGAGAGAAAACTGGGTGGAAGGCAACAGGAGGGAAGGGAAAGGGTGGGGAATAAAGGGGGGGAAATGTTGGGTTCTGGGGAAGGAGAATGAGCGTACAGAGATGGATAAAGAAACATGCCGACTGTAGTGATGGGAGCAAGCCGGGGGGAGGGGGGGGGAAGAGGGGGGTATTACTTGGAATTGGACAATTCAATGTTCATACCATTGGGTTGTAGACTAGCCATGCTGACTATGAGATACTGTTCCTCCAGTGTAGATGTGCGGTCTCACTCCAGCAATGGGGGAGGCCCAGGCCAAAAAGGTCCGTATGGGAATGGGAGTGTGCTCCACCAGGACTCTGGTCTGCAGCCTCTGCAGTTTTTGTTTCTTGTGTTCATATCAATCATACCTTCAGCCTTTTCCCACCAAAGCCTGATCCTCTGCAGCTCCCCATCTACACTTTACACTGCCTTGGGAAAGCAGCCAACATAATAGCATAACAATCAAGGACCATTTTCACCCCAGTCATTCCCTCTTCTCCCCTCTAGAAACATAGAAATTAGGTGCAGGAGTAGGCCATTCGGCCCTTCGAGCCTGCATCGCCATTCAATATGATCATGGCTGATCATCCAACTCAGTATCCCGTACCTGCCTTCTCTCCATACCCTCTGATCCCCTTAGCCACAAGGGCCACATCTAACTCCCTCTTAAATATAGCCAATGAACTGGCCTCAACTACCCTCTGTGGCAGAGAGTTCCAGACTCACCACTCCCTGTGTGAAAAAAGTCTTTCTCATCTCGGTCTTAAAGGATTTCCCCCTTATCCTTAAACTGTGACCCCTTGTCCTGGACTTCCCCAACATCGGGAACAATCTTCCTGCATCTAGCCTGTCCAACCCCTTAAGAATTTTGTAAGTTTCTATAAGATCCCCTCTCAATCTCCTATATTCTAGAGAGTATAAACCATGTCTATCCAGTCTTTCTTCATAAGACAGTCCTGACATCCCAGGAATCAGTCTGGTGAACCTTCTCTGCACTCCCCCTATGGCAATAATGTCCTTCCTCAGGTTTGGAGACCAGATCTGTACGCAATACTCCAGGTGTGGTCTCACCAAGACCCTGTACAACTGAAGTAGAACCTCCCTGCTCCTATACTCAAATCCTTTTGCTATGAAAGCTAACATACCATTCGCTTTTTTCACTGCCTGCTGCACCTGCATGCCTACTTTCAATGACTGGTGTACCATGACACCCAGGTCTCGCTGCATCGCCCCTTTTCCTAATCTAGGCAGAGGGGACAATAGCCTGTAAGCAGACACCACCAGATTCAGGAATAACTTCTCACCACTGTTATCAGACTATTAAACTGTCCTCCCATAAACTATGGTGTGGTCATGATCTTCCAACCTACGTCATGTGGACCTTACACTTTTTCTCCGTAACTGTAATGCTGCAATGCTGTCACATTATATTCTACACTCAGGTGTTTTTCTCCTTCCTCTACCTGCTGTACTCATGCATGCTTTGATTGCACTTGTGTATGGAATGATTTGACTGGACAACACGCAAATGAAAGCCGTTTACAGTATCCCATGACACCAATAAATCAATACCAATATCAATGATGATAAATCTGTTTGTATTGCTGGCATTTAATATCGCCAGAGCCAAATGAAATGTGTCGTGGACATAGAAAATAGGTGCAGGAGGAGGCCATACGACTCTTCGAGCCAGCACCGCCATTCATTGGTGCTACGACATGGCTGATCGTAGCACCATTTAAGTCTTACCTTGAATGCTTTAAGAGTATCATCATCGGTGATCTCTCTGTTAGGTTGTTCAATGCCAGGTGCACTGTAGATAACTTGCACGATTCTACTGATGAATCTTTCCAGCTGCAAGGAAGCATACTCCTAAATGTACACGTTGTACTTCCCTGCAACAATTTCCCTTTATATAGCACTTTTAAAGATTGTTGAAAAACGTCCCAAAGTGTTTCACAGGAGCATCACCGGACAAGTGTCAACACCAGATACTTGAGGAGATGTGTAGGAAGGAACTGCAGATGCTGACGGTCTGAAGATGGGTTCTGACCCTGATACATCAACTACTTTTCTCCAGAGATGCTGCCTGACCCGCTGTGTTACTCCAGCATTTTGTGTCTATACTTGTGGAGATTTTGGACACAAGGACAAAATTCATGGGAGCAGAATTAGACCATTCCGCCCATCGAGTCCATTCTGCAGGCCAATCATAGCTGATCTATTTGTCCCCATCAATCCCGTTCTTCTGCCTTTCCCCGTAACCTTTGACACTATTACTAATCAAGAACCTGTCAATCTCTGCTTTAAAAATGGCCAAATGACGGCCCCACAGTCGCCCGTGGTAATGAATCCCACACTCACCACCCTCTGGCTAAAGAAATTCCCCTCATCTCTTTTCCAAAGGCACGTCCTTTTATTTTGAGGTGTGCCCTCTATTGGCTCTATATTGGGTCTAACACGCTGCTCCAAAGACCGCAAGAAATTGCAGAGTGTTGCGAGTGCAGGCAGTCTATGACACAGGCCAGAGTCACCACCATCAACTGTATATGTATTTCACATTGCCTTGGTAAAGCAGGCAACATAATCAAGGACCACCCAAACCCCGGCTATTCCCATTTCACTCCACTTTTGTTAGGCAGAAGAAATAAAAGCTTAAAGGCATCAAATTCAGGAAGAGCATCTTCCCTGTTGTTATCAGGCAACTGAACGGTCTTCTCATAGGCTAATGGGCCTGTCCCACTAAGGCAATTTTTTAGGCAACTACAGGTGACTATTTTGTCGCCACATGATCGCCGGTGGTCGCCGGGAGTAGCCTTTTCAGTCGCGCAAAAACATCTTTCAGTTCGCCGCTAAATTATCAACATGTTGACATTTTTCGGCGACAGTGGGTTTGACATCAATGAGAGTAGCTTGACGCAGGCGCTGTCGTAGGTTGTTGCCAAAAATGACGTAGGTTGTCGCCGGTTTTTCGGCGACCTGCTACGACTATGACAGTCGCCGGCAGTTGCCTAAAAAATCGCCGTGGGACAGGCCCATAAGGATGATTTTACGATCATCCCATCTACATCTGTAGTTTTATTTATTGGTTATTAGGTGTAATCATATTTTCTGTACTCTTTTCTCTGTTGCCCTACCGGATGCACTTGCGCATAGTATGATTGGCTGGATACGTTCTTCCCTGCATCTTTATACATGTGACAATAAGTCAAGCTTATTGCCATATGTTAGTAAGTTAGTTAGTTCCATTTATTGTTACGTGTACAGTGGGGACAGGGGCAATGAAAATCTTGCTTACAGCAGCATCACAGGCACATAGTGTCGACAATCGCTGCCTGAAAAAGGCAGACAGCATAATCAGAAACCCACACCACCCTGGCCACACACTCATATTACCCTGCCATCGGGAAGAAGTTACAGGAGCCTGAAAAGTCCAGGTTCAGGAACAGCTTCTTCCCTACAGCCATCAGGTTATTAAACACTGCAACCTCAAATAAGCTCTAAACTACAAACACTATTATTGTATTATTGCACTATTTTTGTTTGTTCTATACATATGTGTATTTGTGAGTATGTGTATATTTACACGCACTGAACTTTATTTTTCTTTATCGTTTATTAGGTTGCTTACAGTATAATATATTTACATATTCTGTTGTGCTGCTGCAAGTAAGAATTTCATTGTTCTATCTGGGACATGTGACAATAAAGCACTCTTGACTCAATGCACAGAAATATAAATTGTACATAAACTGCATGTAATTTCAATAATACATCAATAGCATTGGGTCTGTAAGGGGAGCTTGCACGTACCCTGGCGTTGGTTGCCTGCAGGGTCACTCGATTCTCCTGGAGGTTGCGTTGGAGGTTACGATTCTCTGCCTTGACGGTGTTGCACTCATCCTGTAGCTGCCTGGTCCTTGCCTCTTCCACAGTGCAGTGAAGCTGTAGACTTCCCGTCTGCTCCCTCAGCTTCACCACTGCCTCTGTTTGCTCCATTGACCCTGCCTCCAGTTTGACCACCAGCTACGGGTAAGTCAGAAGTTAGCTTTTAAAATAATGTAGGTGTCTCTTGCCCATGTCGGCTGTCCATCCCATGTACCATCCCACTAGGGACTGTCACCCAGTCACTGTTTACAACCAAGGCAATAGTTGTAGTTTCAATGTGATGGAAGCCCCTCTCTCTTGGGACTTCCTGACCACCTTTGAAAAGTTCTGTCCAGATCCCTCAGCAACGACTCCCATGTTGGAAAACTAAAGAATTGGTAATAACATCCAGCATGGATAGGATAGATTCCTGACAACAACTCCACAGACTCCTGGGAATCTCTGGCTCAACACAACTCAAAGTGGAGGAGCATTGATTCATGGGGCCGTTAGTAAATACAATTATGTGAAGCAGACAGTCTGAAAATTGTTTCCCAGGATCAAAATGTCAAAGACTAGAAGGCATAGCTTTAAGGTGAGAGGGCGAAGGTTTAATGGGAGGCAAGTATTTTTTAACCCACTGGGTGGTGTTTGCCTGGAACACAATGCCAGGGGTGGTGGTGGAAGCAGATACAACCGTGGCATTTAAGAGGCTTTTGGATGGCTGGAACGGAAGGATGTGGTGCATGTGTGGGCAGAAGGGATTGATTTAATGTTATTATGGTCGTCACCGACACTGTGGGCCAAAGGCCCTATTCCTGTGCTGTACTGTTTCATTTCTATGTTTTATGTTCTATAATTGGATGGATTTCTGCTGCCTTGGGCTTCAGTCTGTTAAATATATCCAGCATCAAATAACAAAGTGGTTGAGGTCATGTGGAGCAGTGACCTGGTGGCTCTACCCTATGGATTAATCGACATCACAAACACGGGCTTGGACCCTGGACTCTGCCAGGCAATTGCCAATCCCAGCCGTCCCTGAGACAGGGGGGGTTGGCCATTCCTGCACTGAGCTCCCAAGTCAACGAGTAATCGTCGGACCGACATCACCGTGCAGCTGTAATCACCGATAGTACTGGACTTCAGGAGCTGCGGATATTGTTGGTGTTCCCCACAAGACTGTGAGGGAGTGAAAGGTTTGCAGGAGCCTACCTCCTTGAGACTGACGTTTTCATTCTGCAGGTCTGTCACCACCTTAAGCTGATTATTTGTCTCCCGCAGACTGGAAAACTGTATGTGGGTAAAAAACGTATTCACTGTTGAATATCAAATCCCAAACATTTGAATGATTCAAAGATGCATCTTGGGAAACTGGCCCTTCGGCCAGTCGAGTCCACACTAATCACTCGTTCACACTAGTTCTATGTTACCCCACTTTCTCATCCACTCCCGAGGGGCAGTTTATAGAGAGCCAATTAACCTACAAAGCTACAAGTCTTTGCGATGTGTGAGGAAACCCAAGCACCCAAAGGAAACTCACATGATCACAGGGAAAACATGCAAATTCCACACAGGTCAGGATCGATCTGACGCTCTACGACAGCAACTTTATCAGCTGCATCACTGTGCCGCTCACAATTCAATCGCTCAGATAATTAGCAAATATATTCAGAGAGTCATAACGTTTTACAGCACAGCAAAGGGCCCATTTGGTCTACTTAATTATTATCCCTGTCCACACTCTTCCCAGTTGCCTGCATCGGGCTTGTATCCCTCTATGCTTTTTCTATCCAAGGACTTGTCCATATGCATTTAAACTCTGCTCTCCACTTCTAGGCTCCTAATAATTGTGACTATCTACCCAATCTTAGCCCCTCATACTTTAACAAATCTCTATAAGATCATTCGTCAGCCTCCTACAGTGGAAATAAACGCAGCCTATCCAATTTCTCCTTTCAGATAAAGCCCTCCATTCTAGGAAACATCCTGGTGAATCACTTCTGCACTGGGGTGGGAGATTGCAACCTTCACGTGGTCCACCCTGTTTCGACTAATGCAATTAACCCGACGTTTACAAACAAATAGATGTAGTGTTTTGGTGTCTACAACTTTAGGCTGTGCACACCAGATGCAAGAAGAAGACTTCTGCACTCCTTCTATTGCTACCACAACCTGCCTGTAGTGTAGCGACCAGAACTGTACATAACATTCAAATTGCAGCCTGACCAATGTTTTGTATAGCTGCAACATGACATGCCAACTCCTATACTCAAAGGAGGTGGCAGGCGGGGGGGGGGGGGGGGGGGGGGGGGGGGTGGAGGGAGAGAGATTGATCTTGGGAAGGTTGTGGGTGGTGAGGTTGAGAATGGGATGTTAGGAAGTTGTTCTATCACAAGTTTGTTGACATGATGCCTGGCTTGTTGGCAGCATGATAACCCGTGAACCTAGCACCAGGAGTGACATTCCCCACCTTGCTGGACATGTCCTGTAGCTGAGAACATCTCTCCCTCAGCTCCTTCTGCAGCCCTGCCACTGTCGCCTCAGTGCTCTTCAGCTTATCTTCAACTAGTGAGAGTTTTCTGTTCAGCGTTATGACTGTCCCTGCAACAAAGTCATTTAATTAAAATTGTTCCAATAACACGTTCATCGGCCTGCAGTAGCTGCACGGGGCGGTGGTAGAAGGAGCCGATGGCATCGCGCTGGGCCAGGCGGCTCCTTCTCCACCGTGCTCCCAGAACGCTGGGCCTTAAAGTGGGAAAATAGGAAATTACATCCTGCCTTTGGCCAAGAACAGACATTTCAGAGTCTTGGAAGTGACAAGATGACGCCGGAACATGGCGACTCCCTGTGTGCCGCTCCAGATGAGGATCTATTGTACTCATATAGAGTGTGATTTGACTAGACAGCATCCAAAGTGCTTCATGGTATCTCTGTACACATGATAATAATAAACTAATTAATTATTTTAGAGGCAGACACACACAGAAATAAGAGACATATATTAAACTCTGATTCAGAAGTCAATTGCCCTCAAATTTCAGGAGATTAACATGCATATTTAATACATCGTTAATTTTGAATGCATATAAGAGGAATTCCAACCACTCAATTACCCAGCTGATCTATCAAATCTACTAAATGGGTAACTTCTTTCACATTTATAAGTTCTGGGCCTTTCATTGCGTGTTTCGTGGACTCTGTGTTCTTTGTGTGGATGACATCTCCTCTGTGCAGAAATGTCCCAAGAGGACATAACGCTTCAGCACATCAACACATCAGGCACATGCGCATCAATCATTCAAGACCAACCAGACGTCATCAATATGATAGGATCTGCCGTGACCTGATAAGCTGCATCCGAGGCTGCAGGTTACTCCAGTTTGAATCCAACATGTTAAAGACACAAAATAATTAGAAATGCTGGGAACACTCAGCAGGTCAGACAGCAGCTGGAAGATGCTGAGCCAGAGGTCAGGATGCGCTTCACATCTGATCCCTCATCTTCATTTAAATTGGGTCATAACTTTAATTAAATGGGTAGTAAAGCATTATTATTTATTTCAATATATATTTATATTTTAATTAATGAATAGAATTTTTGCATGCTTAATATTTGCAATTTTTATATTTTTGGTTAGTCATAAAGTCATACAGCACAGAAGCAGACCCTTCAGCCCAATTCGTCCATGCTGACAAAGGTGCCCAATCTAAGGTCCCATTTGCCCACATATCTCTCTAAACCTTTCTTATTCTTGTACCTGTCCAAATTGCTTTTAAATGTTGCTATTGCTTCAAGTATTTAATTGCCTCCAACTGTCTCTGATCATAAGTGATGGTTGGAGACAGTGAGATGGTCTGTGACCATTCGAGCCCTTACATGGTCGATCAGATGGAGTTTGACCATCAGATGGTCCCCGGCCACTGGGTCCATCGTTCAGCTATACTGGCCCCTGGCATGGTTTAACAGCAAGCGGCAGGATGCTGCTTCAAAAACCCAGTTAGTTTACAGTTTTGTTCAGTTTATTGTCACCTGTACTGAGGTACAGTGAAAAGCTTTATCCAGTCAGCGGAAAGATAATACATGATTACAATCGAGCCATTTATTGTGTCTAGATACATGATAATGGAATAACATTTAGTGCAATGTCACACCAGCAAAGTCCGATCAAGGATAGTCCGAGGTCACTAATGAGGTAGATAGTAGTTCAGGACTGCTCTCTAGTTGTGGTAGAATGACTCAATTGTCTGATAATAGCTGGGAAGAAATGGTCCCTGAATCTAGAGGTGTGCGTTTTCATACTTTTATACATTTTGCCTGGTGGAGGGGGAGAAGAGGGAGTGGTCAGAGTACAACATGTCCTTGATTGTGCTGCTGGCCTTGCCGAGGCAGCGGGAGGTATAAATGGAGTAAATGGGAGGGAGGTTGGTTTGGGTAGCGATGGTCTGGGCAGCGTCCACAATTCTCTGCGATTTCAAGCGGTCTTCGTTGGAGCTATTTCCAAACCACGGCATGATGCATGCTGATAAAATGCTTTGTATGGTGCACCTGTGGAAGTGGCGAGAGTTATGGGGGACATGCCGAACTCCCCCTATGGATGTTGGGTGTTGGTATTGGGTTATTTTGTCCCATGTACAGAGATGCAATAAAAAACTTTATCCAATCAATTCATATCAAACACAGAACGAAGCATAGTGCGGTACATAAAAAGGACCTTGAGCTCATAATATCCGTGTTAAGCAAGATACTGAGTTAAACTCATCTTTACTGCCTGCACCTGATCCATATCTCTCTATTCCCTGCATATCCTTGTGCCTATCTAAAAGCTTCTTAAATGCCAATATTGTATCAGCCTCTATCCCTGGCAGCATGTTTCAGGAACACACCACCATTTGTCCCGCTTGCCCCGCACATTTCCTTTAAACTTTGTTCCTCTCACCTTAAAGCTATGCCCTTTGGTCTTTGACATTTCTACCCTGGGAGGAAGGTTCTGTCTATCTCATAATTTTATATACTTCTATCAATTAATGTGCTTTATTAATTAACGCATTAATTAGAGTGTTTTATTGTCATATGTACCAAAACGAAACAATTACATTCTTACAATAATGGATATGCAGGGAATGGAGGGATATGGATGACGTGCACGCAGATATTTGGTCTTGGCATCGTGTCTGGCATGGACATTGTGGGCCAAAGGACCTATTCCGGAGCTGTACTGTTCTAGGTTCTATACAGAAACATAGAAACATAGAAAATAGGTGCAGGAGTAGGCCATTCGGCCCTTCGAGCCTGCACCGCCATTCAATATGATCATGGCTGATCATCCAACTCAGTATCCTGTACCTGCCTTCTCTCCATACCCCCTGATCCCTTCAGCCACAAGGGCCACACAAACTCCCTCTTAAATATAGCCAATACTGACCTCAACTACCTTCTGTGGCAGAGAATTCCACAGACTCACCACTCTCTGCGTGAAAAATGTTTTTCTCATCTCGGTCCTAAAAGACTTCCCCCTTATCCTTAAACCATCGGGGAGACCTGATATCCCATTCCAGAGAAAACAATCCAAATCTGTCAACCATTCCTCGTAGCCAATACCCTTTGATCCAAGCAGAACAACGACTACAATCTAGCCACGCACAAATATAACAGGTAGTGCAAAGAAAAATCCCCAGAGCGCAGAATACAGTGTTACAGCATTATAATGTTACAGATGCAGAGAAAGTGCAGTACATCAATGTGTGCAAGGACCGCGATGAGGTGGGCTGGGCGACCGGGACTGCACTCTATGGGAGGACCATAATAGTGGTTTGACAATGGTTGTTGATGCTGGGAGGGTGTGGGCTGGTTGTACAGGTTGGAATCATTGCGGCCTCTTTTGTCGGATGCTGCCTGACCTGCCTTATATTTGCAGTACTCCCCATCCCGTTACCTGTCGACATGTTGTAGTTCTCTTCCAGTTCTGTCACAGCCTTCTCAAGCTCCTCATTCCTAATCTGCAGCATCTCCACCTTCCCATCATCTGTTGTGAGGGACAACGATTCCTCATCTGTTGATTTTTCCGAGCTGGGGGATTTGGTTGGCTCAGACGAGATGTGCACTTGGGACTCTGTATAATCAACCTCTTCTTCCCCACCACTCGATGGTCTTTCTCTGTCTTGAGTGCTTTCCTCACTTGCTTTCCCCGCTGGTGGCTTGGGAGGCAAAGGAGATTATCAAGTAATGTTATATCAGTATATTTGTATGGGGCATTACTTCCTGGACTTGAGGACATTATCCAGTACATGCAGGAAAGATGTAGAGGCTTTCGAGAGGGAGCAGAAGAGGTTTTCCAAAATGCTAATGTAAGCTATAGAAGTGGATAGAAATACAACTTTTAAAATTCATTTGGACAGATATACGGATGCAAAGGGTTTGGATGGATATGGACTAAATGCAGGCAAATGTGACAGGTTAGCATGGACAAGGTGGGCCAAAGGCCCTGTTTCCATGTATGACTAGTTAGGTGGCTATTAAACGTTCCGTGACGTGCGGAGTCCGATGGTGGTAATATCCAATGAAGAGCTGTAAAACCTTCTCCTTCTTGGTCTGCTGTAGACAGGACCCCAACCATCTCCTTGCCTCCCCATGTTACCAGTGCCCTTCACCCTTCCACCTCACCAGCCCCAGCCTCTGACCGATCACCTGTTAATTTCCACGTTCCCCCATGTACCCGTTCCGACCTCACCTTCCCACCAGGTGGGAGGGGGTTGAGGAGGTCAGCTATAGACCAGGGATGACCCTGCCTCGTCAGACCAGACACTGCCTACCTTGACCATTGCTTCCCATTCCTGCTGCCTCCCCGAGTCTTCATCCTTCACCATGTCCAGGATGGCAATGCTGACGTCACTTCTCAGAAGTCTGATTTGCAATCCCAGTTGCCAAATCTGGTCCCTTAAATCAGCGATGATCAGGTCTTTCTGTTTACTTTCATCTTTAATCTCGTTCAGTGCATCCAATTCCAACTGCCCCTCATGTATCGAATGTACCTCGAATAATTAAGATAAGAGTGAGATGGAAGAAATTGTGGGACAGGAAACATTTGAGGACTCAGATTTGGCATTGTTTAAAGCCTAAAGATACAAGAGACTGAAGGAGCGTCATGTTCCTTCGTTGTAACATGGCCAGCTCACCTGCCACCACATGTCTTTCTTACGTCTGGTGTGATTATGCTATCCCTACCCTGGTGACTAACACCTTCAACCACCCACACCCTCAACCCCATCCAAGTCCAACTGTTTAAACTCCACTTACACTCATCTGTTAGTTCCCCTTAACATCTTATATATTTCATTGGGATCACACCTCATTCTTCCAGACGCCACCTGTGGCCCAAAGTGCACAACCTTTAACCCTAGGAAGCAATCCAGTGAGCCTTCCTGCACTACCTCCGTGCAAGTACATCCTTCCTTAATCATGAATATGGAATACTTCAGGTGGAGCCCCCCTGAACCCTCTAACGTTACATTAAAACTTCACTTATTTTATACTCCACACAACTTATAATATTCCATTAGCCTGTCTAATTCCGTGCTGTATCTGCTTGCTCACTTTCATACATTAGGGCCCTGATCTCTTTTATCTTGATATTTTGTAATCTGTTTTAAATAATGATTTTGTTTTAAATTCTTCCTTCCAAAGTGGACACCCTCACATTTCCCCACATTATACCCCTTTGCCACCATCTCAAAAGTCGACCGCTAGAGGTCTACGGCAGCCTGGGGCTTTTCTGGACCGGACAATGCTCATAAGAACTAGAGTGCAGACTGGAGTCTGAAAATGGTGCCAAATATGACGACTTTTGCTCAGGTAAGGCAATACTCTACTGGACTGTTTGTAAGAAAAAAATGCCGCTGTGCATTTGGACATGTGACCATAAAGAACAATTGAACCATTGAAGAATGGTTAATTACTGCTTTGATCACACAGAATGGGATTTATTCGATCAAGGGGACCTGGAGGAATACATAGAAACTGTGCTTTTTTACATTGAAAGCTGCACTGACAATGTCACAGTCAATAAACGCATCCGGGTGTGTTTCCCAACCAGAAACCCTGGATGATGAGGAACGTCCAAACGTTCCTTAAAAACCGCAACCCCGCATTCAGGTCAGGTGACCAAGCCCTGTACAGCACCGCGAGAGCTGACCTGAAGAGAGGCATAAAGGAGGCCAAGGTGGCCTACAAGAGGAGGATTGAGGACCACCTGTCACACAATGACCCACGGAGAGTGTGGCAAGGCTTACAGCACATATATTATAGTTGATTAACTATAAAGGCATTACCAACAGCACTGTAAACGCCGACACGGAGGAGCTTAACCGTTTCTTCGCCCGGTTTGAGGTTAACAGGCCTGCTGCAGACTCACTGCCTCCACCCACACACTCACACTACAGGAACGGGATGTGAGGCGTGTGTTGAGGTCAGTAAATCCAAGTAAGGCTGCTGGGCCTGATGGAGTACCGAGTAAAGTACTCCAGGCATGTGCTGACCAACTCGCTGGGGTCTTCACAAAGATTTTTAACATCTCCCTGTCACAAGCTATCATACCACCCTGCTTAAAGTCAGCCACAATCATTCCTATTCCAAAAACGTCAGTCCCTGAGGACTTGAATGACTACAGACCGATTGCACTTGCACCAGTGATTATGAAGTGCTTCGAGAAACTAGTCCTGCATCACATCAGAACCAGCCTTCCTCCCTCCTTCGACCCACATCAGTTTGCCTACAGAGATAACAGATCCACTGAGGACGCCATCGCCATAGCAACTCACACCGCACTGAGCCATTTGGAACATCGGGAAAGCTACGTGAGGATGTTATTCATTGATTATCGCTCAGCATTCAATACAATCATTCCGGACATTTTAATCAGCAAACTGCTTGACCTAGGCCTCTCCTCCCCCACCTGCACATGGATCAAAGACTTTCTCACAAACCGCTCACAGAGAGTTAAAACTGGCCCCCACATCTCCTCCTCCATCACACTAAGCACTGCCGCACCTCAAGGCTATGTGCTGAGTCCACTCCTTTACTCCTTATACACCTAGGACTGCACACCCGCCCACCTGTCTAACACCATTATTAAATTTGCCGACAATACAACCTTCATTGGGCTCAGTGTTAAAGAAGGAACTGCAGATGCTGGAGAATCGAGGGTACACAAAAAGCTGGAGAAACTCAGCGGGTGCAGCAGCATCTACGAAGGAGATAGGCGACGTTTCGGGTCGACTCCGTCTGAAGACAGATGCTGCTGCACCCGCTGAGTTTCTCCAGCTTTTTGTGTACCCTTCATTGGGCTCATCTCAGGGGACGAGTCACATACAGGGACGAGGTACAGCGACTGTCAGAGTGGTGTTCAGTACATAACCTGACACTGAACACAACCAAGACAAAGGAGCTAATACTGGACTTCAGGAGGAAACGGGACGCGGACCCGGTCCCGCTCTGCATGAATGGGGCATGTGTGGAAAGGGTGAAGACTTTCAAATTCCTAGGTGCCCTCATATCCGAGGACCTCTCCTGGTCGGCCAACACCACTGCAACCGTCAAGAGAGCACAACAGAGACTCCACTTCCTGAGAGTGCTCAGGAGGCACAACGCCAAGAAGAAGCTGCTGGTGGCCTTCTACAGGACAACCATTGAGAGTCTACTGACATATTGCATATCAGTGTGTTATGAAGGCTGCTCTGCTGCAGATAGGAAAGCGCTCCATAGAGTGGTAAAAACAGCAGAGAGAATCACCGGCTGCCCACTGCCCTCTCTGGAGGATATTGCCTCAGCAGAGCCACTAAAATCATCAAAGATGCCACACACCCCGGTCACCACCTTTTTGAACTGTTGCCCTCTGGCAGGCGTTACAGGTCCGCCAAAACACACACCTCCAGACTCAGAGACAATTTCTTCCCCAAAGCAATCAAAAGTCAAAGTCAAAAGAGTTTTTTGTAATGTGTCCCTGACAGGACAATGAAATTATTTCTTTGCATAGCACAACAGAACATAGTAGGCATTGACTACAATTATATACGTAAATACACACATTACGTAATATATGCGTAAATACACAATCTTCATACTCAACATGAAAAAACACTGAGTATTATTCATGCTGCACTCTTCCATGCTGATACCCACCTTGAACTTTTACTATCACCATGTACACTACTGATTCTTTACTTATTTTAATACCTAGTTTTTAATATTGTTTTTAGATTGTGTCCTGTATTTTTATGTTTGTATATTATGCACCAATGGAGTGGCAACAACAATTTTGTTGTATGCAGTGCTTACAACGCCAAATAAAGGCATTTCATTTCATTCCATTTCATTATATGTACTGGCAATGAAACAATGACATTTGTACTTATTGCAGCTTCACAAGGCGAGTTTACAATAAATAACGCACAAATTAATATATAATCATTAAATTAATAACATAATTAAACCATAATACTAGGTAACCATTAGAATGTAAAACTGAAGTCTATAGTGCAACCCTGGACACAATCCTTAGAAAATCCTTGTTGGTGAGGTTGAAATTAGAGTTGTGTAGGGTCAAGAGCTTCATGTTTAAGAAGGAACTGCAGATGCTGGAAAATCGAAGGTAGACAAAATTGCTGGAGAAGCTCAGCGGGTGCGGCAGCATCTATGCAGCAAAGAAAATAGGCAACATTTCGGGCCGAAACCCTCTATTCAGTCTGACCCAGCAATTTTGCCTACCGTCAAGAGCTTCATGGTTGCTCAAAGAAGCTGTTCTTGAATATGGTGGTCATTGTTTGCTTGTCCAACCACCATCTATCCATGTTCCTCAGTAGGCACAGTACAACCTGATGGCCCACCTATCCTTGCACCATTGACCACATGGCACACTGGCCCTTCACCCAAGTTATTCATGTAAGTTATTCATATAAAAGCAGAATACTTGTAGTTAATCAAGGGGAACAGTTTGTTCGGGGCTGGATGTCAGATTGACCTCGTGACTATACTCGTCCAATGGAAAGGGGGATGGGATTGTGAAGAGAAGTTGGTGGGAAATGAGGAAATGGCAAGAAGAAAGAGGAAGCAGGGAAGAACTCGACCTGGAAAGGAGATGGGATAGGAAAAGAGGTGGTGAAGACGTGGGGAGGGGGGTGGGAAGTTAAGTTAGAGAGAAGGAGTGCAGTAGTGAGGGAGGAGGAGAAGGAGAGGACGAGTGAAGAGGAGGTGAGGAGGGATGTAACGTGAGAGAGGAGTGTCAAAGCCAGGAGTTATTAAACAAAAAATATTTATTGGGTACTTACAGAATTTTCTGTTAAATGTAGAACATTGTTGAACATAAACACGCCCTTAGGCCCATAATGTCCCTGCTGAATATGATGCCAAGTTAACCTAATTTCCTCTGCTTGCATGATCCATTCATATGCCTACCTAAAAGCTTCTTAAATTCACTATTGTATCTGCCTCCACCACCATCCCTGGCAGCACATTACAGGCACCCATCCTATGCTATCTATGCCTCTCATAATTGTATAGGCTTCTGTCAGGTCTCCCTTCATCCTCCAATGCTCCAGAGAAAATAATCCAGGTTTGTCCATCCTCCCCTTAAAGACAATGCCCTCTAATCCAGGCAGAATCCTGGTAAACGTCTTCTGCACCCTCTCAAACCCTCCGCATCTTTCCTATAATGGGACAACCAGAATGCTTGTTGCTTTCAGTCAATCGGGCTTGGTAGCAGATACTAAGGAGAGGTTTTACAGAATTATGGACTATTTAATCTAATTTAAAGTCCCCGTTGCCATGGAGGGATTTGAAGCCAGAACTTGAATCGTAAATCGAAGTCACTAAGTCACTTGAATGGTAATTTAAATGCTTCACTGTGAAATGAATTTATGTCTGTAGCTATGCAGGTTGAAATGGTGAAGTTTTATGCTGCATTCAGCAGACATTGTGAACCATTTGATTTTGGTCTCTCATTGAATATTATGTCTCACCTGTGATTTATAAATGTCGGCAATAGCTGATGTATTGAGCTGTATTGATAAATGCTCAATCTCGTTCTGCAGCGTTTCAATCTGAAGATCCTTTCTTGCAGACTCAGCTTCGATGTCGGCGATATGCTCGGACTGCTCCGCCAACAGAGATGCACAGTTCTCCTGTGATCCCAAAAACAAACCAGATCAAGTTCTGGGTGAGGGGTGAACTATTTCATCGTTACTTCGTTCACTGCAACTACAGGAAGTTTAAAACTAGATACCCAACTAAAGCATCAACTTAAACTCTATTAATTATTAAAAATTGCAAATAATTAATTGGGGAATTAGCATATCCACAACGGAGATGTGTAACATGTCCAACCTGTCCTTGACTTGAGTTTGTGCAAGTGTCTGACTGGAAATTTATTACCACTGCATTTTTATGGTTAATGTTCCCAGGTAGTTTATAAAATTGCAGTTTATTTCCATAGAACAGTATAGCCCAGGAAAAGGCCCTTCGGCCCACAGTGTCTGTGCTGAACCTGATGCCAAATTAAACTTACCACCCTCTGCCTGCACATGATCCATATCCCTCTAATCCCCGTAATATCCATGTGCTTATCTAATAGCCTCTTAAATACCGTTATCGTAACTGCCTACACCTCTGCACCTGGATAGTGTTCCAGGCACCCACTATCCTCTGTGCATAAAACAGGAACCTGTAGATGATATGTGTATACATCTTTAATTGATAGTGACGATGTCCATGCTAACCACTCCCCCACCAGTTAGTATAATTGTAACCCACACGCCCCTAGCTCCCTTTCTGGTGATCGTGACAGACCACGTACAGCTAGGGCTATATGATGTACGATTAATAAAGTAGTGAAGACCTTAAGGTGTCTGTGTACCTTCTCTACATGGTGTCAGAAGTGGGATATGCGGCAACGTTCCAACAATCCTTTAGCACTGCGGACCGCGCGCTCGGCCAGTCCGTTGCTCTGCGGGTATTCCGGGCTGCTGGTGTAATGACGAAAGTTCCATCCTTCGGCAAAAGCGCGGAACTCGGCACTGGTGAACTGGCTGCCGTTGTCTGACTGCAGGCTGGCCGGGGACCCGAAGGTGGCAAAGTGGCGGCGCAACTTCTCGATGACCGCGGAGGAAGAGAGGGAGTGGAGCTGGTCAACTTCAAACCAGCTGGAGTAAGAGTCTACAAGCACCAGGAAGTGCTTTCTGTGCCATTCAAAGATGTCGGTTGCTAGCGCAGACCAGGGCAGGTCAGCAGCTGGCTGCCGCAGGAGCAGCTGCCGCTGTTGCTGCGGTGCGAGGCTGTTGCAGGTAGGGCACGCGGAGACCCTATCCCAGAAGTAGCGAGGCATGTCAGGCCAGAAGGACTGGCTCTGAGTGATGGAAAGGGTCGCTTCGGTCCCGGGATGGCCACGATGAGCGGTTTTGAAGTATTATTCTCGTAGTGCTGCGGGCACCACCACCTTGTGCCCCTTCACAATCACACCATCACGCAGCACCAACTCGTCACGAACCAAGAAATAAGGCACCGCTGCGGCCGGCAGGGAAGAACGACGGTCTGGCCAACCCTGCTTGATGATCGCGGCCAGCTGTTGTAGCGAAGCGTCAGCCGCTGTGTGCTTGGCCAGGGACTTCAACTGACTGGAGGGCACGAAATTGACGTTTAGGACTATCAGATCGGACGCCTCGTACGGATGTCGGGTTGTGGATGAGAGAGGCGCCCGAGACAGAGTGTCAGTAACAAACATGTCACTTTCACATGCGATAAACCACTGTGAAAGTGAAGCGTTATAGCTGGAGCATCATGTGCTGTAGCTGGGAGAAGGCCATGGGTATCGGCTTGTTGAGGAAATTACAGGTTTTCCCCAACGCCGGGCACACATTGGAACGGTGTGAAACAAAGTTACAATTCGGACATCGTTGAGGCGGTCTGAAGCCCGTCGCAGGGCTTGCCCTCTGTCGCCGGGGAGCATTGAGACTGGCTGCGTGGACCACAGGATCAGGTACAGCGGAGGAGACAGCCTCAGCTAAACGAGAGGCATGCAACGCCTCATTAAATGTCAGATCAGGCTTACGCAGCAGCTCAGAGCGCAGCTTATCATCCCGAAGACCAAAGACCAAGATGTCACAGGTCAAAGTATCAGGGGTCAGGACATGCAGGTCACATCGGTGAGCCAGTTGGCGCAGCGCGGCCACGAAATTGTCAATAGATTCCCCGGGGTTTTGGCATCGGGAGAACAGTTTGAAACGCTCTAAGATGTGGTTAGTGGGAAGGTTACACATCGCCGTAAATTTAGCAAGCAGACATACCGGGTCCTGGATACTCTCGCCCTGTCCATAGATGAATGACTCCGATCGCTTAAGCGCTTCGGGACCAGCTAGATTCAGCAGAAGGGAAGCCTTGACCGCGGGGGCCACAGCAGGGTGAGCGATTGTAACATAATGCTCAAAGTCACGTCAGAACACACTCCAGCGATGAGTGATGTCTGCATCAAAGACTAGGATGTCAGGTTTACGACAGGCAGAAGCCATCAAGGCACAGGGAGGGGTACTGGGACTAAGAAAATAAAACGCGATAGACTGGTGACGCAGGAAGAAGCACTATCGCGACCCAGTGCTTTGCCCGTTCCTCTGGGGTCACCCCCCCCCCCCCCCTCGTCCTTCCCCTGTCCGCCTCCTGTCCGCGGTCCCGCTTTCTCCGGCTTCCTCGCCCTTCTCTTCGCCGTCCCCCCCGATGCCTTCGTCGCCCAGGGGTTCTCCTGTCCGTAGCCCCCACCATGCCCCGGCGTCGTCCCCGCTTGTTCCCGTCGGGGAAGGAGGTGATGGCGAGGTGCGGACCCGGTCTGGTCGCCTGGTCAGGCCGCCGGTCCGTTACGGCGATTACGTGTGATCCTGTATTCCTGTGCTTTACTGTTTGCATTTACCCTAGCGCATGAGACATGGTCGCCCTGTCACTCACTGTTTGTTTTGGTAGAGGAAGGATGTAGATGATATGTGTATACACCTTTAATTGATAGTGACGATGTCCATGCTAACCACTCCCCCACCAGTTAGTATAATTGTAACCCACACGCCCCTAGTTCTCTCTCTGGTGATCGTGACAGACCACGTACAGCTAGGGCTATATGATGTATGATTAATAAAGTAGTGAAGACCTTAAGGTGTCTGTGTACCTTCTCAACAGAACCCCCTCCCCCTTACCCCCACAGTGGGACACTCCACACAGACAGTGTCTGAGGTCAGGAATCCAGCTGAACTTGCAGTCTAAATCTCTTGTTCCTGCATTCACACCAAAATCGTGTCATGTACAATTATGACATTCATAAGAACCTTGGACAGGTACATGGATAGGAAAGGTTTTGGGGTATATAGGCCAGGTGCAGGCAAGCTTGGTTAGGCAACTAGTTCAGCATGGACGAGTTGGGCCGAAGGACCTGTTTCCATGCTGTATAGCTCCGTGATTGTAAGACTTACCGGTAATTCCCTAACATGAGATGCCTGCAACGTTATCAGCATGAACATGACCCCTTTTGTCCAAGGATATAAATTCTAGCACTACATTCCCATATGTGCCTTGTTTTTGGCCCTTTGTAACTTTGGAGCCAATGTAACAAGTTCCTCAATCTTCTTGAGATTTAACTAACGGCTGTGATTACCTTTGCATGCATCATGGTAATGTGCAAAGGAAGATTCTCTTTGGAAATTCCCTTGAAATGTTCATTGCTCCAGTCTGTTTGTATCGAGCTTGGGACCGCTGGGAATCCCACGTGGGACAGTATTGATAAATCTGTGGCTGTGGACAACATGACTGTTGTAAAAGAGAAAACACATTAAATAATTAATTGGAACATATTGTTGTTTCTAAAAATTATCCCGTACAGTTGGAGGTTCTTGGGGTTTTGCGCAGTTCATTTTGAACAAGACAAACAGCAGCTCCAGCACCAGTTTTATTTCAGTTTGAGGGGTTCCAGTTAGACCTTCTAATTCTTACCTTTCACCCTGGATGGCACGGGCGGAATTCATATTCAGAACATTGAACCTTGTGTCCCGACACTTCACATCACTTTGCAACATTAATCACAAGGCTCTCTCACATTGGAACTCTCTCATTCTTTGGCTTCAATTTCAAACGCCTCTCCCGTGGACGTGCAGCTAAAACATCTCCACATTAAAGACCGTCTATTCTTCAATAATGGGGTTTGCCTGCCAAGTTTGGTTTCCAGTTGAGCCACGTCAGATCTGTTCTTTGCCCATTGAAATTGGCCCACCTCCAACATTGTTTTTTTTTTCCATAGAGTGTTCTAGCTCCTTTTCTATAGCTGTTCTAAACAATAGCATGATCCATATTCAGTAAATGGTCCCCCACTGGCACTTGCTTCACCTTTCCTGGATCATTTTCTAGAACTAAATCCAATAATGGCACCTTCAAAGGACCAGAACCACTCAGATCAGGGAACTCCTCCCCGACCTACCACCTCATGTTATTGCTATTCCAGTCTGTATATATATGGTGTCAATTTAGCCTATGTATTATTCACATCTCTGCAACTTTCCTGAAAATTTGCTACTCTGTTTCCTTCCCACTAATCGGCAGTCTACCAAAAATTCATAATCATGTTTCCACATTCTTTCTTCCAAGCAGATAGATTGTCCTTGATCATTCGAGGACACGATCCCTCTTCAGCATTCTATTCAAGCTGCTTCATGGGAAGAATTTATCAAAAGAGGCACAAGAGATTCAGATTCATATTATTCAGATTCAGATTCAGATTATTATTCAGTGTATTGTCATTTTCACCAGGTTGCTGTTAAATTACTTGTTCACATGAAGCTCACAAAGGTATACACAGTAATGATAAATACAATTGACGATACAAATTAATGATAAATAATTCTGAAAGTGCAAGAAAATTCTGAAGTGCAGTCAAACATAGAACAGTGCAGCACAGGAATTGTCAATCTACACAATGTCTGTACCAAAAACGATGCGGTTAAACTTATCTCCTCTGCCTGCTCATGATTCATATCCGTCCATTACCTGTATAACCTTGTGCCTATCTAAAAGTCTCTTAAACACCACTATCGTAACTGCCCCCACCAACAGTCTAGTCACACATCACCCTTTGTGTTAAACCTTGCTCTGCACATCTCCTTGAAACTTTCCCATCCCACCTTAAACCTATAGTCTTTGACTTTTTTCCTACTGGAAAAAGGGCTCTGATTGTCTACCCTATCTATACCTGTAATGGGCTGATCAAGACTGGACACAATACTACAAATGTGGCCTAACCAAAGTCACAGAATAACCAAAAGAAGTAGAGTTAAGAGTAAGAGTATGTGGTAGCATCACCAGGAAGGAATCATGAGAGAGGTGACTGCTTTAGAGTCTGATAGCAGTGGGGAAGAAGTTATTCTTAACTCTGGACATCCAGGCTTTCAAGTTCCTGTATCTTCATCGTATACATTATAAATATCATTCTAGGATTCACCATTTGCTTTATTCCAATTACACTATATAATGTGCAGCAAAACATAAAGTTTTGGAGTAACTCAGTAGGTCAGGCAGCATCAATTTTCAGTCTGAAGAAATGTCCCGACCCAAAACGTCACCTATCCATTTCATCCATAGATGCTGCCCGACCGTTGAGTTCCTCCAGCACTTAGTGTTTTGCTCAAGATTCCGGCGTTTGCAGTTCCTTGTGTCGACACCATATAATATGATTTGTAAACTTCTCTGTACTCCGACGTAAGGATGTACCATGAGCTCTCAGTCTCAGGTTTGAACTCTTGCCTGGAATGCAATGTTCAGACTGGTCACTCTATCCTCAGTCTGATTGCGGCTTCTTGTTTCTTACCAACTTGTGACAACTGTTTTTGGCACTGTTGGTCAAATTTAGATTGACGTCCACACAAATCTTGTTCTTTGGATAATTACTGCAACCAAAGACATCTATCACATTCATCTGAACTGAGGAAGATTTTCTATTCAGAGTTGAAAGATTGAGGCAATGTCCTGGTCCACCAATATATTCTCTCTCCCTCTCACGTAACAGGGTGAAATCTCATAACCATGACTGACAGGTGTGCACTTTGCATTGGCATTGATAATATCATTTAAAGAGAAAAATCTCCCAAACTCTTACCAGCGGGCAGACCACCGTCTGTAGGAGGGTTTAGCATTATCCTTTTACCCTGAAAAAAAACAGAACATTCTCAGTGTGATCAATTCCAATTCCAACTTTCCTACTAATCTGAAGAAAAATATGAAGAACTATACTGTCACGTGACCACTGGACCTGAATCGTGGAAATCCATGATCCAATAGAACCATGGAAGCACCTTCACCAGAAGGACTACCCTCCCCCCCCCCCCCCCCCCCCCCTTCTCCTGGACACTCAGGGACAGTCGGTGATGGCCCTATAGATGATGCCCACATAGTGAGAAAAAAAAATCGATATCTTTCCACCAACTAACACCCTGTGTTTAGAAAAAGTATTAATCTTAGTTGCCTGGATTTATCAATGATCCCTTGACTGGAATTTGAGACAGATGGTGAAAACAAATAATGAGTCCTCGCATTCGAGGAATTTTGATGTTATAAAGAAGTAGGAAATAAGGCATTATCTCAAGGAGCTTAGAAACATGGTTAATGGATGCACAGAGCATAGAAAGGAACAGCACGATATCTGCGCCAGCCATAATGTCCAATGAAACAAATCCCATAGTCTATAGCCCTTCCGTTCCCTGCCCATTCTGATCCTTTTCACTAAGCCAATTATGTATCCAATTGGTTACCTTATCCTGGATTTCACTTGATCTAACCTGGCATGTGGGACCTTATCAAAGGCCTCACTAAAGTCCAAGAAGACAACTTCTACTGCCCTGCATTTGTCAGTTCCCTTCAAACAAATTTGTGAGATGCGATTTCGATGCATAAAGCCATGCTAACTATTCCTAACTAGTCCTCATCTTGGGGTGGTGATGGTGGATGAAGATAAGATAGTACATTTTAGACACTTTTGGATAGACACATGGATATGTAGGGAATGGAGGGATATGGATTATGTGCAGACATTTAAAAGTTCGCATTATGTTCAGCACACACATTGAGGGTCAACGGGCCTGTTCTTGTGCCGTCCATGTTCTATGCAACCATTTTCATGCACTCTGCAATAAATATATTACATTATTCATTAACAGTTGGTAGTTAAGAGTCAACCACATCGCTATGGTCACATACAGGCTAGACCTGGTGAGGGTAAGTTTCCTTCCCCGAAGTACCTTTGTGAACCAGTTGGGTTATTTAACAATTATCCTGCCATAGCATTGGTCACTCCACTTTTTATATTTCAAATTTATATATTAAAATTTTAAATAGCCTTTTTTGCCAAGTGGGACTTGAACTTATTGCTCCGAATCAGTGGCCTGGGACTCTGGCTGCTGGTCCAGTAACAAGGCCACTGACTGCTTTAACTAGTGAACAATGGATGCTGTTTAGCAGAGGGAAAATGCCATAAGGAGAAAAAGATAATATGATTATTGGAGTGTCATGGGTAAAACGCAGGCAAATCAGACGTGTAGATGAGCATTTTGGTTGACATGGATGAGTTGGGGCCGAAGGGTCCATTTCCATCTGTATGACTCATGGTAGGCTTACCTTCCTTACAGAAATTGAACCTTCAGGTTTCTTGGTGCCTTTACGAATGGCCTTAATCTGCAACACATCACATTTCTTCACAGTGGTCTTTTCTGGTGGGTGTTCCCTTTTTTGGAGTTCCAAAAATCCCTTCATCTTTGCAACGATCAGCAGTCTTTTCTTCCCCAGCTGCAGAGTAATTTACCCCGAAACAATGGTGAACCTGCAAAAAAGCCAGCAGACCCTCAATGATTCAATGATACTAAATTGCCACATGTACCTAGGTACAGTGAAATGCTTTGTTTTTCATACAACCCAGTAAAACCGTGCAGCAGACCTCACCTAAGCAGTACACAAGAGTTGCCACGTTTCTGGTGCTGACAAAGTTACAAAAAGTTAATCGAAGTTTTATCCTTTGCTCACAGCGGTGAACCGGTCCTGCCGTTCAACGTGGCACCAGGTGGCCTCCAGCCAGGTCCCTGGACATTATTTAAAAAAAATAAGAGCCAAATATTACCATCTGTAGGAAATGTTAATTTCTGAGGTAGAAAATTGTAGATTCAAATCTTTTCTTGGAGACTTTGGCACTGGTGCAGTACCAAGCAAGTGTTGCTTTGTCAGAAGCGGTCTTTAGAGAGGTGAGAAACAAGTATGGATGGGGCACACCTGTATGTATTGAGGATGTGGGTTTGTGAACATTAGAAGTGCACTTCACATGCCCTTCCAATAGTGGTCATTCCTTGCATATACGCATCTATCTTCTGAATGAGACAATAGACTTAACTCCCTCTTTCCAGTCAACTGGTGTAGAACAGAGACAAAAGGAACTGCAGATGCTGGAATCCTGAGCAAAAGAAAAACACATTGCGGAACAAACACGCTGGGTCAAACAGCATCCGTGGGTAGAAAAGGAATGGTTGACATTTCGGATCAACACTGTGTATCAGGCTGGAAAATCATGCAAGATCTTATCTTCCTCCAGCAGTTTGCTTTTTCTCTCAAGTGGTGTAGAGGATGCATGGCACTACTTTGAGGAACATCGGGGAAGCTCTCCCAGAAAATGGCCAATCACCATGATTAAAACAATGGAGATGATATGACCATGGTCCATTCTTGTGTGGGTTTTGCCATGTTCAATCTTGCAGCTGCCCTCCCTACTGCACCAATAACAATTCAGAAATACCTTTTTGGCCACAGAATGCTAGGAAAAATGTAGAACTATAAGAACTACATGGGAGGTTGTGTCTTATGCATTTGATTGAGTTTTTAGAAGAAGGTTGATGAGGGCAAGGCCATTGATGTCGTCTGTGGATTTCAGCAAGGTCTTTGGTAAGGTTCTGCATGGCAGGCTGTGCTGGAAGGTTAGATTGCAGTAAATCTAGGGAGAGGTAGCAAACAGGGTACAGAATTAGGTTGATAGAAAGAACGAAAGGGTGGTGGTGGTGGAATTGCAGACTGGAGACCTCTGACCAGTGGTGTGCCTCATGGATCGGTGCAGGGCACATTGCTGTTTGTGATTTATATCAACAATGTGGATGAGAATGCACAAGGCATAATTGGCAAGTTTGCAGATGACACTCTGAAGTAGTTGGTATCGCAGTGAAGATGGTTATCAAAAATTAACAATGTACAATCAAGATCTTGATCAGTTGAGTAAATGGGCTGTGGAATGGCTAATGGAGTTTAATACACATAAGTGGAAGATGTTGCACTTTCAGAATTCAGAGCAGGATGGGACTTTCAAAATAAACTGCAAGGCCCAAGGATCTAGGTTTTTGGTGCATTGGCTTTCATCAGTCAGGGTATTGAGCATAGAAGTTGGGATTTTATGTTAATTATACATAATATTGGTGTAGACAAAACTGCTTGAGAAACTCAGCGGGTCAGGCAGCATCTAAGGAGTGAAGGATGTTGCTGTAGCAACACCTGGTGGTGGCTCTGTGTAATCGAACCCTCATGATTGGCTGGAGAAGTGACATGAGCGCGGGTGTTTTATGAGCGGGCTTTTCGCCAAAGATGCTTTTCGCTGTAACGGTCATTCTAGCGCCACGCGTGTAGAACCAACATCATTTTATCTGGCTGTCTTTAGCGACTTGGGTAAATTCTTTATTTTCATTCCCGAAATAAAGAATTTTTGCATACCCACCGTCTCGACTCGCCAAACT
The DNA here is from genome assembly GCA_035221665.1 of Okamejei kenojei. Classification (NCBI taxonomy): domain Eukaryota; kingdom Metazoa; phylum Chordata; class Chondrichthyes; order Rajiformes; family Rajidae; genus Okamejei; species Okamejei kenojei. Next base: position 13,714,244 of record CM069162.1, read on the forward strand.
GCCCCACCCGCTGAGTTTCTCCAGCTCTTTTGTCTACCTTCGATTTTTCCAGCATCTGCAATTCTTTCTTAAACATAACATTGGTGAGATCGTATTTGGCGTATTGTATTCAGTTTTGGTCACCCTGACATACGATTATGCTGGATTTGATTTGTCAGGACAGGGATTGCAGGGAGGATTTACGAAAATGTTGCCAGAACTCGAAGACTTGTACTATAGGGACAGGTTGGGCAGGCTAGGACTTTATTCATAGGAGTGCAGAGGCTGAGGAATGACCATACAGAGGTGTATAAAATAATGAGGGGAATAAATAGGGTGAATCCACAGAATCTCCTCCCAGGGGTAGGTGAATTATGAACCAGAGGGCATAGGTTTAAAGTGAGAGGGTTAAGATTTAATAAGAACCCAAGGGGCAATTTTTTTCACACCAGTTGACTGGAAAGAGGGAGTTAAGTCTATTGTCTCATTCAGAAGATAGATGAGGGTGGTGGGTATATGGAATGAGCTGGTAGAGGAGGTATACATAATAGTACTTAAAAGAACCGTGGGCAGGCACAACAGGTGTGGACGTATATATCTGGGAGACCAAACGCAGGCTCAACCATCGTTTTGCTGGACACCTTCACTCAGCCACCTAGGCCCACACAATCCCCCGTTTGCCCTCCCATTGTCACAACCCAGCGGCATGAATATTGATTTTCCTCATTCCAAGTAACGCTTTTTTTTCTCCCCCCCCCCCCCTCCTCCCTCCCCAACCCAGCTCTCCGACTAGTCCCACTCTCCTCCCGATCAATTTACTGACGGTGTGCCTCGTTGTCACCTTCCCCTTGTCCATGAACCATACATTTCCCTCGATTCATTAAAACTGCTTTGATCCGTCGTTTCCACACCTAACCCCTCCGTGTCTCTATGTCCCCCTGAAGAGGGGCCTCGGCCCCAAACACCAGCCGGATCCCCTCTCTCCGGGGATGAGCCTGTTGCGGCCGCCTTACATGAAACGTAGAGTGGGCTATGAGCATGGCGGGCGCGGTCAAGCGGGCCAGGCGAGGCGGTTGCTGAGGGCCGAAGGGCCGGTCCCCGCGCTGCGTCACTGACTACGGTTCTCAATGCCGAAGGGGGAGATTTTGTGACCTCCGTCCAATATTAAGGCGTCTCGATGCCTGCCCCTTTAATGCCGATGTACTCGCTGGCCCCGCCCCGCCCCGCCTGATGGGCACAGCGGCCGGCCAATCGGAACCCAGGGATTAGGGGGGGCGGGGCCCACTGGCGGGGACGCGGACCAATCGGAGCGGCAGGGGTCAAGGCAGCGGGCTTCCGGTTCTGCCCACGGACCCGGCGTCACAAAGGAAACCGCAGCGACGCGCGGTTACCCGGCAACGGCAGGTGTACAGGTGGGCCCCGGGTGTACAGGTGGGCCCCGGGTGTACAGGTGGGCCCCGGGTGTACAGGTGGGCCCCACAGGTGGGCCCCCGGGTGTACAGGTGGGCCCCGGGTGTACAGGTGGGCCCGTGTGTACAGGTGGGCCCCGGGTGTACAGGTGGGCCCCGTGTGTACAGGTGGGCCCCCGGGTGTACAGGTGGGCCCCGGGTGTACAGGTGGGCCCCCGTGTGTACAGGTGGGCCCGTGTGTACAGGTGGGCCCCGTGTGTACAGGTGGGCCGTGTGTACAGGTGGGCCCCCGTGTGTACAGGCCTGTGTGTACAGGTGGCCCCGGTGTACAGGTGGGCCCCGTGTGTACAGGTGGGCCCCGTGTGTACAGGTGGGCCCGTGTGTACAGGTGGGGTTGGTACAGGCCCCCCGGTGTACAGGCGGCCCCGGGTGTACAGGCGGGCCCCGGGTGACAGGCCCCCGGGTGTACAGGTGGGCCCACAGGTGGGGCCCCGTGTACAGGTGGCCCGGGTGTACAGGTGGGCCCGGGTGTACAGGTGGGCCCGGTGTACAGGTGGCCCCCCCCGGTGTACAGGTGGGCCCAGGTGGTACAGGTGGGCCCGTGTGTACAGGTGGGCCCCCAGGTGTACAGGTGGGCCCCGGGTGTACAGGTGGGCCCGTGTGTACAGGTGGGCCCCCGGGTGTACAGGTGGGCCCAGGTGTACAGGTGGGCCCCCGGGTGTACAGGTGGGCCCGTGTGTACAGGTGGGCCCGTGTGTACAGGTGGGCCCCCGGGTGTACAGGTGGGCCCGTGTGTACAGGTGGGCCCCAGGTGTACAGGTGCGCCATGTGTACAGGTGGGCCCCCGGGTTGTACAGGTGGGCCCCCGGGTGTACAGGTGGGCCCAGGTGTACAGGTGGGCCCCAGGTGTACAGGTGGGCCCCCGTGTGTACAGGTGGGCCCCAGGTGTACAGGTGGGCCCCAGGTGTACAGGTGGGCCCGTGTGTACAGGTGGGCCCCCGGGTGTACAGGTGGGCCCAGGTGTACAGGCGGGCCCCCGGGTGTACAGGCGGGCCCCCAGGTGTACAGGCGGACCCCAGGTGTACCCCAGGTGTACATGTGGACCCAGGTGTACAGGCGGGCCCCCGGGTGTACAGGCGGGCCCCCGGGTGTACAGGCGGGCCCCCGGGTGTACAGGAGGACCCCAGGGTGTACAGGCGGACCCCAGGTGTACAGGTGGACCCCAGGTGTACAGGTGGACCCCAGGTGTACAGACGGACCCCAGGTGTACAGACGGACCCCCGGGGTACAGACGGACCTCCGGGTTTACAGCCGGACCCCCGGGTGTACAACTGGACCCCCGGGTGTACAGCCGGACCCCCAGGTGTGCAGACGGACCCCCGGGTGTGCAGACGGACCCCCGGGTGTACAGACGGACCTCCGGCTGTACAGACGGACCCCAGGTGTACAGACGGACCTCAGGATTTACAAGGGGACCTCCATGTGTACAGGAGGACCTCCAGGTGTACAGGCGGACCTCCAGGTGTACAGGTGGACCTCCGGGTGTCCATGTTGACCTCCGGGTGTGCAGGTGAACCTCCAGGTGTGCAGGTGGACGTTTAGGTGTACAGGTGGACGTTTAGGTGTACAGGTTGACCTATGCCTCCAGGTGTACAAGTTAACCACAGGTGTACAGGTTTATCTCCAAATGTATAGGTTTGACCTCCAGGTCTACAGGTGGACCACTAGGTGTAGATGTGGATCTCTCGGTGTACAGATGGACTCTATATGTATGGGTTGACCTTCAGATGTACAGGTTTGACCTCTAGGTGTACTGGTGGACCTCCAGGTTTACAGGTGAACCTCCAGGTGTACATGTGGACCTCTAGGTGTACAGATGGACCACTAGGGTTACAGTTGACCTATGGATGTACAGGTGTGACCTCCAGATGTACAGGTGGACCTCCAAGTGTACATGTTAACCTCCAGGTGTTCAGGTGGGCACTCCAGATGTTTGGGTTAACGTGGGCACTCCAGACAGAGCTGTACTGGCATGCAGCATCCACTGAGCCCATGGATGGAGTGTCACCTTAGTCCTTGTGTGTCTAGGAACCTTGTCGGCCACTGACTGAGAAACCTCATTGGTCTTAGTCATGGTGATCCTTCTCCCAACTCATTGAGCTTTTTATTATTTTCTAGAATGTGGACATTGTTGGGAAGGCCTGTGGTTATTGCCCGTCCCAAATGGGTCTTCAGAAGGTGGAAGTGAGTTACCTTTTTTAATCTCTCCAGTTCTTCTGCTGCATTTATAAAATTATGAGAGGCATAGATTAGGTAGACAGTCACAACTTTTTTCCCAGGGTGGCAATGCAAAGACTAGAGGACATAGTTTATTAGCGAAGAACAAGGCCTAAGGAATGGTGGGGGAAGAGTGATCACATGCAGGCAGAGCTGATTAGGCAGCATGTTTGTCACAGACATTGCGGACTGAAGAGCATCTTCCAGTGCTGTACTGTTCTGATCTACATTTGAAATTTCATCTGAAATAAAATGGACACAAAAAGTATAACCCAATGAGAGCAAAATGGTGGAAGCATAATTTAGTTTGTTGAAATAAATGATATAACAAAACAAAATATGTTTTGCTGTGCTTTTTATTAACCTCCACATTTTTAAGCCGTTTTCAAGGTTCTGTCAGGAAAAGTGTGAGAGCGAAATTGCCAGTTTGAACAAAATGTTTTTGCCTGAAATTGTGGTCGTTTGAACATAAATCTGCGTACTGGAAGCACAATCTTCCCAGTGCTACCCGTGTTTGTATTAGAGGTGGGACATCACTGTTGGTTCATCTAACCTCCATTCTTGATATAAATTATGACTTTCATATCACCTATTGACAACAGGAGACCATTCAATCCCCATGTTGCAATTAGTATAATACCTAATGCCTAGATAACAAGAAATTAGGTAGTCGGACACTTTGTCAATGGTTTTGAGTCTGAAGAAGGGTCTCGACCCAAAACCTCACCCATTCCTTCTCTGCAGAGATGCTGCCTGTCCCGCTGAGTTACTCCAGCTTTTTGTGTCTATTGGCAATGGTAGTGCTGGGTGTTGGAGATAACCAAACTTGTTCTTTAAATTAGTGCAAAGTGATCTTTTGTCTCCACCTGAGATCTAACCTCACCTGAGTGCATGCTGTACCTGCTGCATCACTCAGCACTGAACTCGGGTTACTGTGTTCGGGTTTCTACATTGGATTCGAGTCCACAACTCTTTAACCCAGGTGAGAGCATCTGTCACAGCAGATTGCAGATGCATTAGAACGGATGGTTTGCTTTTAGATCAACGCCACTGAATAGCCAATCGTGACACGGGACTCGCTTCATTCTTTAGCTAAAACCCAGAACATCAGAATAACTGAGGCAAAGCCAGTGGTCCTGTGGGCGGTTCAGTTGGGAGTCAGGAATGGGTCAGTGTGGAGGCACGGGGAGAGGGACGGTTAGTGTGGAGGGGTCAGGAGGAGAGAGGGAGGATCAGTGTGGAATGGGGAAGGGTCAGGAGTGAGGGTCAGTGTGGAGTGAGTGAGTGAGGGTCATCATAGAGGGAGGGGGTTCTGTCTGGAGGAGTCAGTTGGAAGGAGAGGGGGTCAGTTTGGATGGAGGGAGGGACAGTGGGAGTGATGGGGTCCCAGGTCTCCGCCGAGGTCCCCCCGCGGTCCCCGTGGGTTCCAGGGGCAGACGTTCGGCGGCCGGTCTGTGACGCGGGGAAACGGGCTCCGAATGGTGGCGGCTTTGGAAATCAACGGCAGCGGAGCCGGAGCCGCACACCCCGGCCATGCCCAGCCCCGGGCTCTCCGCCCGCTCCTGCCTGCGCCTCTCTCTCCTCCTGCTCTTTCTGGGCACAGACGCCCCCGACCTCGACCAGCAAGGTGAGCGGACCGGGAACCGGGTGACTGGGCGCCCGCCGCCCCTTGATCTCCTGGAGAGGGTCCCGGCCCCTTCCTCCCTACCCCCCCCCCCCCCCCCGGCTCAGCTCCGCCCGGCTGCCCTAGTCTGCTCTCCGCTCGGTGAATGGACTGGAACTGGGACTGGGCTGACTGCCCCGGGTTTCATTCTTGCGAAGAGCCGACCCGAGGAAACAGACTCGGCAGACTGGTGGGGTGTGGAGTTTCTAGAGTCATAAAGTAATACAGCGTGGAAACAGGCCCCCTCGGCCCAACTTGCCCATACCGGCCAACATGTCCCATCTACACTAGTCTCACCTGCCTGCGCTTGGTCCATATCCCTCAAAACCCTGTCCTATCCATGTACCCGTCTAACTGTTTCTTAAATGATGGGATAGTCCCAGCCTCAACTACCTCGCCTGGCAGCTTGTTCCTTACACCCACCACCCTTTGTGTGAAAAAGTTGCCGCTCTGGATTCCTATTAAAACTTCCTCTCTTCACCTTGAACCTATGTCCTCTGGTCTGGGCAAGAGACTCTTTCATTCATCGAGTTACACAGCATGGTAACAGGCCCTTTGGCACAACCTATCCATGTTGACCAAGATACCCCATCTATTCTAGTCTCACTCGCACCTGGTCCACATCCCTCTAAACCTTTCCTACACATGTCCAACTGTTTCTTGAATGTTGTCATAAGTACCTGCCTCAAACACCTCCTGTGGCAGCTCGTTCCATATACCCACCATCCTCTGTGTTGAAAAAGTTGTTCCTCTGGTTCATATTAATTCTTTCCCCTCTCGCCTTAAGCCTATGCACTCTGGTTCTTATTTTCCCTTCTCTGGGTAAAAGACTGTACATCTTCCCTATCTATTTACCTCATGATTATGATTTTGCACACCTCCGTATGATCACACCACAGCCTCCTGTCCTCCAAGGAATAATGTTCTAGCTTGCCCAACCTTTCCCCTCTAGCTCAGGCCTTCGTACCACGGCAATATTCTCATAAACCCTTTCTCCATCTCTTTCCAGCTTAATGACATTGTTCCTATAGCACGGTGAGCAAAACCCAAACACAATACTCCAGTGTGGCCTCATCACCTTTTCTATAGTCATTTACAGGATGTGAGTGTTGTTGGCAAGGCCTGCAATCAATTCCCATTTGCCTTTGAAGTGAACCTTATTCTTGAAATGCTGCAGAGAAAGAAATGTTGAGTTCATTGTTTGTATACTCATGAAGGTTTATGTGCAGTAGTGTGGTTTAGTTTAGTTTAGTTCAGAGATATAGCATGGAAACAGGCCCTTCAGCCCACTGAGTCTGCGCCAACCAACAACTGTACACTAGTTCCTTCCTACACCAGAGGGACAATTTACAGAAGCCAATTAACACTATAAACCTGCACATCTTTGGAGTGTGTGAGGAAACTAGAGCAACCGGAGAAAACCCACGCAGTCACAGGGAAAGCGAGCAAACTGTACGGACAGCACCCGAGGTCAGGATCATATCCAGGTCCCTGGCACTGTGCCGCCCTTCATTTCTTGTAAAGCTACAAAACTTGTTACGCAGAGAGTGCAATTAATTAAATTTAAATGCTTGCGGAGAATTTAAACATTAATGAGGCATATATTAAAAAACGCAGCGATATGTTTTGCATGTGCGAAGCATATGAATATTGTCGTTGTAATATGTTTGCTGCAATGTGTCCTAAGTGGGTGCCAGAGAAATGAAAGTCTTCTGTCTGGTGGAACTGTACGAGTAATGTGGGGTATTCTGATAAGGTTTACAGGTTTGCACAATTGCGGGAATGAAAATCTAATTACACTAGCTTTGTTTTACAGATCCGTACCAGAATGAATGCAATTACAGGAAGATTTTTTGCCACGAGAAAGCGAATTGTAGGCTGGACGAGGTGACCCAGTTATTTTACTGTCAATGTCTGCCTGGATATACTGGTGATGGAATCAACAACTGCCAGGGTAAGTCTCTTAGTTTATAAAACAAGAAAAGGCCCTTTGGCCCACAATGTCCATCCCGAACATAATATAATGATCTATATTCCCTCCATTCTCCGCGTAACACGTGTGTATCTAAAAGTCTCTTGAACACCACTATTGTATCTGCCTCCTTCACCACCACCCTTGGCAGTGCATCCCAAGAACCCATCACTCTCTCACACAAAACTTGTCCTTTAAACGTTCCTCCTCTGACCTTATTGCTATTCCCTTTAGTTTTTGTAATTACGCCCTGGGGGAAAAAGGTTCTGATTGTCTACCCTATCTATGCCTCTCATAATTATATATGTTTTTATCAGGTCTCGTCAACCTTCTATGCTTCAAAAAAAAAAAAAACCATTGGTCCAACCCCTCCTCATAGTTAATGCCCTCCAATCCAACGTCGTGGCCTCTCCTGAAAGCTCCTCATCCCTCCTCCTATCGTTTCATATCGGATCATATCGTAATGGGGTGACCAGAACTGTACGCAATACTCTAAATGAAACCAAGCAGAGCATAATCCTTCTGTACCACGCAATCGACTTGCATTGCCACTTTCAGGACAAAATTACAGTTTCAGTTTAGTTTATTGTCACGTGTACCGAGGTTTAGTGAAAAGCTTTTTGGTGCATGCTAACCAGTCAGTAGAAAGACAATACATGATTAGATTCAGTCTGAAGAAGGGTCTCGACCCGAAACGTCGCCTATCTCCTTCGCTCCTTAGATGCTGCTGCACCCGCTGAGTTTCTCCAGCCTTTTGTGTACCCTCGATTCTCCAGCATCTGCAGTTCCTTCTTTAACACATGATTAGAATCAATCAATTTACAGTGTATAGATACATGATAAGGGAATAAAGTTTAGTGCAAGGTAAAGCCAGCAAGGTCCGGTCACTAATGAGGTAGATTGTAGTTCACCACTGCTCTTCTGTCATGGTAGGATGATTCTTCCCAGATAACAGCTGGGAAGAAACTGTCCCTGAATCTGGTGGTGTGTGTTTTCACACTTCTATATCTTTTGTCTGATGGGAGAAGAGGGAGTGGTCAGGGTGCGACTTGTCTTTGAGTATGCTGCTGGCCTTGCCGAGGCAGCGTGAGGCATCAATGGAATCAATAGAAGGGAGGTTGGTGTGGTTTAGTCAATTAATTAGTCAATTAAAAAAACTAAACTCTTCTTGGTCTGTGACAAAGGAAATAAATAATGGTGGAATCAGAATCTATTGGTGTGGGGAGTCTGAAAGAAAAAAACGGAACATACTGGGGATATACAGCAGGGAGGCAGTATCTATGGAGCTACAAAAAGGTCAAGGTTCAGGTCGATAAAATTTCACCAGAATTAGGAATACTTGGAAATAAAAAAAGACTTGTGTTGCAGAGAGGTATTGGCGTTAGGGCAGAGAGGGGAAGGCACTTGATTACGGGTGGTGGTGGTGCTGACAGTTGCAGGGGGAGAAGGTAGGACTGGAGCAGCAAAGGAACTGAGTGCTGGCAACGAAGCTCTGGACTGGAGATTATCATCTGAAATGGGGGATGAAAATCCATCTTCCAATTTGGTGCTTTACCCTAAATGTTCCATCTTCTTGAACGTCAAGGAAACTTCATCTTCTTCTTGCGTATGGCGCGCACAGCCTAAAGTTGTAGGTCAACTTGTTCTATTTGCTCTTTTGTCTGTGCACGCCGGGTTGATTGCATTAGTCGAAACAGGGTGGACCATGTGGTTGCAATCTCCCACCCCGCCAAGGAAACTGAAACCCATCAGATAAGTTGGTCCAATCTTTGAGTTTGGCGAGAAAAGTATTTGCACTGAGATACCTTTCAACTTGAATGCCTTTAACCTGCGTGCATCTCTTCACTTTTAATCTATTCTTCCAAATCTGAAGCTAGCCTGGGAAAGTTGTTGTGGTGGCGCTGGTACTGAGATATTTTGTGCATTGACCACCTTGCATCCACACCAAGCATTTATGGATCCACACCAGCCCCTGTGGGCTAAAGAAAGATTTGTACAGAGGCTTTCGTGACTTCTGGATGTTATTGTTGGAGACTTGCGAGACTGCGGATGTTGGAATCTAGGGCAAAAATCAAACTGCTGGTGGCACTCGGTGTGTCTGGCAACATATATAAGTTGTTACAATTGAAACTGGGTTGTGACATGAGAATCAAGTGTGTGACAAAGTGAAGTCATGTTATCTAGAGAGCGGGAACAGATGCAGAATGAGAACTATTGAAAGAGAACTACCACGCAAAGTGCTGTCTCCGTTCTTTATCTTGGACAAGGACTTCATGGACACAAAACGTTACAGGGATGAGTATTTTGGTCACAGCTCTGTGGGCTGTTGTCTACCCCTCCAGTGGGAGGTTCAAGGTTCAAAAGTGTTTAATTAACATATGCACCGGGCCAAGAGCAATATATAAACATACAGGAACAATATATAAACAGATTGGATGTAAATGTAGACGGGTTGATTGACCCAAGGTTGAGGCAGTCAGGAACAGTGAGGAAGGCTGTCAACATATGCAGCAGTATACAGATCAGCTGCAGAAATAGGCAGAGAAATGGCACGTAGAGTTTAATCTGAGCAAGTGTGAGGTGTTGCACTTAGGGAGGTCTAATGTAAGGGGGAAGTATACAGTTAATGGCAAGAGCAGCAATGTACAAAGGGATGTTGCAATCCAAGTCCATACCTGCCTGAAAGTGGCAACACAAATAGAGAGTGGTAAAGAAGGCATATGATATGCTTGCCTTCAATGGTTTGGGCATTGAGCATAAGGGGCAGGAAGTTATGTTGCAGCTTTATAGGACTTTGGTTGGGCTGCAGTTGGAGTGCTGTGTGGAATTCTGCTCATCCCATTGCAGGAAGGATGTGGAGGCTTTACAGAGGGTGCAGAAGAGGTTACGGAATGGCGCCTGGGTTAGTGGGTGTTAGATACAAGGAGACATTGAACAAACGTGGATTGTCTTCTCTGGAGCATGAGAGGCTGAAGGGAGACGTGACCGAATAATATGAAGTTACGTGTAGGAAGAAGCTGCAGATGCTGGTTCAAACCGAAGATAGACATTAAAATGCTGGAGTAACTCAGCGGGACAGGCTGCATCTCCGGATGGAAGGAATGGGTGATGTTTCGGGTCGACACCTTTCTTAGTCTGAAGAAGGGTCTCGACCCGAAACGACATGGCAAACTAGACCATGATTGTGCAAGATAAAGTACACAGTGTAAACTTAGTAGCACAAAGTTAGTAATTGTCCATTGTCGAGATGGGGTTGTGACCAGGGTTGCAGAATGTTTGATGGGAAGAAGCTGTTCTTGCACCTGGAGGTCGCGGTTCTCAGGCACCTGAACCTCCTTCTCGATGGTGGCAGCGAGATGAGAGCATGGCTAGGGTATTGTGGGTCTTTGACATTAGCCGTCTGCTTGTAGATTCCTTTGGTGGGGAGGTCAATATCGGACTGGACAACGGCCATCACATTCTGCAGCCTCTTTCGCTCTTGAGCGTTGGAATTACCGAACCAGGCCGTGGTGTTCAGGTCCCACTCTAAACTCGAGACGATAACCCAGGCTCAGGCAATGCTGCACTGTTGCCATAGAAACAAGGAACTACAGTTGTTAGTTTACCAAAAAAAAGTGTTGAATGCTGGCGTCCTCATCTCATCTAAAACCCAGCACACCACTAGTCTAAAGAAGGGTTTCGACCCGAAACATCACCTATCCATGTTCTCCAAGGGTGCTGCCTGACCAGCTGAGTTACTCCAATATTTTGTGTCTGTCTCCACAGGTGCTGCCTGACCTGCTGGTCATTTCCAAGATTTCCTGTTTTATCAACTGACTTTGACCCTGATCCCATAAGAACGTTAGCAGAGGGGCAACATTAGGCCTTCAGCCCAGCGAGTCCGTTCCATTATTCAATAGTGGCTGATCTACCCCAGAGTAGATCCCAGAATAATAAAGCCAGCAAATCTGTCCCTTGTTAATGTTAGTGTAAGGAATCCAAGTAGCATGGTGCCCAGCAGTTGATCCTCAGTGTTTGCTTTTGTTTTGTTTTTGTCTGCAGAACCTTTGGGGCTGATCTCGGTGTCTGATCTGAAAAGCTGCAGCAGCACAGAACTCCAAACCTGCCTGATAACAAAACCCGTTGGAGGAAATGTCACCTTCAGTGTCTCTGCCTCCGGTTACGAACTGGAGCACATTGCTTGGTTTAAATTTTATGCTTCTCAAGGACCAATTTTTCACAGGTATACAGGCTGGAAAAGAGCAGGTGAATAAACCACAAATTTATACCAACTTGCATCTATCATAGGAGACACAAGGAACTGCAGACACTGGAATCTTGAGCAAAACACAAAGTTCTGGAGGTAACTCAACAGGTCGGGCAGCATCTGCAGAGGGAATAGACAGGAGATGTTTTGCATCTGAAGAAGAGTCTCAACCTGAAGCATCATCTGTCCATTCCCTCCACAGACGCTGCCTGACCTGCTGAGTTCCTCTAGCACGTTTTGTTTTGTACTTGACCTACCCCATTGGACAGGATCTCCGATTATAGTCAATGCATGCTATTTTGCAAAGTCTACTCTATCTTTGCCAATGGGCCTGTGATTTATGACATACACTTCCAAAAAATTTAAAAAAATGTACATCTGCAATAATCAGAAAGCAAAAACTACAGGTGCTGAAAATCTGAAATGGGAACACTCAGCAGGTCAGGCAGCATCAATGGAGGGAATTAGAATGAATATTCTGGGTTGTTGACCTTTCAAAACTGATTTGTGTATCTTCTAACTGCGGAATATTGAGATGTCTCGATCAGAAGAACATATTTTCCAGGCGTTATATCTGACAGATATCTTTGCTAATGCTACAAATGAATGCATTTCTGTAGTTTATCGTGTGCTCTTTAGCTTCTGGTTTGGAAACTGTCATCGGGAACTCGGTGTAGAGAAAATAATCTCCCATGAAACCGACACTAACGCAGCCCCCACCGTTCAGAACTATTATTCAACGATGCCAAATTTAAAACTGAGCACTTTGCCCAATGCCCAGTGACAAAACAGATACTGGCCTTCAAAACACAAGGAACTACAGATGCTGAAATTGTGAACAAATCACAAAGTTCAGGAGGAACTCAACGGATCAGGCAGCGTCTGTGGAGAGAATGGATAGGCGACGTTTTGGGTCTGAACGAGGGTCCCGACCCAAAACGCTGCATTGCCATTCCCTCCGCAGATTCTGCCTGACCTGCTCAATTTCTCCAGCGCTTCGTGTTTTGCTCAGGATATTCATCTTGATTTCTGTATTTTATAGCGGTGCACATACAGGCACGCTGTTGAACAATATGTTGAATTTTGGATGAGATTGGCTGAGATGACCTGGGTGTGGGCGAGGAAGGGGGGGGGGGGGGGGGGGGTGGTGGGGGGGGGGGAGGGAGGGAGGGTTCCAGAGAGAGTTGTGGCTGCTGGTGTATTTTTAAGTTCAAGTTAATGCAGAATGGATTGGGCCATGCCCTGCTGCAAAACTGGGGATATCGAGCTCACTTCACACTTCAGGGAAGGTCCTGTCAGCAAGGTCAGCTACACCACCCTGCATTTGGAACCAAGCCCATCCCTCTGACCACACCCGTCAGAGCCAAGTGATTTGCCTTGCACAGGCTAACCTCTGTTCTGCTGATCTGTAACCAGGGGCTCGGGAACTGAAGCTCTGCTGTCACAGGACATATGGGGCTGGAGACGAAGGCTGTGCTTTGGGTGCTGTGCCATTGCCGCGGGCACACATTACAACCTGGTGCAGGCTATGGGTGCTGGGCCTAAGACATGAATGACAATCATTCTACATCTGGGTTGGATTCCACCTCCTGGTTGGTGGTCGGCTGGAAAGATGAAACAAAACGTTACCCAAAACAAAGAGATAGTTGCAGCAGAGATAACGGTGGTGGGAACAGCGGGGGGGGGGGGGGGGGGGGGGGGGGGAAGTGAAAACGGTGGCCTAAATATCCATTGAGGCCTGTTCCATCTTAGAACAGTGTGTTTGGATATTGTATGCTGTTCAAAGGGGTGGAGAGGGAGAAAGAAAGGGGAAAAGGGAGAGAAAGGGGGGGCAGAGAGAGAGAGAGAGAAGGTGGGGGAGAGAGAGAAGGGGACAGAGAGAGAGAGAGTGAGAGAGATAGAAGGGGCAGAGAGAGAGGGAAGGAGCAGAGAGAGAGAGAGAAAGGGGTCAGAGAGAGGGAGTAAGAAAGAGTACAGTGACAGATAGGGTAGAGATTCAGGTAAAAGGCACGAGATTTTAACTTTTCCCTTTGTCGGTGTGCTGACAGAATTGGCGGCTGAAATGAAGGTTTAACGGGTTAAATGGTTAAAGAAAAGGTGATAGAGAATGTGGGACTGATCAGAGTTACCCAGCCAGCGTTAACTGGTGGGACCAATGCTTTGTTTCTGGGGTGCAGATTTGACGCTGACCATCTTCTCCCACAGTTATAGGAGAAGGCTAACTCCGCCCGCTGAGCTTCTTCCTGGGATTCTTCTCAAGAACCACAACCTAGCCCTGGAACTGGTCAATATCAGTGAGGATGATTTCTACCCCAACAAGTTTTGGGTCGAATTTGAAGCTGAGATTTCCAAACAGGTGGACAGCTCCATAGAGGCATATGATGACCTCCCTTTTGAGTTACTAAATCCCTCACGGATCCGCTACTACTTCATTCTGGACAGCCCTTCAATTGGTAAGAACAATTCTGTCACTTCCCACCTGTAGATGGATTGTAAATAAGGTGTATGGTATGCTTGCCTTCATTGGTCAGGGCAACGAACAGAAGAGTCAGGAAGTAATGTTGCAGCTTTATAGGTTTTGGTTTGGCCGCATTTGAAGTATTGTGCATAGTTCTGGTAAACCCGTTGGGAAGGTTGTGCAGGCAATGTAGAGTGTGCAGAGGAAGCTTACCAGACTGATGCTAGGATTAGAGAGTAGTAGCTATGAAGAGAGGTTGGACAAACGTTTGAAAAAGGGTCTCGACCCGATACGTCACCCATTCCTTCTCTCCAGAGATGCTGCCTATCCCGCTGAGTTACTCCAGTTTTTTAGTGTCTCTCCTTGGCAAACGTAGATTGTTTTCTCTGGGGCATCGGAGGCTGAGGGGAGACCTGATTGAAGTGGATACAGATATAATAGTGGCATTTAAGAAGCTTATAGATATGTACATGGTTATGCAAGGAATGGAGGGATATGGATTATGTGTGTAGGCAAAGCAGATTAGTTTAACCTGGCATGATGTTCGACACGGACATTATGGGCTGAAGGGTGTGGTCCTGTGCTGTGTGCTATTGCTATGTTTTGTTTAAAGGTATCAAACGTAGTTAAGCAAAGCAACACTGTGCATCTCCGTAACTGAGGATGTTTAGAAGCAATGAATGCAGAGGGAAAAGAAAAAAAACAGTTGTTAATTGAATTTTTGCAGAATGCAAAATACTCTCTAAACTTGATATTTTTAATAAATGGACAGCAGTTTACAGATTAGATTCAGATTACGTGTTTCTTTTCTCGAATCCTACAAACCAGCTACGAGGAACTGTTTCCTGCTACTGTTCTCCATCCATTGGTCCGTTTCTCAATGTCTCAGACTGTTACAAGTCCTTAAACATGTTTTCCTCTCAAGTATTGCCAGAAAAGGTTCCCCCAAAATCATACGGCAGCTGGCTTTGAGAAAGGGGTAAATTGAGAATTAATCTTACGACGAATCTCAACAAAAGCTATTAACAAAAAATGTGCACTGGACTTTTACCCACAAAGTTGCTAAACGTGGTGGGGAAGTTGGCTACATATTCCTGGCTGGCCTTCCCACTACAGCCACTGACGTTGCGCCCAGGTGAAGCTTTGCTACTCTTCTCCTGCCCTGCACACAGTCCACACACCTCGTGCTGACTCTCAGTGGCTCCTGGTTAGGCAATGGCCAGAGTTAGTAAATGCACAGCCTTGTGTTCAAATCCCGCCTCTGCCACGCCACTCCTTACTCTGCTGTTGTCCTCATCTCCCCAGCCGGTGTGGCCCTCTAAAGAACAGCGGCGAGGGAGGGGGCAGGAGCGGTTGAAGAGATGAGGTGCAAGGAAAGGGTGGGGTGTAAGGCCTGGATCATTTCCTAAATCAGAATGGAACAGCATGTTGAGTGAGGGTTTCTGCTTCTAAGATGATCATAAGATATGTCAATCAATCGCAAGTATCGTGGTAGAATTCAAACCTACAGCAGTCCCAGTGTATTCACATTTTAATCCTTCTGCTGAACCGATTGAGCTCAGATGAGGAAGAGCAGATCCATTGCCTTGCGTACAAAGGAATGTTTCTGAGGGAGTGAAGGAAGTCATCATGATTTTTTTTTTTCCAATTAATTCCATTTTGTTAAATGTTTAATTTAAGTATCCTTATGTTTCTGGGATTTAGATTATGATTATTTTACTTTTAGACTTTAGAGATACAGCGTGGAAACGGGTCACTCGGCCCACCGAGTCCGTGTCGACCTGCGATCACCCCGTACGCTAACACTATCCCACACACTAGGGACAATGTACAATTTAGAGAAGCCAATTAACCTGCAAACCTGTACATCTTTGGAGTGTGGGAGGAAACCGGAGCACCCGGAGAAACCCAAAAGGTCAAAGGGAGAACGTACAAACTCCGTACAGACAGCACCCACAGTCGCGATCGAACGTGACCAGCAATTCTACCATTGTGCCACCTCAAATATTCACACGATGCAATGGTGAATAGTACATTAATGAAATACGTTTTTGCTTTCCATGTAACTAGAAGAAAATATAATTGGATCAGTCTGAGGAAAGGTCCTGAACCAAAACGTTGTCTATCTATTTTCCTCCACTGATGCTGTCTGACCCACTGAGTTCCTCAGCACTTTGTTTTTTTAATCTAATTGGATGTATCCCATTTACTTTCAACGTAGTCACAGATAAATCCAAACATTTTAAAATTAAACTTAGCTGCAGCAGAAATATTTTAGGCAACATAATTACTTAAGAAGGCCCCAGATGTTGACTTTACCTTTGTCCTCATAAAGTCATAAGGAATAGTAGAATTAGGCCATTCAGCCCAGCAGGTCTACTCCGCCATTCTCCTGCCTTCTGCCCATAACCTCTGACATGCTTAGTAATCAAGAATTATCAATCTCTGCCTTAAAAATGTGTTGGAGGAAACCAGAGCACCTGGAGATAACCCACATGGTCACAGGGAGAACGTGTTCATTCCGTACAGACAGCACCCGTAGTCGGGATCGAAACGTGGTCCCTGGCTTTGTAAGGCAGCAACTCTACCACTGCACCATTGTGCATTTTTACCTATTTTACTTATATTTGCTGTCTTAAACATTCAGAGATATTTAAAGCATTTGGCAGGTTTGATAGCTGGTTAATCTTGGGTTGGAGGGGGGTTGTGGGCAGGCGTTGTGGCACACGTGTCCATACTGCGTGGTTGAAAGGCTTGTCACTGATCAGGGCTTTGGCATTTGGGATCTGGCAGGCGCGGCTGTTTGAGCTTACACCGGAGTTCGGCAAGGCAGTTTCAGACTCTCTTTATAGTTCAGTGGTGAGCAAGGCTGGTTGTGTTCTGGGAGGAACCTGTGAGCCAATATTTCGTATTGTCGACAGTGTTGTCCTTTCTTATGTTACTGAGAGGAAGAAGAGAGCTTAAAATATCACATACTTAAAATAAAATTGAAAATGGGTAGCAGGTTTGACCACATGACTGTCAGGAAATAGGCTAGGAGATTTCAAGGCAATTGGATCGGGTTTATTTACATCTCTCTCTTAATGAGAAATGGATAGTGTGAAATATTTGGCAGGGCAGATGTCTTATTTGCCATTAATGAGGGTTTATTTTTTGTCCTTTAGATATTGGACAGTATTTAACAGGAGATATGGTCCAAATGCATATTTCACCCTACTTTGCGATATCGGATACTGCATTTGTTCGCTGGTCAAAGGAGCCGTCTATACTTTCACAGTTTAAAGCAAATATCAGTGTTTTAGCTGATGGTGCGGAGGGCATTACCATCAATGGGATCAGGTAAGAGTTAACTGAAGATATTAAAAGCTAGATCAAGATGTACAAATCTATTGGAAACCTTTTAGTTACATATGCAGCATTCAATTCAAAACTCCAAACTCTTCTGAAAACTCTTGTTTTGTGAATGCTGATTGTTGAACATGTCTGGGTGATATTTTACTTGCAGTATAAGCTTTTAAAAACTTTTAGTTTAGTTCAGAGCATGGATAGAGTGTGGAAACAGGCCCTTCGGCCCACCGAGTCCCTGCCAGCCAGCAAGCACCACACACTAGCACTTCCCTACACACACACACTAGGTACAATTTATAATTTTACTGAAGCCAATTAACTTACAAACCTGTACGTCCTTGGAGTGTGGGAGGAAACCGGAGCACCCAGAGAAAATCCACGCAGGCCACGGGGAGAATGTAAAACTCCATACAGACTGCACCTGTAGTCAGGATCAAACCCGTGTCTCTGGCGCTGTTTGGCAGCAACTCTACCACTACCGATGTCAACAATTGTAATACATTATGGCTGTGATTCAGTCCATGAACAGAACTGTTCTTTATTGTGCTCCCATCAGGATCTTAGTCAAACTAAATGTAAAGGTTGTCACAAAAAAGCAGAATGCCTTATGCCCATAACTATCGGGTTGCTGTACAATTACACCTTAAATCAGACTCTCGGCTGCTGGGGACACCTCTTGTAAGCATGCTGTAAGTAAAGGAGAATTCAAGGGGTTGGCTGACTGGAGATTGTGATTTAGCCTGACCAAATATTTAATGTCATTTGATGTGGAAAGTGTGACATTTACCATAAAGCGGGCATCTGTTAACTAGTGGGAAGAGTTGGATCGAGAGTCAAGGGACAGTCAAGAGAATGATACGTTATGAATGATATTTTATCACATGTGACATGTCACAGTGGGATTGTTTGTTTAGCATGCCACGCACAAAGTATGCAAAGAATTGCCACGTAGCGAGCGCTGAAAAAATTACAAAGTGTTCACTGTACGATTGTCATATGTACCAAACATAGAACAATGAAATCCTTACCAGCTGCTGCTTAACAAGTCTGTAAATGCAGCAGCACATAGGTAATTACATAATAATTAATAATACAATTAACTAATGCAGGGTAACCACAGCAGTGCAAAATTGAAGTCCATAGTGGAACCAAAGACACAGTCCACAGTGGTGACAGTGGTGCAGTGTTCAGGATGGTGGCTGGGAAGATGCTGCTCTTGAACCTGGTGGTCATGGTTTTCCAGCTGATGGTAGGGGCAATCATGGTCTCGCTCTACCCTTGTATTCAGGTTCAGCTGCTGGAGACAAGTATCTTAACCACTTGTTCTTCAGTGCAATACATGTGACAACCTAACAGTATAGCTTATCGCATTTACAATGCTCAACTTATTGCGAACGTTCTACTCCAGATATTGTTTATTTACACTTTACAGGGACGATGAGTTTGGCAATGTCCGTGCAGTTGTTTATGACTTTACAGAGCAAGTCCCCGGGAAGGTTATGATAGCGCAAAGGCTGTTTAATATCAGAAAAGGTATGGACGACTGGCCATTCCCGATCATTTCCCTCATTGACGAGGCTGTGCATAGTGTGTGATAGAAACATAGAAATTAGGTGCAGGAGTAGGCCATTCGGCCCTTCGAGCCTGCACTGCCATTCAATATGATCATGGCTGATCATCCAACTCAGTATCCTGTACCTGCCTTCTCTCCATACCCTCTGATCCCCTTAGCCACAAGGGCCACATCTAACTCCTCTTAAATATAGCCAATGAACTGGCCTCAACTACCCTCTGTGGCAGAGAGTTCCAGAGACTCGCCACTCTCTGTGTGAAAAAAGTCTTTCTCATCTCGGTCTTAAAGGACTTCCCCCTTATCCTTAAGCTGTGACCCCTTGTCCTGGACTTCCCCAACATTGGGAACAATCTTCCTGTCCAACCCCTTAAGAATATTGTAAGTTTCTTTAAGATCCCCTCTCAATCTCCTATATTCTAGAGAGTATAAACCGAGTCTATCCAGTCTTTCTTCATAAGACAGTCCTGATCCCAGGAATCAGTCTGGTGAACCTTCTCTGCACTCCCTCTATGGCAATAATGTCCTTCCTCAGATTTAGAGACCAGAACTGTACGCAATACTCCAGGTGTGGTCTCACCAAGACCCTATACAACTGAAGTAGAACCTCCCTGCTCCTGTACTCAAATCCTTTTGCTATGAAAGCTAACTTTCGCTTTCTTCACTGCCTGCTGCACCTGCATGCCTACTTTCAATGACTGGTGTACCATGACACCCAGGTCTCGCTGCATCTCCCCTTTTCCTAATCGGCCACCATTTAGATAATAGTCTGCTTTCCTGTTTTTGCCACCGAAGTGGATAACCTCACATTTATTCACATTATACTACATCTGCCAAACATTTGCCCACTCACCCAGCCTATCCAAGTCACCTTGCAGTCTCCTAGCATCCTCCTCACAACTAACACTCCCCCCCAGCTTAGTGTCATCCGCAAACTTGGAGATATTGCCTTCAATTCCCTCATCCAGATCATTAATATATATTGTAAATAGCTGGGTTCCCAGCACTGAGCCTTGCGGTACCCCACTAGTCACTGCCTGCCATTGTGAAAAGGACCCGTTTACTCCTACTCTTTGCTTCCTGTTTGCCAGCCAGTTCTCTATCCACATCAATACTGAACCCCCAATGCCGTATGCTTTAAGTTTGTATACTAATCTCTTACGTGGGACCTTGTCGAAAGCCTTCTGGAAATCCAGATACACCACATCCACTGGTTCTCCCCTATCTATGCTACTAGTTACATCCTCAAAAAATTCCACAAGATTCGTCAGACATGATTTACCTCTCATAAATCCATGCTGACTTTGTCCAATGATTTCACCACTTTCCAAATGTGCTGCTATCCCATCTTTAATAACTGACTCTAGCAGTTTCCCCATGTATGCAACCATTACAACAAGGGGTTAATTGTAGCCTTGTATCGTTAACTTTAGACTTTTAGGCTTTAGAGGTACAGCGCGGTAACCGGCCCTTTGGCCCACCAAGTACTCGCCCACCAACGATCAGCCCATTCACTAGCACTATCCTACAATTAACCTACAAACCTGTACGTCTTTGGAGTTTGGCAGGTGACCAAAACACCCGGAGAAAACCCACATAGTCACAGGCAGAACGTACAAACTCCGTACAGACAGCCCCCAAAGTCGGCATCGAACCTGGGTCTCTGGTGCTATAAGGCAGCAACTCTACTTATGCACCACTGTGCAGCCCCGATGTTGTGTTGCAATTCCTTTCATTACAATCTTCTGTACATGTTGTAATGATTTAGGCACGGAGCTTATGTTAATCTGTGCGGTAACCGATGAGTCTTCCAGACCCAACCAGTCCAGCCCTCACCTGGCCCCTCCTGGCTCGATCAGCCTCCTGACCCAGAACTCTGCCGACACGTCCCCTTCAGCCATCACCCCCATGCCTGCTAACCTACTTTCCCATGCTTGTTTATTAAATCTCCCCCTCCCTACCCCTGTATCTTCTTCACTCCTACAACCATCCGAGTCATCCACACTCCCCTCCTGACCTCCCCATAGTTCAATCACTCCACCACTGGCTGTATCTTCAGCCGCCCAGGCCTTCAGCTCTGGAATTCTCTCCCTGAACCTCGCCCCCCTTTCACAAGGCTTGATTCTCTGCTCTGCAACTCTAGGTTGATGCTTCTGACCCAGTGAAGGTGAGATCTTAAACCAGTGAGAAAACCAAAAACGTTTTTTGCAGCGTTCATTTTAATTTAATTCCGTGTGGCTTGTTTGCTAGATGCAGGAAGATTGTTCCCGATGTTGGGGAAGTCCAGGACAAGGGGTCACAGCTTAAGGATAAGGGGGAAATCCTTTAAGACCGAGATGAGAAAGACTTTTTTCACACAGAGAGTGGTGAGTCTCTGGAACTCTCTGCCACAGAGGGTAGTTGAGGCCAGTTCATTGGCTATATTTAAGAATGAGTTGGATGTGGCCCTTGTGGCTAAGGGGATCAGAGGGTATGGAGAGAAGGCAGGTACGGGATACTGAGTTGGATGATCAGCCATGATCATATTGAATGGCGGTGCAGGCTCGAAGGGCTGAATGGCCTACTCCTGCACCTAATTTCTATGTGGCTTGTTTCATAACTAATAATGTAGCTTTCTATAGATGTGATATTACAGATATTCTTACTCTTTTGATGGTTCGCAGACATAACAAAGACGTGTGTGGGGAGCATTAGAAGCATCCACAGCTGCAAATGTAACAAGGGCTTTGAAGGAAATGGTGTTCACTGCATGGGTGAGTATCTGCAGGAGTCATATTTAGATAGTATGAGAGAATTATATAGCGTGGTAGGTTTTGTGCTGGGCCCGACCATTTTAATCCTCCTGCCTTGCTCTTTCCTCACCACTCTACAGTTTTATATACCCTTCCCGTTTTTAACCATTCGTTTCACATCAAGAGGCAAGAGAGTCAATCTTCTCTGCACTCTTTCCAGCTTAATGGCATACTTCCCGCAGCAGATTGACCAAAACTGAACGCAACGCTTGAAATGTGGTCTCACGAGTGTCTTGTACAACTGTAACATAACGTCCCAGCTTCTATACACAATCCCCTGACAGACAACGGCCAGCGTGCTTCACCAACGTGACCTCTCAGTGTGGACGCAGCCCCGACCATCACGCAAACCAGCCTCCCTTCTACTGACACCACTTGCACCTCATGCTGACTCAGCCGGCCCACCAGCATAATCAAGGATGAGTCTCACTCCCTCTTCTCCCCTCTCCCATCAGGCAAGAGGTACAGAAGTGTGAAAATGCACACCTCCAGATTCAAGGAACAATTTCTTCTCAGCGGCAATCAGGCAACTGGTCATCCTATCACCAGCTAGAGAGCGGTCCTGACCTACCATCTACCTCATTGGAGACCCTTAATCGGATTTTACTGAACTTTATCTTGCACTAAGCGATATTCCCTTCGTCCTGTATCGGTACATTGTGGACGGTTTGACCATAATCATGTATAGTCTTTTCACTGATAGCATGCAACGAAAAGCTTTTCACTGTACCAGGTGACAATATCTAACTAAACTGAGCTGACTAGGCTAGTGTTAGGAGCGCTGTGCCTGTTGTTGGACCCGATGCCTGTTGGCCTTTGATTCAGCCATACCTGTTGTGGACGAGATGCATAGGTCATGTTAACACTGTGAATCCCTCAGGGGTACGATGCTGTACCTGTCCCCAGACATATCAACATCTCCAGGGAGTCTAACGTCTATTGTAACAAGCCCTGATTTCAATATTCCTGTAATATTTCCTGATGTACTGCCGGGCATTCGGCACACATTAACTTTGTATTTTACCTCATTCACAACAGCCTCCCAAGAAACTCCCCCAAAGACCACCACTCTCTACCCTCTCCCTCTGCATGGAATACCCCCCCTACCCCGCGGCAACCCAACTCGACGGCCGGCCAGCCTTCTCCAAGCCACCCCTCTGCCACCCTTGCATGGCACCCACCCAACAGCTAGCTCTCTGCGCCAACCCCTCTCCCTATCACTCCCACACAACGACCAGCTCTCTGCAACCTGCCCCCCCTCCCCCCATCTCCCATCCCACTCCTACCAACAGCGAGTTCTCACTATCACCCCCCCCCCCCCCCCCCCCCCCCCAACAATCCATGGCACTCCTACCAAATGGCCAGCCCACTTCTCCCACCCCCCCCCCCCCCCCCCCCCCCTTCTCGTGGCACTCCCACCCAGCAGCTGGCCCTCTATAACCCCCTCCTCCACTCTCTTCTCATGGGCTTTCACCAGCACCAGTTGACTACTGCCTGGTTCCCATCCCTGTAGTTTCCCCTCAGGCAGAGTAGTTGCTTTTGCAGCAGCTTTCAGAAGGTTGAATGCTCTATTTCCCCTCCCTCCCTCCCACAGCTGAGCAGCCTCAGAAACTTTCCCTGAGTTTAATTGTCACCTGACGGACTGATTTCTGGAGCGGAGAAATTTCCATAGTCTCGGGTGGACCAGCTCACCAGTGCCGATGCAAAGTGAAACTGTTGTGCAGAACACAGCCAGCAGATGGTGAAAACAAACCTACTTTTGTTCGCTGTTGTTACCGAGATTTGCAATTGCTACCAAGATCAGCACAGCAAAGCACAGACACAGGCAATGTGTGTCCCGCTGTTACTGCCCAGACTGGCCGCTTCCCTGCCTGCCTCCACCCAGACCCATCACACAATCCCCAGCCCTCCCTGCCCTCGTATCAATCGCAGGTTTAATTTTAAAATCAGCTCTTCCCCTCCTCACCAGGGGTAGGCTGGACATACACGCGAGAGGTGGTGAACATAGATCACATAACAGTGTCATGGGGTGGCATTGTGGATCAGTGGCGGAGTTGGTGCCTCACAGCGCCAGAGACCCAGGTTCGATGCTCCCTACCAATGCTGTCTGTACGGAGTTTGTACATTTTCTCTGTGACCATGTGGGTTTTATCCGGGATGCTCCAGTTTCCTCCAAAGACGTAAAGGTGTGTAGGTTAATTGGCTTCTGTAAGTCGTAAAACAGATTTTCCCGAGTGTGTGTGGGTTAGTGTGCGGGGTGATCGCTGGTCAGCGTGGACTCGGTGGGCCGAAGGGCCTGTTCCCGTCCTCTATGTCTAAAGACACGTAACGTCACAGTACAGCGCGGGAACAGGCCCTTCAGCCCACAATGTCTGACCCAAACATGATGCCTAGGTAAACTGATCTCCTCTGTCAGCACCTGATCTATATACTGCCATTCTCTGCATATCCATTAGTCTATTTGAAAGCCTTTTAAACGCCACTGTCGTATTTGCCTCCTCCGCCACCCCAGGCGGCATCTCCCAGTCACCCACCACTCTGTGTAAAAATCAACAAGACTCCAACATCTGCTTTCAACGTTTGTCCCTCGGACCTTAAAATGACAGAGTCCTGGTAAAGACACAAGACTCCTGCCACAGCAGAATGGACTCAACGATGAGTTTTTCACCTGAAATCGATGTATTTATTCTGAGCCTGCTAGCTGAGCTTGTGATAACTGCTGTAATTCCAGAGATAGAATGCACTAGTGAAGTTATCGTGGTTTGAGTTTGAATGTAATTTTGCATTTTTCTTCCTGTATCTTTGAGATATTGATGAATGCTCAGGAAACCTGACCTCCAACTGCCTCCCGGGCGCAACATGCATTAACACCTACGGCTCGTACAAGTGTCAGTGTGAGAAGGGATTCGATGGAGACGGCATAACCTCCTGCATCGGTGAGGTTACTCGTGGGCCTGTTGAAATGTTCACCCTGTCAGTTGTGCCTCGGGTCTGAGCTGACAAGGTGCAGCTGCAATGTTTTCTCCCCCTCGATTCGGTCGTAATCGGTGGTGGAGTGGCCTGGTCCTCTGAGGTTAGGGAGGGGTTAAATCACAGAGAGCTTCCCAATCCCAATTCAGCACAGACAACGAATGCCTCCATTCGCTGCATTCTGTCGCCCATCCATTTGTGAGTAGGTCACAGCCTCATGAACAACAGTCCCAGTTTCTCATGTCCCCGTGGTTCGAGGTTTTAAATGTTTGTTTTTTTCTGATGCGGCTCAGTGCCTACTCTCTGTGTGCTGATGCCAGTTTGTATGGTCTGTACGGAGTTTGGACGTTTGCCCTGGGACCACATGGATTTTCCCCATGGTGCTCCGGTTTCCGCCCACATTCCAAAGACCCAGGCCGAATGGCCTGCTTCCACGTGTATCTCTAAAACTGAAACGACAGTTTCAAGTTTTAATTGTTTTGTCATTCAGTGGGAATAAAATATTGCAAAGGGATTCAGAATTAGCTGACATGCTTCAAAGTCGAGCCTCAGAAGGTAAAAGGCCGTGGACTGTTTTTTAGCCTTGATATGGGAAGGGGTGATATCAGTGGCCTCCAGATAATGAACAAGAAAAACCTTTTCCTCTCCCTCCATGTAAACCACAGCCATATTGGCCAGGGGACTGCATATTGGTGAAGACCAGCTCTCTCGTGGCCATCTCACCTGGAGGCACTCAGCGGGCAGCTGGTGCATAGGTCAGTGCTAATAAAATTAGAACCAGCTCCCACCCATCCAGTGCTCCCAAGGTCGTGCATCTCCCGGCAGTCCAAGATCCAAAGTGATTCCAGAGTCCCCATATCCACCCACTGACAGACAAATACGGGCTGGCTTGTGTCTTGTACATGCCGGGGCCAATCTCTTGGGCTATGTCCCTGGCTGGCTCATTGTATTGATCCCTGAGGATCAGTATTGAGATTCTTCTGATCCAGCCGGTAGGGGTGAATCTTTAACAAAGAACAAAGTGCAGGAGGAACTCACCGGGTCAGGCAGCACCTGTGGAGGGAGTGGACAGACAACGTTTCAGGTGGGAAACTTGAATCCTTGCTCTCCTGATGGCCCTGAATTTCTCGGGCAAGGATCTCTGCAAGTCCAGTCTGAAGAAGGATTTAGTCCCGAAATGTTGCCTATTTCCTTCGCTCCGTAGATGCTGCCTCACCCGCTGAGTTTCTCCAGCACTTTTGTCTACCTTCTTAAACAGTAAATTCTCTGTTCTGCATTAGGTGCTGGTTGATTGCTCTGTCCTTTCCACAGACAAAGACGAGTGTGTCGTGGAGCAAACCGCCTGCAGCCCAAGCGCCTTCTGCATCAATACCCTGGGCTCCTTCCAGTGCGTTTGCCAGTCTGGACATATCGGTGACGGAGTTCACTGCGTGGGTAAGGAACGCTTTGCCAGTCCCGAAGCTTGTTACTTGCCGAGTGTTTGGGTCACTGATCAATGCGGAGATCGTTTAGCCCGTTGGAAGGAGGAAGGGTAGACGAGGCACCACTCCCGACCTTGGCTCCGAGTGGAATCGCACTCAGCCCGATGGTTTAAGGTAACCGGCGAGTTGGAAAGACCTTTGCAGAAATAAACTGCAGCATTGTCCCCAGTGAATCTACAGCACGACGGTGCGGCTGATAGAGCTGCTGGCTCACAGCGCCAGCAACCTGGGTTTGATCCTGACCGCGGGTGCTAATCCGTGTAGAGTTTGCACGTTCTCCCTGTAACCACATGAGTTTGTTCCGGCACATCTCCTTTTAAACTTTGCAACCCTCGCTTTAAATCTATGCCCACCAATCTCTGAAGGCAAGCGAACTATATGCCTTCTTTACCGCTCAGACCTGCCTGCGACACTACTTACAGAATCCATGAAGTCTGATTTCTCCACATTCTCTAACTGGTTGAGTTTTGCTTCAGTTACAAAGACGGTTCACTGCATATTTTATTAGTAAAGTGCCTCTAATTTGGAATTATCCCTTTTGGGTACAACCGCCAGGGACAATTTCACTCCCTCTGGTTTACTGCTTCCACATCCTAAAGCTCAATGCGATATTCGAGCCATTTTTAATCTAAGCATCTGGATGAGCATTTAATCTCCCAGGTTTAAAAGGCTGTGGACCATGTGCTGGTAAATGGGATTAGCATCGAGGGTCGGCATGGACTCGGTGGGCCGAAGGGCCTGCTTCTGCGTCCAGACACTGTGAATGCGCCGAATAAGAACCAAGATCTTTCTGTTTATCTGGCAGCCACCAGCATCTGGACACCCTGGTCCCCGTGGTCAGTCTGCACGGCTTCCTGCGGGTTGCAGAACAAAATGCGGATTCGTATTTGCACGCACCCGGAGAGTGGAATGCGCTGCGAGGGGCCCTCGGCTGAGCTGGTGGAATGCGGGATGCTCCGTTCGTGCCCAGGTACGCCACATCGCAATGCCCCATCCCCACGGCAACAGTGCCTTCCCCGTAAAATGCCTCCCCACAGCACCGCCAGGGCACGGTGCTCAGCCACACTGGGGCGGCCGACCAACAGCTTGACCAAAGATAGACACAAAAAGCTGGAGTAACCCAGCGGGTCAGACAGCATGACCAGCCAGCAAGGACTTTACATGGCGAACGAAGGGAAGGGGAGGATCTCTGGATCTTGGGTTCAGGATCTCAGCAGCTGATCTTTGTGGGGGTAAATAAAAGTGGAGATGGTGAAGGGCTGGAAGAGCAGGGATGTCGGAGGTCTGAGTGGCTGGAGGGGCAAAGCGATGGGGGCAATAGGAAAGGATGAAATGTTTAATCTCAGCACCTCGCTTGCCTGGGAGCTGGTGCGGGGCAGTGGCTGAACAGCACTCAGTTGGGAAACGGGCTGCAGAGTTGTGTTTAGACAACTCTAGGCTTGGTGGAGTGAGGGAGGGCAGCAAGTAGACTGCTGGGACAGTCACCTGGTGGAAAGCAGGACGCGGGCAAGGGGCAAGGCTTTCTCCATCCGACGAGCTGAGGGAGGGATGAGATCAGATGCGGATAAGAAGTGGGACTGGGTAGCCTTGGCATGGTGGGGTCCAATGCTGGGCTCACGGCTGTGAACAGTCTGGTTCAGTTCCAGAAGCCGAAGGAGAGGTGGGGGGGGGGGGGGGATGGTGGAGACCTGGGAGGAGGTAATGATGGGGCCAAGAGACAGTGGCTTGGGCTGAGATTCCCAAGGCTCAAACTCAGTGTCTGATCACTGCTGACCAAATGTCTACACTGGTACTACTACGAGGATTCTCCCACTTGTTTTTGTTTTATTTTATTTTTATTGTCACGTGCATTGAGGTACAGTGTAAAGCTTTGTTGTTGTGGCCATCCAGTCAGCGGAAAAACGGCATGATTACACTCGGGCCAACCATACATACTGTAAGTAAGTACGTTTATTGGCCAAGTATTCACATACAAGGAATTTGTCTTGGTGCTCCGCCCACGTAACAACATGACGTACAGTGACAGTTATGAATGACTCGGAAAACACTAAACATTAATGATAATAAAACATTAATGATAAAACACCATTGGTCAAGCACGTGAACCAGCTACAGGATAAAGGGAACGGCGTTTTAGTGCAAAGTAATGTCTGATGTGAGACAGTCTGAGGGTCTCCAGTGAGGTAGGTGGTTGCTCCGAACCGCTCTCTAGTTGCTATTAGTATGGTTCAGTTGCCTGGTAACAGCTGGGAAGAAACTGCCTCTGAATCTGGAGGTGTGTGTTTTACCTGTTGTCGGATGGCAGAGGGGAGAAGAGGGAGAGTGCCGGTGTGAGACATGCCCTTGATTATTCTGGTGGCCAAGAGATGCCGCTGAAGGCGTGCAGAAATTGCCCCCCCCCCAACTTGGACCGAAGAAACCGAGGGAGGAAGTTACATTTCTGAGTTTTAGCGAAGGTAGCCGGGAGAGGGGATAATGGGGCTGCAAGTAGCAGTGTTGGAATCAGTACAGGGAGCTGTTTGTTGATATCCGATGTGTGGTGATTTAATGGAAGAGTCTCCTTGTCCTTTCACTTTTAGGACTGCACAGGATTTATCAATGGACTTGGTTCTTCTGCAGCTGAGTTACTCTTTGCAAAATCTCAAAGAATAAACCTAGCAATTATAGACCTATTAGTTTGACGTCAGTGGTGGGCAAATTAATGGAAAGGATACTTAGAGATAATATATATAAGCTCTGGATAAACAGGGTCTGATCAGGAACAGTCAACATGGATTTGTGCCGGGAAGGTCTGTTTGACAAACCTTCTTGAATTTTTTGAAGCGGTAACTAGGAAATTGATGAGGGTAAAGCAGTGGATGTTGTCTACATGGATTTCAGTAAGGCCTTTGACAAGGTTCCCCATGGAAGGTTGGTTAAGAAGGCTCAATCTTTGGGTGTTAATGGCAGAGTAGCAAGATGGATTCAACAGTGGCTGAATGGGAGATGTCAGAGAGTAATGGTGGATGGCTGTTTGTCAGGTTAGAAGCCGGTGACCAGTGGGGTGCCTCAGGGATCTGTGTTGGGTCCACTGTTGTTTGTCATGTACATCAATGATCTGGATGATGGGGTGGAAAATTGGATAAGTAAGTATGCAGATGATACTAAGATAGGTGGTGTTGTGGATAATGAAGTAGATTTTCAAAGTCTACAGAGAGATTTGGGCCATTTGGAAAAGTGGGCTGAAAGATGGCAGATGGAGTTTAATGCTGATAAGTGTGAAGTGCTACATCTTGGCAGGACAAATCAAAATAGGACGTACATGGTAAATAGTAGGGAATTGAGGAATGCTGTGGAACAGAGGGATCTAGGAATAACTGTTCATAGTTCCCTGAAGGTGGAATCGCATGTAGATAGGGTGGTAAAGAAAGCCTTTGGTGTGCTGGCCTTTATAAATCAGAGCATTGAATATAGGAGTAGGGAAGTAATGTTAAAATTGGTAAGACCAATTCTGGAGTATGGTGTACAATTTTGGTCGCCTAGTTATAGGAAGGATGTCAACAAAATAGAGAGAGTACAGAGGAGATTTACTAGAATGTTGCCAGGGTTCCAGCAACTATGTTACAGAGAAAGGTTGAACAAGTTAGGTCTTTATTCTTTGGAGCGCAGAAGGTTAAGGGGGGACTTGATTGAGGTCTTTAAAATGATGAAAGGGATAGACAGAGTTGACGTGGATACGTTTTTCCCATTGAGGGTAGGGAAGATTCAAACAAGAGGGCATGACATGAGAATTAAGGGACAGAGGTTTCGGGTAACGTGAGGGGGAACTTCTTTACTCAGAGGGTGGTGGCTGTGTGGAATCAGCTTCCAGCAGAAGTGGTGGAAGCAGGATCGATTTTAACATTTAAGAGTAAAGTGGATAGGTATATGGACGTGAAGGGAATGGAGGGGTATGGTCTGAGTGCAGGTAGATGGGACTAGGGGAAAACAAATGGTCGGCACGGACTGGAAGGGCCGAGAGGGCTGTTTCCGTGCTGTAATTGTTATATGGTTATATGGTTATATGGTTATCTAGAACCAGATGTATGAGCGATCCCTGTTCTAAATATACTATAGAAGTTTTCTATATTTAACTTTGCTCAATTCACTGCAGCTTAAGGTCTGATTTTTTAAGGGTGATCTACATGAGCAACCTTGGCACATAGGCAAACACCTACACCACTGCACAAGGACAAGTCTAAGGCCACAGAGGCTTGTTTACCGGGAACAGGAGTACCAGGACCCCAGGACCCATGCCCTATGAACTCTCCCCAAATATCACCAGTGTTCAATCATTGACTGCTGAAGGTTGACCAACTCTCCCGGTGATGGGTCAACGTTCAAGCTTTGTCGACCCAATGACCCACAGAAGCAGCTCCACATTTGAAAGTGGCGGGGAGGGAACGTTGGGGGTAAAGCTGTGTCTGTGTGTGCTTTGGGGGAAAAAGGGTTTTTGCCTAAATTGTCTTTGTGAGCTCCCAGAAATATGAGGTGAAATGCGGAGACCACTGGCCTTGGGCACTGGCATCAAACAGCAAGCATGCCATGTGTAATGCAAGCTGAACAAAGTCCTTCTGTACATCAGACACCAATGTGGGCTGTGGTGCTTGCTTCAGAATTAGTTCTATTTACTTGCCAGAGCTGTCAAGGCGTTGATCTTCCTACACATGGGTCCCCGAGTAGTGTGCTTGCTTGGTATTCACTGAGGGTCCAGTTCTCATAGAGTCATACAGCGGGGAAGAAGGCCCTTTGGCCAAACCTGCCCACGCCAACCAACATGCCCCATCTACACTCGTCCCACCTGCCCGCGCTTGGCCCATAATCCTCTAAACCTGTCCTATCCATGTACCTGTCCAAATGTCCCTTAAACGTTATGATAGTACTTCCCCCAACTACCTCGTCCGGCAGCTCGTTCCATACACCCACCACCCTTTGTGTAAAAGAAAGTTACCCCTCAGGATGCTATGTAATCTCTACCCCCCCCCCCCCAACCCCCCACCTCACCTTAAACCTATGTCATCTGGTACTTGATTCTCCTACTCTTGACAAACGTTTCTGTGCATTTACCCGATCTCCCCAAAGTCAATGTCCCAACCACCCACAGATCAGCCCGTGGGTTTCCAGCCCTCTCCCACCACTTGCCTGACACCTCGAAACTCCAGGTGCTCCTTTCTCCGTCGTCCCCAAGATTCCAACTTCCCTAGAGCGGGGGGGGGGGGGGGGGGTTGGGGTCATCACCATCTTACCCTCCAATTCCAGGGAAAGGAATCATGGACCTGCTGGAACTGGCCGCCCGGAAGCCTTGGGCAAAACCCACGTGGCCCCTGCACACCGAGGCCCTCCCATGGTGCCCGGGGTGTGGGGGAACCGCCTGGCTTGTCGTGGGGAAGAGGCCACACTGTGAACCATGCTGCAAACCCCCCCTCCCCCCTGTGTGGACACTGCTGGGCAGTTCTGCCAAGTGTCACGTTTCTGCGCCCCACAGTGAACGGGAAGTGGTCGGACTGGTCTCCGTGGTCCCCCTGCACGTCCTCCTGCTCCGGCATCAAGAAACGGGTCCGCGTCTGTGACAACCCCGCTCCGAGCAACGGTGGCCTCCTCTGCAGTGGTTCCTTCGAGCAGGCCATGCCCTGTGAAAGCCCGGACTGCCCAGGTAAGCTGGCAACCTCCTCCGCCCGGCCGTGCCCCATGTACCAACGGCCCCAACAGCCAGACCCTTTGGCTCACCGAGTCCACGTCGACCAGCGATCCCCGCACGCTAACACTATCCTACACTGGGGACAATTTACAATTGTACCAAGCCAGTTAACCTACGTGCATCTTTGGAGTATGGAAAGAAACCAGAGCACCTGGGAAAAACCACGCAGATCACTGGGAGAATGTACAAACTCCGTACAGACAGTTCCCACAGTCAGGGTCAAAAGGCAGCAACTCTACTGCTGCACCACTGTGCAGCCTGCTGTTGTCCCCGGGCTAAGGAAGGCTGCATAAGTCTACATGGGTGCCAGTGACCTGCTGGACAAGTGGACACAGAGCTGATGGGGCAGGGGTGAGGATGGCTGTGAGTAGCCTGGAGTCAGAAATCTTAACAACACCCTCTATCCGATTGTGTGATCGATGGATGAACCATTTCTGTGCCCGCGGTGTGAGGGAGAGGCAGGAAAACCCATGGCAGGCAGGCTCCCCTGCATATGTGGAGAGAGAGCCGCAGTGTCAGAGCTGTAACACTCCCTCGCCGGTGGGTGGAAGAGCTCTCTGGCTGCTCGTCGCTCAGCGGAGTGTGACGTGATGTCCAACATCACCGTGTAATGGGACACAAAGTGCTGGAGTACCTCAGCGGGTCAGGCAGCATCTCTGGAGAAAAAGGATGCGTTACATTTCAAGCCGCGACCCGTCTTCAGACCTTTCGGGTCTCGGCCAATAAACTCACCCATTCTTTGTCTCCAGAGATGCTGCCTGACCCGCTGAGGTACTCCAGCACTTTGTTTCTATCTTTGGTATAAACCTGTGTCTGCCGGTTTTTTCCCAGCGTCACTTTGGCCAACTTCACTCTAAACAATCTATCAGTTCCTCACTGCTCATTCTGGGATCTTGTTCTGTGCAAGTCAGCCACTGCCATACAGGCCTTACAACAATGGCTCCTCATCAAAAGGCGGAGACAACAGTGATCTGCTCTGGGAAGTCTGAAGGGCTTTAAAAGGAGATGGAGATTCAAAGATGCTCCATTCTCGTGCCTTTAGTGTAAAACGAGTGACAGTGGTCTGGTGACACGATCATCTGCCTGTGTGCAAGGTCAGAATCCTCCTCTCCCACCCCTCAGCCCACCAGCTCTGGTCTCTGGAAACAGCGCGGGGATAAGAGGCAACGCTCCTGATCGAGCACCTTTGATGTTTCTTGTTGCTCTTTGGTTTCAGCCACTGGGTTCTGGTCACCATGGACACCGTGGAGCCCTTGCCCGGTCAGCTGTGGCATAGCGTTCATGAAACGCTCCCGGCTCTGCAACGCTGTGTTTTCCAAGAAAGCTACGACCTATTGCCTGGGGCATAATCAAGAGGAAAGATCGTGCGGCTTTCCGGTAAGGGCCGGCCTTTAATGTTCGGCAGAAGTGGTCCGGCCTGAAACATCCAGGAATTCCTGTCCATTTCCCTCCACAGATGCTGCCTGACCCGCTGAGATCCTCCAGCGGTTTGTTGTTATTAATGATGCGCTCGTTCATTCATTCCAAACGCATTTCTTCGCAGATGTGGTGCGACTGAGATGTGCACTTAAAAACCACAGTGAGCATTTAGCAGGCACAGGGTGATGGCCAGTCCTTCACCAGGCACCAGGACCTGATGTGGAATGAGGTTGCGCTGGTGCGATAGAGTTACAGCATCTTCAGTCTCTTGTGTCGCTACCTTCCATCTTCCAGCCGCTGTCCATTCCTTCCCCCCTGCACACTAACGCTGTCCTACACACAGTGGGGATAATTTACATTTACACCAAGCCTACAAACCTGCACGTTATTGGAGCGTGGGAGAAAAAAAAACCCGAAGATCTCGGAGAAAACCCACACAGGCCAAGGGGAAAACTTACAAACTCCAGCATCCGTGGTCAGGGTCAAACCCGGGTCTGTGGCACTGTAAGGCAGTTGCTCTACCGCTAGCCACAGTGCCTCCCCTGATGCAGTGTCTCGATCCAGAACATTGACTGTCCCTCACCCTCCACACCTCCTTAGTTTCAGAGACATTCAAGAGGAGGCTGTTGCCCTGACACCAGAGTGCCAGATCAGCCACCTCCTCCCGGTAGGCCTTCTCATCGTTACCGGAGATCAGGCTGTACACTTTGGATGTTATTCTTCTGATTTTGTTTCTCTTTGAACAGGTTGATTACTGCAAATATCTGACCCAACCTACAGACTCTGTCTTAACAGGAAAATGGACGTAAGGGTGTGTTCACTCACTGTTCAGCATTGCCGACCATCTGCTGGTAAATCACATACCTCCAGGGTACAGCACAGTGCATCCCAGGCTGTATTTTTGTAAATGTATTGTTTATATATTAAACGGCCGCAGTCTTGAAGCATTCTGACTTCTCATTGTTAAGTATTCCGATTCAGATTATTATCTAATAAAAGAGTGAAGATTTGAACCTTTTGTCTCTGTGCAAACTGCTCTCTTAAATTAAGGATTAATCTTGGGCCAGTAGAGTCGTAGTCATACAGTGTGGAAGCAGGCCCTTCGGCCCAACTTGCCCACACCTATCTACACTAGTCCCACCTGCCTGCGTTTGGCCCATATCACTCAAACTATCATATCCATGTACCTGTCTAAATGTTTTTTTAAACGTCGTCATAGTACCATGCCAGTACAGTCAGGACCTTTTCCAGACGGTGCAAATGTCAAAGACTAGAGGGCATAACTTTAAGGTGAGAGGGCAATGTTTAAAGGAGATGTGCCGGAAACGTTTTACACAGAGAGTGAAGAGTGTCTCGATTGCCCTGCCAGCAGAGATGGTGGAGGCAGATACAATTGTGGTGTTTAAAAGGCTTTTGGATGGGCACTTGGATATGCGGGGAATGGAGAGATGTGAATCATTTAATTTGGTTTAGAGATACAGTGTGGAAACAGGCCCTTTGGCCCTCCGAGTCCACGCCGACCAGCGATCCCCGCACATTGACACTACCCTACACACACTAGGGACAATTTTGCATATTATACCAAGCCAATTAACCTGCAAACCTGTACGTCTTTGGAGTGTAGGTGGAAACCAAAGATCTTGGAGAAAACCCACGCAGGTCACAGGGTGAACATACAAATTTCGTACAGACAAAATACCTGTAGTCAGGATCGAACCCGGGTCTCTGGTGCAGTAAGGCAGCTCTACCGCTACGCAACTGTGCCACCCTCATGTGTAGGAATAGATTAGCCCGGCCCCCGCCCGCCCTCGATGACCGGGAACCCGAAGGATGTGGAGGAAGTCGGCGAGAGCGGCAGGCACTGGACAAAGGGCCGGTAAGAAGGAACCGGGGTCATACCTTCCCCGCCCTCTACGTCAGCTGCGGAGGCGCCCCCGGTGCACAAAGGGAGCGGAGCAAGGAGAGGGTCGATGGATCGTGGGATGACCAGATACAATGGGCCTTTATGGCCAGCAGCAGTTGGGACTGAAATTATGCCAAAATCAGGTGACTCGTGCATATAGACTCAGTGGGCTGTCCCACTTTCACGAGTTAGTCACAAATTCTCCCGAGTTTTCCCCTTGATTCAAACTCGCAGAATGTTCGTAACGAGTCCGTAGGATTTCGTAGATATATCGTAGCGGCTCGTTATGCCAGCCGTAGGTACTCGTGGCATCGGGTAAGCCGGGACGTTTTTTCCAGCCATAAAAAATGTCCACGAGTTAAAAAATGGGATGAATGAAATTGCAACAATTTTACTCGTAAGTAGGGCATCGGAATAGTTGTGGGAATTCGTAGACACACTTGTAGGAGTTAGTGAACATAGTCGTGGAAGGTCGTAGGAGTTCGTAGATTACCACGATCTTGATTTTTTTTTTTAGGTCCTTTAAATTCGGCAGAGGTTTTGAATTGTCGTGAAAGTGGGACAGGCTCTTCAGTGGGCTGTTTATAGGTACTAAGTACTTATTGTACGGTAATAATCTCACTGCTCTGTATGCAAAAAAATGTCACTGTACCTTGGTACACATGATAATAAAGGAACCATTGAACCTCATTGGACAGTGCGTACTATAAGCAACTTTGCCGATTAAAAAAAATTATAGGGAGATCAGCAAATTGTGAGGACTCAAAGAGACTACAAAGGGATAAAGATAGGTTAGGTGAATGGGCAAAATGTTGGCAGATGAAGTATAATGGGGTAACAGGCAAAGTTGTCCATTTCGGAAGGAAGGTTGAAAAAAGCAAATTATTTAAAATTCCTCCAAATTCCTCTCTTTCATATAAAAGGAATGAGATTCCAAAATAGGATCTGGGAGTCAGTGCACAAAACGCAAAGGAATGACGTGCAGATACTGTAAGTAAGTAGGGAAGGATATTGAAAGTTAACCTTCATTGCGTGGGTGTAGACCCTGCCTGGAGTACAGTTTTGGTCTCTGCATTTAAGGAAGGATAGAATTAGAGACAGTGCAGAAAAATGTCTCTGGGGATGAAGGGGCGGATGTGTGAAGAGAGGTTGTGTATGGTGGGCCTATACTTATTGAAGTTTTTTTAAAAAATGGGAAATGACGTTGAGATATACAAAATTGCTGAGAGCATGTCTCGCCTTCGGTGGGTATTAGAATGAGGAGCATGGTTTCAAATTAAGGGGTTGCCCATTTCAAATTGAATTGAGACAAAGATAAATTTATTTTTAGTGGATTGTGGTTCTTTGAAAACGTCTACCCAGAAAGTTGTGGGGGCAGTCATTGAATGTTTCAAGGCTGAGATTGACAGAGATTCAAACTTCAAGCAAGGGATGTAGGGAGCGTGTGTGAAAGTGGTGCTGAAGCCAAGGTTGGGATCAACCATGATGATGGTGAATGGTGGAGCATCCTCCAGGAGGTGATTAGACAATCGGGTGGAACACTAATCAGAGTGGACCCTGTTAAAGGTTTAGTTTAAGTTAGGCATTCAGCATGGAAACAGGCCCTTTGGCCCCCAACAACCGTTGATCACGCCTTTCACACTAGTTCCAGCTTATCCCACTTTTGCATCCATTCCCTGCACATTTGGGGACATTTCTTATGCAGATTTACCCACAAACCTGCACATATGTGGGAGAAAACCAGAGCACCCAGAGGAAACACACAGTCAGCACCCGAGGTCAGGATCGAACCTGGGTATCTGCCGCTGTGAGGCAGCAGCTCTGCCAACTGTGCCATTAAGAATGTTCATTTAACCTAATGGTGTTGGATAACACATGAACAGGTTTTGCTTTTATGATGGTTCTGGATTAATTTGGGTGGCAAATCCTAAATTTAAATAATGTTCACGAGGTATCCAACACCATTAAGTTAAGTGAGCTTTATTATTTCCAAGAACAGACTGTTTGCACCAACGCATTGGATAATTTGATGGTTTAATTCATTTCAAAACATCAAAGGCAGAAACTAATATTCAATGATTCACAGTTCAGGACTCAGTTGCTTCAGTCAATAATCACACATTTGTTCATATTTATCAAATTTCCACGACATCCAGAGGCTCTCCGGAGGTTTAGCATCACAAACGTTCACTGTTCACATGTTGCTGGAGTTCCTGTACAATGTTATAACAGCCTGCATTACTTTCCACACCGCTTACATGGTATAGGCTACCCAGTAAATGACATTGACGGCAGCGAAAGCTGCTGGGAAGACAGCTCGGGCGTAGATGTCAATGGTGTCGGAGTCGATCGGCTTGAATATGGACTTCAGCGTCAGCTTCTTGTTCAGCGCCGTGCCGTGTGTATGCGCTCGCGCCTTTCCATTCTCAACCTCATCTCCGCGGAGAACCCTGTTGGCCCGGTGCAGTCTGTTGGACATCAGCAGCTCGTGGTTCACCCCCGCCGCTGACAGAGAGAACAGGACGATGGCGTGTTTCCCAGTTGTCTTAAATTCCTGCAATAAAAAGAGAGAGATGCGCATTTCTCTCAAGCCTTTCATGCCCGAGATGCCGCAAGGTGTGTCACTGTCGTAATGTAGCTGTCCCCATGGGCTAATGTAGCACAGCAAACTCACACAGAGAGTTGTGGACTTTAGCCTAGACCATCATGCAAACAAACCTCGCTTCCATCCACTCCACCTACACTTCACACTGCCTCTGCAAGGCCACCAGCATAATCAAGGGTGATTCTCACCCCAGTCCTTCATCAGGGCAAGAGGTACAGAAGTGTGAAAATGCATAGCTCCAGATTCAGGGACAGTTTCTTCCCAGTTAACAGGCAACTGAACCATAATCCAAGTTTGTCCAGCCCTTCCTTATAGGAAACAATGGCAAGGGTTCTACCCCTCAGCAATTATCCTTTATCCCCAGAGAAATACCTTGCCTAGGAACGTAAGCAGCGTGTAGCCTTTTGCAACTTACCGGTACTTTCATAGGTAGAGAGCAGGCAGGTGAGCTTACAACCCAGCCGTATGAATATTGATTTCTCTAACTTCAAGTAACGTTTGCATTCCCTCTCTCTCTCCGTCACTCCCCCCGCTCTAGTCGTCCTACTCGTTTCCCTGTCATCTTGCTTAGTTTCACTGTTTGTATCCATTCGTTATCAGCTTCTCCACAGCCAACAATGGATCATTGTGGGCTCCACCTTTCCTTGATCATCGTTGCTGGCTTTGATTTGTTCTTTTCATACCTTTCATTAATTTGTTCTTTGTACCTTTTCATACCTCTAGTTTCCCTCTCCCCTGACTCAGTCTGAAGAAGGGTCATGACCCGAAACGTCACCTATTCCTTTTCTCTAGGGATGCTGCATGACCCGCTGAGTTACTCCAGCATTTTGTGTCTATCATAGATGAGCAAGGCAGTTCGACTCTATACCTTCAAGTGAAGAGTTTTATTTTAAGCAAGATTTGATTTCATACTCCACGACAATAAATTTTCACAGCACATTTCGTCCTAAATTGTTGAACGCTCTAAAAATATCACCCACCTGTCCACTTGTTTTATTTGACTTAATTTTTGCACGTTGCTTTCTCATGTAATCTGCGTTGAAGTGGGCAAAGGCATACTCAATCAGGGCAGCAAAGACGAAGACGTAACAGATCCAGAAGTACACGTCCAGCGCTTTAATCGCAGATGCCCGGGGTAAGGATTTCCTCGCACTAATCATCAACGTTGTCATGGTCAGCACTGTGGTGATACCTAAAGTAAAGGCACAGATTGAGTTACAGAGTTACAGTCATAGTGCACGGAAGCAGGCCCTTCAGCCCAACATGTCCATGCTAACCAAGATGCTCCATCTGTGCTAATCGCGTTTGCTTGTGTTTGGCCCATTTCCCTCTAAACCGTTCCTATCCATGTATTGTCCAAAAGTATTTTAACCTGTTCACTGCCACGATTTTTTTTTTCACTTCTATACTGTGACCCAAGTATACTCGGGGTTGGCAGTGAACAGATTAAATGTTGCTGTAATACTGGCCCCAAATTGACCGCTTGTTCCATACACCCTGTGTGGAAATGCTGCTCCTCAGATTCCTATGAAATATTTCCCCTCTCAGTTTATGCCCACTAGTTCTCGATTCCGCTACCCTGGGCCAAAGTGCTATCACCCTTCCACTGCGACAGTATCGGACAACAGGGGAGTCCAGGGTTCTGGGAATTTAATGGCTGATTTGAAGGATACTTTATTGTCACATGTACCTGGGTACAGTGAAATGCTTTGTTTTGCATTCAATCTGATAAAATCATACAGCAGACCTCACCTAGGCAGTCGCCACGTTTCTGGTGATGAGAAAGTTACAAAGGTTCACCAGACAGTCCTATCTTCTGCCTGCTGTCAGGTGGCACCTAACCCTCCCTCCCTCCCCACCCCCCCCCCCCCCCCCCCCCCCCCCCCCCCCCCCACCCCCCCCCCCCCCCCCCGCCCCCAACAGAAATCCCTTCATTCTTGGTGTGATCCAGCAGGTCCCACCTTTGCTATTAGGTAGGAAAGTAGAGCTAAGGCCAGATATCAGAGAAGCAACAATCTTAATAAATGGCGTAGCAGGCTCACAGGGCCGAGAAACCTGCTCCTACACATTTCTTACATTTTTATCTTAGTCGTGGAAAATTATTTTTCACTACTCAAATAGCAAACCTGCAGCCCACTCAAAATACTACACGAGGTAAACTCTCAAACTTCTGCTCCCAATTCTCTGCTATGTCACAACACAAATGTATAAACTATATGGTGTATGTTTCGTATAGAGGTTTCACAAGCAGTTGTACACCAGGTCCAAAGTGTCCTGGGTAGCTACGCTGTGTGTCTCCAAAAGGAAGAACTCAGCGGGTCAGGCAGCACCAGTTTGGGAATGGACAGATGGCTGAAGAGGTGTCCCGAGTCCCGACCCATAATGTCATCTGTCCATTCACTCCACAGAAGCCGGCCAGCACGCTGAATTACATTGTGTTTTGCTCAGGATTCCAGCATCTGCAGTCTCTTTGTGACTTTAAGCATTGGCTCATGGTCTGCACGGCTGGGGACTGAATGAAGGTGAAGTGTTAACCTGGCTTTGGAAGGCAAGCATGGATCTTTGGGTACATCACCTAAGGAGACTCTTGCAGGCACAGCTGACTGACTGATCCAGAAGGACACCCAGGACATGGCCACCAGCAGGATGGAAGGCATGTAGGATTGGATGATGTAAACACCTCTATTCCTCCTCAAACGGAAACGAAGACTTAGGCGTGGGAATTGACCTGCTGGAGAAATACAAGAGAGGTTGAGGGTTTGAACGGCTCATTTGTGTGAGGATTGATCACCACACGCCCCAGCACAGCTACCTTGTGCCTTTGCTTCTCTGCTGCTCTGAAGGTGTCAGCCTAATTTCCACTATAATTATGCGGACATAGTGCAGCACAGAGATCTTGGCCAAGGGAGTTTCTGCTATGACAGGGCCGGGAAATTGGCAGCAGCTGGGGAAAGGAACGACGGGATTTAACCCAAAACCCTGCACTCGCCCCATTCACCAATGGCCACAGCGAAGGATGAGGCAGGGTTAATTCCCTGTGTAACACACACACACACACACACACACACACACACACACACACACACACACACACACACACACACACACACACACACACACACAGTAGCTTCTACCAATGTGGCTAAAACAGAGATCAAAATGGAAACCTCCCACGTGAGGGTTTTATAATCAGCTTTATTTTTAGAAAGATGAATAGATCAGCATGCTTTACTTAAATATTAAACTGGGGCCCGTTCTGTTTCCACTGCACTGGTCAGGATTTATCTTTCATTCAACATCACTGAGAAACAGACATTTTGATCATTGTCATCCTGTCAGTTGTTGGGGCTTCTCCAGCATAAAATGGCGGCTCCTTTCCAACATTGCCACAGTGACCACAGAGCTATTTCATGGCTGTAAAGCAATTTGGAACATTTGAACGGAGCATAAAAGGTGATATAAAAGTGCAAATCTTTCTTTGAGCCCCAAGCCTTCATTGATAAATGATCACTACATCAATCTACATGCCACACGCTCAATGTAGCA
This sequence comes from Okamejei kenojei, assembly GCA_035221665.1. NCBI lineage: Eukaryota > Metazoa > Chordata > Chondrichthyes > Rajiformes > Rajidae > Okamejei > Okamejei kenojei. The sequence continues at coordinate 13,755,598 of CM069162.1, forward strand.
GTGAGGATGGACCTGCTAGACAAAGGCTTGGCAAGAACAAGAATTACCAGTGCACCACTGTACTATGAATTAAACCTGTAAGTCCACCACAGAAAACCATTACTGCTCATCATCAAACTGAACATCTGTGTGAACCAGATGTTCAGTGGTTGGGATGGCTGGTGAACAGAATTCACAACGTATGTGGCAACCTTTGAATAAAAGATCAAGCATGAAGGCTACTTTATCTTTTGTGCTCCCTGCATCTGACTGTTGATATTTTAACTCAATACTTTTGAGAGGCAGAGTTCAGATCAGAGGCAGATCATTGATCTGCAGTAAGGATAAAAACTCGACAAACAACAGAAAATATCCAAAACATCCCCAATAACACTGAAGGTATCAAATATGATGTCCAACTTCATGGGTGTTTTCGCTGCCCCCCAAATGTAAACAGTTAAGAAATCAAATTCTATTATGTGGATATGCCAACCTTAGGACAACCCTGTGGCATTGCCTCAGAGCACCAGTGGCCCCGGTTTGATCCTAACTAACCTGGCTTACAAACATTCTCTTAATTACTTGTTGCGTTATAAAAACACCCAGGTCCCTTTGAACATCGACACAAGCGAATCTGTCTTTAGCAAAGGCTATCCCCTCTCTTATGTTCATAAGAGGGGAAGGAATGGGAGGGAAATGTAGCAACAAAGTTAACAGGAGCTGGATGGAATAGGAACTATTTAAGATTAACAGTAAATCTACTGCCGATGATCACTGCTGATTTATGTACTTACAGTTTCAGCATGATCTTGGCAATATTAGCAAATCTGAGTCTGAAGAAGGGTCCCGACCCAAAACGTCACCTATTCATGTTCTCCAAAGATGATGCCTGACCTGCTGAGTTATTCCAACACTTTGTGTCTTTTTTTGGAAACCGCCTTCTGCAGATACTTGTGGTTCCAATATCAGCAATTTCTGCCCACCTCTTACACTGTACCAGAAGGTGGTACGGAGTGGCTATCGCAGTCACGGAGAATTAATTCGACTGGCATGGTCTGGATTTTATCCAGACTCAATTTAAACAATGACCTGCGCGATGATGATGATGTGCCTGATAATTTGAAGCAGGCATACCTGCATGGAGTGCAGGGCATCTGCCTCAGCTTAATGTTTCATCTGAAATACGACAGCGTTGAGAGTGCCGATCTTTGCCAGTACCACAAGGCGGACTCCATCCAATTGCTCACTCAACTAACACTCAAAACCAATAGCATTCTGCTCTGCTGAAGGGTCTCGACCCAAAACGTCATCTATCCATTTTCTCCAGATATGCTGCCTGACCTGCAGAGTTACTCCAGCATTTTGTGTCTATCTTTGGTATAAACCTGCATCTGAAGTTCATTTTTATTACATATTAGCATGCTAGTCAGAGGCCAGACCGCTGCCAATCAAGGGAACATCAAAATAAGAATACAAACAGCGAGAACATGAAAGGGACATTTTTGGACTATCGTGGGAAGAGTTCTTTGGTGTTGCCAAGGAGAACCTATTGTAACACCTGTGTATTTTTTTTAATACTCATTTGGCACTTTGGCCCAAAATTTGTTGGATCTGGATCCAAATCCAAAAGTGAGGTATGGGGCAGGAGATGAGTGAGGATGATAATGTGTGTGGACAGCACAAACCAACACTGTCGTTGATTCCTCTTTTATTTTCAGTGGGGAATGATCAACTCATCAAGGTGACTGCTGCACATGTCAGCAGGCAGAGAGGCTTTGTTTTGCCCGTGATGTGCACAGAATTTAAAGCTTCAGGCAATTCTCAGGAGGAAAGAAGGCAACAAGATTCAAAGTCAGAGCTGGAACAGATCATCTCAGAGCTACGGTAAGTTTGGGAAAGGAAGTATAAGTTGTGGCAAATGAAAAATATGCATTAAAAGAACTTTATCATCATTGTTGAACCCTCATGTAGAAAGATCACACAAAATAGCTTATGCACCTGGCAACATCATTTAGTGTTATTAAAATTCCAATTGCTAACAACCAGTAGTTAGTAGTTAATCTTGTCCTTCAAATTCGCAAACCTTATGCCCCAAGCTGCTAATGAACTGTTGTTCCACATAGTTTAGTTTAGAGATACAGCATGGAAACCGGTCCTTCGGCCCACCGAGTCTGCGACCATACACTCGTTCTAAACCTACACACTAGGAACAATTTACAGAAGCCAATTAACCTACAAACCTGCACATCTTTGGAATGTGGGAGGAAACCGTAGCAACCGGAAATAAAACCCACACAGTCATAGGGAGAATGTACAATTCCGTGACAAGCAGCACCCGTAGTCAGGATTGAATCCGGGTCTCTGGCACTGTAAGGCAGCAGCTCTGCCGCTGCGCCATTGTGCGCCCATAACGGTGGCAAAGAAACATAAAATTCTGACAGGGCTCCTGTTCCTAATTCTTATGTTATTATGAGCAAAACACAAAGTGCTGAAGTAACTTAGTATATGTGGAGAGAAAGGATAGGCAATGTTTTGAATTGGGACCCTTCTTTAGATTGGAGTCCCAAAAACTGCCTCTGTTTTGCTCAAGATTCCAGCATCTGCAGTAACTTGTGTATTTTATGTTATTGTGTTAGAGTCACATTTAATCTATAAGCCAAATATAATACGCATTTAATAAAATGACTGCAGCAAAGATCACAGAGAATGGCAAGGCCAGTGGTCACAATGTCCAAGTGGTCCTCATGCTAAAGACATTTCACGAGTGGACTTTGCTGAGCTGCTGAAATATCGCTTTTGCCACTTACCTGACTTGAAATTCATCATTTCAGTGACAAAGTAGTAGTTGGTTATTGTAAACTGAGCCAGTTGGATTTCGTCCAATCCATGGATCTGGTCCTGATTGTCTGACCACTCATAGACAATATCTTCTGCTGAATAGCCATCTGGAAAAATAAGCATCAAATAAGTTCATGTCATAGGAGCAGAATTAGGCAATTTGGCCCATTGAGCCTACTCTGCCATTCAATCATGGCTAATCTATCTTTGCCTCTCAACCCCTTTCTCCAGCCTTCTCCCCATAACCTTTGATACCCGTACTAATCAAGAATCTGGCTTTGTGCAATCTAGGTAGGTGACCATTCAGGTCGGGACCCTTCTTTAGACTGAAACGTCACACATCCATGTCCTCCAAAGATGCTGCCTGACCTGGTCATGTTCGTAAGTTAAAGGAACAGAATTAAGCTCATCGGCCCATCACGTCTACTCCACCACAGAGATGGGACTGGATAGGAAACACCATTCCTACTACCGTTTAGAAGGGAAAATGCATTGTGACAACACCATGTGTAGGTCTCCTTCCAAATTCCTTCAGTATTCCTGGGACTAAAGCATGGATTTCTATGATCTAAAGAAACATTAAATCATGTAACTCTCCCAAAAAAATTCCCATTCAGCACATTGAGACAATGTTGCACTAACATTAATTCAGAAGCAAGTACTATTGCTGAGTTATAAATAAACTCACAGCTCTCAAGATCCAGCATGCATTCTTGCTCATCCATCGGGTATTTGGTGAGATCCATGTCACAAGCAACTGTGGAAGTAATTCTACCAAAGAAAAGGCAGATTAGACAGTCTATTCTAACCAGTGCTTCATTACGACCAGTCCTATGGGACTTTCGAAATTTTGATTCAAATATCAAATTTCAAAAGGTGGTGACCTAAAACCTAATGTGCAACTGCGATGTACAAGCTGCTACCAGTAGCAATCACCTACTAATTATTTTGTCTGAGCAGCAGTTAAATTGAGTGGACGACAGGAGAAGAGAACCTTATTAGCACAATAACACTTAATATATTACATAATTAAAAGCTTCCTGTTGTAAAGCAGTACATTATCCCCAGAATGGCAATGGGGATATATTTTTATAACTTGTAACTTGTAAATAGAACATGAGCTAATAACTTTCACACTAGAGCACCCATCGTACATCAGAATTGCCATCTGGGAGCCTTGTTTATGAAATACAGCCACACGTGGCACATTCTTGACCATGAAATGGTCGCATTCACAGGGAATGTGCTGAAACACATTAATTCACCCTTAAAACATATTATAGATTTTTTTTTAAAGATGCAAAATTCGACAGGTTTATAGATACAGCGCGGAAACGGGCCCTTCGGGCATCGAGTCCATGCCGACCAGTACGACATCTCCCTCCCCTCCCCCCCCCCCCCCCCCCGCACACTAGCCCTATCCTACACACACGAGGGACAATTTACAATTTTACCAAGCCAATTAACCTATAAACCTGTACGTCGTTGGAGTGTGGGAGGAAACTGGATCATCTGGAGAAAACCCACGCGGTCATGGGGAGAACGTACAAACTCCATACAGATAGCACCTGTAGTCAGGATTGAACCCAGGTCTCTGGTGCTGTAAGGCAGCAACTCTACCGCTGCGCCACTGTGCCACCCTATATCACTTTGGCATACCTGATGCTGTACAGTATGACTCCATCGGGCTGGAGCCTAATGAGTTTGTTTTCGACCGTCACGTCGTGAAACCAGGCTGACTTTGCATTCACAATGTACGTGTCAGGCAACCATAGCTTGTCCACAAAGCGACTGTCCAAACCCAGGGTCTTGTTTGTGTGGTTGTAAGAGAGACGGTCGTCTTTCCAGATCTGTCGCAAGAATACCGTCATTGTGTACTCCTGGGAAAGAGCAGAGGGAAATACTTCAGGAGAGCATTCCTCATCTCAGCCTAGTGTTACACTTTATAACAGCCACATCTGTGAACTTCTGCATGGCATTGTAGAGTTGTAGAGTCACAAAGCACAATAACAGGATCTTCGGCCCAACTTGACCAAGATGCCCCACCTATGTTAGTCCTACCCGCTCATGTTTGGCTCATATCTCTCAAAACTTTTCCTATCCATGTACATATCTAAATGTATTTTGAATGTTGTTATAGTACCTGCCTCAACTATGTCAACTTATTCCATATGCCCACCATTTTGTGTTTGAAAAAGTATTCCTCTCAGGTTCGTACTAAATCTTGCCCTCTCAACTTAAATCTACATCCACTGGTTCTTGATTCTCCTACCATAGGTAAAAGACTCTACGCAATCTATTCCCTTCATGATCATATACACCTCTATAGAATCTCTACAGCCTCCTGCGCTCCAAGGAATAAAGTTGTAACCTGCCCAATCTTTTACAATGGCTCAGGTTCTCAAGTCCTGGCAGCATCCTCATAAATCCTCTCAGCACTCTTTCCAGCTTAAGAACATAGCTCAGTGTTATGTTTTGTTTATTCTCCTCTGCTCTTGTTCCAGCTATATATATCTCCATGTGAAGGACCTCAAGGTGGGCATGAACAAGATGGGCCAAAGGGCTTGTTTCCAAGCTGTGACTCCAATCTGTTCCACAGAAAGAAGCACTGCACAAGGACAAATTCTTCCTCTCTGAACTTTGCAGGTCACAGATAAAATAAACTTTAAATTGCTTGTATTCTTACCATGGAATCACTAGGGACAAACTCCATGATGCAGTTAGGGACAATTTTAACCTATGTAGGGAACCCAAGACTGAACCAAGGTTCAATGTCAAGCCTGATTGAAGGGGTGACACATGGAATTGCAGAAGCTGGACTTGAGGAAAACATAAAGTGCTGGAGGAACTCAGCAGGCCAGGCAGCATTCGTGGGGAGAATGGACAGACAAAGTGTCGGGTTGGGACCCTTCTTCATACTGACGAACGGTCCCACTGAATTCAGATGAATTCTGACGAGTTAAGACTGAGACTAAAAATAATCTGCGTTGGTGCTTTAAGGAATCACAGTTGGCCAGAATACGAGGAGCACAATCTCATCCCAAAACCAGAAGGCAGACTGAGTTTCTGTGTTTCCAGGTGTAGTGATGTCTGCCCTCCAGTGGTACTCGTCTCATTATGTGGAAGCAGCTGTTTCATCAGCTGTTTTATTAGAATGCCATTTCCCACAAACACAATTCATACTGAAACTGAGGCATGGTCTATATTAGTAAAGACAGGCATAAGCAGAAACCCAGCCATTATTCATTCTGTGACTGATAATTTAAATGCAGTTTGCTGGGTTTTCATTCCCATCTCCAGAGGCTGAACAATTATCTACGTCTCGTTTGTCTTTGGTAAATAAAAACTGTAATATGTGTATCAGCAAATCATAGCCATTCAAACTGCTGTGAACTGGTTGTGTAACATTTATTTTAGACGCATATTAGGATGAATGGCCTGTTACAGAGAGAATATTTATGTTGGTTCTCAGCAGGTAACGAGTCCTTTAACGATGCAGCATGCCACAGCGTGAAGCAAAGATTCAGGAGGATCTGAGACATATTTACTTTCATCTGCCTGCCACGTGTATTGGAAACTAATAATGTCTGCCCTAGTCCTATCATTAACTTCTTCATTTCTTGCGTGATACCTTATTTAGGATAAAGTTGAAACTATATATTACCTCAATTCAGATGCAGCTTAGACACAAGACATCAGGTCACCCACAGAGATGAGCCATTAATACTGGGGCTGAAATATTTGTGTTGCACGCTTGCTGTTTGTTCGTTCACAATGGCAGAGACTTGTTGCCTTGCATATTCTGCTTCATTATATAATGTTAGTCACCACATGCCAGGCAGAGAATGAACTAAAACTAAATTTAACTTCAAACCGTTTTTGTTAAAACAGAGAAAAGTATTACCATATTGGCCTCTGATATATGGTCAATGCTGGCTACTTCTATCGCCAATGCCACATTCAAAGGAGGCCCTGTATAGAAGAAATACATCACCAAATAAAATATTAATTATGGATTTTATTCAAATAAATATTAAACACACAACATGTTATCTAACCTACAGAAACTTGCTGTGCTACAACACTAGAGCAAACTGAAAAAAAGCAAAATACTAGTGATAATTAGGGTGAACGGGTATACAGAATCAAATGGTAAATATTAAACCTGTACGCCAGTGATTATGATGGTTTTATTGTTATCATCTGGGTTCAGTGGTGTAACTGGCATTATTCCACAGTATTGGTCACCATAGTCCCCTTGCTCTTTACTTGTAGTTCATGATTGTTTCCCATTGGTGTTTTTGCTGCTTTATAAACCATAAGAATCAATTATTCTTGTTGCCGTTGGGCGTGTGGATATGGACTTACCTCCTATTCCTGGTCGGAAATTCCGAGCGTATCCCTTCATCAAATCATCCAGATTTGGCAACCAGGATATTTGTATATCAGTGGTTATGTACTCCCCAAGATCATTCATTGCCCTGTTGAACAAATAAATGTGCTGAGTAAATTCCAATTCAAAGTATGACTACAACATTAATGGCTCATTTGGTAAGGCAGAGTGTGGCTGAGACACAGGTCAGCTAGGTTACGGGTACAGAGCCATAGAGGGGAGGTTGATTTCAGTGAAACAGGAGCGCTGTTTCTGGCCTCACTGCCCCTGAAAAAAACAGAATTGAGAACGTTTCCATAATTACTTTCAATTCTGTTATCCTAACTCACCATTCACCCCTGTGTTCATTTGCCAATCTTGGTTCCCAATAAAGCGGGCTGTCAATTTAAACAAAGCCTTGATCTTTGACTCTTGCCTGCTTCTGGAATCTCCTCCATACCTTTAACCTTCTGAGATCTCTTTGTTCCTCCAATTCTAATTTGCACACTCTAAATCTAATCCCAAATGGGGGGTGGCACACAGTGGCGTAGCAATAGTGTTGCTGCCTTACAATGCCAGGTTCAATACTGGTTATGGGTGCTGTCTGTAAGGGGTTTGTATTCTCCCTGTGACCGCGTGTGTTTTCTCTGGGCTCCCCAGTTTCCTCCCACATCCCAAAGACGTGCAGGTTTGTCGGTTAATTGGCCTCTGTAAATTGTAAATTGTGCCTAGTGTGTAGGCTTGCCTTTGACCCGTATCCCTCTAAATCCTTTCTATTCATATGTCTGTCCGAATGTCCTTTAACCAGTCAGCGGAAAGACAATACATGATTACAATCGAGCCATTTACAGTCTATAGATACATGATGAGCGAATAATATTTAGTGCAAGGTAAAGCCAGTATAGGCTGCTCAAAGAGCGTCCAAGGGTCACCAATGAGGTCGCTAGTAGTTCAAGATTGCTCTCTAGTTGTGGTTCAGATGATTCAGATGATTCAGTTGCCTGATAACAGCTGGGAAGAAAATGTCCATGAATCTGGAGGTGTGCATTTTCAACCTTATATACCTTTTGCCCGATGGGAGAGGGGTGAAGAGTGACCTTATTGAGGTGTCCTAGGTCATATGAATTCCAAAACTGGAGGACATGAGTTTCAGATGATAGGGAAGAGATTTGAAAGGGACCTCTGGGGCTATCTTTTCCACTCATAGGGTTGACATATCTGAAATGAGCTGCCAGAGGAGGCTATAGAAGTGGACATAATTAAGACTTTTAAAAGACATTCGGACAGATATATGAATAGAAAGGATTTACAGGGATATGGGTCAAATGCAAGCAGATGGAATTAGCCCAATGTGCCAAATTGGCTGGCATGGACAAGATGGGCCGAAGGGCCTGTCTCCAAGATTTAGAGCTCTATGATAATAAATTGTGAGTCTTTTCTATAAACTGAGAGGCTGGTGTGAAGTGGGACACTTTCCGATGTTGAGCAACTATGCAAAAATATCTTGAATCCAATGTCCAGGCCAGGACTGACACCATAATTGAACTTGAGTAATCTCCTTGGAGGACGTAGCTTTACGCTGCTTCACTTGTAAGTCAGTGGGACTTCAGAACACGGTTTAAGATTTACTTGTGGTGGGAACTTGGATGTTTCAGGTTTAATAACTGATAAACCAATGCAGTGAAGATTCCCCCAATAAAGGCTCATTCACTATGATTTTTACAAAGAAAATATTGTGAAAATGTTGACAATAGCATCAATGATAAATATTGATACAAAGCAATATCCAGTCTAAGAAATGGAAAATCTAAGGAAAATTACAGATTAAAGTTACACAACATGAACCTTAGATTAAATCAGTTCCTCCAATTTATTGCAGACTCCCCCTTGCCTGTCGGGGATGTTGACTATTTCTTGATGATTAGTCATCCGAGAACTCCTACCTGCTTTATTCTAAATTCAGTAATACTGTTTACCGCAATGAAAAGGTAAGCATGTTTCAAGGTGGACAGTGGACACAGGGGAGGTCAATCACGTTCCAGACAATCCTTCTACTGCAGTTTCCACAGCTGTCAAATGTCAGAAAGATTAGAGTCTCCTAGCAGTGAGGCAGCAAGCAACTGTGAAATTTCATCAGGCTAGAGATACACTATACAAACCGCACTAACACAGACTGTACAGAACACACTAACACAAACTGCGCAGACTTGCACTAATACAAACTAATACACATTGTACAGACCTCATGAACACTGTCCCGCTGAGTTACTCCAGCATTTCGTGCTAATCTTCGGTGTAAACCAGCATCTGAAGTTCCTTCCTACGCTAACACAAACTGGGCAGTCAACACCAACACAAACTGTACAGACCGCACTAACACAAACTAGAGACCGCACTAACACAAACTGTACAAGACTCCACGAACACTAACTGCAGTTAAAACTAACATGAACTGTACAGACTGCACTAACACAAACACAATCTGTGCGGACCACATTAACACACACTGTACAGACCACATTAACACACACTGTACAGACTGCACTAATGCAAACTGTGCGGACCACACTAACACACACAGTGTAGACTGGAATCAATTTCAATATTAGCTAGGCTTTTATCATTGATAAGAGGTCATTATTTTATTTGCTTTATTGTTTGTGTTATAGTTAAATACAGCCATCTATTTTTAACACTAATTTAGTGTTATTTAAGCAACAATTTGTTTATTTTTGATCTTATTCCTGCAGTGTAAATTTGATTCAACATTGATTTTGAAAGAAAATAAAATGAGAAAAGAGGAAAATGGGTATTGATGACATTCTTTAATTCATTTTTTTCACAGCATTTATGGTCCATCCCTAATTACCCTTGTATATAGTTAACATTCACCCACTTTGATGGGTCTGCAATCCACAGGGACACACTCTGTAGAATTCCTGAGCTGCTCTCGAGGGACATAGATGCACCAAACAGATTTTACAACAATTTGGCATTTTCGTACTGGGACCAGTTTCTTTTCTAATACTTGGTAGACAAAAATGCTGGAGAAACTCAGCGGGTAAGGCAGCATCTATGGAGTGAAAGAAATAGGCAACGTTTCAGGTCGAGACCCTTCTTTAGAGTTTCTCCAGCATTTTTGTCTACCTTCGATTTTCCAGCATCTGCAGTTCCTTCTTAAACATCTTTTCTAATACTTGTTTTTTTTTTAAATTAAAAAAGACATATAAATGCACAAAAAATGGCAAACACTCCAGTTGTCTAACAGTGATGACGGGGTGGAAGATTGCAACCTTCACGTGGTCTGCCCTGTTTCGACTAATGCAATCAACTCGACGTGCACAAACGGAAGATCAAATAGAACAAGTTGTCCAACAACTTTAGGCTGTGCACGCCACACGAAAGAAGAAGAAGACAGTGATGACCAGTGCACCATATGTCAGCAGCATGTGGTGACACCCACTTTAATTGAATAACAATCTTCCAGAGCGGCTGACTGCAGGGAGATTAAATGGGAAACAGCAATTGACATTATAAAATAGTAACCATTAGATGTAATAATAAGTATTCTTTTCAATTAACATGCTTGCAGGGATCTTCTTTAGTAGATTAGTTGATTGCAGCAAAATGAGTAAAGGCTTAATACAGAAGGAGATTTACAATGCTTTACCTGATAACAAATGATAGCCTTGGACTATCTTCGATTGGACATTACTGGACTTTATCTTGCACTAACCGTTATTCCCTTAATCATGTATCTGTATACTCTGGATGGCTTGATTAAACATGTATGGTCTTTCCACTGACTGGTTAGCATGCAACTAAAGCTTTTCACTGCACCTCGGTACACAACAAACTAAACTGAAATCAATTATGCAATATCTTTAATGTAGTAAAAACATTCCAAGGTACTTTGCAAGAACACAGAACAGGCCCTTTGGCCCACTATGTCCATGCCAAACATGATGCCAAGTTAAACTAATTTGGTGCGTGTGCAGATGTGGTGAAGATGTCACTATTTAGAGCATACTGCACACCCCTCTACACTGCGCACCTGTGGTCGAACTATTTAAAGACAAGTATGCAGAGACTAAAGGTTGCATATAACGATGCCATGAGAACACTGCTAAAGCAACCAAGATGGTGTAGTGCCAGTAATATGTTTGTGGCTGCAGGAGTCAGTACTCTAGAAGCTATCCTAAGACAACACATGTATAAATTCATTTGCAGGATAAATGACTCTAAAAATGTGCTTATTGTGGCCTTGACAAACATAAGGGTTAGCACTACACGCTACGAATCCCAGTTGTGGAGACACTGGCATCGTTGTCTCGTTGTACGACATTGATCATTTTTTACTCTGGATTTTTAACTTAAGTATTGTGGGTTTTTTTTAAATATATAAATTATGATGTTTTTATGTGATTTACCATGATTTTATATATATTTATGATATTTGAGATGCAATGTATTTTTTAATGTACTGTTGCCCCTTGTCTGGACCTTGAGTCCGTAATAAAGTTATTATTATTATTATAATCTCCACTGCTATTGGTGATCCATATCCCTCCATTGCCTGCATATCCACATGCCAATCCAAAATTCTCCTGAATGCCATTATCGTATCTGTTTCCACTACCAACCCTGGCAGCACTTTCCAGGCACCCACCATTCTCAGTGTAAAAAAATTGCCCTGCACATTTCTATTAAACTTTGCCCTTCTCACCTTACAGTTCCGCTCTCTGGTCCTTGACATTTCCACCCTGGGAAAAAGGGAGTATTATTAAACAAATGGGCAGATGGCCAAAACATTTAGTTATATAAGATAGTTTATCAATGACCTTCCTTCAGGTGGGGGGAAAAAGGTGGAGAACCACAGAGATTTAGAATTGGATTTTCAGCAGGATGTTGGGGTGGAAAAAGGATGAATTAAGTGCCAGAATTGGAGAAGTATAGAGATCATCGAAACTTGTGGAGGTGAAGAAATTGGAGAGAGTTTTTTTTAATTAATTTTTTATTTAGAGATTTTATTTAGAGATACAGCACGGAAACAGGTCCTTTGGCCCACCAAGTCCGAACCGACCAGCATTAACAGTGACCTATACATACAAGGGATAATTTTACATTTATACCAAGCCAATTAACCTACAAACCTGTAGATCTTTGGAGTGTGCGAGGAAACGGAAGATCTTGGAAAAAACCCATGCGGTCACGGGGTGAACGTACAAACAAGAACCTATAGTCGTATAGGAGCCATTTATGTTTAGGCTGGCTACTGTTGGCATATTATATTATTTTGTCTAGACATATCTTGCAGTATTATTTTGGACACTTGGGGGCAGTCATTGGATGCACGGAGGGGTGTATATATATGGGCATAATGGACAGGGAGTGGCAGACCAGGCACAGGGGTGGAGAGTATACAGTTTTCACCAGACCGGGAAGAACAGCTAGCTACAACTTGTATGCAGAATAAGGATAGCCTGGTACATTCATCTCTTTGTTTGTACAACTACGTCAATAAAGAACTAATTAAACTGGAAATAACGACCGGAAAATCTGTTCTATTTGGTCTGCGTAAGATCACTCCTACTTACCAGTGTAGTAATGGCAATGGAAAGTTGGATACTGGAAGAGTCAGAAATTTGCCATTACAGTCAGGATCGAACCCGGGTCTCTGGCTCTGTAAGGCAGTAGCTCTACCGCTAGGCCACCGTGTCGCCCCGAGATAGGGAGGGGTAGCCCCACACAGTCTTGTAAACAATCATGAGAAATTTAAAATGAGCTTTTGCTAACCAGGATACAGGTCGGGTCAATCACAGGGTTTGGAGGCTGGTGGGTTCAATGTTTTACATGTAAGCAAGTCATGTGGTTAATTTCATGACTACTTCAAGTTTAGAACATGAGCATCGAGCAAAGGAGCACCTGGCTGTCAGGACAGAGTAAATACTCTTATTTGAAGTCTCTGTATCCTATAACAGTTATTATAAGTGGAACCTGCCAAGGCCCCTGCAGTATCTAGCATCATCCATCTGCCTAGGTGGGTGAGCAAGACTTGGTGTGAGTTTGGACATAGTCAACCATGTTACAGATGACCTCTTTTTTTAATAGAATGTAGAATGAAGGAGGCCTGTCAAAACCATGCTGAACCGTCAAGTCCAGAGGTAACAAGGTCATGGGTCAGAGGTTCAGGCAGGGGCAGAAAACGTTGACCTTGCTGAACTAGAAAACAGGTAGCTTCAGGGATGATGTGGTTATAAGGTCTAGAACTAACCATGGGGTTAAATATGGTGCAAAAGATTTTAACAATTTGATTTAACCTCAAAATATGTTCCCCGAGATTGAGGTTGGATCTGGCAGAATAATGTGGGATTAGTAGGAGGGTGGTGATTGGGTTGGTGATCAGAAATTAGTCCTTGTGCAGGGAGCGAGGCAATCAATGAAGAATAGGCACATCTCAACAGATCCATTCTGGAGCCATGTACCAATAGTCTAGGGAGTGACTTATAATAGGACAACGTGGACTAATTTCTAAGTAATTATGTCAAGTTCAAATTATATTTTTATCATCTTGTGAAAGGTTGAAGAGTTAATCTAAATCAAATTTGGTTACAAATTCTTACAATCTGTTCCCGCTAGCTGATGACACAAGGACGACGAGGTACAGATTTCATGCTGAGGGGCGAACTTATAGGAAGCGATGAGGGAAACAACTGTACTGCCAAAACTGTACTGTCGTGGAGCCAAACAAATATTATAAAATAATGTATTAAAAAAAACATTCTTTATGAGGACATCGCTGTAAAACAACATTATGCATTACAGCGTTATTGCCTGTGTAAAGTCACCAATTAAATATTCTCCTCCCATGGCAAAAGCTGCACACATTACTGATTGGACCTCAGGTTGCAAATCCTTACACAGAAATGTTCCATAGCATAATGTACTGTGTCTGGTTCCTTCGATAGTACAGCAGCCTGTCTCTTCCACAGAACAGGTCACCCTGGAAGGCATTGGCTTTAATACTTATCCTTATAGTTTAATCATTTTTAGACTCGTAGAGTCCTACAATGTGGAGGCAAGTAGTCCATTCTGATCATCGAGCGCCCATTTACTCTAATCCTACACTAATCCCATTTTATCCTCCTCAGTTTTGCATCGATTCTCCCCAGAGTCTACCACCCACCTTCACACTACGGCATCTTACAGTGGCTGATTAGATTACCAACCCACACAACTTTGGGATGTAAAAGAAAACCAGAATACCCTGAAGAAGCACACATGGTCAGGGAGAATGTGCAAATCCACAAACATAGGACTAAAGATCAGGACTCCGAACCTGGGTCACAGGAGCTGTACCTCTGTCCCGCTCACACATTTGACATTACAATATTTTAAAGTGTGCCGTTTTATTTCCCAGAGTAGGCACTTCTTAGCTGTATTTCCAATTATATTGTGACAGATCATGGTTTATTAATTTAGCTTGTAGCTTTCTTAGATCCTTTAAAAGTGTAGACCCTTTTAAAACTGGCAGATAAATCATTACTGACTAAAAATTCACAAAAATTGCTGCATTTCAATAAACAAGCTTGTGAAGTAATAATTGACTGCTGATTCAGTCCTGATGTTCCAGCCAAGCAGCGTGCATACACAGTCACCTAACTGAAAACAGCCTAATCTGAAAAGTAATCAAAACTAATCAGCATTGAATCAATGGCTTAAGTGAGACACAGGAGCGATGGAAGAATAGGCAATCAGCTTTCAAACACCTTCCGTTGTCCTATGGTCATGATTTGCCTCTTTGGTGAAGGAGGGCAAGGTTGGGCGAAAGAGAAAGGACATCAGGAGAGGGTAGGTTAGAGTCATAGAGTCAAATGTCATTCAGAATGGATACAGGCCTTTCGGCCCAACTTTCCCATGCCGACCAAAATGCCCCTTCTACACCAGTCCCATTTGCCAGTCTTTGACCCATATACTTCTAAACATTTCCTGTCCAAAAGCCTTTTAAATATTGTTATAGTACCTGCCTCAGAAATAAAGTTCTGGTCTGCCCAACCTCAGTTGCTCAAATACTGGCAGCCACACAACACCACAGACCCAAGTTCAATCCTGATCGCGGGTGCTGTCAGTGCAGTTTGCATATTTTCCCTGCGACCGTATGGGTTTCCTCCGTTTGCTCCAGTTTCCTCCCACATCCCAAAGACATGCAGGTTTGTAGGTTAATTGGGTTCTGTTAAAAATGTCCCTAATGTGAGGGGAGTGGATGAGAAAGTGAAATAACATAGAACTAGTGTGAACAGGTGATCGAAGATCGGTGTGCACTCATTGGGCTGAAGGGCATGTTTCCATGCTGTATCTCAAAACTAAATTAAACATCCTCGTAAAAGAGGACCTTAGAAAAAAGGGAGCGTATGATCGTAGTCGTAGCAGGTCGCCAAAATAACGGCGACTGGACCCCCCTACGACAATGTCTACGACAAGCTACAACAACCTACTACCTAGTCGACGGCAAGCTACCGACAACCGGCGACTCATTAAGACGTCCACCTACGACCACACGTACAACAACCTACATCCATCCGCGACAAGGTACGACAACTGAAGACAACTTATGACAATTCAGCCGCCGGTACCTGTCGCCGGTTGACGTAAATTGACGTAGGTAGTCGCCGATAATATTCACCGAAGTCAGCACCAGCGACAACCTGCATCACCTGCCGACAACCTACGACAGCACCTGCGTCAGGAGAAGTCAAGCTACGCTAATTGGCGTCAAGCCCACTGTCGTCAAAATGTTTTGAACATTTCAAAATCCAGCGGCGACCAGAAAAACGCTACAACTCTTTGGGCGACTGAGGAGACATACAGGCGACACCCTGGCGACAGCCTAGTCGCTAGTAGTCGCCTAAGTGGGACAGGCCCTTAACAGCAGAATGGCGCAAAGATTTTAATGCTATCTGAAGTAATGCACAACAAAAATCTCAAAGCCCAATAACAGAATAACCAAATGAGATAGAGTTAGGAGTAAGAGTATGAGGCAGCACCTCCAGGAAGGGTGTGTGGAAGAGGTGAATGGTTCAGGAGTCTGATAGCAGTGGGAAAGAAGCTGTCCTAAAATCTGGACAACTGTGTGTTTAACCTCCTGTACCTTCTCCCAGAAGGTAGAACAGAGAAAATGGAACGGCCAGGGCTGCAGACATCCTTGACGATATTTCCAGTCCTCTTAATGCAACGGAATTAAGATGGACTGGATGGAGGAAACTGACGAGCCTCTGATGGACTGGGATGTGTTCACCGGGCTCTGCAGATTCAGGCAGTCAAAAACAGACCAGTTGCCATACCAGGCTATGATGTGTCCTGTCAGATACGTTCTACAAAGCATCTGTAGAGGTTTAAGAGAATCCTCATGGGCATGCCGAATCTTTTCAGATGCCTAAGAAAGTAAATATACTGCTGTCTTTTCTTGATCACTGCATCAGTGTGAAGGGACCAGGTTGGGTTGCTAGTGCTAAGGATGCCTAGAAATCCTATGCTGTTGACCATATCAACAGCAGCTCCATTGATCAAGACAGGCTTGTGCTCCCTCCCCTGCTTCGTTAGATCAACAAACAACTTTTTCTTTTCACTGATATTAAGGGCTAAGTTACTGTTCTGAAGCATGAAGCAAAGTTCCCAATCCTTTTCCTATACTCTGTCTCACTGTTGATATTGAACTAGCCAACAACAGTGGTATCATCGATTCGGTGAACTTCAAGATCGAGCTGGTGCCGTACTTGGCCACACACTCATAGATCTACAGGTAGAGCAGGGAGTGAACTTAATGAAATATAGAAGATAACTCGAGGCTTAATCAATAGTAGTCAGGCAAGTTAGGTTCAACAACTTCTCTATCCCTGAGAGGGAAAGGAATAGTTGGAGGTCATCGAATTAGCTGGAAGTGGAGGCACAAAGGTTGTATAGAAATATGAGAATCTTGTCTAGCGTACATTGAGGTGCCAAAAAGTATATTGTGAATCATTTGGTGGAGTGCTCCTATTCATGAAAGCCAAATTATCTCAAAGTGAGATTCATCCTTTTTTTGCAGACTAAACAGGAGCTGTGTGAACTGTCAGAACCCAACAAGAAAATAAAACATGAAATTGAGGAGTGGTTTATACTCTATATCATGAAGTAAAGCTTTATCCACAGATCTCACAGGTGTCATTATCATTGCAATACTGGCTGCCGTAAAAGTGATGCCCCTGTCCCACTTAGGAAACCTGAACGGAAACCTCTGGAGACTTTACGCCCCACCCAAGGTTTCCGTGCGGTTCCCGGTGGTTCCCAGAAGTTTTTGTCAGTCTCCCTAATGGTCGAAAGTGGTTTCCGCTTCTTCTATGTTCTGGCGATTATTTTAAAGAATTCAAAAGCGCCCGCGACTAAAAATAGGTTGCCGTTTTAAAAATCGGTGATTTTTTAGTCGAAGCCGGTTGCGATGCTAGTTGAAGGTGGTTGCCGGAGGTTGCAGGTAGTTGAAGGTAAACTTCCCTGGTGGAATAAAACTGGGTGAAAAAAAGGTCTTACCTTCCACTACCTGCAACCTCTGGCAAACTAGCATCGCAACCAGCTTCGACTAAAAAATTACCGATTTTTAAAACGGCAACCTATTTTTAGTCGCGGCCGGTTTTGAATTTTTTGAAATAATCGCTGGAACATAGAAGAAGCGGAAACCACTATCGTCCATTAGGGAGACTGACAAAAACCTCAGGGAACTGCACGGAAACCTTGGGTGGGGCGCAAAGTCTCCAGAGGTTTCCGTTCATGTTTCCTAAGTGGGACAGGGGCATTAGTCAACTCTGAAAGAACATTCTCCATGGCAGCTACTGTAGCAAACCACAAAGGCCAGCAAGGAGGTGAGGGAGAACAGAGTGGATATGGAGACCATAGGGAGGGGGCATCGTTTTCTTATGTGTCTGGGACTATACACTTAAGAAACCAAAGCGGTACTGTGAGGTGCAAACTCATCAAGGGGCCTGTGATCACAGGATCTAGTGGAATGGTGCATAATGTTGCAGTGATGTCAGTGACGCTAACGGGCACAGAAGAGTTAGACCAGTAGACGCTGCAGGCAAAACTTTAATATTCCAATGGATGGTCCTTGTGTCTCTTGGCCTTCTGTAGCTGAGTTATGCTCCTGGAGAAGAGCCAATTTCTGTCATTAAATAAGTGAATGGTCGCTTATATACGCTACAATAGACAACCTCATTACTTAGAATGTAGAAATGTACAGCACAGGTACAGGTTCTTCGGCCCACAACGTCTGTGCAGAACATGATGCCACAATAAGCTAGTTTAATCTGCTATCACATGATCCATACCCTGCCCCATTCCCAGCATGTCCATGTGCCCCATCTAAAGGCCTCTTAAATAACACCAGATGTGATGTGTGTTTGACATGAGGCAACATGTCAGGCACACTAGAAAAGTTGCATTTGGATGTGCAGGCCAATTTCCTGATAGTTATTAATATAATGTGCAAATTGTGATGTGGGCCGTGTTTCGGGCATCCCTGTGGAAGCACATGTTCCTGCAGCACACCTTAACCACACGCATAATACCCAGAGCTTAATTTTGAGCTTAGTTCTGATCTTCCTTGGAGCCATAACACACTAAAAAAAAAACATACCTGAAGGAATTCCGGCCACTCTATGAATGGAGAAATTGCTGCAAAAGGTTAATCTGCCATTTTTAAAAAATGTCACAAGCAAAACACGCACTTTGAATGGGGCCTTCGCAATAGTGGACAGGTGAAATCAGAGCTTTGTCAACTAAAATTTGATTTAATGGTTGAATTTACTTTTGTCCTTGAGTTTTGATGAAGACTTATGATCCTTCCATAAGCTAAGGTACAGTCCTGATTCTCCAACCTCCTCGTTGCAGACATTGGACTCTGAAATGGTTGCGCTACAATGCGGAGAACTACATTCTGCACTCGATATCTTTCTCTTTGCTCTATCGTTTGTACTTGAGTTTGGCTTGATTATATTCATGTGTAGTGTTATCTGATTTGATTAGATATCTGGCAAACAAAAGCTTTCCATTGTACCTGACAATAATAAACCTAAATCTGAGCATCCCTGGTATAGAGTGAGGAGATCTGATCAATAATTGGAGCCATAGTTTGAAGATATAACAATGAATGATTTTGTTCCAAGGGTATGGAGATAAGGTTTTAAAACTGAGAATTAATTTCTGAATATGAGGAAGACAAGCATCTGAGACTCATCCGAGCTGCTCAGTGATTGTTGCATTAAGTCCAAGCAGTCGGTTAGATGCATTATTGTTTGCTTAAACGTTAACTATTGTTTAAAATAAAAATATTCAGAATGCTGACTCCATGGTGAAATCTCAACACACACCCGTTGGTCAATGTTCTCTGCTGAATTTTGATGATAAAACCAAAATCTAGGCTACAGTGGAAACAAAACTACGCGGATGCAACAGTGACCCCTTTTCCAGCTTAAACGTGTAGATTATGTTAAAAATATCTCCATTGGAAAGTGATAGATCTGCAGGAAAGAGATTAAGCATTTGGAAGACGAAAATGGGTCAAGCGTAATGCGGAAGGGTTAACAAATGTTTGCAAATTGTAAAAGAGAGATTCAATTGGAATAATCCGGTTTTTTTTTCACAGCTCTTTGACAAGGCGCATCTCGGAATATCAGGATGTACCCGCATCCAACATGCCCCGTTAAAGGAGAGATGGGGACACAAGGAACTGTGCAGATGATGAAATGTTGTGCAAAGCAAAAAGTGCTGGAGGAACTCAGCGGGTCGGGCCGCAATGTGGAGGGAAATAGACAGACGACGTTTCGGGTCGGGACTCTTCTTCAGAATGATTTGGGAGAGATGGGGTTGTGTGCGCGGGAATGTACACACACTCCGACACTAACGAGAACATGGAATTAGACGCCTGTGTGCGTGGGCTTGTGCGGTATAGCTAATTAATTTTGCAGATGCCAGGAACTACAGATATGGGAATCTGGAGCAAAATAAAACAAGGACAAAGTGCTGGAGGATCTCAGGATGTCAGAAAGCATCTGTGAAGAACACGCTGAAGAAGGGTCCCGACCCTATCCATGTCCTCCAGAGATGCTGTCTGACCGGCTGAGTTACTCCAGCACTTTGTCTTTCTTTTAATTTCATCGTGCATTAAGTTGCCGAGACAATATTTGTATGATTTACCCGCGCGCACACACACTCATCTCGGAATTCATTCCTTGCCTTTCGCTGCTAAAAGTTGCGCGTTTCAGCGAATGGATGGGAAGTGGACCGACCTTGTCGGGATGAACACAAGAACAATCACGACTTACCGTACACACGTGTGCTGCTGGTGCAGTAGAAGCAGAGATGTGAGCATGAAAGTGGGAAACTCCATGTCATCCCGCTGAAGTTCCCGAGCTGCCGGCGGGTTTAGCGGAGACTCTGCCTGGGCGCGATGGACCTCACCGAGAGTGCGGGGAACTGTCGCCTCTCCATCTCGTAGCCTGAGGTACTCCTCGGCTCGGCTCGGCTCGGCTCGCTGGGTGGGGGTAACACGGTTATCAGCAGACGTGATCGGGTGCCGGCTCGCCCGCAATCTGCTCGCTGGAAGCAGCACCAGCTCCTCCCAGTCGGTGCAGCAGCCTCGCCGGCTCCTGCTGAGGTCCCGAGTGAAGGATGCACCCGCCTACCGCCGCTCGATCCTGCCACCAAATCAATCAACGTTACTTAGAACATAGCACAACACGGCCCTTCGGCCCACAATGTCCCTGCCGAATACGATGCCGTTAAACTAATCTCCTCTGCCTGTACATTATCCATTTATTTCCATTCACTACATAACCACGCTCCTATCTTAAAGCCTCTTAAACCCCCCTACGGTATCTGCCTCCTGCACCATCCCCGGCTGCGCGTCCAGGCACCCACCGCCCTCCGTGTCACAAACTTGCCCCGCACATTTCTAAACGTTGTCCCGCTCACCTCAAAGCTGCGCCTCTAGTCTTCGACATTTCCACCCCGGGAAAAAGGTTCTGATTGTCTATGCCTCATAATTGGATATACTTCTAACTTATATACTTCTATACCTCAGCAGAACTTAATCAGAAAGCAATCCAAGTTGTCCAATCTCTCCTTATAACTAATGCCCTCGAATCCAGGCAGCACTCTGGTAAACCTGGTCTGCACCCTCTCCAAAGCCTCATGGGAGAGGGGAAACTAGAGGTATGAAAAGGCTCAGAACAAATCAGAGCTGGCACCAATGACCAAGGAAAGGTGGAGCCCACAATGGTCCATTGTTGGCTGGGGAAGAGGTGATAATGAAGGGATGTATGGGTGCGAACAGTGGAACTAGCAGGATGACTATGGTGGGCTTGGGGCAGAGAGGGAGTGCAGGGGTTACTTGAAAACTTGTAATCAATATTTATATCGCTACATGGTATCACTTTAGTCTTCTTCTTGCGTAGGGTGTGCACAGTCTAAGGTTGTACGACAACTTGTTCTATTTGATCTTATTTGATTGTGCACACCAGTTTGATTGCATTCGTCGAAACAGGGTGGACCACGTGAAGGTTGCAATCTCCCACCCCATCACTTTAGTGATAAAATCATTTTAGTTTCATTTTCTGTTTTGAGAAGCCAGCCTTTACTGTTGTTTTCAAGCCTTTAGCACTTTACCCTTCAACACTGAGAATATTGTGTGCGGTTCTGGTCGCCCCATCACAGCATTTTTTCCAGCATCTGCAGTTCTTTCTTAAATATTCCTTTCCCTTTGTGATTTTTTTTTAATTTTATCCATGCTCTGTTGTAGATATCTGCCATTTTGTTTGTAATCTGTGACTTCTGCTATGAAATGCATGGATCTAGAAATTCAAAAGCATCTATACTTGTGTGGGCTAAGAAAGCAGAGGAACTGCAAGTAGGCTGCAGGGAAGAACGGTGTTGTCTTTTTCTACCCGTCAATCAGATCAGAGCTGGATGGGGGACACTACTGCTATAAGATAAGTCCAAGGGAAGTGTGGACTAAAAGGCAGAGGAACAGTAGTGGGAGGTAGGCAACAATGGTGCAGTATTTGTTTTTATTGGCAGATGTACCAGAATACAGTGAAAAAAAAGTCATACCATACCGTGCAATCAAACCATGCACGAGCACGCAGAGAAAAATACCAGAGTGCAGAATGTAGTGTCCCAGCGTTAGTTACAGAGAAAGTGCAGAGTCCACAATGAGGCAGGATGGAAGATGGAAGATCGGAACTACACCTTAATTTATGAGAGTACTGTTCAATATCTGATAACAGAGAAGAAGCTGTTCCTTAATCTGATAGTAAAAGTTTTTGATTTTCTACCTGATGGGGTAGGGGAGAAGAGGGAATAACTGGAGTGAAAATGCTCCATGAATATGCTGGCTGCTTACCTGAGCAAACGCAAAGTGTAGGTGGATTCAATGGATATTGTACCACATTCCGCATGGTCACGTTGCGCTATTGCATAATTGGAGAGGTCTCACAGGGAACTGCGACTGTTACAGCTGACCTGAGACAAGTGGGTCCAGTCAGGGATGTGGGTAACCGGAGAATGTAGAGCCACAGGCAGGCACAGGAGGCAGGATTGGGTTGCTATCTGGGCTTGTGAAAAGTAGAAAAATGTGGAAATTACATGACAAATTCACATGCATTTGAGCTCTTTAAGAGTCACCTCAGACTGGGGATCAGAAATAAACAGCAGTCAAAGCACTTTTGGAAGACATGATGATAAGGGTCCTGCCAATCAAATCAGTGGTGGTTTTGGGGACACTGTTGCTAGAAGATAAGTCCCAGTGAAGTGCAGAGTTGTTGTCCTACAGGACCAGATACCTAGGTTCGATATTGAATAGGGGTGCCGTCTGTAAACATAGTTTGTACATGCTCCCCGTGACCACGTGGGTTTTCCCTGGGTGGTCCTGTTTCCTCCCACACTCCAAAGACGTTCGGCCTCAATTGGCTTCAGTAGAAATTGTAAATTGTCCCTAGTGTGTAGGATAGTGCTAGTGTACGGGGATCGCCGGTTGGTGCGGACTCAGTGGGCTATAGAGCATGTTTATGCTATGTATCTCTAAACTAAAGGGCGGCATGGAAGCACAGTGGTAGATTTGCTGCCTTACATCGCTTACCGGCGACGCGGGTTCGATCCTGACGATGGGTGCTGTCTATACAGAGTCTGTACAGTCTGCCAACAGTCATAAAACACAAGATACATGAAAAAGTATATTCTTATTTGGAGCACATAATAGGCTTGTAAACGCAGTATGCACAGATGATATAATAAATAAATCAACAAATTAATTGAGGGAGTCCAGGTTAATTCCCTGGATAGAGGGACTGTCATATGATGAAACAATTGTGTGACTGGGCTCCATCCACTGGAATTTAGAATGATGAGAGGGGACCTTATAGAAACATATAACATCATTAAGGGATTGGACAGTCTAGATGCAGGAAACATGTTCCCGATGTTGGGGGAGTCCAGAACCAGGAGCCACAGTTTAAGAATAAGGGGTAGGCCATTTAGAACTGAGATGAGGAAAAGGTTTTTCACACAGATTTGTGAATTTGTGGAATTCTCTGCCTCAGAATGCAGTGGAGGCCGATTCACTGGATGCATTCAAAGGAGAGTTAGATAGAGCTCTTAGGGCCAGCAGAATCAAGGGATATGGGGATAAGGTTGGAGCGGGGTACTGATTGTGGATGATCAGCCATGATCACATTGAATGGCGGTACTGGCTCAAAGGGCCAAATGGTCTACTCCTGCACCCATTGTCTATGTATCTATGTAATTACCACTATACTAGTTACAAAAAACCCCTTGTCCTTAGTGCAACCAAAGACAGTCCATAAAAGTTCATTGTTATAGGTAAGTGTTGTGTGGTGTTCAAGAGCCTGGTGGCTATTGGGAAGAAGCTACAGTTTAGATAGCAGACTTCATTATTATAATTAGTGCTCGGCTGATGGCTACACGGATGAATGGCATTGTTAATAGATTCCTCAAATGGTGTGCACTGATCTGACTATAATGGTAAATTTATGTAATACAGAACTCTTTCAAATCAAGCTCTAAATATGATCCTACAGCTCCTCGAGGTGTAGAATCCACCCCTGTCACACTGTAGAAATAAACTATTATTGACAGTCATATAGCTGCCATGAAGTAAAACATTGTACAAAGGAGTGAGTCTTCCTGCATTAGAGATAAAACATTTGTGTAATTGCCGAACTGAGTGGTGGAAAGAAAAGCAGTCCTTGCAGAAATCTTTCACAAGCCTCGTCTTGCTGTTAATAAAGCCAGAGCTTCCATGGTAGAACTGTCTATGGATCAGGGATCTGACAAAGGTGCGAGAGGCTTACTAGGATATATTCCCTTGGGCTCAGTAAATTCCCCAGACGTGTAGCGAAGAAGCAGTCACAGCAAGTCTAATTGAGAGATCTTACAACATGCAGCCAGCCAACACCCCACCTGGAATGGTTGGAGAGTGGGCAGGAAGAGACTAGGGACTTGTGGAAATTCAGGCAGATAAGGGCCATTGGTCAGTCCTTGGGTAAGTGGTGTGGGTTCTTATGGCACTGAAGCTTGAAATCCAAGACATGTGGGAAGTCTAAACTTCCCATAAGATGGGCAATGATGCAGCTCAGTATTGCCTGGGAAAGCTCTTCATAGAAAGCTCTTCAGTCTATTAGCTTCTTGTTGGACAATTTCAAAATATTCCTACCTTCGCCTGTCATCCAGAAAATTATGTACTTGGCCAGCTCATCTTTGAATGTCACAGATTGATTTGCTTCTATCAGGTTTTTATGGCAAATTCCACAATAGCCTCGCTACTTGACTTTAGTTGCTTGGAAATCCCACAGCTCCTGCTGACAGAGGATGGAGTTACAAACACCATAGGATGCAGTAGAATCATTGACCATAATCTTATTTATCTAAGGAATAACTAGTCCAGCTACACATTATTGCCGTTGCTATTATCTATTGACATGGATGTTGTTATATTTCAAGACAACGATATCCAAGTGGGAGAGTGGTTGATAAATCACTTGCTTGAGTTTTGCTGATGGGTGAGCAATTCAAATTGATTATAAGACATATGGCATGGAAACATGCCCCTTGTCCCTACTTGTCCACATTGACCAAGATGCCCCATCTAGATGTCTAATTTGCTTACATTTGGCCCTTGTCCCTCCAAACCTTTCCTTTCCACATACCTGTCTAAATGTTCCTGAAGGGTCCCGAACCAAAACATTGTCTGTCCATGTTCTCCAGAGATGGTGCCTGACCCACTGAGTTACTCCAGCACTTTGTGTCCTATCTGTCTTTGAAATGTTGTTATTGTACCTGCCTCAACTACTTCCTCTGGCCGCTCATTCCATTATACTCATTATCCACTGTGTGAAAAAAAGCCACCCCTCAGGTTCCTATTAAATCTTTCCCCGCTCACCCTAAAGCAATATCCTCTAGTTCTTGATTCCCCATCTTTCCGAAAACAACGGTGCATCTATCCTATCTATTCCCCGCATGATGTTATACACTTCTATAAGGGAGCCTCGTACACTCCAAGGAATAAACTCCTAGTATGCCAAACAAATTCCTTTAAGCTCAGACCCTCGAGTCCTGGCAACATCCTCGTAAATCTTCTCTGCATTCTTGCCAAATTTTAGAATGATTTGCAGTCAGACACTGCAATTCTATATAAAATATCACCAGGGAAGTGAATGTGCCCGTTTTTGAGCAGATGTAAGCCACATCAAATGACTTGCACCATTTATGTTGTCTTTGAAACATCACAGAACAATAAAATACCAATTTAGGAGTGTCAGGCCTGGAGGCATGTTGGTGCACTGCACAGCAGCTGAAAGTGAAGATACCCTGTCATCAACAACTAAGAATAATACACAAGAATTTAACAAGCTAGCAGTATTCAGCCAAGCAAAACCTAACATTAATAAAACTAACATTATCAGTTTTGTGAAAGGTTTGCCCCATAATCTACCACTCTTTACTGCTCCTACCGTGTCAGATGTGGCTCACTGCATGGCACTCCTTATCTCCAAAGCAAATGGATGTTGGTTGAAGTCCCTCTCCAAAGTTTTGAACACAACAATTTATAGCACAAGTCAAAGACAATTTGTGTGTATAAAAAGGCAATTGAAGAAATGCCAATAGGATGTAAACTTGCTTTGGTAATGGATATCAAAGATTGGCAGGCAAAACTGAACATGAACAATTCTGAGGGACAAGTTTAATCTGCCACTGTTATTTTTTTGCTACTAACTTCCACCCTATCCACAACTTCAATTTCTGTCTTCTCTCTCCGCTTTCTGGATCTCTCTGTCTCCATCTGCCAATCCACCCCTTTTCACCGGGATCCACGTATCACCTGCCAGCTCTTGCCCCATCCGCCGACTGGTTAGCATGCAACAAAAGTTTTTTTACTGTACCTCGGTTTACGTGACAATAAACAAAACTGAACTGCAACTGAACTTTTTTTCTGCCTACACCCTGTCTGAAAAAGGATCCTAACTCAAAAACATGCCTGTCCATTTCCTTCCACAGATGTTGCATGGCCTACTGAGTTTCTCCACCAGATATACTTTTTTACTCTATAGAGCCAACAACCTGCCTTCATCAACTTCCTGCAGATGCTACAACTCGTTTATTCACTAGGGGCAATTTATTCTGGCAATTAATGTGCTGATGATCCAAATCCAGAGAAGGGTCCTGGTCTGAAATGTTGATTTCCATTTCCTTCCACAAATATTGCTTGACCCGCTGCGTTGCTAAAGCATCTCATTCTTTAGCTCCAGATTCCAGAATCTGCAGTCTATTGTGTCAACCTGGTCACAGGAAGAACGTGCAAACTCCACACAGACAGCACTCAAGGTCAGGACTGAAGTGGGAATCCAGTATCGAGGCAACGGTTTTACAATCTGTAGAATCAAGGAACTGCAGATGCAGGTTTACACAAAAGGACAGACCTCCAACAATCAGTCTGAAGAAGGGTCACAAGCCGAAACATCACCTATCCATGTTCTCCAGAGATACTGCCTGACCAGATGAGTTAAAATGGCACTTTGTGTGATTTTAAAGTCTGTGTCACTCCATTTCCTTGACCTGTTTCCTTGCAGCAGAGAAGGCTGACTCAAATACTCTGTACCAGCCCAACAGATGGTCCCCAACAACGTTGGCAATGCACCCCAAACTTGGCCCTGTGCAGAGCTGTTGGGACAAGTTTGCATTGATAATGATACACTGCGAAAAAGTATGCCCTTTGGCCAACACCCCTTCAGTTTATCTGATTTAACTAACTTAGATTTTAAGATGATAATTTTGTCAAAATTAGTATTCAGGTATTTCTATAATCATATTCAATTCGCTGGGCAGCATGATGGCGTAGCATTAGAGCTACTGCCTTTCAGTGCCAGAGACCCGGGTTCGACCCCGATCACACATGTTTGCCTGTATGGAGTTTGTACATTCTCCCTGTGACCTGCGTGGGTTTTCTCCGAGATCTTCGGTTTCCTCCCTCACTCCAATAAAGACAGATCGGTTGTAGGTTAATTGGCTTGGTGTAAATGTAAGATTGTTCCTAGTGTGTGTAGGGTAGTGTTAATGTGCGGGGATCGCTGGTCAGCACTGGTCACTCGGTGGGCCGAAGGGCCTGTTTCCGCGCTGTATCTCTAAACTAAATCACCTTCTCTCTAGTACCACCATGCCCACTGTTTTGGTGCTTTTCGAGTTTAATTATTCCTAAACTTTCCTCACATTGAGAGGTTTTCATCCATGATGTAATTCAGGTGAAACCGTTACAAACTCCGCCATGTAAAATGAGTTTTTGGTGTGTAGTATATATTCTTTATCAACCAACCCCTTGTGTGTAGAATATACTTGTTTTAAACTTTTCCTATTTCCTCAAAATATATAAAATCAATGCACTGGATTTCAAAATGACACTTATGTGATTGGACCTTAAATATTTTGTTTAGTTTTATGGTATTATATATTGTTTGATTATTATATTCGGAGGTAACCTGACACATTGATTATTGGCTTGGGCAATAGCCATCAAGTTTTGAGTGGCAGACATCCTATAAGACTTCATTTCATGACCTTACGTGACATTGAATGTGAATCAATAATAAAATTACAGGACAAGGTATGTACACACAATCAAAGCCATCAGTGCAATACGTGCCTTTGAACAGGTGGATCACAAGTTGGCCTTATATCACAAGATCACAAATAAGGGAGATCTGTCACATCAATGGCTCAATCCATGACAGCATAATTTAAAGTGCAATGTAAAGCATTTTGGCCAACGAGAGTTGTTTTGTAAATGTGCTATATAAATAAAAGTGACTTGACTTGACTTGACTTGATAATTTGCCCACAAGTTGAAGGAAAATTACGAGAAAATAAATAGTATAAGAAACTCACCCGCTGAGTTTCTCCAGCATTTTTGTCTACCCAGGAAATAAATAGTGGTACTTTCATTGGTTTAATGGTTGGGGTTTTGATCTGTCAAATTCCTGCCCTATATTTTGAAATTATTTCTCCTAAGCTGTATTATTCCACATGAATAAAGCCCAGTGGAAGACTGGGATTCATGCTGGGTCAAATTCAGACACCACATTGTAAATGATCCAGATTCCACAAGGATGCTGGTGGCATCTTTGTTACCTTATTACAGGTTTGTCAATGGCTTTAACAACACTAAACAGAGTATAGTAAGCACAAAGACCAAAGATAGCACACTGCTCCAGAGAAAAGTGAAAGGTGTCAATCAGTGTCAAGTGACTCCGAGAGCACTCTCTCAACACATCAGGATCAATTAGCTTGATGACATACCACTCTCCATGATAAACATTCACTCCATCTACTGTGACTTCAAGTCTACATAATGCACTGCAGTTACTGTCCAAGGCTATTTTGTCAACACCTCCCACTGCAACTATCACTGACAGAATAAAAGGACAACAGATGCATTGGAACAACACCAACTGCAGGTTCACCTCTAAGTTTGCATGCTTTCCTCACTGGGATACGAGTTGTCATTCCATCAAGATCATCAGTGAGTTCCTCCCTGAGGAACTCCCTCCCTGACAGCACTGTCAAACAACCATACAGCATGGAAACATGCCCTTCACCCCAACTCCTCCATGGCAACCAGGACGCCCCATCTAAGCTAGTCCCATTTGCTTGCATTATGCCTGTATCCCTCTAAAAAATTCCTATCTATATATCTGTCCATGTGTCTTTTAAATGCTGTTATAGTGCCTTCCTCAACTACCACCTCCAGCAACCCGTTCCAAATACCTACCAACCCTCTGAGTGAAACCGTTGCCCCTCAAGTTCTTATTAAATCAAGCCCACAAACCTGTCCTTGGGATCTACGAGTTCACCCTATCTATTCCCCTCATGATTTTGTACACCTCTATAAGATCATCCCTCAGCCTCCTAAACTCCAAGGAATAAAGTCCCAACCTGCCCAACATTTGCCTATAGCTCAGGCCCTCGAGTCCTGAAAACATCCTTGTAAATCTTATCTACACCCTTTCCAGCTTAATGACATCAAATGTGGGAGCACTTTCACCAAGTGTCTCACTGCCACCTTTTCACAGCTAGCTAGGGATGGGAAATATGCCTTATCAAAGACCATATCCTATAAACACATAAATAACATTCCATTAAAATCCTCAACAACAGCTTTAAAAATGGGGTGGAAGATTGCAACCTTCACGTTGTCCGCCCTGTTTCGACTAATGCAATCAACTCGACGTGCACAAACGGAAGATCAAATAGAACAAGTTGTCCGACAACTTAAGCTGTGCACGCCACACGAAAGAAGAAGAAGAAGTTTTAAAAATGAACAGTAGCTATGTGCTCAACTAGAATAAGTATCAGAGTGAGAATTTTGGAAACATGCTTGTAGTGGGAGGAAAACAATATAAAATGCAATCAAGCTGAGGACCAACAGGATTATAGACAAACCATACTACAATACCTATTATTGGAGTATTTACTGTTATGAGTAATTTGAGTACAATTATGACAGCACTTTGGTCATCATTCCAGGAAATTGTATAAAGTACTTTAATCAAATTAATTGCAATGTGAAAGAGTCTTTGGAATATGTTAATAAAATGATTGTAAGAAGAACGAAGAGAATCTGATGCACAATGTTTGAAATTTCAGTCAGCTATGATTAAAAGTACCCAATGGCTATTCCAACTAATGATCTTTTCCGTGTAAATTGAAGAGCTATTGGCTGTTCCTAACCACAATCATTTATATGACAGGAATCATAAGAATAATGGTGATTAATATCTTCCAACAAGAATGTTTCACTGAGGAATGATTTGGGCAATTATAAAAGTGAACACATTAGTAAATGTAATCTTATTCATCCAAATTATTGGTTTATTTCTACACTTCTCAAATGAAATAATAACCACAATTCAACAATATTCATCATGTATTGTGTTTCTGCTGACTGGATAGCATGCAACAAAAGCATTTCACTGTACCTTGGTACATGTGACAAGAAACTAAACCCAAACTGAGTACTTCCATGGTTGCAAAACACTGTTGGGATGTCCTGTGTTGTGAGAAGCAAACAGAAGCCTGGACCTTCCCTTCATGGAGATCTTCAAGATCACCCAACCCAACATGTTACTTCCTCAAGCTCCTCTTGCACTCGAGCCCACGACCCCCTACTCCCTCAGATAGAACAATGGAGTTTCTACCACACAGGCACAGTCGCCTAGGTTCAATCCTGATCTTTGTTCTGTCCAAGTGGAGTTTGCAAATGGTGGTGTGAGTTAGCAGCTTCAAGTTCCTGGCCGTTAACATCGCGGGTGACCTGTTCTGGGCCACAGCACATAGATGTAATCAAGACGGCGAAATGCCAGTCCCTGTACTTTCTTAGAAGTGGGAAGAGATTCGGCATCTTATCCAATACTCCAACAAACCACTACAGATGCACTGTAGAAAGTATCCTGATGGGCATACCAAACCACACCTTCAAATGCATCTACTCGAGGTGCTGTCTCAAGTTCACATCTATCAACATGGATCCCCAACATCTGGGCTATACCTGCTTATTGCAGCAATGATCAAACAGAAGGTATAGAAGCCTTAAGTCCTACATCACCAGGTTCAGGAACAACTACATCTCTATAGCTTTCAAGTTCTTGAACCAACCTGCACAACGCTCATCTGACCTCAACAACAGAACAATATGGACCACCATGGCCTTGTTTTCTAATTGTGTATTTTTGCGCTAAAGATTGTTTTTTTTCATGGACTTTTTTTTCATCCCGTCTTGCAGAATTTGTGTAATTTATGTAAGATTTGTATTTTTGTGTGTGCTGCTGCAAAAAGGATTTTCACTTTACCTGTACCTCAATATACTTAATCCAAATTGACTCCTTTTCACCACAGATACTCTGGTTTCTTCTCACAACTTGGAATGGGTATGTCATTTGGTAGGTTAATTGGCCATTGTCAATTGCCCTTAATGTATGTGGCAGAATCTGAGAGGGGTTGTGGGGAGAGTAAAAAGAGTATCAGTGTAAGGGGATGCTTGTCGGTCAGTTAGACTCCGGGAACTAAGGGGCCAATTTCTCGCTGTTTGACACTAACATTGAAGAATTCTGGAGGAAAGTTTGGACGGAAAATATATTTTCAAAATAACTCATTGCATTTGACACAAAATCACAAATGGGATTAGCATGGAACGGCATCATGGTTCGAGATGGCCGAGAGGCCCATTTCTGCACTGTACAATTCTATGAAACTATAAACAGGGCTTCAACTTGCTTCCAAGAATGTAATTAGCATGAAGGCTGGTGTAGCCAATCAATGCACCCTGGCACCCAAATATTTCAACAGATTTTGACTGTGCAAACTCTGATCAGATCAGAGAATGCACATAAACTTCAGAGCAACAACTTGGCGCTACATTTTACTCTCCAGCACAACATTGTGTGGGGGACTTGAAATTAAAATTGCAATGGCAATTTCTGCTTTTAAAATCAGATGACAGAAGAAGGAAATTTCAGCTGTAAGATAAACTGCAAAACTGAAAGGAAGTACTGTATTTGAGTCCAAGTGTTCTGCGTTTGAAGACAACAGAATAGTTGAAAGCATTCTGAGCCTTTGATGCAGTAAATTTAAAATGAATCACTTCAACAGTTGATGGCGTAAAATTATGCAAAATGGTTGTTTTCG
The DNA here is from genome assembly GCA_035221665.1 of Okamejei kenojei. Taxonomy (NCBI): domain Eukaryota; kingdom Metazoa; phylum Chordata; class Chondrichthyes; order Rajiformes; family Rajidae; genus Okamejei; species Okamejei kenojei. The sequence goes on from CM069162.1 coordinate 13,788,062, forward strand.
GTTAGATTATATGGTTAACTGTCAAATCGTTTCTGTCAAGACTTTTTTACCAGCGGATTAGTGACTTTGTGCATATCTAATATACTGTAGTGCTGGAGATTGCAGGTTCAATCCTTTTATTCATGCCAAGTTCGCTAATCGAGAATAGAGTTGATTGTGAAGACACAAGAAACTGCAGATGCTGGAATCTTCAGCAAAATACACTGTTGGGGGAAGTCTTTTAGGACCAAGATGAGAAGATCATTTTTCACACAGAGAGTGGTGAGTCTGTGGAATTCTCTGCCACAGAAGGTAGTTGAGGCCAGTTCATTGGCTATATTTAAGAGGGAGTTAGATGTGGCTCTTGTGGCTAAAGGGATCAGGGGGGTATGGAGAGAAGGCAGATACAGGATACTGAGTTGGATGATCAGCCATGATCATATTGAATGGCGGTGCAGGCTCGATTGGCCGAATGGCCTACCCTGCACCTATTTTCAATGATTCTATGATTCTATGAACTCAGCGGGTCAGGCAGCATCTGTGGAGGAAAAGGAGAGGCAACATATTGGATCGAGACCCTTCTTTAGACTGAATTTATTTGTACATTCATTTTACATATATATACACAACTACTTTCATTAATGCACCAAACTCCTCAGAGTTAAATGGAAAATTTGTCTTCCAGTGGTTCAAATAGTGTTGTGGAGGCTTGTCTATTGTGACACTACTTGCTTTGAGACACAGAGTCGATTGTGATGCTATGTGTATGAGCGAGCCCTGCCCACACCAGCAAGCTGAGATCACAAACAAAGATTAGTCATTTGGTGAGATGCTGAAGAAGAAGAATTCATTTTGTTTGTCGTTATATAATTGTGTACCAATTTTACAATTTATGACAACTGAATCTTATCATGCAGAACACAGCTGACATCCTTAAGAAGCCAAATTTTCTTTGTGCCCATTTCACTTTTCCAATCACAAAGTACTGTTGATGCTGGATATGTGAGATCTTATTCCAGGCCAATAATGCCAGTTTAGTGCTGGGAAAGTGTTCGCATCAGTAAAGAGTTTTGTAAACATAAGTCCTCTAGCAACCTTGCACAACACTGGCATCCCACAATAATGTTTCACAATGATGCACTGGAAAACAGGGACCACAACCAAAAGCTTGCAGACAACTGTTGAGTGAAGGCACAATGACAACATTCATCAATGCCTTCAGTCTATCACCAAAGCCTTTGGCCCACTGAGGGCAATGATGTTTGAAGATTAAGGCCTTAAAGGGGCTGTTCCACTTGGGGGACCTAATTGGTGAGTTTAGAAGAGTTTGAAAAATGACATGTTGAAGACCTTCTTCGACTATGTAGAAAACCTCCTTTGACCTCCTTCGACTATGTTGAAGACCAGCTTCGGCTAGCTACGACTAGCTACGATTAACTTCGGGAAAATTGGACGCCGAATAGTGGAGAGTGAAGACGACCTCCTTCGATTTCCCTTCGACCTCCGTTCGACTATGATGAAGACTATCTACGATTACCTTTGATTACCCTTGATTACCTACGACTAACATGGCGACCTTTTTTACTCGCGGGCATTTTTTAACATATTGAAAAAAACGCCGTGACCTAGCTGAGGCCTTGAGTACGCAGAGACCACTCTCGAGCATTAAGGAGAGTTACGAAGACCTCCTAAGACCTCGTGCCGACCATGCTGCGAGTATGAGTTGTGGGCAAACTCACCAGAACTCACGGATTAGGTCGCCCAAGTGGGGCAGGCCCTTAACACTCACAGCATACCAAGCAGCAGTGATCCCTGCCCTCCAGCGTGCTTTGCAGTAACTTCATGGCATAAGAAAAAAAGCAATTTCTTCACATTCTTCGAAATCCACGGTCATTGGCCTTAGCCAGGCAGCAGTTCTACCCACTGTACTGCTGTGGCATCCCTTTTCCAGTCAATCAGTATCCAGTCAGGATACTATCTGCAGCGTACCTGTAGATTTCAACACCTCCAAGCTGGTCAAAAAGGCGCAGCAGCGCCTTTATTTCCTGAGGAGGCTCAAAAAAGCCCACCTGTCCCCCCAGATCCCGACCAACTTCTACCGCTGTACCATCGAAAGCATCCTGACCACCTGCTTTACGGTATGGTACAGCAGTTGCACCGTAGCAGACAGGAAGGCACTACAACGGGTGGTGAAAACGTGCCCATTTGCCCCCTCCCTGCTTTGGATGCCCTCCTGCTGACATCAAGGACCCCTCCCACCCTAAACCATGGACGTGTTTGCATTCATCTGTATTTATCTGTATTTTAATCTAAACATTGCTATCACTACGTACTGACACTAAACTGCATTTCGTTGTACCCATACTTGTATCTGTGCAATGACATTAAATTTGAATTGAATTGAATTGAATTTGTTAGAGTAGTTGATGACATGCTGGATCACTTTAAACAACATCATTTACCCCCTTAGAACCCACAAGTGAAAGTATTTCTCTGAGGAAATAGATGACTTAGTTATTAGTTTTTAGTTTTACAGATACATCATGGAAACAGATCCTTCAGCCCACTGACTCCACACCGGCCATCGATTAGCTGTACATCAGTTCTATGTTATCACACTTTCGGCATCTTACACACTAGGGGAAATTTACCAAAAACAATTCATCCTCGAGTCTTTGAAATGTGGAAGGAAATTAGAGAACCTGGGGAAAACTCACATGGTCACAGGGAGAAAGTACAAACTCCATACAGACAGCACCTGTAGTTAGGATCGACCCCGTGTCTCTGGTGCTGTACGGCAGCAACTGTACCGCTGCACCACTATGCCGCCAATGTAAAAGATTTTTAAATAGGCATGTGGATATGCAGTAAATGGAGGGGTATGGATCATGTGCAGGCAGAGGGAGATTATCGTGGCATTATAGACATAAAAAGCTGGAGTAAATCAGCAGGTCATCTCTGGAGAAAAAGAATAGGTGATGCTTCGGGTATCTTGGCATTATGTTTTGCACAGACATTGTGGGCTGAAGGGCTGTTCTTGAGCCGTACTGTAGGCTGTAAGAAGGGGTTTAGACAAATACCTGCCATATCTCTGGCCAGTATTTAGAATGAACCAAGACCTGGGTGGTATCTCAAGCATCAACTCAGACAGAGAGCAGAGCATTAATGCTCCCCTGGGTCCTGGGCTGCTTGCTGAGAGGGGAAACAGGAGAGTTTAGGTGAAGGAAGTTTAGGCAAGGAACTTCAAGTCATTTTCTCCCAGGTATTCACTCACCCAGAGGCGGGAGAGGGAGCTGCCACGGCGCTGCTGGACGCCTAGGGATCTCCCCTTGGTGCTGAGCCTGCTCCAGGCCTCGCTCGGCCCACAGCACTGCAGGGTGGGATCTTGCTGCGCCCGACTGGCGCGGCGGGGTTTGTGTTGGAGCGGACGCCATCTGAATGCAGCTTGTTGCTGCGGGTTGTTGTTGTAACCGTCGCCCTGGCCGAGCGGCGGCGTCGCCGTGGCAACGGGGCACGCGGGGCCTGGCGATCCCGGGCAGCGGTGAGTGGAGGGAGTGGGGGGGCAGGGGGGAGAGAGGGTAGGGGGTGGGAGAGGAGAGGGGGAGGAGAGAGGGGGGAGGGTAGGGGGGAGAGAGTGGGGGGGGAGAGAGGGGGGGGGAGAGAGAGGGTGGGGGGGAGGGGGGAGGGGAGAGGGGGGGAGGGGGAGGGGGGCGGGGTGGAGAGGGGGAGGGGGAGGGGGAGAGAGAGAGAGAGTGGGGTGGAGAGGGGGGAGTGGGGGGGAGAGAGAGGGGAGTGAACAGGGGGAGAGAGGGGGGGGGAGAGAGGGTAGGGGGAGAGAGGGGGTGGGGAGAGAGGGGGGGGAGAGAGGGGAGAGAGGGGGGGAGGGGGAGAGAGGGGGGGGAGAGGGGAGAGAGAGGGGGGGGGGAGAGGGGGCGGGAGAGGGGGGGGGGGGAGGGAGAGGTGGGGGAGGGGGGTGGAGAAGAGAGGGGGGGGGAGAGAGGGGGCGGAGGTAGAGGGGGGGAGGGGGGAGGGAGAGGGGGGGAGGGGGGGGGAGAGAGGAGGGGGGAGAGAGGGGGAGAGGGGAGAGGGGGGAAAGAGGGGGAGATGGCAGGGGAGAGAGAGGGGGTAGGGGGGGGAGAGGAGAGGGGGGGGGGGTGGAGGAGAGGGAGGAGGGGGGAGAGAGGAGGGGGGAGGGGGGAGAGAGGAGAGAGTGGATGAGGGGATGGATGGGAGGGAGGGAGAAGAAGGGATTGGGGGAGAGGGAAAACGGAAGGAGAAGGATGGGCAGAGCTAAGTGGAGAGGGAAAGAGAGGGGAGGGAGGAAAGGTAAAAGAGGAGGGAGGAGGAGAGATGGAGGGGGGACGGAGGAAAGAAAGAGGGATAAGGAGAGATTGGGGGAGAGAGGAGAATCAAGAGAGAGGGAAAGGGGGAGGGCAGAGCCGGGAGGGAGAAGGGGAAAACGAGGGATCGAGTGATTGGGGCAGCGGGGAGGGGGGGGAAGTGAGAGGGGGTGAGAGGGGGGGGAGGGAGGGGGAGGGGAGGAATGGAGAGACAGGGGGAGGGAGGAGGAGGAAGGGTGGGAGGAGGGGGTTCGAATGGGGACCTTTTCCACTCAAAGAGTAGTAGTTGAAATACACAGGCTGAGAGTGTGGTGAAAGAGTTGTGACAGCATTTAAGAGATATTTGGATGTGTTTGAATTGCCTGGGCATTGAAAGCAAAGGGGCAATTGCTAGAAGGTGGGTGTCTGACGACGTGATGGGCTGAATTGCCAATCTCTAAGCTGCTTGTCGCTGTGACTTTCTGGGCTAATTCCTGATATGCGAAGGTTGTCCTATCATGATGATTTAGATTTGTATGCTTTGAAGTTTATAAGATTGAGGGGTGATCTTATTAAAGATATACCAAAACTACATGACAGGCATGACAAGTTAGATACTGAGACGTTTCCACTAATGGGGGAATCTTGATCTTGGGGACATTGTTTCAAAATTAGGGAACAGTCATTTTGAACTGACATGCTTTGGAATTTCCCGCAGAGAATGGCGAGTCACAGAAATGTCGTGTGAAGGTCTGTGGAACCTACAGTGCCCTCCATAATGTTTGGGGCAAAAAAACATCATTTATGTATTTGCCTTTGTACTTTGAGATTTGTAATAGAGAAAAAAAATCACATGTAGTTAAAGTGCACATTGTCAGATATTAATAAAGGCTATTTTTATACATTTTGGTTTCACCTTGTAGAAATTACAGCAGTGTTTATACACAATCCCCCCATTTCAGGGCACCATTATGTTTTGGACACAGCAATGTCATGTAAATGAAAGTAGTCATGTTTAGTATTTTGTTGCTTGTCCTTTGCATGCAATGACTGTTTGAAATCTGCGATTCATGGAGATCACCAGTTGCTGGGTATAGAAACATAGAAAATAGGTGCAGGAGGAGGCCATTCGGCCCTTTGAGCCAGCATCGCCATTCATTGCGATCATGGTTGATTGTCCCAAATCAATAACCCTTGCCTGCCTTCTCCCCATATCCCTTGATTCCATTTGCCCCTAGAGCTATATCTAACTCTCTCTTAAATCCATCCAGTGATTTGGCCTCCACTGCCCTCTGTGGCAGGGAATTCCACAAATTCACAACTCTCTGGGAGAAAAAGTTTTTTCTCACCTCAGTCTTAAATGGCCTCCCCTTTATTCTAAGACTGTGGCCCCTGGCTCTGGACTCGCCCAACATTGGGAACATTTTTCCTGCATTTAGCTTGTCCAGTCCTTGAATGCAATATTTATGCTTTAAATTGGATTGGCTATGAATAATGTTAGGCTAAATTACATTCCTAATTACATTTCACAGTAGAGCCAGGCTCTGATCCAGGCACGTGCCGTCAGGATAGGCAAGGTAGGCACTGCCTACCCTGACTAAAATTATAACATGGTAATAACTAAATATAAATAGTATGGGCATGGGAGAATTATGCCTATGTAAGAGATCGATCTCTTAGGTAGGCATAATTCCCCATGCTTTTCATCCGCAGCGCTTGTAACACGGGAAGCTCTGTGCAACCCACGTGCCGTCAGCGCTGCCTGAAGCCGTCAATGATAATCGGGGCTGAAGGCAGCAGAAATTCTGCCTTTGCAGCACTGCGCATGCGCATCGGTCTACTGCGCATGCGCAGAGCAAGTTTCTTGGCGGGGTTTTCAAATATGGATTGTCAATATTTTAAGTGTATGTTAGGTAACAAAGAGAGAAGAATGGAGCTTGTGTACCAATAATGTGGTAAGTACATTTTGTGTTTATGGTTTTAAATACTGTATTTCCCGGGGTGTGGGGGGAGGGGTAGGGAGAGCTCCTTTCACAGTGTTTGGGGAGTCTGGCCCGGGGTAAGGTTGCGAGGAGGGCACGAATGTTATGAATTAAGGTGATTGGGATAATGCCACTTGCGACGCTCCTTGCACGGAGGCGTGGAATGCCACCGCATTGAGGCGTGGGGGGGGGGGGGGGGGAGAGAAGTAGCTCGGGTGGCTGAGCGGCCGCCGGGCCGGACAGCGGAACCAGCCGCCACCTTAGCTCCTTCTGCCGGTCCCCGCTCACCTCTGGCAGCTCTCTGTCTACAAATCACTCTCCTGCCGCTCGCTGGCCTCACTCATGTCCTTAAATTCCAACAGCGCGATTGAGGTTACTCGGCTGTGGGAATTTAAGGATTTGCAGGAAGCCGCTGACATGAGCGAAGTCGGTGAACGGCAGGTGACAGGTGTTCCGACGGAGAGCACTGCCAGAGGTGAGCGGGCCGGCAGAAGGCGCTGAAGTGGCGGCCAGTTCTGCTGTCGGGTACCGGCGGCCGCTCGTAGCTACCTGAGCTGCTTCTATCCCCAGCTACAGTGCGGGGGCTTTGTGCCCGGAGAGCTGCGGCAGCGACGAGTGAGTAAGCTTCTGCCATTATCCCCGACACCCTCCTTGTCAACACTCGTGCCCTCCCCACAACTTTACCCCTGACACATACTCTCCACACACTGTGAAAGGAACTGTTCCCCCAATTGGTCTAGGACTAGGAAGCCTTGGGCAAATTGAAATGTCACTGTTTTATTTATTTATTTATTTATTTAACGGGAGCGAACAATCTGCGCATGCGCGGTTTCATATTTTTTATAGCGGACTGAGTGCCTACCCTGAGTAATTACTCACGGCACGTGCCTGCTCTGATCACACCTAGTACTATTCCAGAACTTGACTCTGGATGCACACTTGGCCTTGCTCCTAGCCCTCTGCACTGACGATATATCTGGCCCACACATAAAGCCCCATATCTGACCCCCTGGACTTAACCTATTACGTTCAAGTCCACAGGTGCTTACCTAATCTTTTATGGGGCGCTTCACGGACCAAATTTTGTAAAACAAAATTTACTACATCCATTGGCTTCCTTGCATTTGCTAAAAGAAGTCATCAATTAGTTGAACACAATTTCTCATCAATAAAAATTATACTTACTCAAGCTGTACCATTTCCCTTCATTTTCCTAAACAAACTGTCCTGAAGTCATTTTCACCCTCAATATTTTCAGTAACATGGCTGTCTTCCTCTCCGCTGGAGCTGGGGACATTTCCGAAATGCAAAATCCAATAACTATATATTTAAGCAATAATATTATATTTAATGTGATCTTGAGAGTACATAATATTTTCTGTGGTATTCATAACACAACAATGATGAAAATATATTTGTTTTGATTGCACCTACCAACATGCATACATTATTATATTACAGTTAATATGTACCGAGGGGAAATTTTTGTTTCAATGCTCCCCATTCCCAATTACTTTTACATTGAAGTGATTGAAATCCAAGTGAAGTTTAAATGGCATCAGAAAAATAAAACATCTGGAATGGATGATATTCATTACGTGGTTGGTGGAGTCAGTATCAGCACAATTACTATATTAAACTTTGAATCTTCAGATGTCCTGATTCAAGCTAAAACTAAAGACAAATAACAACCTCCTCACACAATCCCCTGCAAGTATCTCTGTCACACCATTAAAATATGCCCCTTCTTTGAACAAGCTCTTAAACATCGCATCTGAATCAATTTCCACCTGATTACACTCCTTGAGGATGTTCATCTACGTGTTCAATTAATAAAACAATGAGATTGGGAACATTTCTATCAACCTGTCAAAGGAATTTCCGTGGGGGGGGGGGGGTTAGAAATAGACAGTGAGGTAAACAAACATAATAGTTGAGTGGTAAATGACAATAGTGCTACCTTCTCAATATTTAACTGAAGGAAATAATGGGTTATCTGGGCTGTATGTTGTGACAGACAGCCTGACACATTGCATGTCATTTTAATATTATACTTATCCCCTCCCCCTGGATATTTTGAAAGTGGGGCACTGAGGCTGTGCCTCTGATTCACTTCACTGATCACTGGCCTTGGGGGTACCCAGTAAGGGAGTGGAGAGACCGAGTAGGGGGAGTGTGTGGGAGGGGGGTGTCCCCCTCCCATGGTAGGGACTTTTTGAAATTTGATGTATTAAAATCATGTTTTAGTGCATTGTAGAAGTATGATTTCAATGTTTTTTGTTTGAAGTATTTTTAAGAGGTATCTTTTTAAGGGGAAACTTTTTCCACACAAAGGGTGGTGGGTGTATGGAACAAGTGTATGCCAGAGGAGGTAGTTGGGGCAGGGACTATCCCAACATTCGAGAAACAGTTGGACGGCTACATGGATAGGACAGGTTTGGAGGGATATGGACCAAAAGAAGGTAATGTAGCTGGGACATGTTGGCGTTTGTGGGCAAGTTGGGCCGAAGGGCCTGTTTTCACACTGTATCACTCTGTGACTACATTATACCTCCACCATGCATGAATGCGTCAAAATCAAGCGGTCGAGTTTTATTACCATATACTCAAGCATAGAAACATAGAAAATAGGTGCAGGAATAGGCCATTCGGCCCTTCGATCCAGCACTGGGCCAAATGGCCTATTCCTTATTCTTAAACTGTGTGACCCCTGGTTCTGATCTTCCCCAATATCGGGAACATTTTTTCCTGCAGTTACAGTAAGCGAAAATCTAGCATGCAGGATGCTTTCTCCAATGACCCCCATTTGAAGGTCACTACATTCTATCACTTCCACTCAGTGTTTGGTACCTACAGGATGCATCGAGCCACAGCCTGGTCAATGCCGGTCACCAGGGCGAATTTGGCACAGAGACTCTCACGGCAGCGGCGCGTCGCATCCGACGAATGCCCGGGACTCTTGCACTGAGGCTGCTCCATGGCCGGAGCTGCAGCAAGCGACTCGCCAGCCCCGCAAACACTAGCCAGCCCTGGCTCCCCTTCTGCACTGCCCCCGCCGCTCCATCCCTCCCTCCGCCCCGGCTCTCCAACACCCGTGGCCCATGCAGTTGATATTAATTTTGAAATTCTCGTTGATCACAGAATTTCTCATGACAGAGCGTGAGAAATTCTGTGATCAGCGTGTGAGGGTGACAATTTGCCGAAATGCGTGATGCTCTTGCTCAATGCATGAGAGTTGGCAGCCCTGAGGTTAGGCAAGAACAAATTGGAACTTTGTTTTTTTTTAATGCACCTCATGTATTTTAGAAAAGCACATTATCATTGTTCGCTCTTGGAATATCACATAAGCTTGATAACTAAAATTCTATGACTCTAAAATTGAGGAAACATTTATTTGCAGGCTGTTCAGACGTGACAATATGGAGGAGGAACACGATTTTCAGAATGAAAATGAAGAGGAAGAATCAAAGTTGGATTCAGAGCAAGAGGTTAAGCAAGGTAAAAAGATCATTAAACCGGAAAGACAAGGATCTGCAGATACTGGTTTATAAAACAAACACAAAGTGTTGGAGTAACACAGCGGGTCAGACATCATCTCTGTAGGGCATGGATAGGTGATGTTTTGTGTCAGGTCCATTCTTCAGATGAAAATGCTCATTTTAATTTGCTTTAGAAAATAACATATTGGTGATATGTAGCCATTTAGAAGTGAGACGAGGAGAAACCTTTTCACACAGAGAGGTGTGAATTTGTGGAATTCTCTGCCTCAGAATGCAGTGGAGGCTGATTCACTGGATGCATTCAAAAGAGAGTTAGATAGAGCCCTTGGGGCTAGCAGAATCAAGGGATTTGGGGAGAAAGCAGGCACAGGTTACTGTTTGTGGATGATCAGCCATCACAATGAATGGTGGTGCTGGCTCGAAGGGTCGAATGGCCTCCTCCTGCACCTATTATTTATGTTTCTAAAATCACTGTAGGTGTAATTAGGCTGTTCTATCTATTATCCATCATTGACATGAACACCCATTAGAATGTCTTCATAGCTATTGGGGGCAAATTGATGGTACAATGGTGGCTTCCGCTGGTACTATTGATCCACATCCAAAACAATGATGACGATTTTGAACAGGTGAAAACTCAACATTTTTTTCAGCCTCTTAACCTTGAAAAAAATGGCTCTTTCTTACTCTGCCCATTAACCAATCCACATTGCACAAAGGTGGATTATGTACATAAATATGCACTGTTATTTTCTTTTAAAATCTCTTGTATGGCACCTTCTTGAAGAACTGAAAGTAAAAATCCACCGTATCAACAGCTTTCTCTTATTTTGCCATTTGCAATCCCAGGAAATTTTATCCGATTTGGCAAGAATGATTTATCTTTCATTGTTCCAATCTGCCCGCTCTTCGCTTGTTTTCCAAATGCTTTGTTACCTTTACTTGATACTGGATGGTTGGCATCTGTCCATCTGCAAGAGTTGATGGTGCCGCTTTAATGTTGTCCTGCTTAGAAAGGGGAATATTTCATCTGTGGTTGCATTTCCTGCAGGGGCTGACTTGGCCTATCCTTGACCCACCCACAGAACTCCATTGGTGAAGTTGTCTCTGACACCTTGGATTGAGGGGAGTGTTGCTGTTGCTGTTGACCATTTAGTGGCATTGACTCGAGGCGTCCAGGATCCACCCGCATGCTGTTGTGGTGCTTCATACCAGCCTGGACGTCCTTTCTCCACCTTCCCTGGTCTACAACAACTGCTTCCCAGTTTCAGTGCCAATGTTAAAATTTGTCATATCTCTTTTAATCGTATCCTTGTAGCGAAGCATTGGTCTGACTCTTGACCTCCGTGTATTGGTGACCTCCCCATATAACACATCTGTGGGGATCCTTGATAATAGATTCCAGCATTTTCTCTCCTACTGAAGTCAGCCCAAATGGTTCCTCATTTCCCCTCTCCGCCCTTCCTTCAATTAGATTTACATTTGTCACCTTTCAATCTGTGTGAACCATTCTAGGATGAATATAAGTTATGAAGATGCTAACCAACACACTTCATCCTTCAAAACCCAAAGATGCAAGTTTAGATCCTGGTTTTATCAGTTTCCACTCTCAGCAATTATGCCGTCTAGTTTTTCACAAATGCTCATTACTTTGAGCTCCTTATTTACTTTGAATTCTCCATGAGTTTTTGCATCTGCTTTTCATGAATGCAAAACATTTGACTAATTTCCCTGCCATGCTCTTATTCCCCGATATACTGTATTTGCCTCAGACTATAAGGCATCAATATTACCTTCAGCTAATACCCTGTAATTTATCTTGGTATAGCATTGGAAGCTTGTACAAACTGTTTTTGTTTCCTGCTGGCTTATTCCTATATTTTACTTTCCCTCTGTAACAATGCCTTTTCTTCCTTTGCAGAGATATGAACGTTTCTCATTCCTTCAGTTTGTTCCTTTGTTTCAGCAACATTATTAGCCTTTGCCTTTGATCAAATGCATCTTTACCTTTACTTGACAGAACCATTTTTAGTGTGGGTAATCTTTTGCTTTAACGAGGGCTTATTACTTGTATTAATTAATCAACTCATTCAAAGTTAACCATTGTTTCTTTACCTTTTAAGGGTCTGAAGAAGTGTCTTGACCCAAAACACCACCCATTCCTTCTCTCCAGAGATGCTGCCTGTCCCGCTGACTTTGCTATATTTCCCCTGCAAGTAATCGTTAAATCCTGGAGCTGGCAATAATTAACCCATAAGAAGGAACGCAGATTGCACATTCTCCCCACTTATATGTCTTTCCAGGATATTCAAGTTCCTCCCATATCTTGGTTATTAGGTTAATTGAGTACTATAAATTCCCCCAAGTAGCTGATGGGTAAACCAGGGGACTATTAGTAGAGTGTGAGAGAGTAGGTTACAGGAAAATAAATGGCAGAATGGGTTGCTTTGGGAAGGCACATACTAAATGAACTGAAAGGATCCCTTCTATGTTGCAACAAAATATGGAAATAAGATTGGAAAGCATGATAAAATATTTAAGATTATGTACTGTATATGCTGAGAGTTTTATGTGTAAACTTGATGTTGTTATGTGGCAGTAACACATTCAAAGTATGCCTTTACTGCTCTACATGTCCAAGAAAATACCTTGTAAATATTATAATGAAGTAATTATAGCAGCTATAACATAATTCGAACCAGTTCAAGGTATGTTGCTACCGCTGTGGATAACTGTCATAGAGATTTAGAGCGCAGAAGTAAGTTTTTTGACCAAGCTTGTCCATGCAAACCTTCTGCACTAATCCCATTTGCTTGCATTAGGACCATGTCTATCCATGCATTGCCTGTTTAAGTATCTATCTACATGCCTCTTAATATCCGATTCCACCAACTCCTCCTCTGGTAGCACGTTCCAGGATATCAAACACTCTCCATGTATTAATGTCATTGAAAGTATTATTCCATGTGGTTCAGGTACCTTGGCCTTGAGAATCAGCAGCTTTCCACGAATACCTAATAAATATTTCAACAATGGAAGATTTGGTAACCTCGATATAGTTTATTGAAAGTGACATTAATCTAAAAAATGAAACAATTAAAGTCAAATGTGGGATGTGTGGGATGCCAGTCATTATAATTTGTTTATCTATAATCTGCTCTTGCATAACTGTATCTCATCTTTTATTCCTTTTCTTGAGTGTATACTGCGTGATTCTTCAGCTTAGAATTCTAAATCAGTTCCTGGAATGTAACTGAGTCCTGTGTTCTGAAAGACACATTCATATTAAACAGTTACGGGGAAAGTTGGCTCAGTAAAGATTGTTGCCTGAAAATGATTGATATTGTCACAGAAAAGGAAAGACTATAAAACATCAAAAAGCAAAATCTAGCACACTCTGTCTCTGACTTCTTTCAGCATCACTTGCTGTTCTCTGAAGTTGAATGAATCAAATGTTTAAAATCCACATCCTTCTCATGTTGAACAAGAGGAAAATATTGTTTGTGGTTCAGTGCAGCACATTTTGGGGCAGTTGTCCAACAAGTCTGGGTCAGAATATGGTTTAAGGAGAGTTGGTGGAATCACAGAGGGGGGACAGTGAGGGAGAGTCTCACAGAACTCCCATCGGAGAGAGGAAGAGAACATCTACTAAGTAGGCATAACCTTGAGGAGATTTTGCAGTGGAGCAATGAAATGGAGACTCAAGAAACTGCAGCTGCTGGAATCCTGAGCAAAAATTCAATACTCAGAGGAACTCAACGGGTCAGGCAGCATCTTTAGAAAATAGGGATAGACAACTTTTGAGTCGGGACCCTTCTTCATACTCAATGTGGCACTATGGCTTCCCAATAAGCAGAATGAATGGACGGGACCTGGTGCAGGTTGCCCAGTGGAAGATAGACATGGAGGAGGGTGACAAAAGTCAATCAAGCTAATGTGTTGAAGAAGGAACTGCAGATGCTGGAGAATCGAGGGTTACACAAAAAGCTGGAGAAACTCAGCGGGTGCAGCAGCATCTAAGGAGCGAAGGAGATAGGCGACGTTTCGGGTCGAGACCCTTGCATTAGTAAGTACAAGGAAGGCTCTTGAAACGTGATGATCCTCCTCCACAAGTTTAAAGGAATAATGGAGGCTGGCTTGTTTCTGTGGCTTTACTTTCCCATTCGTCCCAGAAACTATAGCTGCTTCCAAATCCTCCCACTCTCACTTTAACTTGCATATCTCTTTCATTTCTTACCCATGCCCTTTCTGGTATAAGTGACAGAATTGGTTTTGAAAGAATGTAGTCCCACTGTTAGCTGGTACTAAATACAGTAATCATAACTGACAGCAGTGCACAGCCTTGATCTATTGCCATAGTTGTTTAACTGTAGTTACTGCTTTTTGCAGTAAATATGACCTGCTTTCATTACTGCTTTGACTGTTTTGTTAGCAAATGTCATTTTATTACATAACTATTAACAGTTAATGACTGAAGAAGTATATTTATAACTGATTTATTTGTTGTAATCAAGTGACCATATACATAGAGGACATTTACAAATGTATTATAGAAAACATTAAAAAATAGGAAAAACATAATAAATTTAATTTGGAAATGTAAATGTCAAATTCTAAGGAGCGATGTATATTTTCAAACTGCTTCATCGACATATATTTTAATTTGGACATTTATCACAAAATTTTGATATTATCAAAGAATTGATATTTTTTAAATGAAACATGCAATTTCATATTTGCAAGATGCTTTAATAGGTATTCGTATAAAATATTTATTTTATAGGATGGGTGTAGATGGATATATCATTGATAGTAATGTATGTTAGGGGAATAGTATTTATGTTGAGTCTTTGGGGAAACATTATTTCACAAGCCAACAATGCAATTAATTGAGTATTCAGATTTCTACCGTGTGGCTGAGCTAAAGAAGAGCAAAACATTGGAATAATTAATCTAAGTCTTTTAACATCTAGAAAAAACAAAAAAACTCTTCAAAAAAGAAAAACAAAACACTTTTGAAGATTTAACATACCATCAATCTTCAAATATGTATTGTTATTTTTAATTTCCAGATTGGATGAAACATGGCTTCAGGAATTTTTGTGTTCATACAATAAATATTGCAAACAGCTTTCAAAACTATCTTTGCCTGTTCTATTTAGCCAGACTCATGTATGGTACTTTAAAAAGGCAAAATGGAAAATTCAACAGAGGTGAATACCTTAGTAACATAGCAGGTGTGGTGTATCAATAGATGTCATGGAGAAATTGCAGTGTAAGACAAAAATAACACATTTTTATCACTTGTCCACTTAAAGGTTTCAACTTTCTATCTGATAAATGTTTTTTTAATTTTTGTTTTGGTGGAGGAATGGACGAGCAGCTTTGTGAACACTATGAGGCAATGATGGAAAGTGACGATGAAATTCAATCTGAAGATGACTTCGAAATTACTCGGTGAGTTAGTGTAATTTCACTGAATGCTCCGCAAAGGGCTTCACGTGTATTAGCATGGGCAGGAAAATGGAATTGATCTAATTTTGTGCCACAATTTCATAGAATCATTCAGCACAGAAACAGGCCCTCTTGGTCAACCTTGTCCTTATCCACGCTAATTCAGTTTAGTGGTAAAATGGTGTGATGGTCTTAGCTCAGTTATGCTCCTCTGACCTGGAATACCCGATCATGAAATGCTCTCCCTTTTATCTGTTGTGAGAATTGGCCTCTACCATCTTGTTAGCCTCTAATCCTCTACTGCCCCTGTCCCATACGTCTTGGTGGCAGGTCAGATCTGCTTTCATGAGGATAAACGTTCAGAAAATGGCCAGCCTGGATGGACTTCTTGGGTGTGTTCTGAAATTATGCACCAGCCAACTGGCCACAGACTTCACCAACATCTTAAACTTCTTACTTCAACAGTCGATTGTCCACACCTGTTGCAAGGAAACCTTCATCGTTCCAGTCCCCAAAAAAAATAAAGTGACCCGTCTCAATTACTACTGCCCAGAAAATCTAACACTGACCATAATGAAGTTCTTTGAAAGACTGGTAATAACTCACATCTGCATCAGTCTCTCAGACAATTGAGATCCCTTACAATTTACGTTCAGCAAAAATAGGTCTTCAGAGGATGTTGAGTCCCTTCCACTACATTCAGCTCTGGATCACCTTGACAATAGGAATACCTACATCAGGATGCCATTCATTGACTACAGCTCAGCCTTCAACACCATACATCCATAGACACCATACTTCCCTCATTCCTAAACAATGGACCTTGGCCTTTGGACCTCCATCTATATCTGGTTTCTGGATGTCATGACTGGCAAAGTTCAGTTGATTAGAATCTGTTACACTACTTCTGCTACCCTGATCCTCAGCACTGGTGCCCTCTCAAGGTTGTGTGCTCAGTACTTTTCTGTGCGCCCTGTACACCCAGGTCTGTGCGGCCAAGTATTGCGCAAACTTCATCTCTATGTTTGATAATGACACCAGTGCTGTCAGCCAGATGAACTCTAATGAGACAGAGTACAAGAAAGACATCACAAACCTTGTGACATACTCATAACAACAATGACACCCCTAGCAAGATTAAAGAGCTGTTGTTGACTTATGGATGCAGCGGGGTGTGAAAACAACCCTGTCTTCATCAATGGAACTGCTGTACAGATGATCAACTTCTTTAAGTTCTTCAACATCCATATCACTAGCAACATAACTTACAATTAAGGAAATATGTTATATTTCCAAAACCAGCCTGGTGTGTGGTTCGAAGGGAACCCTACTGATGCCGATGTTCCATACAGTAACGATCATCCAGTGGTTATTGAAACCAAACATCTAGTGTAAAAACCTCCACTATGTGCATTTACCCTGAAATAGTGTCCATATAAGTAACCTTTCCTCTACCGGCCATCAGCCGTTGTCATACTATGACTTGGGGATTTCAGGGTAGAGAAAAAAATCTTAAAGGAAAATAGAGAAATTGAGAGATTTAGGAAGTGTATTCCAGAGCTTAGGTTCTCAGCCCCTGAAGGCATGGCCATTTGTGGTAGGATGACAAAAAATCTGAATGAACAACCAGCCAGAATAGAGTTAAAGTTTAAAATAGAAATGTCTTTGGTAGCAAAAAGAAACAGGAGTCTCCTGGGTTCTTGGGCATCCATTTACAGCCTCCGTAAACTGAGAGCACAGGGGTTTCTTTTTTGCTAACATAATGTTGGACCTTTTATCCAAAGCTAATTATCAGACTGGGATATGCGACCACCTGCCATGCTTGCACATTTTGATTGAATTCATTAATATTAGGGTTGGATCTGGTCTGTTTAACTGAGATCCATGAGTTAACATACTCCATTGCAAGGGACAATTGAGGTTTTTGTTTACTTGTAGCATTTCTACTTTTCAAACCCATGTTTGATGTATTATACTGCCAACTGAGTTAGGTGATGACAAAAATTGGCACACTGTGCCTTGATTGAGAATTAATAACATCATTTATTATCTTCTTTTGAGGGAGGAAAGTGAAGAGGAAGTTGATTCTTCTCATAAGAAAGGGTGGAGCTACTCTGAGAAGAGAGAGATTCGAAAACGCCGGAGAATTGCGAAGGAACTTGAGTTTCTACTTTTGGAAAAAGATTTGGAAGTAAAAAAAATAAGGTATTTTGCAGTTTCAATAGAGGGTGACTCGTTGGCCTAGCAGTAGAGTTACTGCCTTACAGCGCCAGTGACTCGGGTCGATCCTAATTACCGTTGCTTGTCCGTATGGAGTTTGTATGTTGACCCCGTGACCTGTATGGCTTTTTTTCGAGATCTACGGTTTCCTCCCACGCTCCAAAGACGGACGGTTTGTAGGTTAATTGTAGGACGTTTGTAGGTTAATTGGCTTGGTATTAAAAATGTGTAAAAGTTGTCCCTGGTATGTGGAGGGTAGTGTGGGTATGCTGGGATTACTGGGATTGCTGGCCGGTGCGCACTCGGTGGGCTGAAGGGCCGTTTCTGCGCTGCATCTCTAAATGAAACTAAACTAAACTAAACTGAGTCTTCCAGAAAATTAATATATTTAGGATTAGAACAAACATTGGAATAGCTATCTACGTATGGGTATATTTACTTCGGAGTCACGTGAGTGACTACGTGAATAAAAGCCCGTACAGCCGTTGGTGCGTCATGACGTCAGACGCTGGTGCAGTCGCGGTTGGAGCAGCAGCGCTCCTCCGAGCGGTAAGTTTAAAAAACGGAGGTAAGATTGTTGAAGTTTTTACCTTAGGTCATTTCTGCGACGGTTAGAAGGAGATATGTTGCAGAAAGTAAAGAAGGTGTCGGCGAGGCGCTCCGCAGCTAGAAAGGAGAATGTTCAGGAGAATGTTGGGGAAGGAGGCCCGTCTGGTACACCTGGTCCGGTGCTGGCTACACAGCCAGTGGTTGCGGACCCACTGCCGGGGGGCAGTGCAGGCTTGCCAGTAGGGCGGAAGGCCACTAGCAAGTCTGTGAGGCCCGTAGATGATCGGGCCAGGAGGTTATACCCTCCATTGGAGAGTCCCGTTTGCTCACGGCTCTCACCAAGTCGAGATTTTATTACAGAGAATGCTCGACAGGGACCAGCTCCGTGAGGAGGAGTGGTGCCCAAGCCAGGCTGATGGAGAGCTTGTGCTAGCAGCGCCTGTTTCAGGGCTGCAGAACTATCCTGCCTGTGAGGAGGAGGTTCCATCAGTGCATTTTGATGACACTGAGTCTATGCTGGGGGAGAGCCGGGGAGGAGGTAATCCCGAATATTGCTGGGAAGTTTGCTCAGCCTAGAGAGGCAGGAGAGGCGATATGAAGGGGAATTGGCTGAAGCCATTCAGTATATGCTCTCCCACCAGTTACCGGAGCTAGCTCTGGAGGAAGCAGCAAAAGATTATAAGGCTCCTATCAATTGTGATCTCCTGAAGGTGCCGGTGGTGAATCACCAAATTTGGTCACAGATGGGCATGCCTGCTAGGGCCCAGGAGATGAAGTTCCAAAAAGTGCTGAAACTGTTGGCAGCAGGAATTACAGCTGTGGTAAAAGTGATTGACCCAGCAATGTGGTTGAAGCACACCAGGATGGACTGGGATTTCTTTGCAGTGCGTTTTTTGAAATCAACAACATCAGGAGGGCTGCTATTAGGCCAGTGCTTAATCCAAGTTTGGCAAGTTTGTGCAAACCACCCACTGTACCACCACAAAATTTGTTGTTTGGCGGTAACCTAGCGAAAAGAGTCAAAGATTGTCATGAAGATGTTAAGACTATGGCCCTCATTAAGCCGGCTGGTAAGCAGGGCAAAAGGTTTTCTCCATATTGGAAAGGAACTAATGTGGATGCAGGAGAAGGAACGAGCCGTTCAGCTTTCCAATTTCGGAACTGGCAGGCTGCCAGCCTGAGGGGGAAGGTGCCTTTCTCCACAAGAGGTCGAGGACAACAAGGTCCGCAAGGAAGGATGCAGGTAAGGAAAACATCAACAGACGATAAGTTTAATTGATGTTCCTGTTCAAGTTGGGGAAGGTTAAAATTGTTTCTCAAACAATGGCAGCAGTTGACATCTGATTTGTTCATACTTAGTAGTATTGAAGGGTGAAAATTGAGTTTTACTCTAAGGACAGTCTACCTAATCAACATTTTCCTAGTCGTAAACTTGTTTTTCCAGATGAAGAAAAAGTGCTTATTCAAGCAGAGATTCAGTCGTTGCATAAGAAAGGGGTAATTGAGCCTTCTGTCTATCAAAGTCGACAATTTATGTGTCAAATATATTCCCAGATCTAAAAAGACTGGGGGGTGTAGAATTATTTTGGGACTTATCAAGTTTGAACGAGTTTGTTTTGTTATAGGCATTTCAAAATGGAAACCTTTATCACGGCCAAACATCTAGTGTTCGTGTTATATGGCAACTATTGATTTGAAGGATGCGTATTACTCAGTGTCTATTCATGAGATGATAGAAGGTATTTGAAATTTAATTGGATGTCGCAGCTATGGCAATTCAGGGCATTGCCGAATGGACTAACTTCAGCTCCTAGGTTATTTACTAAATTGGTAAAACCTGTGTTAGCCTTACTCAGAGCTAAGGGGCATGTGGTAATGGCCTACTTGGATGATATTCTGATTGTTGGAAAGACTCATGCTGAAACTCAATCATCAGTTTCAGTTGTTAAAATCACTTTTGAGCAATTGGGATTTGTGATTCATCCAGATAAATCTAAATTATCACCAGTCCAAATTATTGATTTATCTGGGATTTACCATTAATTCAAATCACATGTTGGTGACTTTGCCCAGGGACAAATTGAGTCAGTTAATTGAGGACTGTGTTAATCTCGTTAGAGAACAAAGGCCTTCAATCAGACAAGTAGCCAGGTTAATTGGGAAGTTGGTGGCAGCATTTCCAGCTGTGCAGTATGGTCCTCTGCATCATCAACAATTACAACGATCAAAGGAACAGGCACTGAGAATACAAAGGGGCCATTTTGATAGGCCTATGCAGTTGTCAGCTGGGGCGATTGCTGACATACAATGGTGGATAGCAAATGTTTCAACAAGTTTTAGGAAGGTTTTGGTGAACCACCATCATTTATATTACAGACTGATGTAAGTGCACTGGGTTGGGGTGCAACAGACATGTCTTCTAGTTGTGGAGGCAGATGGAATGTGGATGAGACATCGCTTCTTCAACTAAGAGGGATTAAATATTTAGAGTTGTTGGGCACCTGGTATGGGCTCAAAGCTTATTGTTCTACAAGGAGGGATCTGCATGTGCAGGTTCAGATTGACAACACCACAGCAGTGGCATATGTAAACCACATGGGTGGAGTTAAGTCACAGTCTTGTGATAGACTGGCTAACCAGATTTGGAGCTGGTGTATTGACCAAAATATCTGGCTTTCAGCACTTTATTTGCCAGGGAGGTTCAACACGATAGCTGACACTAGATCACGTCAGTTTAATGACAACATTGAATGGATGTTAAATCAGGATGTATTTAACCAAATGATTGTTCAGTATGATTGCCAGATATTGACTTGTTTGCATCTCGATTAAATCGTCAGTTACCTCGATATGTTTCATGGGAACCAGATCTTGGGGCAGTAGCAGTAGATGCGTTTTCACTGCATTGGGGAGGAATGTTTGTGTATGTATTTCCTCCATTCTGTCTCATCAGCAGATGTTTGCAAAAGATCAAGGAAGACTCCGCTTCAGGGGTATTGGTAGTGCCAGATTGGCCTACACAAGCATGGTTTCCCGTTGTATTAAAAATGGCTAGGGAACCTTACATGATTATTCCCAGAATAAAAATCTACTGGTAAATCCAGTCACTGGGGATCAACATCCTTTACATGATCGTATTGATCTGTTAATTTGCAGATTTTAAGGAGGCCATACCTGGGGAGAGGACTGTCTCATCGGACTGTGGATGTGCTCACGTCGGCCTGCAGGGATAGTACACAGCAGCAATATGTCACCTACATAAAGAAGTGGGAGCAATTTTGCCTACAGCAGAATATTGTATATCACACTGCAGGGATCACGGACGTATTGGAGTTTTTGTCAACTCTTTATTTTGACCAAAAATTAAGTTATAGTGCGATTAATTCAGCCAGAAGTGCTTTGTCTTCTTATTTACCTATGAATGCAGAATTACATACATTAGGCAC
Organism: Okamejei kenojei; assembly: GCA_035221665.1. Taxonomy (NCBI): domain Eukaryota; kingdom Metazoa; phylum Chordata; class Chondrichthyes; order Rajiformes; family Rajidae; genus Okamejei; species Okamejei kenojei. Next base: position 13,809,511 of record CM069162.1, read on the forward strand.
ACATCCGTTAGTTTCACGATTCATGAAGGGAGTTTTCAATTCTAATCCTCCTAAACCCAGGTATGCCGGTATTTGGAATGTGAGTGATGTTTCTTATGGTTCTTCGCCAGTGGGCTCCTCCGGTTACAAGCCTATCTATAGCCAAATTAACTTTAAGGTGGTCATGCTTATGGCCTTGGTTTCAGCTCAGCGTGTACAAATGTTGCAAAAGCTACGGCTGGATAGAATGCATGTGTCGGCAGATACCATTATATTCTATGTCGATGATTTTGCTTAAACATAATAGAAGAGTAAGACAGGATGTAAGGTTGTGTTTTCAGCATATCCCGCAGATGATCGCTTGTGTGTGGTCTCACATCTATCTCGTTACATTGAGATTACTAAACCTCTGAGAGGAACAGAGTCTGCATTGTTTATTAGTCACAAAAAACCACACAGTAAGGTGTCGGTGCAAACAATTTCAAGGTGGCTAAAGCAGGTCCTGGCAAGTGCTGGAATTGATACTGATAAATTCAAATCTCATTCCACCAGGGCGGCATCAACTTCCGCGGCAAGGGCGATGGACGTGCCAATAGACCATATCCTCGCGGCCGCAGGGATGGTCCAGTGAGCTCACTTTTCTGAGATTTTATCACAAGCCGATTTCAAGGCTCGGGATGTTTGCTGATTCTGTTTTGAGTACTGTTTCACTTTCCCCCTGAGTTAGAGGGTTTTGTTATGATTTGTTTGTAAATAAACTGTTATTCATTTAACAAATGTGCTAATGATGCATGATTGATTGTTAACGACTTTTGAGTCAATCCAGCAGTGTGAACGGCGGATTTCGATCTGCGGCGTGAATTCACAGTGCTTTGAAGTCTTCACGTAGTCACTCACGTGACTCCGAAGTAAAATAGTAAGATTAAACGAGAACTTACCAGTTTGAAGTTTGATCTTTATTTTATGAGGAGTCGAGTTGAGGGACTACGTGCCCTCCGCTCCCACCCTCATAGATCTCATCTGGTAGTTCTAGTTTTATCATCTTACCGTTATACTTCGTCATTGTTAGCTGTGAATTCATTCCGCTGCTTTGAAGATTGACGCACCAACGGCGTACGGGCTTCTATTCACGTAGTCCCTCAACTCGACTCCTCATAAAATAAAGATCAACTTCAAACTGGTAAGTTCTCGTTTAATCTTATGGGTATATTAATGATGAGAATTTTCCTTACATTTTCGAAGTTAAAATATGGGCATGAAGGGATACTCCATAATACATTAATTTTTGCCTTATCCAAATTGAAAATTCATTGATGGCACTATGTCAGGATATGTGACTGGGGGTTAAGCTACATTGCCTATTAGCTGTCTGCAGGTAAAGAACATTCAACTCATATTGGTGAAAGAAAATCAGGGAATGTAACTGATGTCTTTCTCAGAGAAGAAGATTTGACTGAGCACAACCAATGTCTTTTTCATGCCTCTGCCACTTATTTTCTTGCCTTCATGCCAAGATTTCATTTGTGGTGGGTGATGTACAGTTCAACTGTTTTCTGTTTTCTCTAAAACATGTCAAAAGTGAGGTCTGCTTGATGTAATATATTTTCCTCAGAGTTTGAGAAGTTATGGAAAAATATAGGGACATCCATCTGTGCCAAACACAGAGTGTTGACACTGACAAATCACTTCACTGAACGCCCAATATCAGAAACTCAGCTGATAGTTCCGCAGGCAAGACTGAAGGAAATATTGAAAATGATCATTGAACTTTAAAATCTTGCTGCAATGTAATCAAGATTCTGCACTGGTTCCTTCCATGGATGAAAATGGCACACTATGCATGTGTGAGAAGTCCCTTGTGGTGGCTTGTTTCTTTTGACTGCTCGTTCTTATAACACAGTGATGAGTGCTTGAGATATACAAAATCATGAGGGGTATAAGTTCATATGTTATAGGAGCAGAATTAGGCCCTTCAGCCCATCAAGTCAACTCTGCTATTCAATATGGTTGATCTATCTGTCCCTCTCAACCCCATTCTCCTGCCTTCTCCCCATAACCCTTGACACCCTGACTAATCAAGAATCTGTCAATGTCTGCTTTAAAAATATCCATTGACTTGGCCTCCACAGCCGTCTATGACAATGAATTCCACAGATTCACCAGCCTCTGACTAAAAAAATCACTCCTTATCTCCTTTTTAAAGGTATGTCCTTTTATTCTGAAGCTTTGGCCACGTCCTAGACTCTCGCACTAGTGGAAACATCCTCTTCACATCCACTCTATCCACACCTTTCACTATTGGTGAATGAATGAATGAATAAAGTAAACGCTCACTGTCTTTTTCCCATTTTTAGAGGATTTTAAAACTAAATGGCATTGGCTTATCGTTAGAGATGAGTGGAGAGATCTAAGAGGGACCTTGGGGCCAATCTTTTCACTCAGAGGATGCCTTGTATCGGGAATGGTTGCCAGAGGAAGCTAGAGAAGAGGATACAGTTATGACTTTCAAAAGACATTTGGATAGATATATGGATAGGAAGAATTTAGAGGGCAATGGGCCAAATGCAAGCACTGAGACTAGCTAACATGGTCAGCATTGATTGCAGCAGTATGTATGGTATGTATTGGTTATCACAACAGAGTTCTTCATCCTTCAGACTTCAACCTTTAACACTTTAAAATAATGTTCCATTAACCTTTCAAGCAATCTCAATTTTCTATGTCAATTTTATTGTGTTATAAATGTACCTACTTGCAATAACTCTGGTCATTTATTTATTTAACATTTAGCATTTAGAGATACAGTGTGGCAATGGGTCCTTCGGCCTACCGTCCAAACCAATCATCGATCACCCATGTACTAGTTCTATGTTATCCCACTCACATTAATGTGCCAGTGAGATTCTTCCAATTAATGTGCCAGACGTACTTGAGGTTTGTATCACCTATACACCTCTAAGAGGTTTAGGTTAAGCTGAAAAGGCGATATACATAACTTGGAAAACACACATACAATTGAATTTCTAAACCACGGTACCAAATTTCCTACTAGAATTACTTGCTGCATCCTGCCACACTTCTTTTCCAGCATGTTTCCATGGCTGCTTATATTTTGCAGAACCAAGGAAAGCTCAGAAATAATCAGAGTCATTTGAACACTGTTAAAAAGCATTTACTTAATGGAACAGCAAATAAAAGAAAAATACGCCCTTCAGTTCAGTACATTCTTACTCAGCCCCTGGGCATACTGCTGAGGTCGGCAAAGGCGTGTGGGAGATCAGAAGGGTCAATATGCAACCTCCAGCTTATTCGGGATCCCTGTGTTACAGTCCACCTGTTAACTGCAGCTAGCTAATGGTCATCTGCAGAACCAGCAGCTAAATGGATGGATCCTCTTAAAGTCAAGCATCTAATTTAGCATCAACTTTATCCTTAACAGAGATTCTGGGCGGGTTATTATTTAAAGATAATGAACAAATGAAGTTCCACCTTTATCATATCGGATTCTGGGATTATATACATTCAATTTAACTTTAGCCTTAACAGAGGTTCTAGGTGGGCTATTATTTAAGGATAATGAACAAATGAAGTTCCATCTTTATTGTATTAGATTCCATGATTGTATATATTCAATTCTAAGGCAGCGGCAATGACAATTATCACCCAGCTCAACTCCACTTGATTTATTCACTAGATATGAAGGAGCAAATGTGTTTTAGACAACCAAATGTTCATTTTTATACAAACAAAATATTAGTGAAGATTGAAATTAAACAAATCCATCAATACTTCCATGATGGCCTCAACAGAATTGTTTTCCCTTAAATAATGCGGCACTTTTTAATTCTGTGGCATCTTGCAGTTTGGAAGCTCATTTGCAGATGGGTTGTTACGAGGTTGGGAATGATCTATGGCAGTAATTAGAGCATCTCACTAAGGAATTCTGACACTTTATTGCTTCATTGCTCTTTAAGCTGTTCAGATTCCTATAAAATAATTCCAGGATTAGAACTGTCTCTGCCAACCCTGCCATTCATGTTCCATTATAAGGCTCATCGTTTTTTTCTTCATTTCAGCCAACTACGAATAGATGTGTTAACGTGGATATTTATTGATATTTATCTAATATGTGAATTAGTATTTGATTGCTTGTCAGACCATAGTCCAGTTTACTTGTTGCTAAAACACAGATTGCTGGAGGAACTCAGCGGGTCAGGCAGTATCTGTGGAGTTCCACCCGCTGATTCCTCCAGCAGTCTGCTGTTTTGCTCAAGATTCTAGCAACTGCAGTCTCTTGTGTCTCCGGTCTATTTGTAGATTGTTTACATGTCTGCTGACTGCATTCAAGATTAGTTTATTACGTGTTTACGAAATAGTTTTCAGCAGTGCTGTTTTTTGTAGTCAAGGATGTGCTGGTAAGCAGATCAATTAAAAATTCTACTACATTTATCAGCAATTTTTCCATCTATGTGCCCACTCTTCTCCATTGGTTTTGTGACCCATCAACTAATTTAATAAACTAATAACTACAAAGTATAAAATCAAATTTTTAGTGAAGTAAAAAGTAAAGCTCAAGAAAATCTACTCTTTAGCTTTTTAGAGGTGACTGTATTTTGTACCATCAAGAGAAACACTGATTGTCTGCTGTATCTTCTTAATATCTCATTTCTGTAAGAGAAAATACAATTTGCCTGAGATTTGTAGCAATTATCAGATGCCATGTTTGCTACACTAATGATCTCACTCTTCCTCATCACAAGAACCATCACATCTAATGTGATCAGTTCAATAACTTCAATAACGAAAATGAGCTAAGGCTATGCATTGTGATATAAAATGATAATAAATGCAGATTAGGTAACAATATGGGTCTCGTGCTAGTTTTGGCTGCTTAAGGTTTACGACTGAGTAATGAGTTGCCAACATTACGTTGACAGTTATTACATGTCCTTCACTTTTAGCTCAAACTATAATTATTCTAATTAGGCATCTGCGATCCCTGGCAACAAAATGCATTTTTGTTGTAGAAATTTATGTAACTTCTTGGCAAAGCAATTCCTAAAGATAAGTATTTTTTGATGTAACCATAAAGGATAAAAAGGCACATAGAATATAGAATATAGAAACAAGCCATTTTGCCCATGATATCTGTGCCAACCATGATGCCAAATTAAATTAACCCCTTCTGCCCATGCATGATCGATATCCTTCCATTCCTTTCATTAAAAATCCTTGCATCTTTAATATCACTATCGTATCTATGGTCTTTAGCCTTTGACATTTCTGCCCTCTGACTGCCTACCCTTTCTATACCTCTCATGATTTTATAAACTTCTGAGGTACTTTTATTTAGAACATAGAACAGTACAGCACAAGAACAGGCCATTCGGTCCACAATGCCTGTGCCGATTGTTGTTATTTTCCTGGAAACCATACTTTGCTTTGGTAACTTCTATCCTATATTTCAGGAAAAATCCTCAAGAAACTTTCAATTGTTCAGAATTTAGATTCAAAAATATATTTGGTTCAAATATCAAATTGGGATCAAATATGATTGAGGTTGAAAGAAGCTGACAGGTTTTGTTGGGTTCACAGCACATATTATCTCCAGCAAAGGATGAGATTCGTAGAATAATGCACTACGGAAACAGGCCCCTCGGTCCAAGTAGTCCATGCCGATTAAGATGCTCCATTTCCATTTCCCCACATCTAGTTAATTTCTCTGTAAATATTCTCTACCCATTTACCTGTCCAAATGTATTTTAATGCATCTGCCTCAACTACCTCCTCTGGCAGCTCATTCCAGATACACAACACCCTCTGTGTGAAAAAAATTGCCTCACTGGTTCCTATTAGATCTTTCCCAACCCACCTTAAACCTAGTTTAAATCTTAAATCGTGTTCTTCATTCCCCTATCCTGGAAAAAAAAGATGCATAGGGTGCATTCACCCTATCTGTGCACCTCATGGATGTGTACACCTCCATAAGATCACCCCTCAGCCTCCTGCTCTCCATGGAATAAAGTCCTAGTCTGTCCAATCTGTCCCTATAGTTCAGGGTCTCGAGTCCTGGCAACGTCCTCATAAATCTTCTCTGCACTCTTTCCAGCTTAATGGCATCTTTCCTATTGTAAGGTGACCAGAACTGAACACAACAACCCAAGTGCAACCTCACCAACCTCATGTATAACTATAACATAATTTCCCAACTTCTATACCCAGTTCCTTGACTGATTAAGTGCCAATAGCATTCTTTATTATCCTATCCACCTGAGGCACCACTTTTAGGAAACAATATGCTTGTACCCCTTGGTAGACACAAATGCTGGAGTAATTCAGCAGGACAAGCAGCATCACTGGAGAGAAGGAATGAGTGACGTTTCGGGTCAGTCTGAAGAGGTTTCTTGACCCGAAACGTCACCCATTCCTTCTATCCAGAGATTCTTACATGCTTAACTGACACAATAATGCACAAATAAATATATAATAATCAATAAAGCAATAAATTAATAACATTAGCAATCGGTAACTATAATAGTAAAAAACCAAAGTCCATAGTGCAATCAAACACACAGTCAATAGAAGTTGGTAAGGTTGTGGGTAGTGTTGTGCAGTGTTCAAGAACCGGATTGTCTCTGGGAAGAAGCTGTTCTTGAACCTGCTGTTCATGGTTTTCCGGCTCCTGTACCATCTTCTCGAGTAAGGTAGCGAAATGAGAGCATGCATTGGATGATGTGCTCTTTGATGTTATTGGCTGGATTTTTGAGGCAGTCCCTCCTATAGATCCCTTCACTGACAGTTGGTCAGTACCTTTGTTGAGGGATAGATGCAGAGTTGAGGGGCCAAATGGCTAGCTTTTTGTGCTGGCATCATTCTTTGATAATGTGATTCATCAATTGCCTTACCAAGATAGAATTGGATGTTTGTAAGCAGTGTTTTTTTACTGGGCCTGAGATCGGTGAGTGGAGAAATAATTCAAGAGTTGTTTATTTAAATATTTATTTATTTATAGCCCCTGTGTTTGCCAACATGGTGTAAATAGTTGTTCATTTACTTCATCAAATAATGTGACTACTTTTCTGCTGTTAACTTTCATAGGCATGGCAACAATCAAAATTGTAGTTTTTTTTCCATCGTGTTCTATATGTAATGACTGCATGGTGAGCTCCAAAGATCATAGAAATGTTACAGGAAGGATTTATTTGGTAGTTTTGGTAGAATTACAAGATGTTCAATTACAGGAAGGATGCAGAGGCTAGGGAGAGTGTGCAGTGTAGGTTTACCACACTGCTGCCTGGCTTAAAGGGCACTAGCTATATGGAGAGGTTGAACAGATTAAAATTGTATCCTCTGGAGTGTCGGAGGCTGAGGAAGACTGGATGGAGGTTAAGATAATTATTAGAGGCACAGATAGGATAAACAGTCAGCACCCTTTTTTCAGGATGAGAATGTCAAGGATCAAAGGGCATTGCTTTAAGGTCAGAGGGGTAAAATATAAAGGAGACGTGTGGGCAAGTTTTTTTAGAGTGGTGGATGCCTGGAACATGTGGTGGTGGTAGAGGCAGATACAACAGTGGCATTTAAAAGGCATTTAGGTAGGCACGTGGTTATGCAGGGAGTGGAGGGATAGGAATCACAAACAGGTAGAGGAGATTAGTTTAACTTGGCATGGCATTCGCCACAGATATTCTTGGCTGAAGAGCCTGTTGCTGGGCAGTGCTGGTCTATGTTCCATACAGAGAAGCAATTTCTACTGGAATGTGTTCACATTCTCTTCCTCGAAATGTATTTAATAATAATAATAATAATAATAAATGAATTATTATAATTACAATTATTATAATTTTAACTACAATAATTAATGTAAATAATTAATTTTGTCAATGTTATAGCAATCCCATTGACAGTGTAAGATCGTCATGAATTATATTATCCAGTTCTGCTTTGCAGCATATTTATATATGCATATACCCAAGTGTTGATTAAGGTGCATCTTCAAAGAGACGCAGAAATTGATAACAGGGTCAGGTGCAATCTGAGGTAAGAGAAACAGCGTTAACATTTCAGGTCAAAGACCTGCCCTCTGAATAAATCAGAACAAGCAATATCTTGGAAGGCAGCATTATCCAGAAAGCCAAGTGGAGCAGCCACATGATATGCCATGGCTGCAAGAGCAGGTCAGTAGCTGGATACCCTGCCATGAGTGACTGACCTCCTGACATTCCAAGGCCATTTCTCCATTTAGAAGACATAAGCAGGAGCGTGATGGAAAGCTTTCCTGGATGAGTACAGTGCCAATAACTCACAAGAAGCTCAACTCTACCAGCAAGAAGGCAGCAGGCACTTGGGAACCCCACCACCTACAGGTTCTCTTCTCAGTCACCATACCATTCTGACCTGGAATCACATCACCAGTCCTTTCTCATTGCTACCTCTAGATACCGATACTTCTCTCCAGCCGCACTGAGAGAGGGCCTCCCCCAGAAGAACTGCTGCAGTTCAGAAAGGAGGTGGCACATCACCACTTTCTCACGAGCAACAGAAAAGGGCTATCAGTGCTGGTCTTGCCAGTGAAGCCCATGGACTGAAAATAGTTTATTTTAGATAAAAGAGCACAAGGTAGATTGCAGGAGAGATTTGATGACAAAGGACAGCAGCATTCTTTGATGTTTTGTTTATTATTTAGATGTTAGGCAACACTATGAATGTACTTGCCAGAGTTAGAATCAAGGTTGAAAAATTACCAAACAACCGAAAGTTGAGATTTTTCAACTTGTTTTTCCAGAATAAGTAAGGTTTTGTTTAACTTTGTGTGTTATCAAATGTATGAAGCACAGAGCCTTGAGGTACAGCTAAGGAATCATTTTGACAGATCTCAATTTCACAGACCTCATGCCTGACAAAATCTGCTCAGGGCTATATTAGAATGTTTACATAATGGAAGCTGGTAAATCCCATCACAGCTGAAAGATTTTGATAATTACTGAGAGTGATGATGCCTCTGGGGCTCAGCAGCTGAATATTTTAGTTTCAAATTAATAGTGAAACATTAAATTATGCAGGTTTGATAATGGTTTCCATTAGAATCATATTGTCCTTTTTATTTTTGAATAACTTTCCAGTAATAATTTTGTTATGGTAAATTGTAAAGATTGTTCTACATGTGGTACATTAAGGTGTGTTAAAGCTTTTATGCCTTGTTGGCACTTTTTTTTTACAAATGTCTTAAATGTTCTAAGTAGAGCTGTTAAATTAACTTCTTCCATTTAGTCCACTAGCTTTCTGGTTTGTCTCCTCTTTGTGGGAAATTATGTACGTAAGTGATAAGCAAGTAAATATAGTGGAGGTCAATTAAAAGCTAATTATTTTCATGGAGGGAAGTCAACCTAGAAAATAAAAATCATGCTTCACCGCAGATTCTTTGAAATAAGATGATTTTAAATGACCTACATTGGAGGATGGCAACGTTCATCTTACCAAGAGCAAAGGGAAATTAGCAGAAAATAGAATATCGAGCACAGGAACAAGTGCTTCAGTCCACAATGTCCATGCCAAACATAATACGAAGTTTAACGAATATGATCCATATCCCTCCTTCCTCTGCATCTGCATATGCCTATTTAAAAGTCCCTTAAATGCCCCTCTCATACCTGCTTCCACCACAACACTGTTTGGTGCTTCAGGTAGAAGGTACAAGAGCCTGAAGACTGCAACGTCCAGGTTCAGAAATAGCTGCTTCCCCACAGTCATCAGGTTATTAAACTCAACTGAAACAAATCTCTGAACATTAATAGACCATTATCTGTTTATTTGCACTTTATCTGCTTATATGTTCTTACACACTGATATGTTCTGTATTCATGCCTACTATATTCTGTTGTGCTGAAGCAAAGCAGGAATTTAATTGTCCTATCTGGGACACATGACAATAAACTCTCTTGACTCTTGACTCTTGACTTGACTGCTGGCACCCAAACCCCCACCACTCTCTGTGTAAAATAAATCGCCTCGCACATCTCCCTTAAACTTTGACCCTCTCACCTAAAATGTATGCCCTTTAATCTTTGACATTTCCACCATGGACAGAAAGGTTCTGGCTGTCCACCCAATCTATTCCTTCCATATTTGGCGAAACTTTTATCAGGTTTCTCGCCCCTCCAACAGGGAGAACTGACTGAAGTATATACATTTTCTTTTCGATTAATGCTTTTGTTCATAGTGTGCTAGTTGTTTATTAATTATTGTCCGACCTAATTCTTTCCTGCTTTATAAGCGTAACTTTCAGCCAAGGAGGCAAGTGTGATAAGTACTGTGCAAATTTGCCAATGAACCCTCTGCAGATGACACATTAAACAGCTCAAGCAGCTTCACAGATGTTTCCTCTGTTCAATAATAAGCATTTGCTGGCAGGGCATAATGGCCAATATTGAGGTCCTTGTGAGCGTAAACATAACTAACCTTGAGCTTATGGTGATAGAAATGCAACTTGGAAGGAGCAGATACGGCATCAGAATGGATTACAATTATCTCCCAAACAGGGCTTGTGTCGGAAGCTGAGACAGATAGAAGAAAAGTTCAGCCATACAAGTGCTTGAGATGCAACCTAGAGTAGCCCATCACCATTCACGAATATCTCCTGCAAACGGTTCAAGACGGGACTCATTGCCAACCCTCAATGAGATCAAGCTCCAGATGGAGGAACTATGGCATCAAACATCAGCACCACAGTCTTCCCATGCCCATAGTTGTAATTTGTGATGACTTTGTCAATGATGGACTACCATGGGGTATACTTCCAAAGATGCTCCTTTGAGGTAAGGTAGGATACAGTGGCACAGTAATTAGGTTTCTGGTCGAGCATCATGTGAATTAATCCACTACAGATGGAGAATTTACATTCAAGTAATTAAATAAATCTGGAGTAAGAAATTTGTGATGGTGAAATTATTAGATTGTTGTAAAAAACCCATCTGGTTCGCTATTATCCGCCAGGAAAGAAAATCTGCCGTCCTTACCCAGTCGGATCCCCAGGCTAAATGTTAGAACTGACACACTCAGAAAAGGAAAATAACTTTGAAGGTTATGCTCATAAATGAATAATGTTTATTAGCATCTTCACTCATACACCTCAAAATATTGCAAGGTTTATATTTTTAACCATAAACTTAAGTTAATAAGACTTAACACTCCATCAATATATAGATTTTTTCTCTTTTTACAAGACCAAAGAAAATATGTTATGAAAAACTCACACATTAGTTTTATTAGATTCTAAGGTCATTTTAATATGGATATGGTTAAATTCAACTGTTTATGCAAACAAAACAAATGGAATGTCATTTTTAGGTAAATAATTGTTTTGATTTTCCTAATATGTTACGCACTTTGCTAATGGTGTGTACTGTCATGACGAGACCAAGGACAGGAGGGTTTGTTTAGCAAGTTCCAGTGCTTGGTGCTTATCTGAAATCTCTCCCTTTGCAATTTTAATGAGATTTCAAGAAAGTGGGATAATGTATCCATTTATATTCCATTTTACATGAAAAGGTTGTTTACTAATGATTTAAAATTATTTGTTTCCTATAGGGGAAAACTTGAAAGCTTTGTTTGATTTGAAAAGCAGTCTCAGTGCCTGAAAGAAAATATATGAACCGGCAGTATTTTTCCTGCCGACTGGGGGTTAAATTCACCGCAAACCGCAACGTTCCAAACGATCGCGTTCCACAAAAACCCACCCGCAAGATGATTTAAATGCCCATTAATTTACGGGAATTAAACACTAAATTCCTTCAATTTGGTCTATAAATTTATGGCAATGAGATTTAAAAATCATGTTATAATGTGAATTCTTGTGTGAATGTTATTTGGACACTTGGGCTTTTTAAAAATGTTAACCTTTTCTTAAGAAATGGATAGATGTTTAGATCTAGTAATTGAATTTTGTAATTAGCTACAGTTAGGTAACTAACTAATTATATGCTTTAATTTCAGGTCATCCAAGTACGTTTGTTTCATATTTGTTTCAGAATGCTTCAATCTATAATAACTGAAAATTTCATTCAGTCCTCTTAATTTTGAAGAAAGTTATGGGCTTTTGACTGTCCTTGATCACAGCTTTTGTGTTAAGTCAATGGAAAAGCAATAAGGAACAAGATGCTAATTTCCGAGTATGAAAATGGCCATCACTTTTTTTAATAGTGAAGATATGAAAGTGAATTAGGTGTCAAATTAAACTTCTTTTTATGCTTTATATGATGGGATAAATTGCAGACTTGATTTTTTTAATCTCAAAATTTTATAACATTGCTATAATAAGGATAAGCATAACTGTTCATGGCTCTGAAAACTATCTCCTTGCTCTGTGCAGCAGGTCATTGGAATGTTTTCTCATTTCAGAGAAGAATTGAAAGAATGTCGCAGGAGAATGGAAACTTTAAAGAAAGAGAGAGATAAAGTGGAAAAAGATATTGATGAACAACAAACTGCTAACAATATGTAAGCCTGAGGTTTCCCAACTGTGGGAATCATTTTTTTCGTCATCCTGTTCTCTCTTTCTCTCTCATATATATTTTAACTGATGAATAGGGTGTTTTAATGAAAAACAGCGTATCGGCAGTGTCCTAGGAGACACAAGAATGTTGGAATCTTGAGCACAAAGCAAAGTGCTGGATGAACTCCAGAGTGGCACGGTGGCGCAGCGGTAGAGTTGCTGCCTTACAGCGCCCGCCAGAGTCCCCGGTTTGATCCTAACTGTGGATGCTGTCTGTATTGAGTTTTTACGTTCACCCCGTGACATGCATGGGTATTCTCCGGGTGCTCCAGTTTCTTCCCACACTCAAAAGGCATACAAGTTTGTAGGTTAATTGGCTTGGTATAATTGTAAATTATCCCCAGTGGGTGTAGGATTGTGTAAGTCTGTAAGTGTGCGGGATCAGTGGTCGGCGCAGACGTACAGGTTCGGTGGTTAATTGGCTTGGTGTAATTGTAAACTATCCTGAGTGTGTGTAGGAGAGTGTAAGTGTGCTGGGATCGCTGGTCGGCATGGACTCGGTGGGCCGAAGGGACTGTTTCCGTGCTGCATCTCTAGACTAAACTAAACGAAACGCAGCAGATCAGGCAACATCTGCGGAGGGAAATAAGCAGGCGACATTTTTGGTCGGGAGCATTCTTAAGCTGGAAAGCTGGAAAAGAGTGCTGAGGGTCGGGGTGGAGCAAAGCCTGGCAAGCAATGCGTGAATGCAGGTGGGGGGGGGGGGGGAGGGGGGATTGGCCAACAGGTAGAGTAAATGATGATGGCTAGAAGTGAAATGGAGACAAAGTGTGTCAGATAAGGAAATAAAAGGAGAGGTGAAATATAAAGATGGAGGAAGGGTTATGGATGGAAGGTGGGGACATATCCTTGGATAGTTCAGTATTTAAAAGTGTGTCATAGTTGGGAGAGTTTTGAAGAAGCATCAATGATAAATCACTATCCGTGGTCATGCACAAATTCTTGACATTCACCAGTGCGCCCAGTTATTAACATAGTTTATAACAATCTCATTTTCATGGTTACCATGAAACTGCAAGATTGTTGTAAAAATACATCTGGTCACCTTTAGTTTCTTTAGGTCAGACTTTCATGTGACCACGGATCCATACTCATAATTACTCCATGAAATACCCAAACAATTTAATCAGTTCAGGAGCAGAGATTTAGAGAATTAGAGATTAGAGGTTTAGAGATGGGCAATAAATAATGTCATTGCTGGCATCATCTTGCAATTGAATACATGTTTAGAATGGTAAATCCGGTATTCGGATATGATAGTTACTAAGAATGACTGCAAACCTAAACAGTGGTGCAGTTGGTGGAGAGCCAGGGACCCAGGTTCAATCCTGAACCTTGGTGGCCGTCGGTGTGGAATTTGCACGTTCTCCCAGTGACTGTGTGTTTTTCGGTTTCCTCCAATATTCCAAAGACCTGTCAGTTGGTAGATTAATCGGTGACAGTGAATTGCCGCTGGCATGTAAGAGAGGCTAGAATCTGGTGAGTGGGGCAGTGGGGGAGCTGATAGGAATGTGGCATTCATGGCTTGTGTAGGGGTTGATGGTCAACAGAGGCCTGGTGGGCTGAAGGGCCTGTTTCCATGCTGTATCACTCTATGACCATGACTATACCAATTATTGCTTTCAGACATCATGAGTTTGCTGATCATTAATATTATTGATTGTTTTCTCAGTGCTGCTTTGTTTCGTCTTCGAACACAACACCGACGGCTGTGTGAAGAACTTCGAGAGGAGGAGGATATTTATGCAAAAATTGATTTGATATTGCAAGAGAATGAGTAAGTTATTGGGTGAAAACAGAAAAATGCAGATGCTGGAAATTAAATTATACAAGATTGGAAATACAGCTTCTGCGGGGAGAGTATGTTTCAGCTGATGACCTTCCATCAGAACCTTCTGTTAATACTGTTCCTTAGTTAGGGGGGTTAGTTGAGGGGGGAGAATAAAGGGGATTAGTGTAAATGGGTGATTGACGGCGGGAGCAAAAAACAAACTGCGAGAACTCAGTTGGTCAGGCAGGATCTGTGGGGGGAAATGGACAGTCAGCATTTTGGGTCAAGACCCTTCATCTAGACTGATGACTGGCACAGGCTATGCTGTAACATGCTATGAACCTAGAACTCTATAACAATGCAGCATTGGGAACATCTCAGACCTGAAACGTTAACTCTGTTAACTCTGTTTTCCTTTCCACAGATGCTGCCAGACCTACTGTGTGTTTCCAGCATGTTCTGTGTTTATTGCTTATCTTTCCTCGGCTTTTTGCCAATGATCTTAAATTTATCTCCTTTATGTTACTGCCCTTCTGATCCTGCAAAGTATTCTCCTCACATATTTCATGATTCTGCATTTACTATTTATTGTATGATAGCACAGTTATAACTATTATTATTTTTAATTAAGTTAAAATAATGTTGTTTTAACTTAATTAAATGAATGGAATTATTTTTTACATAAATATGTGGTGAATCTGATAACATATTTAGATTGTTTGCTATTTGTCCGTTGGCTTGGAGATAAATACAGCTATCAGTCCCATGAGTCAGATAGGATTTGCAAGCTGTATCATGACTTGTCCTACATTTCATCAGGATTTTTTTAGCTGGCAATCTGTTGATTCTGAAGTAGGTTAGTTGAAATTTAATACTGAAGCTGTGAATTTGTCAGTTCTCCTTTCTGATTTCTTGGGATATCCAATCATATTAATAACAGCATATAATCCTCCAACACTTTCACCACCTCCAACGGATCCCACTACTGGCCCCATCTCCCCATCTCCACCCCTTTCTGCTTTCCACGGAGACCGTTCCCTCCGCAACTCCCTGGTCAACTCGTCCCTTCCCACCCAAACCACCCCCTCCCCAGGTACGTTCCCGTGCAACTATAGGAGACGCAACATCTGTCCCTTTACCTCCCCCCTCGAATCCATCCAAGGACCCCAACATTCCTTACTCCAGTATTTTGTGTCTACCTTTGATTTAAACCAGCATCTGCAGTTCTTTCCTACACATTATTTATTCATTCTGGAACGTTTTCTTCTGTATTCTGAGCAAAGTATTGGAGATTTTAACAAAAATTTAAGGCACAGAATTTGGTGTGCTCTGCTATTTGGAAGCTTAAAATCTCAAACTTCTTTCTATAAACAAATCAAAGGCTCATAATCCCCTCATTTTACACTAGCTGCAATGAACGGTACAAAAACTGTTGCCATTTCTGAGCTAGAAGGAATGGAATAAACATCATTGAAAGCTCTTTCTCTTCACATGTGTTTATTTACTTGCTCCAGTGCCAATTAAATGTAGGTAAAGCTGTGGGATATGTTAATATCAATCCCTAAGCTGAAAAGAATCGTCAGACTAACAAAATGATGATTTCATCCTCTGCACTTATATTTCTACTTTAAGCTTGGTTATTGTTAACCATTTCAGTAGTTTGCTTTATGGTTCAAGTAATAATTGTAGCTTTTGGTCCGCAAACTTAGTTATTTTATAATTACTTAAGCAAATGATTTCATCATATTAATTTAATTAATTTGATTACCAAATCATACATTTCAAAGTTTGGTTTACTTGACCTAACATATTTCATGGTATATGCAGCCTATTTGTTTTTGTAGCAAAGTACAAGATGGATAAATGATTCTTTTATGGTGGCATGATGCTATTTAAGTGGAATACATTGACCATGGATGACCAGCATGACATTTCCTTTTTTAAAGTTAGAAAACGTTTGTTCAGATCTGGTTTACCGAGTCTTTTTCTCCCTATTCCAGGCGTGATTTCTTCCAAGTTGAACTTGAGCAAGCAAAATTATTGAAACTCCATGAAGAACATAAGAAAGACGAGGAGGAATATGAAATATATGAGGCAAAGCAAAGGCTGGAAACCAAAGAGGCAGCTATTTTACAAGCAGAGCAAAGGATAAAAAAAACAGCAATCAAAAAGTTGGTGAAACTTCAATCAGATATCGACTTTAGTCTTTTGTCATTTTCTAAACAGATCGTGAACTTCTCTGGTACTTTTCAGCACCATTCTCTGCACCATTTACTATTCATGTGAACAATCAAAACCCCTCAATAATGGCTGGCCGCAAAGTAGCACTTAATGTAAAAATGTGTAGTTGCTACACTTCAGGAAGAATGTGGGAGCAATAATGAGAGTGCAGAAGAGATTAATCAGGTGATTGCTTGGAAGGGAGGGTTTTACTTAAAAAGAGAGATTGGATAGAATGGGTTTTTTTTTCATTGGAACCTTGGAGGTTGATCGGTGGCCTTATGGAGGATTATACAATTATGAGGGGTATAGATAGGATAGATAGTCAGAATCATTTCCCCAAAGCAGGGGAATCTAGAACTGGAGGCCACAGGTGAGATGTCGAAAGGAGATTGAATGGTAAGCTTTTCACATAGAGGGTGGCTGTTATATGGAATAAGCTGCCAGAGGAAGTAGTCGATGCTGATACTATTTCAACTGTAAAAAAGTATTTGGACAGGTACTTAGATATGAAAGATGGAGAGGGATATGAACCTGATGAAGGCAAATGCAATAAGTGTAAGTAAATGTCATGGTCAGTCGTGACAAGGAGGCTGAAAGGGTCATTTTTGCTATTTGATTTTATGATCCGTATTGTTCCATTTTCAAAATGGAACATATACATAATATATTGCACATTTACTGTTTGTCCACATCAATCAATTCCTATCCTGTGATTTTCTTCAGTGTTATCAGAAAATATTTAGCATTGGCCAAATATTGAAATGTTCCATGTACAGTATGTTCATGACGATCTCAGGTGGACAAAAATGCTGGAGAAACTCAGCGGGTGAGGCAGCATCTATGGAGCGAAGGAATAGGTGACGTTTTGGGTCGAGACCCTTCTTCATGATGATCTTACTCATTTTAATGGATCATTTGTATCGTCATTTGTGACATTTCTTCATGCATATCTGATGGATAAGATTCCTTTCCTGAGAATACACATTTCTATTTTTTTTTTAACCAGGACTCGAGGGCCTGAGCTATAGGATGAGGTTAGGCAGGCTAGAACTTTATCCTTAGCGTGAAGGAGACTGTGTGGTGATCTCTTTTCTAGGATAGGCAAATCAAAAACTAGACGGCCTAGGTTTCAGGTGAAAGGAGAAAAATGGAATAGGAACTTAAAGGGCAACTTGTTCACATAGAGGGTGGTAGATTTATGGATCGAGCTGCCAGAACAAGTAGTTGAGGCAGGTATAATAAGAATATTCATGAACTTTGCGCAGATACATAGATAGAAAAGGTTTTGAGGGATGTGGGTTAAACGTGGGCAAATTGGACTAGCTCAGATAAAGCATCTTGGTTGGCATGGACAAGTTGGGCCTAGTTTCTAGGCCCAACTTGTCCATGCCAAACTAGGGCTAGTTGGAACATTGGAAACTAGGGCTAGTTTCCACGCAGTATGATTCTTTGCCTTTATCTTGTGCCAAGCCAGTTGAAGCACTCAAAAAGAAACTGTATGGATTGAGTATCAGCAGGAGGCTTTGAGACAATTGAAGAAGTAGTAACTCGTTGGCTGAGTATCCTTTTCTTCATTCCACCACCTTTTGTTGTTTCAGTTTCATTTACAACCTGGTCATTTGGAAATGATTGAGAACAGATGGAATGACACTGCAGGTTAACACCCAACCTATAAATCTGGCAGACATTTGTTTAGATCCACTTTAAACATTACACTAAAGAGAGTCTGAAGAAGGGTCTCGACCCAAAACGTCGTCTATTCCTTTTCTCCAGAGATGCTCCCTGATCCGCTGAGTTACTCCAACATTTTGTATCTACCTTCACTCTAAAGAGAAAGCTGGGGAGGGGATAGTTTGGGTGAGAAAGGATGATTGAAGCATGTAGTAGTGGAAGGAGTGGCCACTAGGGAAAGTGGAAAAGGGGTGGGGATGGAAGAGTGGCTGGTGGTGAGTCAACGTGATCGCACCATCTGTCACCTCCCTACAACTCCTCTCTCACATTCATGAAGGGATTCCAGCAATTCTTCCAGGGGAGACAGAGGTTCACATACACCTCCTTTAACCTCATCTACTGCATTCAGTGCTCCCTTGGTGGACTCCTTCACATCGACAACGCCAAATATATATTCAGCAATTATTTTGCTGAACACTCCGCTTGGTTTCCCTAGGCCTAATGGATATCACATTTGCGAACCATTTTAACTCCCTTTCCCATTCCCATACCAACCATTCTCACCTGAGCCTCCTCCAATGCCAAAATGAGCCCACACACAGATTGGAGGAACAATGCCTCATATTCGGTTTGTGTAGCTTACAGCCCAACGGTAAGAACATTGAATACCTCAATTTTACGTAACACCCCACCCCCCCACTCTTAGCAGCCCCACCTTATTTTTACCCCCTCCCTTCCCTGTGCCCCACCAGGTACACACCCATTTGTTCAACTATTCCCCTTTCCCCCCCCCCCCCATCCTTTTCCACCTATATCACTCCCTCTGGCTTTTCATTACTCTTCTCTCCTTATCTTACACCCTTTATCTCCTTTTTATCTCTAGCCTTTGTTCACCCATTTGCCAATCAAAACCACCCCTCATCTGTATCCACTATCACTTGCCAGGCTTTGTCCAGCCCCCACCTCTCTTCCAGCTTTCTCACCTGCACAATAATCAGTCTGAAGAAGGGTCTTGACCCAAAACGTCACCTACCCATGTCCTATAGAGATGCATGACCTGCTGAGTTACTCCAGCCCTCCAGTTTTTTTAGGTAAACTAGCATTTGGAGTTCCATGTGTTGATAGTCCCTATCAAAGTATACAGCAGTCTCAGTATACAGATCAGCTAATGAGCCAAATGAGCCTCAGTATACAGATCAGAAATGAGCCAACGAATGGCAGATGGAGTTTCATCCGAGAAAGTCTGAGGTCTTGTATTTTGGAAGGTCGAATGGAAGGGAAAAGTATATAGTTAATGGCAAGACACTTAACAGCATTGATGTCTCCGTGATCATGGTGTCCACGTTAATAGCTACCTGACAATGTTAACACTATCAGATAGAGTGTTAAAGAAGGCATATGGTATGGTTGCCTTCTCCGGTTGGAGCATTGGGTATAAGAGTCAGAAAGTCATGTTGTGACTTTAAGGGATTTTGTTTCGGCTGCATTTGGAGTATTGTGTGCAGGTCTGATTGCCCAGTTACAGGAAGGATATAGAGAGTGCAGAAGATGTGTACCAAATCATTGCCTACATTAAAGGGCATTAGCTATAAGGAGAGGTTGGACAAACTTGGTTTGTTTTCTCTGGAGCATTGGAGTTTGAGGCGAGAACGATAGAAGTATATTTAAAAACATGAGAGCCGTAGACAGTCAGAACCTGTGTCACTGGGTGGAAATGGCAAATACTCAAGTGCACAGGTTTAAGGCAAGAGAGGCTAAGTTTAAAGATGTGCAGGTCACATTTTTTATATAGAGGGTGGTGGGTGGCTGGAATGTGCTGCGAAGAGTGGTGTTAGAGGCAGATGAGAGCATGGCACTTAAGAGGCATTTGGATAGACATATTGATATGTAGGGAATGGAGGAATTATGGATCATGTGCATGGAGAAGAGATTAGTTTAATTTGGCATCCTGTTTGACACATACATTGTGGGCCAAAGGGCCTGTTTGTCATTCATTGAGTAGATTCAAGACAGAGGTTGAAAGGTTATCAGATTCAGGGAGAAGGCAGGAGAATGGGGTTGAGAAGGTAAAATAAATCAGCCATGATCGATTGGCTGAGCAGACTCGATGGACTGAATGGCCTAATTCTGCTCCTATGTCTTGTAATCTAAAGGGAATAAAAGCATATAGAAGTAATGCAGGAAGGGTCACTGCAGTAAAAGATCAGCAGTTGGATGGCAGAACTGGAATGGGCGTCTGAAAGTCCAGTCCTGTTTCTATTTCTTATGTTCTTATCAACCTAAGATCAGCATTAAAATATATAATACATAAACTAGAATCTGTATACATATTTATTCCGAATAGATTAATACAGCTCAGGAATTATCATCAGTTAAAATCTTCCTTCATTGAACTCAGGAGATTATAGTTTATTGAAAGCAGATGGATATATGTGGGAGGAAATCTCCAAACACGCCAGCTACAGATTGAATCATCGCATGGTTGCAACACAGAAGGAGGGCAATTGGCACATTGCGACCATGCAAGCTCTCTACCAACCTAACTCACTGGTTCCGCCCACCTCTAGTCCCCATCTCTGTGGTTGTGCAAATCAGCATTTATGCACCCAATTAACTCTTGAAGGCCACGTTGGACCCTGCCTTCACCACATCTCATAGTCATAGAGTCTTATAGCATGGAAACAGGCCCTTCAGCCCAACTTGTCTACACCAGCCAACACGTCTCATCGACACTAGTCCTACCTGCCTGTATTTAGCCCATATCCCACTAAACCTGTCCTATCCAAATACCTGTCTAAATGTTTCTTAAACGATGCAATAGTATCTGCCCCAAATACCTCCTCCGACAGCTCATTTCATGCACCCACCACCCTTTGTGTTAAAGAGTTACCCTTCAGGTTCCTATTCCTATCTTCCCCTCCTCACCTTAAACCCATGTCCTCTGGCTCTTGATTCCCCAACTCTGGGCAAGAGACTCTGTGCGTCTACCCGATCTATTCCTCTCATGATTTTCGCACTACATAAAGAAAATATTTTTCTTAGGTTTTTAATTATTTCCCCCTTTATACCTGTGATCCTTCCACCAATGGCCATTCAGTCGGCAGTGGCGCAGCTGTGGTGTTGCTGCCTTACGGCACCAGAGACCTGGGTCCGATCCTGACTATGTGTGCCTTACAGCCCAGTGGTATGAATATTGATTTATCTGACTTCAGGTAGCCCCCATATTCCCTCTCTCTCTACCCCTCCCCCACCCAAGTCGCACTAGCTTCTCGTTTTCACCCAACAAACAGCTAACAATGGCCTTTCCTTTATCATTGTTACTTTTTTGCATATCTTTTATTAGTTATTCTTTATCTCTGTACATCATTGTCTATATATCTCCTTTCCCTTATCCCTAACCAGTCTGAAGAAGGGTCTCGACACGAAACGCCACCCATTTCTTCTCTCCAGAGATGCTGCCTGTCCTGCTGAGTTACTCCAGCTTTTTGTGTCTATCTTTGGAGTTTCTATGTTCTCCCTGTGACCGCGTGGGTTTTCACCAGGTGCTCCGGTTTCCACCCACACTCCCCACAAAGAATCACAGTTTTGTAGACTAATTGGATTTGGTAAAATTGTAAATTGTCCCTAGTGTGTAGGATAGTGTTAGTTTATGAGGATTGCTGGTCGGTGCAGACTCGGTGTGCCGAATGGCCTGTTTCTGCAATGTGTGTCTAAAGTCTGTCCAGAATTCTCTTTTTTTTCAATATTATCAAAATTTCTCTAAGCCTTATCCAAAGAAAGTGGTCCGAGCCTCTGTAATCTATCTTTGTAATTGTACCTCCCTTATCCCCGGCACCAGTCTCACAAATCTTTTCTGGATCTTCTGTCATGACTTTTTACCCTTAATATTCCAAATACAATTTCATATTCCTTTACAACATGGGGATCCCAGAGAATAGTGGCCATGGAGAGAACATGCAAACTTTGCTCAGATGAAAACCCCCACAAAGTGCTGGAGTAACTCAGTGGGTCAGGCAGCATCACCTGAAGGATATGGATAGGAGTCCTGACCCGAAACATCAGCAAGGCATGTCTTGCAGAGATGCTGCCTGACCCGCTGAGTTAGTTCAGCACTTGGTGTATTTTTTTGTAAACCAGCATCTCATTGAAACCTACAAAATAATGGAAGGCCAAGATTGAATGGATATGGTCAGGCTGTCCTTCTACACTAATCTCATTTGCCCACATTAGTACCATAGCCTTCTAAATCTTAAGTGGCTGTCTAAATGCCTTTCAACGTAGTAATTGTATTTGATTCTACCACTCACCTGGCAACATAACTGAATCCACTTCCTTCTCCTGCATCCAAGGAGCATTGAAAGATGATGGTTAGAGCCACCTTACTTGGTGAAGAGAGATGGAGTGTACAGTACTGATTTTTATTCTTAATTCGCCTCAGTTCTCCGTGTACCACCATTTGACTGTGTACTTATCGATTCCCATTAACGTTGGTAGCTAATGTTTGCTCATTTGCATTCCTTCTTTTTAATTTTAATTTCTCCTCAGATTCTTTTGTACGCAGCCTGCTTCTTGACATCGTTTTCTATTTATGGGCTAAATTAGGAAATGTTTGTATTTTCTGAGTAATTTTGTTGCCTTTCCAACTGGCCTTCCAGCCAAACTCAGCAAGAAATGTTATAAATAACAATTCCTCCTGTCTGTAAGCAGATGAACCACGAAGCACCCAAGGAGGATCCTCTCTCAAAGGTTGGAAAGGTCCATCTGCTTATAGAAAATGTCACCTTCTGGGATTTAGGAATAAGCAGCAAACCTAATAACTATCCTATAAAAGTAGATGATTCTTTACAAAGAAGCACCGGCACAGTCTAATTATATATTTTTACATCTGGATTATTTACCGTCCCCTCCCTTCTGTGCCCTTCTACCCATATCTCTCCCTCTGGATTTACATTTCACTCCGCTAACCTAATTTTGTATTATTACATCAGGAGTTTCCTGATACTAATACATTTAGTAACAATTGGAGATGATATTAATTTCTATAGTCAAAACAAAATGGATTGTCAGTAAGTAGGCCATTGGTTATGCATATTCCTCGATTTCTGTCTCCTGGTGAAAATTAGGCAAAGCAAAAAACAGATCGTCACCTTACCATCACGTGTTATTGATGCCACTGTTTTCAGCTTATTTTAAAAAAAACGTAATTCCTTAATGAATCATTGCAATATATGGAAGCACAACCAGAATTACATTTCATTGTTATTCATTCTCTTTTGTCATGTACGAAACAGGTTCTGTACAGATTCAAAAGAAAAGTGGAAAAAAAACCACAAGCAACACAGAAAGCACAATACACTGAGGAAAACACAGGGATCATGTTGGAAGATGTGTTAGATAGCTATGCTTCTAAGTAATGTGTTGGTTTCAAGACCAAAACCCAAAATGCTGAAGGAACTCAGTGGTTCAGGCAACATCCGTGGAGGGAATGGCTTCCCGCGATCGTAACCTTCCCGCCAAAGGCGAGAGATGAAAAGGAGATGAAAGAGTGTCAGATAAGGAGAGAAGAAATGGAGTGAAATGCAAAGATGGAGGGAGGGGGGAAACAAAAATTGCCTTGATAATTGCCTGAAATTGTTCTCCAGTGATTCCCAGGACAGTAAATAATCTTCATGGAAGGTATAGGCGACTATATGATATTGTGTTGCATTACTATAATATATTATATAATATAATGTACTATATTATATTGTATTAATTCTATTGCTGCTATTTATTATCTTCTATCTATGAACAGGAAACCTGTGAACGATCTTAAAGATCGAGAACTGGAGCATAAGAAGGCAGTCGAGAATGCTAAAAAGTATAACCAGAAGGCAATGCAGTTTCTGAAGGAATCTATGGCTAGGTAAAACTGCAAGGTGGACTTGATGAAACAGAATACTCTTTATATTTATAAGAATTCTATATTAAGTCATTTTGCTCTTTCCAATACTCGAGAATGGGAACCAGTGTAAATGGGAGATTTTAAAATGGAATGATCCCAATTATTCCTTACTATTATCTTTAGTGTTCACATTTATTGTTATTATTTCATTTTGTCTCGTCATGTTCTGGTCTGAATGCTCTGAATCTTTCATTTGAATTGCAGATTTAGAGATATCCTGCAGAATTCTCCTGCATTCTGCAATGATTCAATTTCACTGGAGGTGTAAATTAATTATTACCTTATCAAACATGGAAAAATATAAATGTGTTCACTTAGCTGTTATGATATAATTTACTTAAAGTAACCCAGGCTGAAATCCATCAAAACTGCTGTGGAATCAGAAACTGGCGATTTAATAATAAGCTCTGGGATTTAATAGTTGATTTATTATTGGGCATTTTTGTGATCATTGCTCCTGCCAGAAATGGTACAGAGCAGGTTAAACACTAAAAATTAATTAAAACCTGTATATATAGAAGTTGATCTAAAAATTAACTGAATTAAAATCGGGGTGTTTCTTAATGTAGAGTTCGTCAAGAACAAACTGAAAAAGAACTGAAGATAAGGGAAGACCTGGACAAAAGGATGCAAAGTGTATTGTCACTGAAGAAGAACATTGCGTTTGAGCAAGTAAATGGGGCTTCAATAGCTAACTTTATAAAGAAATCTAATGTGCAGTATTTTTATTAATTGACAGGTTAAATCATAGAGCAATCAAAAATCAAGATGATATGGTGTTGTGCCATACCTTTCACATTCGTTTAAATTTCTTCTGTGTATTTATCGATGATCAAAGGTTAAGGCTGATTATAATGCACTTACATTTTATAATGTATTCAAGATACCCAGCCTCTGCCCTGCTCTTTTAACCATGGTATTTATGTTTCTGCTCCATACTGACCCCAAGGATATTGATGGCGGGTAATTTGGCAATGGCAGTATCTGATATTTGGTGGTAACTTGCTATTCATCAGGCCATGTCTAAGTGTTGTCTGGGTCTGTTGCATGCAGGCATGGGCTGCTTCGTTTGGCAAGAAGTGATGAGTAGAATTGAATATTGTTCAATTATCACTGAACGTCCCCATTCTAACTTTAAGAAGGAAGGTAGAGCATTGATTTAGCAGATGAAGATGGCTGGGTCTAGAAAATACTCTTACAGAACTCCTGCAGTGATTCTTGGGGTAGTGAGGAGTTATATCTGACAATCACAACCATCCTCCTATAGGTGAGGTTGTCTGATCAGTTAGTCCATAGGCCAATTGTAGACTGAGGCCACAAGGCCGAGGTCCATATTTGGTGTTATGGTGTTGAAAACTGAGCTGCAGTCTACGAATAGTATCTTGACGTAGTTGTTCTTATTGGCAAGATGTTCTAGAGCTGAACGTACTGCAAGAAAGATTACATTGCTCATAGACCTATCTTTCCTGTGTGCAGTTGCAGGCATCAAGATTATCCAGAAAACCAGTGCATATTACCAATGGGCCATGACCCGTCTTTCAAAGCATTTTGCTGCGCTTCATTTTAAGTCTACTGGGCAGTAGTCATTTAGATAGGTCACTTTATCTTTCTCGGGGACTGGAATGATAGAGGTTTCCTTGAAGCAGATGGGGACAGGAAACTGTTGAAGTGAGAGGTTGAAGATGTTGGGGAAGACTGTAGCCGGGTCAATTGGAGCATGATTTCAGAAACCACCCTGGAACACCGTCCAGGCCAGCTGCATTCCGAGAATTTACCCTCTGTCCTCTACCATCGAAATGTATAGGGCAGAGCCAGCATGGAATGGAGGGTGTATGCCTTAGTGAAACTAGTCCAAACCAAAATAGGTGTAATCCGATAGAGATACATCTTTGACAGAGATAGCCCCTGATTTCTGCTTGTAGCCCGTGATGTTATTCAGGCCCTGCCTCCACTTAATTGAATTTAGCCTCCAGTGTGTTTTGGAATCCTTATTTTGCATTCCTCTTACATCTGCACAAATCATACTTGTACAATCATGATGATTAACTTTAATAAGCT
The DNA here is from genome assembly GCA_035221665.1 of Okamejei kenojei. Taxonomy (NCBI): domain Eukaryota; kingdom Metazoa; phylum Chordata; class Chondrichthyes; order Rajiformes; family Rajidae; genus Okamejei; species Okamejei kenojei. Next base: position 13,835,707 of record CM069162.1, read on the forward strand.
CACCTCTAAACCTCTGGATCTGGACCTTGAAGCCTACATCTGCATCTGACTTCTGGACTATCAGACCTCAGTCAGTTGGAATTGATTGTAACACGAGGGCAGAAATCCAGGCTGAAGATTCCCAGCCCCTTCTTCTCACCAATAGTTTGATGGACATGGTGTGCTATCCAGGCGAACATCAGACCAGTTGCATCTGATGCAATTCTCCTAATATACAGATTCATTTTGAACAATCTTTTAATAGGATCAACTTGTAACCTAATAATTAGTTAAGTGGATAATTTGCTAAGTGCTTGGTTGCTTTGAGGTGTAGTAAAAATGTGTGGGATTTATACTGCAATTTGATTGTCATACACAAGAGGAGTAAGCTCAGATAAACACATGGCTACAATAAACCAATGACTTTCCCAAATTTAGGGCAAGTAACATATTTTTAAAGAACTTCCTCTCAGCAGCAAGAATTGTAAACAGATAGACATTTAGAAATATCACAGAACATTTCCAGGTGGGGTTAAAGTGAGGGATATGGATTTATAGAAATATCACCCAAGGAGATTTATAGATTTATTAATGTCCCTATCCAAAAACCCCTTGAAAACATCATTGAATCTGCTTTCACAACCACCTTTGGCAGTGTGTCCCAGGCACCAACCACTTTCTATGTAAAATTTTTGCCCCGCATGTCTTCTTTAAATTTTCCCTTAAAACTATGCCCTCGAGTCTTTGATATTTCCACCTGGGAAACAAGTTTCGACATTCCAGAGAAAACAATCCAAGATTGTCCAACCTCCCCATATATCTAATACCCTCTAATCCAGGCAGCATTCTAATAAACTTTTCCTGCAACCTTTCAAAAGTTTCCACATCATTTCCTGTAATGGGAAGCCCAGAAATGCAAACCACCTGTGGCAATTCAGAATGACTCACTACCACCTTCTCAAGGACAATAGGAATGGGACATAATGGCAGATTTTTCGCTGTTGCCCACATCATATGAGTGAAAAAACAAAACAAATTATGACCGTTCCTTTTTTTAACTGTTTCCATTAGGGTTTGATTTAGGATTAGTAATGGCGAATGCCCCCCCCCGTACCAAGATGATTGCTCTTACCAACTTCCTGCCTGAGACAGCTACCTAAAATCAGGACCTTGTAACTCAGTTGTTCTATGGATAAGTTCACAAAATGGTGTTCCTATATTAGAGGCACAAGGAAGTGCAGATGCTGGAATCTTGAACAAAATAAAAGGCTCCTCATCTGTGGAGGAAAAGAATTGTCGCCACTCGAAACGTCATTTGTCCATTCCTTCCAAAGATGGTGCCTGACTCATTGAGTTCCTCCAGACCTTTGTTCAAGTGTTCCTATCATGTTTTGTCTTGCAGCAGATGTACAATGAGTGCAGGTTGCAACTTTTTCAGCTTTCATAATTAGTAAGTTTCTGCATAAAATTAAATGTCTCTCACTCAGGAAAATCAACGAGCAATACAGCTGAAGATGAAAGCTCGGGCTGCCAGGGAAAGACAAAAGGAGAAAGAGAAAGAGAAAGGAATAAAGGTCTTAGAAAGTGGATTTGCCCAACAATTTATGATCCATCAAAAGCACCAGCAAGAAGTGGACAAAATAAAACAGTGAGTATCTGATCGTTCAACAAACCCGGTTATCCCATTGAAGACAAAAATGCTGGAGAAACTTAGCGGGTGAGGCAGCATCTATGGAGCGAAGGAAATAGGTAATGTTTCGGGTCAAAACCCTTCTTCAGACTTCTTCAGGTCTGAAGAAGGGTTTCGACCCGAAACTTTGCCTATTTCCTTCGCTCCATAGATGCTGCCTCACCCGCTGAGTTTCTCCAGCATTTTTGTCTACCTTCGATTTTCCAGCATCTGCAGTTCCTTCTTAAACAACCGGTTATCCCATTCTTACTTTGCAATTTGGTGAAGATTTCCATTTAGACTTTTCTGTTAAAAATATAAATCAGTAACTGCCAGAAATACATACAAGTATTTTGAGATTATTTAATACCTTTACATATTCTCTAGGTTTTCAAACTGGTGGTTTCTCCAAAGGGGAAATAATAAAGTTTAAAAAGAGTATTAAAAAGAAAATAGTTACATTTTGAGTTTGAAACATTACAACAGAGAGGGATGGAACCCAACAGAAAGAAATCTCTCTGTAGTAAGGCTCAGCAAATGGAGTATGTGCACCTCTGACATCAAAACTGGTGGTCACATCAGTATGTGAGCAGATGAGTTAAATTTTAGGAAGGATACAGAAAATTGTGCATGGAACAGCAATCAACGTAACCGGCACACTAAACTGTAGCAAATTGATGCAGTCTATTTGAAAGCATCTCCATGCAATAAACAGAAATATATATAAGTAAAATACGCTAGACATTGGATATCTGAAATAAACACAAAAACGTGTTGCAAATGTTTGTTAAGTCATGCAGCATCCATAAATTGAGAAAATTGGTTAATGTTTCATTTCAAAGAACTTTTACTGTAGCTCAAAGTGCAAATGGCATAACAGAAAATGCAGCAACACCTTCCAAGGAGAGCAGAGAGATTTCTCATGCAAAATCTCAGGAGGTGGACAGTTGCTTGTATATTCTATATATAAAAGCAATCATGATCATTTGTGGCAGTGCAATCTGCAGGTGTGGTTCATGCAAACAGTATCCATTCACTTCACTTTGCGAGAAATCTCGTTGATGCTTTATACAGGTGGCATACTTTGACCAATGTATAGGGCTGTGTGAACTGAAAATAAAAATCAATGATCTGGAAGGACATTCATTGCAACTATTCAAATGGCAAGAAATTCATTTTAATGGCAGCCTGTCTTCATTGTTCGCGTGTCTGTGCATGAATAGAATGGGACTGTGAGAAAGAGTGGGGATAAGCATTCCCCAAAGTAATTTAATTAAATTACTTTATTTGACACCACCTTGCAGCTTTTAGCAGCCAGTCAGTGAACTACATTCCTTGTTAATCTTTGTAGCAGTTTCCTTTGCTTTAGAATGCTAAACCTAACACTAGTAAAAAATAGAATTTTACATGTAAGGTGAAAAAAATCTCTGTCCTTATATTGGCTTAAGGTAATTCCTATTTTATAAGTTAACTGATTACTTGTGAATTTAATTAAACCAATATCAACTAATTTGAACAATAAACAGACTGCACTCCAACCCATTGTTTAATACCAGTATCATGCAATCTGTTCCAATTGTCTTTGAAATAATCCACATATGGAGACACACACTGGGTCTGACATATGAACACAGTGTTTAGCGAGCTTACAAACTCTGTGCATTTGTACTAAAAATAGTTACTCAACTGAGAGCAATGAATATTAATAGTACGCACAGATCCTAATAATGAGCCTGGATTGCAGCTATGGTAAAATCATATCCGTTTCATGCTGTTTCACTTGGGGATAGAATGTGCGACCAAATATAATTGAGGAGTAAAAGGGATTCAGTGCTACACTTCAGTAGTTTCATCCTTTATATTTTCAGCTTCATTAGTGTATGTATTTGCAACTGTTAAGGTTTGGTTTAAATCTCACCAACATTGGAACAGAAACTACCCCTGAAAGGGATTATTTCATTTAGTCTTGATCTGTTCATGCGAACGAAAAATTAAAAAAAAGGAATTTCTGTTGCACTTTTAACAAGATTCCTTTTTCCTTCGAAATCCGGACTTTCAAAAGTGAATTTGACAATCCGATTCAGCAGTGCCACAGATTTAGATTTCAAATCCCTCCATAGTCTTTTCCTTGCCTATCTCTGTAATCTACCCCAATTCTATAATCCCTCAGAACTGTGCCATTCAGGTTCTGGTGTCTTGAGTATTCCCGAATGTAACCATTCCACCACTAACAGCCATTAGAACCCCAGGAGTTTCCTTACTAAACCCGTCCACCTTTCCATCTCTCCCCTTTTAATACACTCCACAAAACCTCCACATTGCCTTGATTATGATTACATGCTTTCATATCTCCTTTTATGACGATATCATATTTTATTGTGTAATACGCCTGTGAAGGTTTCTGGGGATGTTTTTCAACATTAAAAGTATTTTTTCCAACAACAGCAATGTGGTTAACATTGTATGGATGGACTTTCAGACAGTATTTGATGGAGTGCCACGTAACAAACTTACCAACCATGTGGTGATGGTCAATACTTTGTTCATCTTTGTGGAAGTTGCCCTTGCATTAGAATGACACAGGTTATATCTGCAAATAATTTTACATGTAAACCCTTAACCTTTCCGTTCTGCTTATAACTGATAGTGGTTACCATTTTATAAATTAACTCATTACTTGTGAATTTAATTAAATCACAATTAATTATATTTTGAATTTCATCTAAAAATAGACCACACTCCAACCCATTCCTTGATACAATGTAATGTGAAGGGTACAATTATAAAAGAGGGTCAAGAGCATCCCAAATCTGGTTGTATGTGTATACAAATGCTTGAAACTGCTAGGATAGGTTGAGAAAGTAATTTAAATGAAACATTTGGGTTTGTTTTTTACTACATTCTGAGTACAAAAGCAAGGAGTTCTGATTCATCTACTTCCGGTGAGTGCGCTACAGAAAGAGTGAAGCAACTTGCTGCCTTACTAGATTTAACATGCTGTGGATAAGAATCCCATCCAAGACTGCACATGTGCAGAGAAGCCATCATGAGAGTTCAGCTCTAATGAAATAGGATAATTACCGAACCATGTCCTTACTGGAAAATTCCTAAGTTAGGAGTTTTGTTTAGTAATAGGGGTACAGTGATGATGCAGCAGTTAAGTTACTGGACCAGACAAACAGTTCAGAGACCAGAGTTCAAATCTCACCATTGCCGAGTGGAATTGCAATTCAGTTAGTAGTCTGGACCTCTCTTAAAAAAAAAAAAAAATAAGACTACTGGAATGTTGTAAGAATCTATCTAGTTCAGTTACGCCATTCAGAGAAGGAAACTTACCAGCCTTACTGGGGTGCTTTCAATGCCACAACAGGATGGACTAGTGAGACAAAGTGACGTGTTTTGATGCTGTTGTTTTGGATGTACTCTATACTGGAGATCTGACATATTCTCATGATGTTTGGACAGGGAATTTGCAGAGCAGCAGAAAATTTTGAAGGCAGACATTATGGCTAAGATCCTTAGAGAGGAAAGCAACATGGAAAGGAAGAGGCAAGTCAGTTCAATATTATTCGCAGAAAAATCAAAGATGCAAGATAATGTTTCAGGGCCATGGAAACCAAAAAAGAAACTGCAGGAATTCTTGAAGAAAACCTATGAAAAGGACTATCTTGCTGTCAATGAAGTAAGTAAAATAGTTCAGTTGGTAGACAATTTAGTTAATCACACTATGTTTATTTGTTTGAAAAGTTACATTTGCTGTCTGACTATGCTGAACAAAATGCTGCATACTGGAAAACGCATCAAGCAATATTTGCAGAATTGAGCTGAAGATAAAAAATGTATCTCAATATTATGATTTGGATATCACGATCTGTGGAGAAAACTGCCTGCTCAATGTAAGGTTTGAATGATAACTGAGATGTAATATGTATTCTTATTCCTGACCTTCCAGATTAAATGCACATTAACTGAATGCCATTACCTAATGTCATGATTATCAGCCTTTCTAATTACAAGATGGAGCATAAAATCCATCATAGCCAATAAAGGATATTTTGCTGAAGCATGTATTGTGTTTTTAGTGCTGCAAATAGGGGTACACAGTTGAATAAAGCTGATAAATCATGTCACTAAGTTAAAAGCAGATGTAAAAAAATGTTTTGTAGCGGCTGGTGCAATTAACCGGTTAAAACATTTTTTTACATCTGCTTTTAACTTAGTGACATGATTTATTCAGATGGAAACCTTTGCAACTTGCCACTATAATTATCACTGTGCCACTGCTTATGGAACAAGCGGTGGGAGTTTGAGAGTACACAGAGTCCAATGCCCAAGGCTTGGCAAAGAATAAAGAGTTGCCTCTAACGGGAATATAGATAAATAAATCTAAGTAGGGTGTGGCACGATGGCGTAGCGGTAGAGTTGCTGCCTTACTGCACCAGAGACCCGGGTGTTGTCTGTACGGACTTTGTACGTTCTCCCCATTACGTGCGCGGGTTTTCTCTGGCAGCTCCGGTTTCCTCCCACGCTCCAAAGGGACACAGGTTTGTTGGCTGATCGGCTTGGTAAAATTAAATTGTCCCTAATGTGTGTGGGATAGCGTTTATTGTGCGGGGATCTCTGGTTGGTGCGGACTCGTTGGGCTGAAGGGACTGTCTCCGTGCTATAAAAAAACTAAACATAGCATGCTGGATTGAAGCAAGGAGTGAGTGTTCAGATGGAGTGAGTGAAAAAAGGCATCAAAGAAAAGTAACAGAAATTCAACCTTAAAAGTCAGGACAGGTTTTCTCCTCGCTACTGTAGTTTCCTCTATAAAGGCAGGAGATCTATTACCTGTCTCTACATTCCTCCATCACCTGCATCAAGGGACCCCAGAAGCCCTTCCAGGCAAGGAATAGTTACATGTACTCTTCTTTTAACCTTTTCTACTGCATTTGGTGCTCCCCATTTGAATAGACCAGGCGACTGCTTTGCACTCTGTTTACCAAGACCTGCTGATCTCCTAGTTGCTGACCTTCTCATTTCCACACCAAACTTTCTGACCTGGGCCGCCTCGGTTTCCAAAGTGTGGCCGCACGCAAACTGGAGGAATAGCATCCCATATTTGAATATTGAATTCTCTAATTTTAGGTTACATCCTCCCATCCTCCCCGCCCCCCTCTTTCCTGTACCTCCCACCTCCTGTCCACACTCACTTCTCAACCATTCCTCTCCCCTTTATCCTTCCCCTCAAGTCCCCCTCCACCTACATTCCTCACTATGGCTCTATAAATCATTCCTCTTCATTCCTTATCTGATATTCTTTGGTCTCCTTTACATCTTTAGCCTTTGTCCACCCATGTGCAATCCAAACCCCCTTCACCTGTATCCACCTGTCACTTGCCAGACTTTGTCATGCCCCAGCCTTTACTCCAGCTTTCTTCATCCCATTACTACAACCAAACTGATGAAGCATCCTGACCTGAAACATTACCCATCCATATTCTCCAGAGATGCTGCCTGATGCGCTGAGTTGCTCCAGCACTTTATATTTTATTTAGGGTTCCAGCATCTGCAGTTGCTCATATCTCTGCCTTGTTTCTGTTGGTTGGGTCACTGTAGTTGTTATGGAACCTTAAGGACTATTGGTATCTTCCACATTACTATGATCTAGTTGTTACCCAGTACATGATTGGTGTTTTCCTTTGCATGTAGATTCATAGGAATAGATTTTCAAGTAGCTGCCAGTTGTGGAACCATCCCACAGACTCAATCACGAGCAATTAGTGTAGAATAGAGTTAGCTACCTACTTTATAGAATCATAGAATCATACAAAATAGGTGCAGGAGTAGGCCATTCGGCCCTTCCAGCCTGCACCGCCATTCAATATGATCATGGCTGATCATCCAACTCAGTATCCTGTACCTGTCTTCTCTCCATACCCCCTGATCCCTTCAGCCACAAAGGCCACATCTAACTCCCTCTTAAATATAGCCAATGAACTGGCCTCAACTACCTTCTGTGGCAGAGAATTCCAGAGACTCACCACTCTCTGTGTGAAAAATGATTTTCTCATCTCGGTCCTAAAAGATTTCCCCTTATCCTTAAACTGTGACCCCTTGTTCTGGAGTTCCCCAACATTGGGAACAATCTTCCTGCATCTAGCCTGTCCAACCCTTTAAGAATTTTGTAAGTCTCTATAAGATCGCCCCTCAATCTCCTAAATTCCAGCGAGTACAAGCCGAGTCTATCCAGTCTTTCTTCATATGGAAGTCCTGCCATCCCAGGATGGGATGCCAGTTTGCTGCTTCTTACATGACAGTCTTGTAGATTGTGGAGCATAATTATCAAACTCTACTGTGATTAATCACACAGAATAAGCTTTAATCAACGTGTTTTTATTGTAAGCCAAAAGGATACCGATCTGCATCGCCGGAATCAGATGAAGAAACTGCCACAGGTCAGAACCTAGATCATCAGATGCAAGACAACGACGAGAAGGATGAAAGTCTTTATCGGCCTGAATTTTCTGGACTTTGGATTTATGATCAGAAACAATGCAAGGTAAAAAAAGGAGAATCCTTGTTCAGACAGGAAATTTAAATTTAACTTTCCATTTAAATTATACCTCATAAAGGACAGCCTTTAGCATCTACGCACAGTCTAAACTATCTGTGATTGTGGTGCACAGAACTGCCACATGAACGACCTTTCTATCAGACATCGTGTCCTAATATACTGATACCACTTGATAGGATAGATGGGAAACACTCGAACTCTACCGCTTATTTTTCTGGTTGAGTAATAATTTACAATTATGACTTGTGAAAGGACATTCTGCACATTCAATGTTCTGATCAATCATTTCCTCCCTTGTTCTTGGATTACTTCATTTGTTTTTTACTTGAGGTATTAGTTTAAAAAAGATACAGATTCAGAAATAATTTTGAGATGTTAATGAGAAGAACTTTGATTACAATTCATTGTTATTTATTAAGCTATACCAAATGTGAATTAAATATTTAAATGCTTCACCTGCAATAAAATTAAGAACAGTTGAAATTGATATAACCCAATTAAATGGTGTCCTGGAATTTATAGATTGTGAATTGTAAAAGATACAAGGTGGAAACAGGCCCTTCAGCCCACGAGTCCACTCTGGCTATCGGTCACCCATTCACACTTATCCATGTTATCCCACTTTCACATCCACTCCCTACATCCGAGGGGCAAATTACAGAGGCCAATTAACCTGCATTATCCCCGCTTTTGGGGTGGGGTCTTTCTTTGAAACTTTATAATAATATATAGCTTTGCTGTGTAAATCATTGGCATTTTTAAACCTGACATTGGCCTGTGGGGACAAAATTGTTGATGTTTAGATTTACACTGTATAGTCTGCTTGTACTTGAACAATTGTATTAAATATATCATCAAGGTCACATGTGCTGACTTAATGCATCAATATCTGACTTAGGTGTCTGTATTTTTTCAACAAAACTGTTGTCCAAAGTGCGATCCTAGCAAACCCCAAAAATGAGATTAGTTTTTACCCGGGAGTCAAGCTGTTTGTTTTCAATTGTCATATATATAACCCTTATGGTTTCCTGTTTTTTTTGGTTAGTTTAGTTTATTATTGTCATTGTGGCCGAAGTACAGTGAAGAGCTTTTTGTTTGCACAGCTATTCAATCAAAGAAAAGACTCTACCCATGAATACAATTAAATATAATCCACAGTGGATTGTCACCTTGTAGTGGTGTGGAGAAACAATGTGTGGACCTGAGATCTGAGGAGAGCGAGATGCCGTCCAAAGTATGGACCCATGGCCGGTAAAGGTCGAGGGGGAGGGTCCTCCTGAACAAAGAGCAATCCAACCAAGACCTCAACGGATGGAAAGGTGGAAAGACGATGGCTGACCTTTATGGAGCATCACAACCAACGGCTGGTGAAGGCTGCAGCAGAAATGGGTCTCGGTCCGTCGTCTTGGAATCCGTGCCCACTGGATCCTGGACCCCGGTCTGTCAAGGGACCGTGGGGTGTGCTGTCTGTGGCACCAGTCACCCCTCGTTAAACACAAGTCTCGCACCAGGGCTCCGTCCCATATTAGGGGAATAGCACTCTGGAAGGCACCATGGGTCCAGCCCTGGACCGAAAGGGGCTAGGCTATAGGAATTCACAGTGCAACAGATAAAGGATAAAGGGTACAATCCATTTGGATTAACATTATGGAAAATTATTAGCATCACATGAATCTTGTTTTAATGGTTTTTTAATAAAACAGATACCATGAGTGGTCGATGTGTTGCTACAGCCTTTCCGTACAGAGCTAGACACCAGGTTTCATATCCTGGACTAAGGGTACTGTTTGTATGGACTTTGTAATTCTCCCCGTGACCACATGAGTTTTCTCTGGGTGCTCCAGTTTCCTCCCACACTCCAAAGACGTACAGGTTTGAGGCTTAATTGGCTTCAGTAAAATTGTAAATTGTCCCTAGTTCATAGGATAGTGTTAGAGTACGGGGTGATTGCTGGTTGGCACAGACTCGGTGAGCCAAAGAGCCTGTTTCCACATTGTACCTCTAAAGTCTAGAATAAAGTCTAAAGTATGATGAAGCTTCAAATTTTCGGATGTTGTTGCCACCTTTTGATTTCCTTCCTATGTCATGTTAAGGATGAACCCATCAACAAACATCTCATCACAGGGGCCTCTAAAATGGAGCAAGCAATCTTTGAACGACAACTGGAGAGACAGAGAAATGGGATCATGAAGAAACAAGTGGCAGCTGGCCACGAATTCAAAGGTTGTCCTTTCTATAGCAAGCCAGGTGTCGTTCACTTTGAGGTGGGTGTTACAGAGTCAACGCAAATCCTTTCAAATAAAATCAAATAAAATGCAGATACTGGGGATCTAAAATAAAAACAGAGATTGACTGAGAAAATACTCTTAGAGAATAAGTTTCTATTTGAATTGGCCTTTGACCTGAATGCTGTTTGTGCCTTCCTACAATTGCGGGCTGACTTGCCGTGTATTTCCAGCATTTTCTGTTTTATAATGTTCTATAAATTAGTTTATACAAATAAATAGTATTTAATTATCATTTAATAACATTAAATAATAATTTAATTAAAATTAAATAATAATGGTCATTATTTAAAATTAAAGGATTGATTTAAATGAATGTAGTTATTTATTTACAAATAACTATTTAATTATACTGACAACAAAATAATAATTTAATTATTAATTAAATGGTCGATGCTCGTTTAATTATTAAATAACTAATAATTGTAGGTTCATAAACATAGTTGTGTGTTTTGCAACTAAAAACACTTGTATGTTCAGCTACAAGGTGTTGTTGGCTGATAGTTGTAGGTACAGAAAAAATATAAGTATTTACTTCATTAACTTCATTCATATGGAAGAGCAAAAATGTAAAGAAATAGGACATCTTTGTTCAAGAACAGAGTATTTTATAATGGGAAGGAGAATGCTTATCCAAAAGCTAATTCTAAAGAATTACAAAGGTTCTGTCTTTTGCTATCAATGAGAGTCATTAAACCTGAACTCCAATCCTTTTCAGCTGAACCTAAAATACCAAATTGATGTTAAATCTGAGTTCTTATTCCCAGAACTATTGGGCACTCGTGCTCATTCACACTCAATATCACACTATACAGTAGTTCCTTTCCTGGCTGCTTGACGCAGCCTGACGGAAAAAGCATATCGACTCGAAATGTTAGCCTATCCAGTCCCTCCCTCAGACGCCTGTCTTGACCTGCTGTGAGATTACTGTTCTGCTTAAGATTCCAATCATATTCAGCTCAAGATTCCATCATCTGCAGTTCCTTGTATGGATCTCATACACTGGCTGCAGGGGCTTTACCAACAATGGTGCACAGTTTACTTGCTGAATTTAAAGTGTGTTTAGTATGTTATTAAGATAAACTGACGTTGTGTTACACCCCTACAATCACTCACCTCAGCTGGCATCAGCCCTGCATGATAAAACAAATCTCAAGGAGCATGTCATAATGTGTTGAATGTTCGTAATGTTGCATCAAAAAAATAATAGCAATTTAGTGGATTTTGCTCCTTTGCAACATGGTGATAAGTAAAACAATATCAGCAATAAAAAGTATTGGGCACCAGTCTCCCCCCTCACATTCACTCAGGGAACATGGCTGCTATCCCAGTTTCTTTTTTTGGTTGAGTTGGCTGCCTTCTATTGACTCCTGCTAATTTTGTTTATGTGGATGCACTGCTGGTGATTTTCTGCCAGTCTGCGACTTCATGCTGATGTACCTTCTTCCAATTATCACTTCCCTGGCAATCTCGTTTCGCTCTCTCGTTCCATTTGATCAGTTCAGTAAATTTCACAACCCCTTTTTCTTTGCATCGCCTCTTTGTGGATAATGTAGATTGGGGGCACTTTACTTATTTTGGAGTCTGAATATAGAGCCAGAGAACATCAGTATAACACTAACAAGCCCGAGGAAATGCTTTAGATTGGAAGGGAAATCTTTCTCTTTCTGTGGACTGGTGTATTGACCTTTCATTGTAAAATATATGTTTTAATGGTATGTCAGTAAGTGCTGAAAATACCTCGTGCATCCTGAGCTTGTTTTTGAGCTGCGCAAAACATACATGAGAACAATATTTATAAATGTCCATAAAGATTTACACAAGTTCATTGGATCCAAACAAAATTACACTCTCCCTTGAAGGTTTATTCCCCGCTGTGTATTATTAATTCCATCATCTTCAAGATATCAAAAGTACATTTCAAATTTACCCTGATATCTTTTATTATACGAAGATGGACCAAATAAAACAGAGTTGCATATCTTTAGTACTATTCCACATTCTCAGGACATTCCAAAGTGCTTTATAGACCATGATATACTCATGTATTGTAGGATTTAAACCAGAACAGGTCACTCTGAGTTAGATCCATTAGAGTAACATAGAAAAATAGGTGCAGGAGTAAGGCCATTCGGCCCTTTGTGGAGCCAATTCAATTGGTGATCATGGATGATTGCAATTAAATCTCAGTTACCACGTTCCTGCTTTTTCCCATATCTCTTGATTTCTTTTAACCGAAGCTCAATCTAAACTCTGCTGAAAACATTCCAGTGAAATGTCTCCTCTGCCTTAGTAAACTCAGATGGTTACTGGCAGCATCTCTGGATGGACATGATATTGTGACTTCTTCTCGGAGGACATGATATTGTGAACAAGACTGGGACCCTTTTATTTAAAAACAAAAAAAATAATTTTGGTTTTAAATTCTTTATTTCGAACAGATATAAAATAATAATAAAGCAAGTGCCAGTACGCACGGGCCAGTCAGAGTAGAAAATAGGAGGAATTTTGAACTGATACGTGGCTTGAAAAGTGAGTTGCAAGGGGGAAGGGGTATTCAAATTTTCTAGGGCACTGGACGCAGGTTCTGGGGAGGTGGGCGTATCAAACAGGACGGGTTTGGCACCTGGAATGGGAATGGAACCAATGTTTTGGCGGGCGTATGTTTGCTAGTGCTGTCGGGGAGGATTAAACTAAATGTGGCAGGGGGTTGAAATGGGTACAAGAGCAAGAGAGGCAGGGGTGTATAAATGAGGGTAAGAAAGCAATAGGTAGCAAGGTAGGAAAAGTAAAAGTGGCAGTCAGACAAAACCAAGGGCAAAAATCAAAAGGGCCCACACTTTTCAGCAAAATTGTAAAGGCGGGTAAGTGCGTTGTAAAGACAAGCCTGGAAGGGTTGTGTCTCATTGCAAGGAGTATTCGTAATATAAGGTGACGAGTTGAACTGCAAGATGATAGTAATGATTATGAATAGGTGGATTCACGGAGACATGGCTCACAGGGTGACGTAGGCTGGGAAGACGAACATCCAAGGGAATTCATATTCAGGTGGGATAGAGGAAAGGAAAACGGGAGGTGGGGAGGTAGCGTTGCCTGGTTAAGAGAGGAGATTAACGCAATGGAAAGGGAAGGACATTAGTGCTTGGAGGATGGTGGAATCGGTAATGGGTAGAGACTACTAAGGGGCAGGAAAAACGCTTGGGGTGGGTATAGCACCTTAACGTTAGCAGAAGAAGTTGGCCGATGTTCAAACAGGAAATTAGGAAATGAGTGCGACAAAGGCCCAAAACAGTTTATAATGGGTGATTTCAATCTACATAAGATTGGGTTATCAAATTGGAGGGCGTGCCTGAGGAGAGGAGTTTTGTGGATGTGATGCGGGGATAGTTAATTTTACAAATCAAACATGTAGATGAACCAACGAGGAGCGCAGGCTATTTTTAGATGAGTTTAGAGTAAATGAGGATGTAGAGACGTATTATTGTAACGTGCCCCCCCTTGGGCAGAGCTGACCATAATATATGTTGCGTCTTCATTAGGATGGAGAGTGACAATTGTTAATTCAGAAACAATGGTTCTGGAACTTTTAAAGAAAAGGTAACTTTGAGGTACTGAGAAGGATGAATGGCACAAGATATGACTGGCGAATTAATTCTAAAAGGTGTTGACGTGGATATACAATGGAAGATATTAAGACTGCATGGATGAACTACAAAAATTGTTCATCCCTGTTTGGCAAAAGAATAAATCGGGGAAGGTAGTTGCATCCGTCGGGATAACAAGGGAAAATCAGGAAGTACAAAGCAAAGGATATGAGCGGACAAAGTAGCCAGAAAAAGAGCATTACAGAGGGACTGGGAGAAATTCGTCAGAGACCAGCAGAGGGGACAAGGGCTTAATTGGAAAGGAAATAAATAGCATTATGAAAGAAAACTGCTGGGAACATAAAAACTGATGCAAAGTTTTTATAGATATGTGGAAGAGAAAGAGGTTTAGTTTAAAACAAATGTAGGTCCTTGCAGTTCGAAACCTGGTGGAGTTGATCATGTGAAAAAAAAAAAAAACAAAAAAAAAAAACAAAAAAAAAATAGGAAAAGAAAACATATGGCGGACCAGGATAATAATTTAGGTTCGTCTTCAACATAAGGAAGACAAACCCCCTCTGCCCGGAAAAATAAGCAGGGGACTGTGGGTCAAAGGGAATTAGGAAATCCAGGTCAGTCGGGAAGGTGTTGGGGAAATGAAATAGATTAAAGGCCGATAAATCCCAGGGCCAGATAGGGCTGCATCCCAGAGTAACTTAAGGGAAAGTAGCCTCAGGAAAATAGTGGATGCATTATTGATAATCGTCAAAACTCTTTCGATTTCTGCGAGTAGTAGTTCCTGAGGATTGGCGGGTGCAAATGTAAACCCCTCTTTTTAAGACGGGAGGAGGGGAGAGAGAAAGGGGAATTACAGACCAGGTTAGTCTAACATCGGTAGTTGGGAAAACTGCTAGAGTCAGTTATTAAAGCTGGGATAGCAGCACATTTGGAAAGTGGGGAAAATCATTGGACAAAGTCAAGCAGGTTTTACGAAAGGTAAAGCATGTCTGACGAATCTTGTGGAATTTTTCGAGGATGTACACTGTAGCGTGGTAAGGGAGAACAGTGGATGTGGTTATATGGACTTCCAGACGGCTTTCGACAAGAGTCCCACATAAGTGATTCGTATACAAACTTAAAGCATACGGTTTTAGGGGTTTCTTCAGTATTGATGTGGATAGGAACTGGCTGGCAAACAGGAAGCAAAGAGTAGGAGGTAACGGGTCTTTTCACAATGGAGGCATTAACTAGTGGGGTACGCAGGGCTCAGTGCTGGGACAGCTATTTAAAATTATATTAATGATCTGATGAGGGAATGAAGGAATATCGCAAGTTTGCAGATGACACTAAGCTGGGGGGCAGTGTTTAGCTGTGAGGAGGATTGCTAGGAGAAGAAAGGTGACTTGGAAAATTTATCGATAATTAAATATAACATTTAATATTGCTAATTAAAATAAATAGGCTGGCTGTGAGGGGCAAATGGTTTGGCAGTGCAGTTGATGTGGATCAAATGTGAGGTTATCCACTTGGTGGCAAAAACAGGAAAGAGACTTTATTTAAAATGGTGGCCGATAAGGAAAGGGAGATGCAGCTGAGACTGGGTGTCATGGTACACCCGTCATTGAAAGTGGCATGCAGGTGCGCAGCCGTTGAAAAAAAGGGAATGTTTGTTAGCATTTATAGCAAAAGGATTGAGTACAGAGCCCAGGGAGGTTCTACTTCAGTTGTACGGGTCTTGGTGAGACCACACCTGGAGCATTTCGTACAGTTTTGGTCTCCAAATTCTGAGGATGGACATTATTGCCCATGAGGGGATTGCCCAGCAGAGAAGGCTTCACCAGACTGATTCCTGGGATGTCAGGTATCGGTTATAATCTCGGAATTTAGGGAGATTGAGAGGGGATCTTATAGAGAACTTACAAAATTCTTAAGGGGTTGGATCAGGCTAGAAGCCTAGGAAGATTTTTCCCGATGTTGGGGAAGTCAGGACAATGGGTCACTGCTTAAGGATAGGGGGAAATCTTTAAGCGAGCGATGAATGAGAAAGATTTTTTCACACAGAGAGTGGTGAGTCTCCTGGATTCTCTCTGACCACAGAGGGTAGTTGAGGCCCAGTTCATGGCTATAGTTAAGTGTTGAGTTGGTGTGGCATTGTGGTAGCGGGATAGTGGGTATGGAGTGACGGCAGGTCGGGATATGAGATGGAGATCAGCCATGATCATATTGATTGGCGGTGCAGGCTCGAAGGGCTGAATGGGCCACTCTGCACCTTATTTCTTGTTTCTATGTTTCTAAGTGTGAAAACGCACCCCCACCACACAAAACAAGATTATGTATATAAGTGTAATAAACCAGTATCATAAATAATGAACTCGTAATGTGTCCGAAACGGAGCAGGAAACGAAGCCACAGTTATTTAATCCCATCTTCAGGACTGTTTTAAATTAATTGGATTTTGTTGCTTTTATGGTTATGGATAGATTTCAGTACAATTTATTTGAACTTACAGAATAATATGACAAGTTTACTAAGCCATTTCAATTCAATTGTGTCCCAAATAACAATCCACCAAAAATTGTTATTGAGCGAAGTAACCTGGGTCCTAACGCAAGATCGTATGATGTGTCCTTGTACCTACAAGTGCTGACAGTTATTCAAGGCTTACCTTTTCCTAACCTTGTACTGTAAATTCAGATGTCCTTTGATTTTTATTATTGTAGACTAAGAACAGTTCAGGCATGTTGAAAATCACAGCTTTTGTTTGGTTTAATGGTTAGTGTACAACATTAAATGATACATATGGTAACCAATCAAGAATTATTGGTATACATTTTAGAACTTCGATGTTGGAAATACATTAAAGAAAAGAGTGACACTAATAATGCTTCATATGGCATCCACCTACTGTAAATGATTGCATCAGCGGTCACATGAAAGACTTCATTGAAATAGAGTGATATATGATAAAACTAAGAAAATGTATCATCACTTTTAAGAAGTGAAATGAAAGTAGACTATTTTGAGACAAAAACTGTAATCGTGTGCCAAAGGAAATAGGTTGAGGCAGGTTTACAATACAACATGTAAAAGCCCATTTGGAAAGGTAAATCATAGAATGGTTGAGCGGATATGGGCCAATAGTGAGCAAATGGGGCAGCTTTGAATGGGCATTTTGGGCCGAAGGACTGTCATGATATATTTCCAAAAAAGACGTACAGGTTTCATAGGTTAATTAGCTTCATATAATGTACATTGCTACTGTGTGTTTAGGATAATTGTGCGGGAGCGCTGGTTGATGGCGGGATCATGTGGGTATCTCTAACTAAACTAAACTGTCTTATTTAACGGATGAGGACTGGGGAATCTTTATCACAGTTTAGAAATTTACACTTGACAGGAATAAACTAAAAATAAAAAGTATCTTAGATGCTGGTTTATTCTAAAGAGGAACTACTCAGTGGGTCGCCTCCACTAGGGAAAAAGGGATAGATGTATTGGGGTCAGGGACCCTTTTTGAATGAAAGTAAGGGGTAGGTGGGGGCCTCCAGCTCTTCACCCCCCCTCCCTTACCCACCCTCCATTTCAAGTTGAGGAAAGGGTCCTGTCCCGAAAACGTACCCATCCCCTTTCTCTTCAGAGATGTGCCTGACCCGCTGAGTTCTCCAGCACTTTGTGTCTATCTTTGGTATAGACAGAATTTACATTTCCTGGTTTCTGCTCAATGCTCTTACCAATGGCTTGGTAAAGTACCCAAGTGGAATATGAGCTGCTGTGCCTCCCGTTTGATACAGCCTCACCCAGGTTTAATAATCAGTGATAACCTGAAGCACTGATCTGCAATAATGAATGGTCCTGGGGACTTTATGCAGGTATTCCCTGCCCTGCATTGTCTGTGTTGGAAAATAGTGGGAAAAGCACAGACGTTTGGGCCATTCCAATGTCAGGCAGCATCTATGGAAATAATGAATAGCCTCTTAACATTCCAAAAATCATTCATCAGAACTGACGAGGGAGAGGGATGAAGGGTCCCAAGACCTAACTGTCTTTTCCATAGATTGCTGTTGTCCAAACCCATCCGCTCATTCCGATTATTTGTTTCAGTAGTTGTCGATCTTTTCAAAGGTTGCTGTTCCTTCCTTGTGGCAGTGCAACAGACCCGGCACAGGTTTCTTATAACCTACTCAAACGCACATCAAAATAAATCAACAAATCAATTAACACTGACAACCATTTCTAAATTGCTTTCAGATACTGTGTGACAACTAGCAAATGATTACTGGTGATTTGTGTGGACGGAATGGGTAGAGAATGTATAACGCCATAGGTGTGGGTAATGTATGGAGTGGTGTTGGTCATGGGCTCCAGCACAAAATGAATGCTTGTAATTGGGTACAAGGATCTACAGATGCAGAATTGTGAGTAAGGACACACTGTGGTTTAAAAGGAACTCAGCAGGTCAGGCAGCATCAGTGGAGGAAAACTCGAGTGAGCCTTCTTCAGATTTCAGTTGATCTCCACAGATGCTTTCCTGACCTTAATGAGTTCCTCCAGAACTTTGTTTTTTGCTCCAGGTTGTAATTAAGAGCAGATTTACAATGATGTCTACAGACATGGAAGTTAAGTGGGTGTAAGCTGGTGGAGGTCAATATTTATAGCACTGCAATGACATTCTCAACCCCGTATTTTTTGTACTATCTCACTGCCCCTCTGTGCATCATTGCATCAGGGAAAACTTGCTTGGCTATCTTCTTAGCCATGATCACAGTGGAAAGAGTTTGAAAGCTGAGAAATAGTTAACAAGAGTGTTCATCTTTGTTTTTAAAGCCAATTATTTAATATCGGCTTGAAACAAACATTTTTGTTTTTCATTGTGATGAAAATATCTACTAAAGCTTCCCCAATGTATCACATTTTTACTCCTAGCAGACTCAAGCCCTCCTGGCCCAGGTTCAGCTGGTATGTTCCTGTAGATGACGAGTAATTTTCAAACCCATGGTTAAGAAGTAATGTGCTGTTATTTTGAATATTAAATAAGTTGCATTCATCAGTTAGTGAACTTGAATCCACTGAATGTTTTTCTTCAGGTAAGTTCATAATTAATTTCTATTCTGGACGTTGTGTTCCAAACATTTCTTTTTTTCCAGAAATGCCCCAACTTAAAGATTCATTATTAACGCAGGTCACCAACATATTGTTGAGTTTCGTTATCTGTGTGACATGAAAGTTAGTGTTGTGAGGTTCAGTGCCATAAATACATGTTACTGGGGTATAGATTTGTCTTTATGACAATTCAAGGTATATGTTATCGGGAGGAAAATATTTTATTGTGGAGAGCTCAATGGTTTTTTTTTTTAATTGGTTTGACTTTAATGGTTGATTTATCACAAAATTAATCCAAAATATTTGTATAACTTATGAAATGTTTCCTTTCTGTTCAATTACTAAATGTAGGACTAACTAATGCCAATATGTTAAATGATCTTTGAACACATTATATAAAAGAACTTTAAATTTAAAGAATTCATATTGAAAAGACATGGACTAGCCACCTAGATTAAGAATGTAATTTGTTATATGTGTGCAGTGATAACTGTGACAGCAATTCAAGTAATTTCATTTAATTTGTTTAAAAAAAATTTTATATTGAGATAGCAAACTGTTCCCAATTAGGACTTGCATATAGCAAGTTAATGATTAAATGTACCTTTAAACTAAATTGCAATATCTAATTTATCTCATCCTGTGTTTATATATTGCCAGACACATCTTTGAAATGTTCTAACGCATTGAATTAAATTGGAAGACTCTTTATGCTTCAGAGAATTTGAGTATATTAGGCAAAGTCTTCCATGAAGAACAACACAGTTTATTTGGTTAATTTCCCTGCCATTTCCTTTTCTTCTTGCTTCCATCTACAAAGGTAGCCACATTAACAATTGCTGATTTTTTTTTCTTTCTGCGTGTTTCTATATATATACACACACAACAGGAAACATGGGTATTGACATGATTTAGCAGACAGGTGAGGAGAGTTTAAGGCAGGAAAAGCTCATGACAAAAACTGACAGCAACAGATTTAAAAAGAAACATAAATGTTTAAAGAGGGGAATGGAAAAATATTTTTAAAGTAGCAGTTGTTGGAGAAAACAGTTAAATAAAAAATGAGAATGTATAAATCTATGAGGATTTATTTTATGTTTGAACACAGCAAAATGCAGACCTTGAAGGAGAAATAATGTTCCGGACTCAAACAGGACCCTTTACAGTTCCGCTTAAATGCACGACTAAAAAATGTGACGTAAGTTTTGGCACAAAATATTTGCTTCTATATCACGTGTTTGTAGTGTTTTAGAAATAGTACTTTTCACACGTTGTTTTGTCGAACCATGAGCCCGGTCGAATTTAGAAGGGAAGTTACGTCCCCGGATATCTCGGGAGATGGTCTCGCCAGGGTGGCACCGAGCAGCCTCATCCACATCCACAGTGACATCCACTTTGAGAAAGACTGTATAATAGCTCAGCATTATTCTGCCTGAACTTAGGACACAATACAATAGAGCTCGGAACTGATCTTCAGCCCACTATGTCTGAGCGGCTGATGCCAAATTAAATTCTAACCCATCTGCCTAAACTTGGTCTCTTCCTTCTATTCCCTTGCCTGTCATATGCTATATAAATTACTTTTTATACTTTACTATCATATTGTTGCCTGGAAGCATATTCAGGCACACCCATTCTCTGTGTAAAAAAAAACAAATTGCCTCTCACCATTTCTTTCATACTCCCCCTCTTCCCTTAAACCTGCGTCCTGTATTTGACATTTTCCACCCTGGGGGAAAAATCTGAATTATCTACGTATGTCTTTCATTAATTTTTTATATTTCACAGTTGTCAGGCCTCTGATGCACTTCAGAGGAAACATTGAATTTGTCTTCTCTTCTTATAGCATATTTCAGCGGACATCGGGTAACTCTTGCGCATCCTCTCTAAGCCTCCGTAATCATATAACCTATAACCATATAACAATTACAGCACGGAACAGGCCCTCTCGGCCCTTCCAGTCCGTTGCCGAACCATTTGTTTTCCCTAGTCCCTATCTACCTGCACTCAGACCATACCCTTCCATTCCCTTCAGTCCATTATACCTATCCATTTACTCTTAAATGTTAAAATCGATCCTGCCTCCACTCTTTTGCTGGAAGCTCATTCTCACACAGCCACCACCCTCTGAGTAAAGAAGTTCCTCACGTTACGAAAACCTCTGTCCCTTAATTTCATGTCATTGCCCTCATGTTTGAATCTTCCCTACTCAATGGGATAAACGTATCCGTCCAACTCTGTCTATCCCTTTATCATTTACAGACCTCAATCAAGTCCCCTTAACCTTCTGCGCCCAAAAGATTGAAGATCCTAAACTTGTTCAACCTTTCTCTGTAACATAGTTGCCGGAACCCTGCAACATTTAGTAAATCTCTCTGTCACTTCTCTATTTTGGGACTTCCTTTCCCTATTAACTAGGCGGACCAAAATTGTACCACCATACTCAGAAGAATTTGTTCTTACAATGCCTTGTACAATTACGATACATTACTTCCTACTCTATATTCAATGTTTTTTCTTTTCTCTGATTTTAAAGGCTGCACACCAACGGCTGCTTTCTTTACCACCCTATCTACATGCGATTCCCACTTCAGGGTATATGCACAGTTTTTCCTAGTTCCTCTTGTCCACAGCATTCCTCAATTCCCTACCTTTTACCTGTATGTCCTATTTTGATTTTGTCCTGCCAAGATGTAGCACTTCACCACTTATCAGCATTAAAATCATCTGCCACTTTCAGCTACATTTCCATATGGCCAAATCTCTCTGTAGACATTGAAAATCTTACTTCATTTTCCACAACACCACCTATCTTAGTATCTTCTGCATACTTACTTATCAATTTTTTCCTCCCCATCATTTCAGATCATTGATGTACATGACAAACAACAGTGGGGCCAACACAGATCCCTGAGGCACCCCACTGGTCACCGGCTTCCACACTGACTAACAGCCATCCACCTTATCTATGACATTCCCATTAAGCACTGTGCAATCCATCTTGCTACTCGCCATTAACACCAAAGATTGAACATTCTTAACCCAACCCTTCCCTAGGGGGAACCTTGTAAAGGGCCTTACTGAAATCATATGACAACATCCACTGCTTTCCCCTATCAAGTTCCCTAGTTACCGCTTCAAAAAATTCAAGATGGTTTTTGGCAAAACATGACACCTTCCAGGCAAAAATCCATGTGGACTGATCCTGATCAGACCCTGGTTTATCAGAATGCTTATTTATATTATCCTCTAAGTATCCTATCCATTAATTTGCCACAACTGACGTCTAATTAATAGGCTTAATTGCTTAGGTTTATTCTTTGAACCTTTTTAAAAAGGGAACATAATGCGCAGTAGCGCCAATCCTCCGGCCTATTCCCGTTTCTTAAGACATTTGAATTATTTCTGTCATAGCTCCTGCTATTTCTACACTAACTTCCCTCAAGGTCCTAGGGAATATCCTGTCTGGGACCTGGTGGACTTATCCTCTTTTATATTTTTCAACAGTGTCAGTACGTCCTCTCTTTGAATCTCATCGTTTCCATAGCTACTCTCCTTTTTTCCCTTAACTCACAGAGGTTCTATATCCTTTTCTTGGTGAATACCTAAGAAAAGAAAAATTGTTCAATATCTCCCCCATCTCTTTTGGCTATGCAGATAGCTGTCCATTTGGTTTCTCTCAATGGTCCAATTTTATTCCTCGTTATCCTTTGCTATTAATATAGCTCGTAGAACAACCTTTGGGTTTACCTTTCACCTTTCTTGCCAAAGCAACTCAATTTCTTCTTTTAGCCTTCCTAATTTTCTTTCCTTAAGATTCTTTTTACATTCTTTATACTCCTCTAGCAACTCATTTACTCCATTGGGCCTCCTATAATTCTTGTACGATATCTCTCTTTTTTCGGAAAAAAAGTGTCCAATTCCCTTGTAAAATTCCTGTTTTTTCGCGCAGTAACTCTGTAGTGGCAATTTTCTTCACTACTTGTAATCATTATATCAACATCTGGCTTCTACAGTGTGTCCGATCTTAGTTAACATGATATTCTGCTGTTCTCTTACAACGCCTGTACTACCTTTTGATGGACAGTGTATAATTCGCCATTATTGCGTCACGCCGACTCACATATTTTTACACACTGCGCGTGCAGTTACTCGCGTCTCTATCGATTGTTTCACTCTAAGTGGTCTACCATTACGCTCGTCTAGATGAATACAGCACTATGTACGACGCATTTCATCGTCACATCCGACTAATAGTAGTTAAGTCCTTAGTATCATTCCATATCATCTACAGAAGTTAGCTCTCCATCGCTCTCTAGAGTCCTACAGTATCTGACTCTAACTCGCAACTTTTACACTCTGATTGAATTGATACCTGCTAATTGTTATATTGTGACTTATCTCTCTCTGTATATCTAGTTCTTCCCTGATAGTGCTCATAATTATATATTGAGAGAAGTGAATATGATAGATAGATCTTCTGCGGTCCCCCCCCCGCGCGTCTGGATCTCAACAGATAAATGTGCACATTAATCCAAAATGTAGTCCAACACATAGTTTTATACAGTTGCAAATTGACTTCAATTTTTAATTTCAGTACCCCATCGAATAAACTCAAGCCATGCCCACACACCAAATGAAACCCCCCCATACCCCAATATCATCCCTCCACCCAACCACCCCCAACAATAACCCACCCCCCCAACCACCCCACCCACCCCCCCCCCCCACCCCCCTCCCCCCACCCCCCCCCCCCCCCCCCCCCCCCCCCCCCCCCCCCCCCCCTCCTATCAGTCGCGGTGACTAGAGACATCGCTGCACACGTAATCCTAATTGTAGTTCCAACCATAGTTTTTACAGTTGAAACATGACTTCACAAATTTTTATATTTCAGTACACTCTATCGATAAACTCTAGCTTCGCCTCACACCTTTGTTTCCACCCTGTCCACTTGTGCTGCCATTTCAGGGAAGCTATGGATTGTAAGATTCCTGTCCGTTTTTTCTACTAGACATACTATTAGTTTTTACTCATACCTTCACGCGATCACTTCATCTGCTGACTTTCTGCCCTTGTTCCACAACCCCAGCCCTTCTTGTTTAAACCATACATACGCACCTAGCATTACTACTCGGCCTGCGATATCGT
This sequence comes from Okamejei kenojei, assembly GCA_035221665.1. Classification (NCBI taxonomy): domain Eukaryota; kingdom Metazoa; phylum Chordata; class Chondrichthyes; order Rajiformes; family Rajidae; genus Okamejei; species Okamejei kenojei. The sequence continues at coordinate 13,860,031 of CM069162.1, forward strand.
GTTATAAAAGCAGTCATAAGGATTGTGGGATGTATGGATGGGAGTTTTAGGGTGTGAGATTTTGGTAGACAGCATCTCAAAAGTTGGAGGGCCGGGGGGAAAAAACTGAGTTAAATATATTCTTTCCAAGCCACATTCACTGTTTTGTGTAGGCGAAAGGTGGTTAAAATTACATTGATATAGCACCAACATTGTGGTTTACTGTGTTATCTTCGTTTAAAGGATTAAATTTATATTTACTTTGGTAAAGTGCTTTTCGAGGATGGATTGAAGATTGCTTTTTTATTGTTCTTGCAGCTTTCTGTGGATTAGACAACCTTTTGTTGATTTTGGGCCTCACGTTGTCGGTGAAACGAGTACACAATCCATAACTCTGACCAATCGTGGTGCGCAGGGCAGTCTATTTGAGTTTCTGCAAATGGATTTCACTTCATCGGCGTCAAGAGAGGTAAGCATCCTCAGTCTGAAGAAGGGTCTTGACCTGAAACGTCAGCCACTCCTTCGCTCCAGAGATGCTGCCTGTCCCACTGAGTTACTCCAGCATTTTGTGTCAATCTCAGGTGATATAAAAGTTCCTTCAATGTCTGGCTGCCATACTGAGTGTCAAAAGAATGATGCCGATCAGTTTGTTAACATCAAACAAAAAATAGAAGTACAGAATGGGGAACAGGCCCTTCAGCCCACACTGCCTGTGCTCAACATGATGTCACGCTAAACTAACCTCCTCTGCCTGCACGCGATCAATATCCATCAATTCCCTGAATATTCACTCGCTTGTCTAAAAGCCTCTTTAGACTTCAGAGATGCAGCATGTAAACAGGCCATTCGTCCCACTGAGTTATCACCCCTTATACTAACACTAACCTACACACTGGGGAGAATTTACAATTTTACAGAAACCAATTAACCTACAAACCTGCACGTCTTTGGAGTGTGGGAGAAAATGGGAGCACCTGGAGAAAACTCACACGATCACAGAGAGAACATACAAACTCCATACAGACAGCACCCGTAGTCAGGATTGAACCTGTGTCTATGGCGCTGTAAGGCGGCAACTCTACCGCTGCGCCACTATGCCACTAAATCACTATCATCGTACCTGCTTCCACCCTCTGTTCCATGCCCTCTATTTTCCACCTATTCATGTGCCTGTTTTAAATTACTCTTAAAACATTTTCGATGCTGTGCCATTCAAGGCACCCACCACACTCTTGTGTGAAAAAAAAAAAACTTGTACGTGTTCCTCCCGTTTTTTTATTACTTTCCATTTTCTTAACTTGTTCTTCACACTGACTAATCAGGCAGCATTTGGTAAAACCTCTTCTGCACTCTCCAAAGCCTCCACATCTTCCTGTAATGGGTGTTGACCAGAAACTGCGCACATCTCCAGTGCTAGCCTAACTAAAGTTTTGTAAAAGCTGCTACCTGACCTCTGACTCTGATGGTGGTTTGAATTGTTTTGACTGTATGCACAGTGTATGTATTAATTCATATCAGAAACTTGAAATGTTAACATCATTTGGTGATACTGAATAGTGGGTAAATTAGATGCAGAAAAACATGATAGCCATTGGCTTCAACCATGATGTAGAATCGTCTCTGGTATCGCCTGGACCTGTCCATAACTGACATTTGAATGCAGTTGGTGTACATATCAGTGGGAAAAATAATATTAATTGTGATCAAAACTATTTATATGAAGTTGGAGTTCAAAACTTTACCTCCATCCAAAGTACTATCTGTTGTGCTGATGGGTGATCATCAAACTTCCCATACCAGGACAGTTCACGGTGTTGTAAAGGCAAACAAGTGGTGACGATCATCAAGGGAAGATTTTTGTCAAAAAGTGAGTTAAGAGAACAAGTTGAGAGCACCTAGATGCTGATACTTGCAGTACATTCTTGGTAATGAATTCTAGCTCAGGCCGGATAGAGTGAAAAAGTTGAGATATTTGCAAGTGAACTACAAGTAGAATGTGGAGAGAAAGAGAAATGGGTGTCTACAGGAATATATATGCATAGGTTACGTGTCAAGCTGTCTAGTATCAGAGGAATATAGTGCAGAAAAAGGGGCTCCGCCCCATCAGTCCACACCGACCCCGTACATAATGCTCTCCTAACACGCCGGGACTATTTAAAAACACTTACCACAGCCAATTAACCTAAACAAACCGTACGTCTTGGAAACGTGGGATGGAAACCACCGTTGCTGCCCTTATAATTAGCTCCTACCCAATTCAGTTAATGGTAAAGTAGATACATTGTTGTGAGATTTTTAATCATACTTTGTGTTATTTCCTGTTAGATCATAAACCATTTATTCCATACCTGTTACTTTACTAGTAGCATTGTAAATCAGGAAAGATGGATACTCTTTGCTGCTTTTATGAGACGATTGAACCTCTTCCCCAGTACTTAGCTTCCTCAAGGTGTTCTGCATGTACTTTTCATCCGAGGTCAAGATCAATGCCCAGGAATGGAAGGGGGGGAAGCTCCCCAGCGAACACTAACTCCTTCCTTGTTTCATTCCATGCAATGCTTGGGGATGCACTGAAAACTGAGGGAAAAACAACTTGCAAATGTATTGACTGTAGAGAGAAATATAAAAGCAGTAAGGCAAGCTCGCTTGAAGAGAAAGCAGTCACATTTCAAACAGGCCTGGGAAAGCAATATTCTATATCCCAGCACATTGACATGATGTTTTTGCGTGACGGAGAGTTATTACAAAATTAGTAGTCTGCGTACTCCATGGACCCTCTAAGTTCGAACAGTAAGAGGTGGACCTTTTGAAGATATATAAGATTTAAAGGTAGCTTCGCAAGGTGTCCGATGGTTCTAGATGATACAGTAAATTTCAACTTTTGAGGGCATTCCAAACATAGACCATGTTATGAATATGAAGGACTTATTTGAAAAAAAAATGATGATTAGAAGGAATTTCTTCTTTGTGGGGCTGCATGAAAACTTTTTGAATCTGAAGGCTTAGAGAAATTAAAACCGTGCATGAGTCCTTGAATGCAATGAAGACTGAAATAGGTTTTTGTTTTATAGGTTGGTAATGGATTATGAGGAACAAGTAGTAAACTAGAGTTAATGTTAAGATCAGGTCAGATTAGCCATAAATGTCAGGGCAAGCTTGGGTGACGATATGCCTTGTCTTACAGAACTGTTCATACTCACACTGACTATTGTATAATATGCCTTTATTTGTTTTTTTTAGTCCAAAGGTGAGTTGACTACTTCAGCATCGCAGAAAAAAAGTAAGTTGTATGGTTCAGAAATTGTTTTATATGACCAACCTCCTTCATGAAAGAATTTCACCAATCATTTGTTTAGTGAAGAGGATACTCTTGCACACCAAAGCTACTAGCTACCTGCACTGGGACCGATCTGCACACACCACATGTTCGATGCTGCTCTATCGGTGCATGACTGTATTCACAAGGACAGTGAAAGGCATTAGCTTTGATTGCAGGAGCAGGGCCAGTGTGGTTACTGGAGTTTAAAAAAAAAGGTGCTGGAGTAACTCAGCAGGCAAGACAGCATGTGTAGAGGGAAATGGACAGATGACATTTCAGGTTGGGACCCTTCTTCAGACCAATGGAGTAGTGGGGAGAAAGCTGGAAAACATCTTAATGAAAAAACAAATAATTGCAGATGCTGGTTAATACACAAAAGGACACAAATTACTGGATTAACTCAGCAAGTCAGGGAGAATCTCTGCATGACATGGATATGTGACATTTTGGATCGAGATCCTTCATCAGACTTAGTCTTAAGCTCTTGTTATTTTCCAGCATTCTCCCTCTACTCCAATCTTCGCTTTTCCAGCTGTCTGCCCTTTACTCCAATCAGCACATCTTTCTGAGTCAAGAAAGAGAGTGTTTCATTTGAACGATGACATTCTAACCTGCTGCAGCTCTGCAGGCCCAATAACGCACACATAAATATATAATCATCTATAGTACATTAAATGAGTAATACTACGTAACCAGACCATCATAGTGCAAAACCGATGCCCGTAGTCAAACCAAGATAAAATCCACTGTAAACATGGTTGCTGAGGTAATGGTAACTGCTGTCCAGTGTGGTTCAAGAGCATGATAGTTGATGAGAAGAAGTTATTCACCAATGTCTCTACATTTTCTTTTTGAAAAGAGGACTTGCAGTTACAGTATTTGGCATCTTTCATGTCTCTTTTTAGGACAACCAAAAGCACTCGACAGCCAGATCTTTACATGGAGATTTACACTATACACAGACTCCATGTGTAATCAAACCAAGGAACAATGTATTTTTGATGTGTCTTTTCTGCTTTTCACTTTTATCAATTTAGAAACAAATTCCAGATTTTGGTTGTTTTGATTTATAAACTTATTAACGTTTCTAGTTAATGACTTGCATTGTTTCCTCTGCAACGCATTTACTGTAGATGCTCACTATGCTCGCTCTTCTCTAGAATGCATTACTTCATATGTATTTATATGGATCACTTACAAACATTGTTTAAGATTAATACCCTCCCATATTTATTTGAATTTCCAGACCAGGAAAAGGATTTGTTTGAGATTGATGTTCCAGTTTCCAATGAGATCAAAATTGGCCAGGTAGGATCAGTCATAATGATGGTGAGATTAACTGAATTCTCACATATTTGAGTGGATTTCTATGCTGGAGGGAGGTAATGGGATTTACTTTCAGCAAGCATAATTTAAAGCAGAGTCTGGATATTTATTGAAAACACAATTAAAAAGAAGGTAAGTGATCTAGCAAGTAATTAAAAATAACCAATTGCAGGGAAACTGAGCATTAAAGTAATGAAAGTACAGAGCCAGAGCTAAACTGATAGAAATCATTAACTTGGCCTTGAAAAAGAATAGAACACCCACTACATCTGCACAGTGGGAAGCATTCAAAGAAGAAACAGTAAGAGTTCAGGGCCAGTATGCCCCTGTAAGGATAAAAGCCAAGGGAAGACACAAAATGCTGGAGTAACTCAGCAGCATCTCTTGAGAGAAGGAATGGGTGACTTTTCGGGTCGAGACCCTTCTTCAGGCTATATTATATGCAGTTCTGCATAATAAGAGTATTGTGTGCAGTTCTGATTTAGGGTAAGGGGTTAGTAATTCGGACGGGTTCCTTTTTCACCCAGAGAGTATCTGGAGCACACAGAGTGGTGGAAGCACAGTTGCTGACAGCATTTACCAGCATAGATGAACAGTTGGATCCCCTAGGCATTTGAAGCTCTGGGCCAAAGGCGGAAGGATGGGTGTGATTACGAACAGATCCCACTGATTGGCATGGACATGTGAGGCCAAATTACCTGGTTCATTGCTGAGTGACTCCACAGCTCTGTCTATTACGTGCACGGTGAAAGGATTGGTAAGATATCCTGATTATTTGGCCAAATGGGATAAGAATAGGAGTTCCAATATTGCATGAAATATTGCTTTATAAGTTCATGTTAAACTTTCAACCAAAGATCTAGTGATGGAGAATGAACCAGACCCTTAAGAAAGATCAAAATAGGTAATAGTGACCATAATATAACATTTTAAATAATAACTGAGAAATTAAATGACGTGAAATATAAAGATTAGAAAATGATTTATTTGAAAAGGTTGATAGCAGGACCAACATCAAATAAAATGAATGGACATGAAATAGAACAACAATGGAAAATATTTAACATCATGTCTACCAACAATAGATATTATACTATAAAAAGAATAAACTATTTATCCTTTGAGGCAATAATTAGGTACTGAAAGCGTGTAGATGGAGAGTACAGGACAAGGAGAATATGAATAGACTTGGAGAGAAATGAGCAAAATGAAGCAAAAAGGACCATTCAAATTAAATTACTCGGATCATGAAACAGAATAAAGAAAGTCAGATCTCAACAGGGTGGCTAAAACAAATAACATAGTTGTACAGTGTGGAAACAGGCCGTTCATCCCAACTTGACCACACTGACCAACATGCCCAATCTACACTATTCCCACTTACCTGCATTTGGTCCATATCCCTCTAAACCCGTCCTATCCATGTACCTATCTAACTGCTTCTGAAACGTTGCGATAGTCCCTGCCTCAACTGCCTCCTCCAGCAGCTCATTCCACCATCCTTTGCGTGAAAGTTACCCCTCAGATTTCTATAAAATCTTTCTCCTTTCACCTTAAACCTATGCCCTCTGGTTCTCGATTCCCCCACTCTGGGTAAGAGACTCTGTGCATCCGCCCGATCTATTCCTCTCATCATTTTATACACCTCTATGCACCACTCATCCTCCTGCATTCCAGGAAATAGAGTCCCGGCCTGCTCAATCTCTGCTTATAGCTCAGACTCTCGAGACCTGGCAACATCTTTATAAATCTTCTCTGCACTATTTCCAATTTGACAACATCTTTCTTACAACATGATGCGCTGAATTGAACACAATTCTCTGAATGTGGCCTCACCAACATCTTATATATCTGCAACATGACATCCCAACTTCTATACTCAATACTTTGACTGATGAAGGCCAATCTGCCAAAAGCCTTTTTGATCATCCCATTTACCTGTGATGCCACCTTCAGGGAACTTGGAGAGAATAAATCTCTATTCCAGCCAAATCTTACATGGAGTTTTAAAGAATCTAGAGGTGAGTTGGCAGAAGCATTGTTGCATGTATTTAATCATGTTTTAGCAGAAGCTGCTGTTCTCGAGGACTGGTAGTGAACACACATCAAGGTTTGAAAGATGGAGTGTTAAAGAAGGAACTGCAGATGCTGGAGAATCGAGGGTACACAAAAAGCTGGAGAAACTCAGCGGGTGCAGCAGTATCTAAGGAGCGAAGGAGATAGGCGACGTTTCGGGTCGAGACCCTTCTCGAGGCTGAAGGGGAATCCTGAAGTCCATTGCTGGAATTGCAATCTAGATTTATATTTTCAATTTATAATCTAAAGTACAATTTTAGAGTTTGTAGAAAGTGTCAACAATGGGGAATATCAAAACCCAAAATACAAGTGGCATTTAAAAAAAGTTTTACTTTTTGAGATATACCTGGAAAATATAGTTCCGTTGTAAGCTGCAGGACTGTCACTCTGGAATGATCGACAATTAAATCTAGATGTGCCACGTAGTTATATTTGAGCAGATAACTACACTTTACACCAAGGCAAATTCCTTGTATGTGAATACTTGGCCAATAAATTTACTTACTTACTTACACAAGATGATTTTACCCTATTTGAATAAGGATCCCGGCCCTATCAATGTTCTTCAGAGATGCTGCTTGACCTGCTGAGCTATTCTAGCATTTTGTGTTTTTCTTTGGTAAACCAGCATCTGCAGATCCTTGTTTTTACATTACTCTGTTTTATATCAGTGTCCCTGCAGGCATCTTTGACAAATTCTCTGTTCTTTAATGTACCTACATGCTTTTATTCCTTCCAAAAAAAAAGCCAACAGCCCAACATGCTCTATGCTTATGACAAGGCATTTAGCATGTCATGATATCACCATTCGACACTGTAGTGTGGTTCGAGCTGAGCCCATTCCCCGTGATTGTGCATCATTTGATGCATGCGAAATGAGGGCGGGACAACAAATATTAGCAATTAGTGGCAAGGGAAAACAGTCATGGATGACTGACAGCTTTAAGAAGCACCAGGTTTTCATGCAGAGTATGTGAAGAACAGTAATTCAATGCCAAGGGAAGGATGGCCAAGCACGCTGTGTAGCCGACCCTCCGGCCTCACCATCTGCTTCTGGCCCTCTACCTCCCACAGTGCCCACAGCAGACACTTTTTATGGCACAACAAACTGGGAGATGGTCGATCTGCTAAGGTTTAAACTATCACATGCTTCCCTGTTCTGCAAGAGGGACGTAGTGTGTTTCTGCAGATGAGAGCCGGACCTGTTTGTGAATGAACCTGAGATCATTCCCATTTCTGATAGAAATACCAAGTCTACCATGATCGCCTGGAACAACCGTGATCACCTGAAGGGTCCAGAGAGGAGAAGCCCACAGATTTTTTCTCCAAATTGTCCAATGTTGTAATTTTATTATTTTAGGATCTTATAATTAATTTCTACCAGTTCATTGGTTATGCGAATTAAACAAGAACAGGCCATTTGGCCCACGATGTTCTATAGAGATAGCCATAGACTTACAGCACTGTAATTTACGGAACATGCTCAACCTGTCCATGCCAACTAAATCTCATTGTTCAAATGATGCAGTCTTTGGAGTAAAGGTTCCTTACCTATGTATCTGGTTTTCATTGGATTAAGGCTTTATTATGCTGTGTGTGCATGATGGCTACCTAAGAATAAAATGTAGTACTTTAGAAATGTACAAACTTGAGTCAGGTCAACATGACCCTTCCCATAAAGGGTCTTGCAAAGGTTTGGCAACAAAGGCGATTAAGAACATCAATAATAACATGAATATTTTTTGTTAATTTTTCGCAATATCTTGCAATACCAATGGTGATAAATGGACAGTATTCTATCAAGTAATACCTGAAATCTCCAAATTACCTTTGCAGCTAGCTTTTGTTGCTGAAATTCATCAAGTGTCCTTCTGTTTTATTGAATTCTTTTAGGTCTCCAAGGACACGATTGAACCATTTTCTTCAATCAAATTACCAATGATCTTTCTGCCTACAGTCCCTGGCATTGCACACGCAAAATTTGAGCTAGTATTTGCTTATGGAGCCTACAGAAATGTAAGTCATGTCATCAAAAGCAGCAGTTTAGTTGCCTACTTGGCTCACCATGTCCCTGAATCAAAAGGCAGTGCATTCAATTTCCACGATGGACAGACATATTTTCTAGGTTCTCATTGAAATGTGGTCTTTAACCTATGCTCCAATATATTAGCAGCTTGCATAAATTTAGTACCTTGATTATTCCATAAATATAGTGCCTTCAATGTAATGAAAATTTCTCCTAAAAAATACACTTAATTCCTTAAACCAAGGGACTGTGGACTAGTTTATATTCTTATTCCAGGATTAGATGATTATTTTCTGTTAGCCAGAGTGTCTTGTATAACTCTGTGGCTATTACTAATAGGAATACTGTGGAGTATTTTAAACATGAGATTTCTCAAACCCTTCCTTCACTCAGTATCTGGAGTAATGCAATAATCCTCCATTCAGATGCTCAGCCGTTGAATCTATTAAAGGCGAAGATCAATAGATGGTGTTGTGTCCTGGAGTCACCACTAGAGGGCTCTGTCTCGAAATGAATGTTTCCTCAGGAAGGGTCCCTGGGGGATCTGCAGGGCATGAGGGCAGCCACCTTTGGCTTGTAATAAATACACTTCGGGTTCTGGACACCAAGTGTAGTTTGTGCATTATTTAGCCCTCGAACACAAAAGATGTCTATGGGCCAACAAGAAAAATGGGAATTGGGAGGGAAAGTGGAATTGAGGTCGAGGATCAGTGGTGATTTGTTGATTGATGGAGCAGACTTGTTGAACCATATGGCTTATTCTTCCTTCTAGTCACCATGTTCATGTGTTCACTCTTCTGCCCAAGGTGTTCTGGTTTCCCAGAATCATCCAGTACTACCTCACAGTCTATGGGTGATTACAAAATTCATTCTTTTGTTTTCCTAAGAAAATAGTGCCAAATTAATAGTTATTATTTTAGGGCCTTCATTTCTACTAGTTCATGCAAATTATATAGAAACAGGTCATTTGGCCCACAGTGACAGTGCCGAACATGATGCCAATTTAAACAAACCCAATTTAAACAAAGAACATATTATGAAGAAATATGATTGAGTCAACAGGCAAATTGGAGGAATAGAACCTCCTATTTCACTTGGGTAGTTTGTAACCCAGCGGTATGAACATTGAATTCTCTAATTTTACTAACTTACACTCCCCTCCCCCATTTCCCCCTTCCTCCACCCTAGTTGTTTTACCAGTTCCACAGTTCTCCACACTGTTTCCCTCTTGAGATCACACCTTCCCTACTTCCCTAGCCAACAATGGGCTGACCAGGCACCGCCCTGCCTGAGGTAGTTTGTGGCCAGCCTTGATTGGTCCTGTCAGGATCGTCCTGATCTTTTCTCGCCTCCAGCTCTTCATTCCCCCCTCCCCCATATTCCCTGTAGACTTTCTTGAGCAGGCAGATAGGCCTGACCCGAAACATCACCCATTCTTTTTCTCCAGCATCTGCAGTTCTTTGTTTCTACTGTGTAAAAAAAATTCCTCACACATTGAGTGAGGAGTATTTGCATATGGAGTATTTGTCATATTATGAAGTGATGGATTCCTGAGTTGCTGTCTTCTCAGGACTACTGCAAACCCAATTTATTAACACTGTGCATAGTTTATGATAAATGAAATATAATAAATAAACAGGTATCCTTACCTATATTGTACTGGTGGATTCTGGCCATGAATATTGAAGATTGAAAAGACTAGGCTTGTATTCACTGGTGTTTAGAAGGATGAGGGGATATCTTATAGAAACATATAAAATTGTAAAAGGACTGGACAAGCTAGATTGAGGAAAAATGTTTTCAATGTTTGGCGAGTCCAGAACCAGGGGCCACAATCTTAGAATAAAGGGGAGGCCATTTAAGACTGAGGTGAGAAAAAAAAAATTCACCCAGAGAGTTGTGAATTTGTGGAGTTCCCTGCCACAGAGGGCATTGGAGGCCAAATCACTGGATGGATTTAAGAGAGAGCTAGATAGAGCTCTGGGGCTAATGGAATCAAGGGGTATGGGGAGAAGGCAGGCATGGGTTATTGATTGGGGACGATCAGCCATGATCCCAATGAATGGCGGTGCTGGCTCAAAGGGCCGAATGACCAGTCCTGCACCGATTTTCTATGTTTCTATGTTTCTAATACTTCATATGTCTGGTATTTTTATTCTTTCTAGATGTAAGACTCGGGAATATTGATGGGCTGCTCTACCCATCATTTAGGTCTCATTAAGAAACATTAAGAAACATTCAGATCCTTGTGATTGTCCTTTAGCAGGTACACTGGCTATGTAAGCTGAAGGATTTCTTCTAGCACCAGCTGTCAAAAAGTGAACAAAATAGGGTAGATCACAAGCAAATATTCATTGTCACAGAACAAAAATATATAAGAAGAATTTGAATATTTGTGTAACAAAATTCTCTTTGATTTTCATGATACAATATTACACGGTGAACTCCACCACTAAACAATAGCATGCTTGGAAGTATTGCAACTATTTAATTAAGCACAGCGGGTACTGCAGATTAACCCTGATGGTTTATTTAATCTGCTCCTAAAAATAGATCGCAATTGAAGTTCAAGCAGAGGCCATTGACGTACCAGTCTGGGTTTCGAATCCTAATATAGACTTGAAAATCTGCATGTATGACCGGCTTTATCAAGATGGCATTCGTGTTCACAACAGGTATGCTGATTGGAAAGAGAAATAGCCCTTTATGGCAGATTGCTCTTGACGTAAAGGCAGTGAGGTGAAACGCAACGTGAATCTGCAAAGGTGATCCGTAGTAATTCAGGTATAGCAGATATTTCAGAACCTTATGCCTGGTAAAGGTCATTTTAAGAGGAACAACATTATCAAGGTCTTACTGTGTCACAACATGGAAAGAGGCCAATGAATCCATTAGAGTTATAGTCATAGGACATACAGCATGGAAACAAGCCATTTTGTGTCACATCCACGTTAACCCATCTGCACTAATCCCATTTCCCAGCACTTGGCCCGTAGCCTTCCCACCCAAAGCTCACTTCTTAAATACTGTCAGCAACTCAGTTTCCATGAGCCCTCTGTTATGGAGAAGGGTTTCCTGTCATCTACCCTATATATACTTTTCATAATTTTGTATATCTCAGTCATGTCCCCTCTTCTCTAGGGAGAATGGACCTACATTTCTTCTCCAGTCTCTCCATATAAATCAAATGCTCCATCCCAGGCAATATGCTGGTTAATCTGCCCTGCATCCTCTCCGGAGCAATCACATGTTATCTGTAGGGAGCTTGCATGTTCTCCCTATGCACACGTGGGTTACCTCCGGGTGCTCCGGTTTCTTCCCACGCTCGAAAGATGTGCAGGTAAATTGTCCCTGGTGTGTAGGATAGAACTAGTGTGCATGGACTTGGCATGGACTTGGTGGGCCGTAGGGCCTGTTTCCACATTGCATCTCTAAACCAAACATTGTGTGGCACCCTAAACTGCAGACGGTTCTTCAGCTGACGTCTGACCAAAATTTTATAAACCTGGAGCATAACCTCCGTGTTCTTAATGCCCTGACTAATGAAGACCAGTATCCCATATGCCGCCTTTACCACATTATTTACTTGTGCTGCCATCCTCAAGAATCTATGCACTTGTCTAAGGTCCCTCTGTTCATCAGTGCTCCCAATGACTTTCCTATTCCTGTTGTATTTCCTGGCCTCAATACTGCTCCCAAAATGCATCATCTCACATTTATCTGGATTAAACTCCATCTGCCATGTATCAGCCGATTTTACCAACTTATCGGCACCTCAACCATTTTTACACAGGGCCCATCTTTGTACATGTTTTTGATCTTAATGTTATTCTTTGCTTCCCAGATTATCTGCATGTTGAGGATGCGGAAGGTCACCAAACGCATATATTTATCCCCTGCTCAGCATTACAAGTAATCCTGTCAATATCAGATTGCTCTTTGTGGGAATCTGCCACACGTAAGCGTGTTTGTGAGAAGTACTATATTAGGGCAAGTAAAATCAAAAAGATGCCTGATACTGGAAAGTTGAAATAAAAATACATAATGCTGGAAATATTGAGCAGGTCAAGTTGTTTTGTGGAAAGAAAATTAATGTTTCAAGTCAAAAATCCTTCATCAGAACTTTAAATGCAAGTGTTGATTTTTTGCTATCTGTAAAATACACCATATACTGCAGGTAACCTTGAGCCATTAGATAATTTCAGACACTTTTTTGGTCATCCCTTTTTATAGAATCAAGAACACTGCCACGAGAAATGACACTATAATTACTGTGGATGTTGTGATGGACCCCTTGGCTTTGTCAGGCAGCTGGTACTATCTGTGAAAAAAATGAAATATTGGGTCATTTAAGGGGCTGTCCCACTGCAGCGACCTAATCTGTGAGTTTCGAAGAGTGTCTTCAACCTTCAAACTCGCAGCATGGTCAACACGTGGTCCTAGAAGGTCCTATGAGGTCACTGGAATTCTCCTTCATGCTCGAGGGAAGTTCCCAAATACTCACGGCCTCAGCTAGGTCGCAGAAAGATTTTCAGTATGTTGAAAAATTTTCCACTAGTAAAATTTGGTCAGCGTGGGTCTTTTTAACTCATAATGCAGTGGAGTGAGGTCGCTAATAAGTTACAGGCCGTCGAGAGGGCAGCCATAGGCAATCTCCTTCGCTGACCGGGCATTTTGATTGGCTAATTGGAGTTTTCAGGACCAAGGAAAACCAAGGTAAAATGCCCGCTAAACTTTATTATACTTCTTAAAAGTGTATCACTCCTTCTCCCCCCTTCTCCCCCCCTTCTCCCCCCTTCTCTCCCCTTCACTCCCCTTCTCTTCCCTTCTCTCCCCTTCTCTCCCCCTCTCTGCCCCCCCCCCCCCCTCCACGCTCTATAAATAACTTACCGTACACTGTGGCAGCCGTCTTTTACCTTCCTCTTCATTGCGGGTGTGAATTTCAGACAGCGCTCCCCTGCTTTCCCTGGCCCCCGCCTTTGCGACGTGTGTTGTGTGTGTGTGTGTTTGTGTGCGGTCGGCCGATCCAGCTCGCAGTTTCAACGCGGACAGTCAATCCAGCTCAAGGCTTTCCAAGCGAGTGCACTCGAACTGGAAGGTCGAAGCCACTCTTCTTAACTCGCGGATTAGGTCGCCGCAGTGGTACAGCCCCTTTATACACATCTTTAGTGTGTTCCTGATGAAAAAGGGGATGGTTTATTTGGTGCATCAGTTGCACACAATGCCACTGACGTCACGTGCCAGCAGTGCCTCTGACAGTTGTCAGATCAGCTGGTAATTTCTTGCGGCTACAGGCGGTTTGAGTGTTTGGAACTGATTAATAATTTAAGCCATTTAAATCTTCCACCCAGCTTACCCTTGAGCAAAACTGCAAAATGAAGGTGGCACCACTCAACCTCGGTTGGAGTGAAAGCCACATTTCATGTTGATGCCATTCAGATGAACCATACTATTGTGATTAGTGAGAAAGGATTACGTCTAGAGAGGTCGAGCCATATTTTCATGCAGTTGCTCTGGAATTTCTCACTGTTGTCATTTAGTTGCCTCTCTTGCAGCTTTATATCTATTCAGCAACTTGACTAGTCTGAGAACTCTTGTATTAAAGGATAACAGTACAGGAAGAAAACTCACCAACTGCCACAACAGATCAACAATGGTTCTCACTGACTCTCCAGAAGGGAAGACTCCCGACCCAAAATGTCACCTATTCTTTTTCGCCAGAGATGCGGCCTAACCAGCTGAGTTGTGTCAGCACTTTGTGTCTATCATTGGTATAAAACAGCATCTGCAGTTCTTTGTTTCTACTGTGTAAAAATACTTCCCTCACACATTATCGAGTTAGGAGTATTCACACTGGAGTATTTGTCACACGTAATTGCAGCCATATTTCGAATAATCTGTTCTCTCCAACTCAGAGCAACCTGCTGGATTAATAACTCATCTATTAAGTTATGTATCTACTCCCATCACTATCAGCTTACTACAGCTACTGTATATAGGGTGTACAGCAGGCACTCACCAAGGTTTTGTGATAGCAGCTCTCAGTCATGACCTAGCCCTAACCCTCCAGCATCTGGCAGGGGAGGGACAGCAGACCCCTGGGATACAACCCCTGCAGATTTCCCTCCAAGACATACAGGATGCCTGTCGAGGCATGTCCCTCCCTCTGGAATCCTCACTTAATGGAATTAATAGAACAGTCTCATCGCAGGAGCCGCATCCAACATCAGCTATTAAAATATGCCAAGGATGAGGAACAGACTTGCAGTGGTGTTCATATCCTGAGAATGAATAAAACCACCTCAAGGCCCATTCATTCCTCCCTTACATTAGGGACAGCACAGTGGCCCAGCTGGTAGAACCGCTTCCACTTGGTGCCAGAGACCCAGGCGAGAGACCTCATGACCCCAGGTGCTATCTGTGTATAGTTTGTATATTCTCCCTGTGAGCATGTGGGCTTCCGCTGGGTGCTTCAGTTTTCTCCCACATCCCAAAGACCTGCAGGTTTGTTGATTAATTGGCCTCTGTAAATTGTCCCTAGTGTGTAGGATAGAACTAATGCACGGGTGATCATTGGCCAGCAAGGACTGGGTGGGCTGAAGGGCCTGTTTCCATGTTGTATCTCTAAAATCAAAACAAAACTAATTATTACTATTTTTGCGGATTATATTTTACGTTTATATTTGGGGCTATTGAATGTTTGGTGACTGGTTTTATTTTAATACTACTTGGGCATCTATGCTGTATAGATTTTTATAGCAAGCAGAAAGTCATTACCGTGGCAGCAAAGATTGTTTTGATAGGTGAGAGACCCTCCCAAAACACCCCTAATCACCATTGCCCATTTGACAATTCTATATGAGTTTTGGCATGCTACTGTGTGAGGAGCAGGTCAGTAGCAGTTAATGGCATGTATAATGGGGCTAAGTACTTGATGAATGCCACAGATAAGTATCAGTGTCTTGTGTATTTGCGAATCTGATGTTCACGTCCTGTGAGTGGTGTGAACAATGTTAGCCTTGCATTAGCAGCTTGTGCTGCCTTCACTGCAGAGAACAGCTGGCAATGGAAAGCAGGTCAATTTTCTTCAACAAATTCATCCACAGCGCTCAGATTTAGAGTTTAGAGTGTATAGATACAGCGTGGAAACAACCCCTTCAGCCCACCGAGTCTGTGACGACTAACGATCACCCATACACCAGTTCTATCCTGCACACTACGAACAATTTACTGAAGCCAATTAACCTACACACCTGTTTTGAAATGTGAATGGAAACCGGAGCACCTGAAGAAAACCCACGCAGTCGTGGGGAGAATGTGCAAACTCCACACAGACAGCACCCATCGTTAGGATTGAACCCGTGTCTCTGCCGCTGTAAGTGCAGCAACTCTACTGCTGCGCCACTGTGCGGCCCTTCAAACTCAAGGCATTGCCTGCGTTGTTACCTGCTCGTAATTTGTTTTGCCTTCACTATTATCCTCCTATTTGATTTTCTAAATAATCATATGTACCTACAGTATATTTAATTTTACCCCTTGGAGAACAGGGATTCCTTGGAGGGCAAGGTTTTTATTCATTGGCGTGCAAGAAATGAATGGTGTATGAAATCATGTGGGTAATAGATAGGGTGAATACCACAAACTTTTTTCCCCGTGGGTAGGTTAATCAAGAACTATAGGGCATAGGTTTAACGTGAGTTGGGAGAGATTGAATAGGAATTTGAGGGGCATGTGGAAGGAGCTGTCAGAGGAAGTAGTTAAGGGGGTACAATAACATTTAAAAGACATTTGGACAGTCTTCTTCTTCTTGTCGAGTCCACACACAAGATTAGAAGTTGTTCAGCCAGAGCTGAACACACTTGTCGGCAACTGCGTGCAATGGTGTCAGTCTTGCCCTTCTTGTGCGTGGTGGTGGAAAGATTGGTGGAAACTGGGCCGCGATCGACGTGAACGCTCTTTCCTTGACCCCATTTGGACAGTTACATGGATGGAAAAGGTTTAGAGGGATACAGACCACACAAGGGCAAATGCAACTAGCCTAGATAGGGCTTCTTGGTCTACATGGATGAGTCGGGCCGAACGGCTAGTTTGCGTGCTTCGATGTTCAGAAGTAAATAAGCCTCCTAAGTTATTGTACATGTACTCTTTAAAGTTTAAATATTATGCTTTTAGAATTCACTAAATCCCCAATCCACACTCTTGCATTAAATCACACGCAAGTTAAATTGCAGTGTTTTATATACTCTGAAATTGTGCAGCAGAGTGTTTTTAAATATTATGTCTCAAAGCCTATGGCTAAAGCAACCAATCATATCACTTTTAAATTTCTCTAATTTTTAATTGTTAAAGACATTATAAAATGGCCATTATCCATTTATGTAGCCTAATGTCTATATTTATTACAGTCAAAGTGTTGCATAATGTTAAGTTCATGCAATGATGATAATCATTGCCTCAGGTTGTCAGTAAGAAATGTGAAGACTCGTCCAAGCGCAGTTATCAATTTTTCTTTTTTGTTAAATATTTTTATTAGGCGTAAGTACATATTAAAAGAATATACTTGTCACATACATTCGTAATATTATTAATATTAACAATTATGTCTTATTTGTATTTCTATACATTTTTTTTTAATTGCAGATAGGAAAAAATAGAGGAAAATAAAGTAAAAATAGAAAATCAAAAAAAAAATGAGTGGAGTGTTAAACAGGTTATCCATCATTGGAGATATATCCATGATTTGTGATATATGATTCTTCATCCATTCCTTTATTCAGGCTTCAGTCAGGCTCTTGCACCGAGCCATTTTGACCCTTTAAATATTCAATAAATGGAGACCATATCCCTCTGAAAAGATCCAACTTGTCCAGTAGGACAAGCCTTAATTTTTCCAGATGAAGTGTCTCCGACGTTCCTGTAATCCACATTTTGGTTGTGGGGGATGTAGGACCTTTCCAGAATTTCAATATTAATTTTTTCCCAATTATTAAACTGTAATCAATAAAAATTATTTGATTTGTTGTTATTAGTTGATCTGTTTCTAATATTCCCAATATTATTAATTTTGAGTCAGGGATCAGATTCATATTAACAACATTCGAAATTATCTTAAATATTTCTGTCCAAAATTTAGTGATTTTTATACAATTTGTAAATGAGTGCGTTAAGTTAGCTTCTAAGTGCTGACATTTATCACATATGGCAGATACATTTGAAAAAATACTATGTAATTTGGATTTTGAATAATGTAATCTATGTAATATTTTAAATTGTATAAGAGAGTGTCTAGCATTTAATGAACAATGGTGTATATGTTGTAAACTTTCATCCCATACTTCTAGTCAAATTAATTGACCTAATCCGTTTTCCCATCATTGGATGATCCTGACGAAGCAACAAGAAATGCCTCAACCAATTTATGAACTACACTGTAGTACTTTGTTCCGTTTAATTAACTTGGTTACATTTGTATTTGAAGCAAAAAACAAACTGCTGTAAGATCTCAGCAGTTCAGGCAGCTTTTATGGAGACAAAGGGATGGTCGACGTTTCAGGTCAAAACCTGGCATTAGGTCTGAAAATGTAGAAGGAAGATTGCCAATATGTGGAAGTGAGAGGGTGGGGTCAGGGGACAGGAGGAGGCTGAAAGTTGGAACCAGAGGGAAACAAAGAGAAATACAACCGGGGGGGGAAGATGATGATCCGAGGTAACGGGGACATTGGGGGAGTTGGGGGACAGGGGGAAGGGATGGTAATATTAGGCAAAGGGATCAACCCTGGGTGGATGGGTGAAAGTGGAAATAGAGTACAGAGGCAGTGGGTTACCTGAAATTTGAAAACCCAAAGTTTGTAGCATTGAGTGCGGTCTACCCAAGTGAAATGTGAGGTACAAGTCTTGTGTCTACATTGGTATTTGCCTTGTGCTTTGGTTTTCCAGAGATTCCATAGCGCACCAGGTGAAGTTTGTTGTGAGCAAAGAGTTGAAAAATCATTTGGAATTTTTACCTAAAAGTGGTTATATCCAAGCGCACTCCAGTTTAAGCTTTCAACTCAAATTTGTGCCAAGGTAAGTCTTTATCACATTAGTGAATACAAGGTGAGCCATATAGCTGAATAAAAGCTACTGTACGAGAGGGGTTCGTACACAAAACATGGGCAACAGTTTTAGAGATTTGCCAACAACTCGTGATATTGCAATTCTTCAAACATAATAAATCATCTGAGGCACTTCATGGAAAGAAAGGAATGCACTGAAGAGTAAAGACGGGCATGGAGTGTTAAGGTACGGGTGCTTAAGAACTGAGGTCGAAAACCTGACCAGAAAGGTGGGTTGAAAACAAAAGTGGAGCTATGAGGAAGGATGGAGGGAACTGCAAGGCAAACCCTGGTGCGATTCAATGGTGATGCGGTCAAGTGCAGATAGAAAGGCAAAGAATTGTAGAGGACACCAGTGGATCAGATGGTAATAAGGGCGTATGGCATGCTTCCCTTCACCAATCATGATACTTAGTATAAAAGTTGGGAAGTTATCTTGCAGCTGCCTAAAACTAGTTCAGTCATTATTTGGAGTTTTGTGTGCAGTTTTGTTTGCCAGACTACAGGAAGGCTGTAAAGGCATTGGAGAAGGTGCAAAAGTGGTTCACCGGGATATGGCCTGGATTGGAGAGTAATAGTTGTAAAGAGGGCGATGGAAACATTTGGATTGTTTTCTCTGGTGTATTGGAAGCTGAGAGATGACCCGATGGATGTTTATAAAATTATGAGAGGCATTGATAGGGTAGATAGTCAGTCTTTTTCCTCAGGGTAGAGGGCATAGATTTCATGTAAGCTTGAGAAAGCTTAAAGGAGATTTTTTTTTTAAAAGGTACCTGGAATGTGTGGCCATGGGAGAGGAGGGTAGAAGTCGATATATTTAAGAGGCATTTAGCAGACACATAAACAGGTACAGAATTAAGGAATAATGACCACCTGCCAGCAAATGGGGTTAGTTTAGATTAGCGTCAAGGTCATCACAGACATGATGGGGAAAAAGGGCCTGTTCCTGTCCAGTATGTTCTATAATTGACAAACTGTTGTTGAGGGTGTAAAATAGAAGGTTTATGATAGCAACAGTAATCGGTGAATGACTTGTGGTTAACTAAGAGATGCAAGTAAGTAAAATACCACACAGAAAAATAAAATGGCTTAGAAACGAAATGACACAAGTAATAACTGAATTGTGAATTTGGATATAATGTTCATCAGCTGACTCTCAAAGACAAATAATGTACCATGAAAGCTATTTTGCTTTGTCTTAATTTATTCACATTCTTTCTTTTAACATTAAAAATAGATTAAAAGAAAAACATGAAATGCAGATACATTATGATCTGAGTTTATCATTTCCCGTGCAGAATTATAAGTGATTTTCTGTGGACATCATGACTGTACTTTTGGGTAATTTATTATACATGGAAAATGAATTACTGAGCAAATGTAAATAAATGAAATACTTAATTTATATTTATAGTGAGGTTGTACTTAGCTACAAGTACTATTTCTCGGAGGGTTGCATTTGCAAAGCGATGAGAGTTTAAAGTTCTCCTTTGATCAGTAACACAGATGAAAGTAATGAAGCTGCTGTACAGACACATTGGAATCATCTGCAACTGTGAGAATAAATCACCATAGGATATAGAACAGTGCAGTCCAGGAACAGGCCCTTTGGCCCACAATGTCTGTGCTGAACATGGTGCAAAGTTAAACTAATTTCCTCTGCCTGCATATGTAATGTCCCTCCATTCACTGCATTTCCATGTACCTGTCTAAATGCCACTATCATATCTGCCTCCATCACCACCCCTGGCACTATGTTCCAGGCACTCGGTGTAAAAAAAAACTTTTCCCGCACTTCTCCTATAAAATTTGCCCCGCTCATCTTAAAGCAATGCCCTCTAGTCTTTGGCATTTCTACGCTGTGGAAAAAGGTTCTGACTGTCTGCCCTATGTACACCTCTCATAATTTACTACACCTATCAAGGCTTCCCTCAACCTTTGATGCTCCAGTTTATTCAAGCACTTCTTATAATTAATACCTTCTAATCCAAGCAGCATTCTGCTCAACTCTTCTGTTCCCTCTCCAAAGCCTTCACATCCTTCCTATAAGAGGGCAGCTCGAACTGCATACTACAAAGTTTTTAAAGAAATTCCCATTGTTTACTGCAGTATTCGATCATTTTTGTGGCTTTCAGAATAGTTTCTCTGCCCAAAATCTCTGCGATTCTTGCAGATCAACAGGCTCAATCTCACATGACACAGTCAACACCCCACACTCACCACTCACAACCCTCCCATGAATGTACTAGGCCTCAGGTGTTGTCCAAATGGGCAGTAGAACCTAAGTTCCCAGCCATGGACCACCATGAGTGAGTGCCTTTAGACTGTTAGTGCTGTCAAAGGTTCACTTCGCTGGTTCCAATTTTAAAGCAATAAGTTTATTTAAAAATCTGGCTCGGGCTGCAGATCAGTTAAAACTAAATGTGATTAATTGTAAAAATTAACAGAATATCTTCACGTGATAAAGATCACATCCAATTAAAAGGAGCTGTAAATGCCTCAACCTTGAGGAGAAGGCAAAGTGCGTGAGGAACTCAGCGGGTCAGGCAGCATCTGTGCAGGGAATGGATAGACAGTGTTTCGGGCCGGCATCCTTCTTCAGACTGATTGTAGTAGTGGAGACAAAGCTGGAAAAGGGAGGTGGGGGCAAAACAAACCCTAGCATCTGATAGATGGATATGTGTGGGGTTTGTTTGGCAGATGTGCAGAGGAAGTGACAAAGCGTGGAGGTGAAAAGGAGACAAAAAGGCGTCAGATAAGGAGAGAAGAGGAGTGAAACGTAAAACAAAAGAACTGTACTCTACTCAGCAGTTGTAGGGATATCTGGAACACAACCGAGCCAATGATTCCCTGCAAGCCATCAACATGAGGCAACTCAGTCCCTGAAAAAGAGTATCCAATTTTGAATTTATTTCTTCAAACAACACTTCAGAGTTTATTTTTAATTTTCATAAAACTAAAATAAAATGTGTCAGAATTAAATTCAGATCATTAAATCCTTTAGCATCAAAGCTTGTATCAGGCAACTAACTGCAAAGGGCAGCTTCTTTCCAATGTCAGAAATCCCTGCAGAAGCCAGAACATTTTGGGTTCAAGTGTCTTTCTGGATAATTGGGTATCAACATTTAGACACAACCTGGGCTCTTCTGGAGGAGAGATACCTCTCCAAGTTACGTTTCTACAACCTGTTTGATGCCTGACCATCAACTTGATGAAAGACACCCTTTGGTCTGCCTGAAACGTTTTGCACAGCGAGATGTCCAATTTCCTCCAGCAGCTCATGCCATATAACTATCACATTCTCTGTGAAAATCTTACCCCTTAGATCTCCTTTCAATTTCTGCCCTCTTAAAGCTATGCCGTCTCATTTTAGTCTTGAGGAAAAAGACTGACCATAGTATATTTATGCCCCTTCATAATATTATAAACCTCTGTAAGGTCACCACTCATTCTCCTATACTCCAATGAGGATAGACCAACCTATCTAATCTCTCATTATAAATAAATCCCTCCATTCTAGTCAAGATCCAAGTGAATTACTTATACATTATCTCTAATGTTACCACGTCCGTAGTTTACGTTTAGGTTTATTATTGTCACATGTATGGTGAAAAGCTTTGCTATACATGCTATCCAATCAGATCAGATAATACTATTCATAGATACAAGTAAGCTAAACTCAAGTATAATAGAAAGAGCAAAGGGTAAGATACAAAGTGCATAACATAGTTCTCAGAATTGTATCGCACCAGTTCCACAGACGAAGTCCAATGTCTGTATTGGGATAGAGGTGAATCGGGCTGTACCCCAGCTTATGGAAGAACCATTCAGAAGCCCGATAACAGAGGGGAAGTAGCTGTTCCTGAGTTTGGTGATGCAAGCTTTCGAGTTGGTGATTAGAACTGTACATAGTACTGCAGTCCATTTTTGCCAACATTTTGTACATGTACAACATGACATGTCAGGTGAAAGTACACAGTTAATGGAAAAAATCCTTCACAGCATTATTGTATAGAGGATCTTAGGGTCCAAGTCCCTGAAAGGTCTGTGGAATTCTATGCCTCAGAGGGCGGTGGAGACAGGTTCTCTGGATGCTTTCAAGAGAGAGCTAAAATGGGGTCTTAGAAATAGCGCAGTCAAGGGATATGGGTGAGAAGGCAGGAACGGGGTACTGATTGGGGATGATCAGCCATGATCACATTGAATGGCGGTACTGGCTCGAAGGGCCGAATGGCCTACTCCTGCACCTATTGTCTATTGTCTATTGAAAGTGGTAATACATGGAGATAGAGAGGTAAAGAAGGCACATGTTGTGCTTGCCTTCATTGGTCAGAGAATTGAATATAAAAGTTAAGTCAAAATACAGCTTTATAGGACTTTGGTTAGGCTGCAATTGGAGTATTGCAAACAGTTCTATTCACCCTATTACGGGAAGCGTATGGAGGCTTTGGAGAAGATGCAGAAGAGATTACCATATTGCTGCCTGGATTAGAGGGCATTAGCTATAAGAAGAGGTTGGACAAACTTGGATTGTTTTCTCTGGAGCATTGGAGGCTGATAGAAGAATAGAAAAGCATGTGAGACATAGTTAGGGTAGACAGTAGAACTTTTCTCACCGGGTGGAAATGTCAACAACTAGAGGGCATAACTTTAAAGTGAAAGGAGCAAAGTTTAAAGGAGATGTGCAGGGCATGTTTATTACACAGAGAGCAGTGGGTGCCTGGGATGGTGATGGAGCCAGATGCAATAGTGGCATTTAAGGGGCTTTCAGATAGGCACGTGAATATGCAGAGAATTGATCATGTGCAGGCAAATGAGATTAGTTTATCTTGGCATTATGTTTGAGACAAACATTATGGTCGGAAGGTCTGTTCCTGTGCTGCACTTATGTTCTATGGCATCTCAACTCTATATCAAGAATATAAAATGCTCTTACTACCCAACCCACCAGTCTCACCACTTTCAGTGGTCCATGGACTTGCAACCCAAGGTCCCTCTGTACATGAACATTCCAGTGGCCCCTACCAATTACTGCGCATGTCCTGTTGATATTTGACGCCCTAAAAATTATTACCTCACAAAATTCAATTTTTTTAAAGATTTGTTTTGTGTTGTCTGTATTTCAGACAATCTTTACCTGAAGATGCTCGGATTTACTTTTATCAGGAAAACCTGGTCCTGGAGGCTCCAATGCATATTTGGGTGGCAAATCAGGTTAGTATATTTTTCTCATGACAAAAATAGTATCTAATTGTAAGTTAAATGTTTGTTTTCTTCTGATTAAATTATGAAGGTGATTTATACATGTTTGATTAATTACAACCATCATACCCACAGCAATGGTGAAAACAAACAGTAGTTTTGTAGTGGCCCTAAGCTTACAGAAAGCATTATGAGTTTCAAGGCCCAAATTAACCCTGCAGTGAGGTGGGCAAAGCTTCCTGTTCCATCCTTCATAATCTGGCTAAACTTTAATCGTGTTGGGATGAAACACCAAGAAAAGGCATTCAAATTAAAAACATAAAAGCCTTCTTATTTAACTAAACTGTTATTAATTATCCAACTATAACCCCAAAGATAGACATAAAATGCTGAAGTAACTCAACGTGCTGGTCTGAAGAAGGGTTCCGATAGAAAATGTCACCTACATTTCTCCAGAGATGCTGCCTGACCGCTGAGTTACTCCAGCATTTGGTGTCCATCTTCATTGTAACCCAGTATCTGCAGTTCCTTCCTACACAAGCAGTGACCCCACTTCCTTGTGCACACACTGTCCACATACCTCTTTACAAACTGACCAGTCCATTGACCAGAAGATTGTCATGAAAGGCGGACTGTCACCAGGACCAAATTATCTTGTGTTTATTTCAATGGGCATAAATCAGATGCCCAAGTAATGAAGGCAGTAATCTGCCCATGTCCTCTGCTGCAGCCGGTAACAGAATGTGCAAAATATTCCCCTTTCCTTCTTAGAGTTGATTTTGTAATTTTATCCTGTTGCATTAAGAACTTTAAACACTGCCAGTTTATACCCCCCTGCTCTGACCCAATCTTGCACGGACAATTAAAACTCTATGAAATACTATGAAGGTCAGCACAGTGGAACATATGCAGTGTTGTGCCTGGATTCGACTTAAAGGTGCTGTCTGCACTTTCTCCCTGTGACCTCGTGGGTTTCACATTCCAAAGATGCAGGTTTGTAGGGTAACTAGCTTCTGTGAAAGGTCCGCAGTGTGTAAGATAGAACTAACGTATGGGTGATCATTGGTGAACGCAGACTCTGTGGGCCGAAGGGCCTGTTTCCACGCTGTAGCATAGGTGCACACTTAAAAGCACATTCCCCATTGCTGCTGTTCTGGCTGCAGATTTCAACTTTAAAAGGTCAAAATGTGAGAATGTAAATATTCTCCTATGTGCAACCAGGAAAAATATCACCTCTCTCTGGCACTATCTTTTTTGACCATCCAACCAACACAAATATTTTCTATTTATCTTAACAAACTTGCAATCGTCTATCAGATCACCTTCACCGCTCTGCTGAACCCAGCTTCACGTTCACTGGAATCTCCAATTCAGGCTATCTTATCCTTGCTTTTGTTGTGCAAGTGCACTGTGATGTTTACTTATTTGACGCTAGCTCTCAAGTTTATCTCCTGCTCCATGTGGAAGCAGTGTTATAGTCTTTGAGTCATACCTCATGAACATAAGCCATTTGGCCTACCATGTCGACACTGATCAATGGCCACCTGTCCATATTAATCCCATCTTTCAGCACTTGGCCTGTAACCTTCTATGCGTGAGCCACTCAAGTGCTCAATGAGACAGTTCTTAAATGGTGTCAGCGATTTTGCTACCACCACTCCCTGACAGTGTGTTCCAGGTACTTACCACTCTCTGGGTGAAAAATACGTCTCCCTCAGATCCCTTCTAAATCTCTTACCGCTTACCCTAAATCTATGTCCTCACATTTCATTCACTTATGTACTCCAATGCAGAAAACAAAATTTCAGATTTTATATTGATGTCAAGGGAGAAATATTTTGAAGGATACCCATTTCTAACAATTAATCAAAGTAAGTTGGTTTCAGACTTCATCTTGCGTATCGCGTGCACAGACTAATAATTGCAGGACAACTTGTTCTATTTGATCTTATTTGATCGTGCACGCCAGGTTGATTGCATTCGTCAAAACAGGGCGGACCACGTGAAGGTTGCAATCTCCCACGCCCAGACCTCTTGAGGGAACATCAGCAGCATTGCCCTTTGAGACTCCATTTTTAACCAGTAACTAAACTTGTGATATAAAAACTTTGATGTATTTTTATTTTCTCTTGGTTTCTTATGTTTTCTGCAATTTGACACTCTCTTTGTTTTCAAGGGAATATAGTTTTAAAGAGTGTAAATACCACTACTCAATGTTTTCTCCATTATGTACTTTTTTTTTTAGATTAGATTAATTCCATTCACAGTTCATGCTGTTGTCACCAGCTCAGACATTCAGATTCATCAGAAAACAATTGACTTTGGTCCTTGTTCAGTTTATGAGACTGTTTTGACAACTGTCCAGCTCACTAACAAATCCATCCTGAGCCAAGAGTTTGGGTTTGTTGATGTTCCTGAGGTAAGTGAGCTGCTGCTGAATGTCTCTCCCTTTGAGACGATGTTTAACCGTAAACAGAATGTGATCTCAAATTTCTGCGCATACTGCGGGTAGAGACTTGGTCTCCTCATTGCTGGCTCCTCTTTGTTCAGGACAACCTTACGGCATCTCATTAAAATTACTGCCAGATTTGAATTATATAATTGCCACCAGATCTGCCAGGCGGCACAGTGGCGCAGCAGTAGATTTGCAGCTTTACAGCGCCAAAGACCCGCGTTCGATCCTTTCTACGGGTGTGGTCTGTACAGAGTTTGTACTTTCTTCCTGTGACCACCTGGGTTACCTCCTGCACTTCAAAGACGTGCAGGTTTGTAGGTTAATTGGCTTTGGTAAAAAAAAATAATTGTCCCTAGTGTGTAGGATAGTGCTAGTGGATGGGGTGATTGCTGGTCAGCACGGCCTGTTTCCGCTCTGCAGCTCCACAGTCCAAAGTGTAAATCTGCACATCTGAAGAAGTTCCCTGCTGGCTTGCAGAGAGTGTCTATCCTACCTGCTCAGAA
This sequence comes from Okamejei kenojei, assembly GCA_035221665.1. Lineage (NCBI taxonomy): Eukaryota > Metazoa > Chordata > Chondrichthyes > Rajiformes > Rajidae > Okamejei > Okamejei kenojei. The sequence goes on from CM069162.1 coordinate 13,887,011, forward strand.
CACTAAATAGGGATCTGAACGTGCAGGAAGAGAGCCCTTGGCTAAGATCCACAAACCATTCCTAGCGGTAAATCCATTGTAGGACTTGTTGTATGCAAAGGTAACCCTATTTTCCCTGTCAACCCATTATCCTGCCTTCTCCCCGTAACCTTTCCATTGTTGTTGGTATATTCAGTGCAATCTATTTCTGTGGTAAGTCCACACCATACCTGGCATAGAGTGCAGATATGCAAAAATTGTAAAGGAATATAAATATGGGACATAGAACATAGGATGGTAGTGTTGCTGCCTTACAGCGAATGCAGCGCCGGAGACCCAGGTTCAATCCTGACTACGGGTGCTGTCTGTACGGAGTTTTTTCGTCCTCCCCGTGACCTGCATGGGTTTTCTCCGAGATCTTCGGTTTCCTCCCACACTCCAAAGATGTACAGGTTTGTAGGTTAATTGGCTTGGTAAATGTAAAAATTGTCCCTAGTGGGTGTAGGAGAGTGTTAATATTCGGGGATCGCTGGTCAGCGCAGAGCAGGTGGGCTGAAGGGCCTGTTTCTGCGCTGTATCTCTAAACTAAACTAAATATAGCGCAGCAACGGACTTTCGGCCCACAATGCCCATGCTGAATACGATGCTAAATTAAACTAATCTCGTCTTCATGTGATCCATGTTTCTTCATTCCCTCCATATCTATATGCCTGTCTAAAAACCTCTTAAATGCCACTTGTGTATCTGCCTCCACCACCATTCCTGGCAGCGCATTTCAGGCATACACACCCTGTATAAAAGACTTGCCCTGCACACATCTCCATTAAGCTTTGCCCACGTTAATAACCCAGTATCTGCGTAAACTCTGAATGTGGGATATTAAATGTAGCAGCATGATTTTTTGCAATTGCTTAAATTATTGTTTAGATTATTATTAGATTATCATTTGATAGTTAAGGGTTTGGACACACTAGAGGCAGGAAACATGTTCCAGATGTTGGGGGAGTCCAGAACCAGGGGCCACAGTTTAAGAATAAGGAGTAAGCCATTTAGAACGGAGACGGGGAAACACATTTTCTCACAGAGAGTGGCGAGTCTGTGGAATTCTCTGCCTCAGAGGGCGGTGGAGGCCGGTTCTCTGGATGCTTTCAAGGGAGAGCTAGATAGGGCTCTTAAACATAGCGGAGTCAGGGGATATGGGGAGAAGGCAGGAACGGGGTACTGATTGGGGATGAGCAGCCATGATCACATTGAATGGCGGTGCTGAGTCGAAGGGCCGAATGGCCTACTCCTGCACCTATTGTCTATTGTCTATTGTCTAATTAACTATTAGCTAATGACCTTCAGCAGCAATCAGCTGTGGGTAATGCTTACATTCTGAATGACTGCATATACTTGCCTGGATATATCCAAATATAGTTAGGATTAATGAAACCACGCATTAAATAACTTTGCATTTGTCAAAACACAGATCTACAAACCCCCACAAGCAAACTGCTGTCCTCAACTGACTATGTGTAAAATCTGACACCTGAATGCTGGAAGTTGGTTTGGTGATGGGTTTTTTTCTCTGTACCTTACAGTATGTAGACGTACAACCCAACCACGGCTTTGGTGTACTCCTCCCTCTCGAGACTCTGAATTTGGACATCATGTTCAAAGCGAAGCAAGCCAGAGAGTACAACTTTGAGCTGATTTGCAAATCTGAAATCAACAGGTAAAGGTTCATATGGAATATATGCTTTTAAGCAGAACCGGTGTAAATAAATGTGACTTTTTTAACGTTTCGCACCAAAGATTGTTCTTGTAAGATATCCCTCTGCCTGCATCCTAAAATATAATGGCAAAATATCTTCCCAAAGAAACAATTGTTACTGTATTTAATCTGCAACAAATGAATAAACACACTGTGAGGATGATGTTAAACATTTAATTCCTTTATGAAAAGAAAAGTTTTCATAAATAACTTTATGAAAAAGTTATTTGTGGCAAGATCATCTCTTGGGGTTACTCGTGTCTTTTCGTCTTCTGCTTGGGTGCAATAATGGTGAGAGTTATGACCATTTATTCCGCTAATAATGCTAAATATAGACCACAATGCGCACTGTAACATAGGACAATCCGCGATGGAGCTAAATGCTACCAACCTGTAAACTGGTCTAAAGTATGGATTCATGGAACAGTGACGGCAATAACTAAAGGCATATTTAACCCTATACAAGGAAACATATTTCAACTATCTTGTGAGGGTAATGCAAGATTACCAAGTTCAGGTTTTCCATTTATACAGTGGCTTGCAAAAGTTTTCATACCCCTTGAACTTTTCCACATTTTGTCACGTTATAACCACAAACATAAATGTATTTTATTGGGATTTTTTGTGCTAGACCAACACAAAGTGACGCATAATTGTGAAGTGGAAGGAAAATGATACATGGTTTTCAAATTTTTTTACAAATAAAAAACTGAAAAGTGTGGTGTGCAAAAGTATTCAGCCCCCTTTACTCTGATACCCCGAAATAAATTCCAGTGCAACCAATTACCTTCAGAAGTCACCTAATTCGTAAATAGAGTCCACTTGTGTGTAATCTAAATACAGCTGTTCTGTGAAGGCCTCAGAGGCTTGTTAGAGAACATTAGTGAACAAACAGCATCATGAAGCCCAAGGAACACATCAGACAGGTCAGGGATAAAGTTGTGGAGAAGTTTAAAGCAGGGTTAGGTTATAAAAAAAAGATCCCAAGCTTTGAACATCTCACGGAGCACTGTTCAATCCATCATCCGAAAATGGAAAGAGTATGGCACAACTGCAAACCAACCAAGACATGGCCGTCCACCTAAACTGACAGGCCGGGCAAGGAGAGCATTGATCAGAGAAGCAGCCAAGAGGCCCATGGTAACTCTAGAGGAGCTGCAGAGATCCACAGCTCAGGTGGGAGAATCTGTCCACAGGACAGCTATTAGTTGTGCACTCCACAAATTGGGCCTTTATGGAAGAGTGGCAAGAAGAAAGCCATTGTTGAAACAAAGCCATAAGCAGTTTGCAGTTTGCCACAAGCCATGTGGGGGACACAACAAAGATGTGGAGGAAGGTGCTCTGGTCTGATGAGACCAACATTGAAGTTTTTGGCCTAAATGCAAAACGCTGTGTGTGGCAGAAAACTAACACTGCACATCACCCTAAACACACCATCCCCACTGTGAAACATGGTGGTGGCAGCATCATGCTGTGGGGATGCTTTTCTTCAGCAGGAGCAGGGAAGCTGGTCAGAGTTGATGGGAAGATGGATGGAGCCAAATACAGGGCAATCTTGGGAGAAAACCTGTTAGAGTTTGCAAAAGACTTGAGACTGGGGCGGAGGTTCACCTTCCAGCAGGACAACGACCCTAAACATACAGCCAGAGCTACAATGGAATGGCTTAGATAAAAGCATATTCATGTGTTAGAATGGCCCAGTCAAAGTCCAGACCTAAATCCTATTGAGAATCTCTGGCAAGACTTGAAAATTGCTGTTCACAGACGCTCTCCATCCAATCTGACTGAGCTTGAGCTATTTTGCAAAGATGAATGGGCAAAAAATTCAGTCTCTAGATGTGCAAAGCTGGTAGAGACATACCCCAAATGACTTGCAGTTGTAATTGCAGCGAAAGGTGGTTCTACAAAGTATTGACCTCGGGTGGGGGGGGGGGGGGGGCTGAATACTTTTGCACGTCACACTTTTCAGTTTTTTATTTGTAATAAAATTTGGAAACCATGTATCATTTTCGTTCCACTTCACAATTATGCACCACTTTGTGTTGGTCTATCACATAAAATCCCAATAAAATACATTTACGTTTGTGGCTGTAACGTGACAAAATGTGGAAAAGTTCAAGGGGTATGAAAACTTTTGCAAGCCACTGTATATTATTTTGCACATCCTCACACTACTGCAAAGTGCGAATGAATTACATTTTGCATGTAGTCATCCATACTGTGAAACGAAAGGGGCAGTCAAATTTTAAAAATGAGGTCATCAATAAATTGTTGGCGTTATGAATGATGGTCGGGATCCCAGTAAATGTTTACTCTACATACTGTCAGGTCTCTGTGATTACAATAATACCTTACTACCACGTTCCACCCATTTGTATTATCATATCCCAATCTTCTCTTCCCACTGGACTCACATGGTTTATACTCTATATTTGGCTCCAACTCCCTTACGACTGTACTATTGGTCCACATTCCATCCCTTTGCCAAATTAAACTTTCACCAACATAATAAACAAACCTCCCTGAAAGGAGAGTATTGCCTTTTCAGTTCAGGTGCTACTCCTAGCCTCATGTTCTGTGGAAGTGTTCCCTTGCTCAAGTATCTAAATTCTGCCTCCAGCACCACTCCTTCAACAAAACAATCTTTCGACCTATATCTATATTCATAAGCACATGGCATGGGTAGTAATCCAGAGATTAAAACCTTGGAGGTCCTTCTCTTTAACCTTCTACCTAACACTCTCAATTCACCAAAGATAGACACAAAATGCTGGAGTAACTCAGCAGGTCAGTCAGCATCTCTGGAGAAAAGGAATAGGTGACGTTTCTGGTTGAGACCCTTCACATTCATCTTACAGGAACTCATCCCTTTGCTACCAATATATATACCAAGACGTTTGGCTAATTACCCTCCCCTCTTAAAATTCCCTGCAGATGTTCTGCGATACCATTGACCCTGGCATCATGGATTAAGCATACCATTTAGGAGGCTTGCTATCTGCTCCCTCCACTACGGCGACCTCTATTTCTATAGTTTGCATTCTCTTTTTTTCTTTCCTGCAGTTCAGCTAAGACAAACATTTTATTACCTTTGTGGCATTCCCTTGAGAACCCATCCCATCTAAAGATGTATAACAGTTTGTGAGGGGGACAGCCACAGGAGACTCTTGCACTATCACCTACTACTCTTCCTGGTATTCCCCGTCACCTTTCTGCCAGTGCCTCAGTCGAGTCTCTGGAATTCTATTCCGCAACAGGTGATGAAAGCTAGAGCATTCAAAGTATTTAAAATGGAAATGGATAAATATTTGATGGATCGAGGAACAGAGGGATATGGAGAAATGGCACAGATAGTTGCTAGCCTATATCGATCAGCTGTGATCATGTTTAATGGCGAAACAGGCATGAAGGGCTTGATGCCTAGTCCTGCTGCTCTTTTCTTGGGTCTGCTGTGAATCTGGTGTGAGCAGCGTGCTAAACGTGCTCTCCACAATATCCTCAGCATTGCCAATCTTGCACAATGAGTCCATCAGTGAACCTCCCTGCACAGGAGGAGCTGCAGTTGGACACACTCCCCACTGATGTGGTCACGAGGGACACTGGAGTTTTACCTCATTTCCCACATTGTACAGGAAGACCATTCAATGGTCTCAACATCTCCTGCCACACGCTATGACCACCTAGTCATTCATCTTCCTGCATGTCTCAGTGAGTTTATGATATGCCCAATGTAGTTCAGTTGGAAGCACATTTGATGCGAGCTTCTGTGTGTTCCCACACACACGTGCATTGTTGGAGTGGTACAAGTGCAGTGGTATTTAAGATATTGTTTGTTAACTGTGACCAGCCCGGTGAGGTCATTGAACTCTTTGCAGCATTGGGACCAGTTTCTTGGGGCACAGTGATCTGTCCTGGTATCGCCCTCATTTCAGTCCCGGCAGCCTCCCATGTCAGGTGCAGGTCCACTCTGGGCGTCCAGTTTTGTACCAAATGCTTGTGGTTCATGTTGATGACATTGTGAGCCCACCACAGTGACTGTGACTACTATAGTGAGCCCACAGTGATGTGTGAAATAAAAAACCGTGTGATGTCACTTCTATAGTGAGCCCACCAGTGATGTGTGACTGAAGGGCCTGTCCCACTTTCACGACCTAATTCATGACCTTTTTTACTCGTGGACATTTTTCATCAGGCTAGAAAAACGCCCCGACCTACTTGATGCCACGAGTACCTACGACTACCATCACGACCTCCTACGACCTCATGACGACCATGGGTCAAGGGCAAACTCGGCAGAGGTCGTGAATTAGGTCGTGAAAGTGGGACAGGCCCTTAACTATATTGAGCCCACCACAGTGGTGTGTGACTTCCATAGTGAGCCCACCACGGTGACGTGTGAAAATAAAACCGTGATGTGTGACCACTGTGATGAGCCCACCATGGTGATTGTGCCTGCTATTCTTCCCAGTGCTGCAGAATTGACTTGAGGCAACAGTTAGATACAAGTTTGTAGGAAGGAATTGCAGATACGGGTTTACACGGAAGAGGGACACAAAATGCTGGAGCAACTCAGCAGAACAAGCAGTATCTCCGGAGGGAAGGAATGGGGGACGTTTTGGGTTGAGACCCTTCCCCTAGACTAGTTAGATACAGGTCTGTCTATGAAGAAGATAAGATGGCAGCTGGCACATGGAATTCTCGTCTTGAATAACAACCTGAAACCCAAGTGATAATTCCAACTTAGTTTTTCTTCCACTTGGATCTGTTATGAAGTCTGTGTTCAAACCAGAGCTCCAAATCACTTGGATTTATGTACATGATGAACGTGATCATTTTTCTTCAGAATAGAAAAGCTAAGGTTATTTTGTATTCTGTTAGCATAATTTTGCAGATGATGTCCTTCTTTATAGGTCATCATCCTATGAAAGAGAGTGTAGGCAATGTTTTCCCAGCTCTCTTTCCCGGAAACTGGCTGTGTTTCACCACTGGCTGTGAACAGCATGAAGTAGCCACTGCCGTTTGCCATCTGCTGGAGATTTGCTCCAGTGCAGCAGGTTCGTCCAGATGGCCCCACTGACATTGGATGCTCAAGCCTGGACGTATGGAGGAGAATCAACATTTTAATACCTAAACCACAGTTTGCTACCACTCCAGCAGATGAAAGCATATTTTCTAGTTCAAATATCATTTCGAATCATCGACAATTTGATTGTTTTTTACTCAAGATTCCAACATCTGCAGTCTCCTGTGCCGTCATAAAATTCTGATGAAGGAATCAATGATAATTTGGTGCCATTAAAGAATAGTAACAGACATTTTGTGACCATGCTCTGTTATATTTTTTAGGAACTTCAAGATTTCCTGTAAAGCGATAGGTGTTCTCCCTCCGCTGCACTTATCCCAGTCAGTGGTTCACTTTGCTGCCACTGCATTGAACGACATGGCCACAGTGACTCTCTGTGTGGTGAATTCACACACCAGCCGGAACGAGTTTACTCATCCTGTACCCAGGATCGGAACTGGAGAAATCGCTCTCGTGGGACCTACAACGTTTGAATTCATCGTTCCGGAATCATCCTCTCTGACTATCGTGCCCGCCGTTGGGACAGTGATGCCGGGACAGGTCAGAGATTCTCTGCAGGGTTTCACGCCTCCGAGATGGGAATTTTACCATGATGGGAAGTTTGTGACTTGCTTTATAAAGTGCCATCATTTGGGTGGTGAAGCGAATGCCCAGTTTCTTTTCTGTGCAACCAACCACTTCCTTAGGCCTTTCTCCGCTCCTCCTTGACAGCAAGTGGAAGGAGATTATTCATTAGCAATGCATAGACAACTTTGGTCTGTTCCTGCCCTTCTTGTTGTCTACCAGGCTAAATCCCAGCAGGGTTTTTAATGATGGTATGCGCCAGTAAGGCGTACCAGCACACCAAAATAGTTAAAAATTAGATTGTTGCATCTTTAATATTACAAAAAGTTTAGGAAATAAAAAGTATTCATTAAAGTATTAGTCCTGCCCGTAACCAGCTTAAGCAGTTTACAGGATGATGATCTGCCATAGACACCAAAAGCCAGGAATGATACTGTACTGTATGTGACCAGTACCTTTTGTCTACTGCTAAATCTTTCCCTTACCACCAAACATTGTGTCTTAAGCACCTCACATTGCATAGACCTAGTCATTGTCTCAGGCAGAAAAAAACCTTTTTATTTTTAATGCTGATTTGTGCTTTCACTCTCCATCCATCCACCCATTCTGTTTGTGCCATTAGTTAATAAACAAAAGGACACAAAGTGCTGCAGTAACTGTCCAGAAATGCTGCCTGATCTGCTCAGTTACTTCAGCATGGGGTATCCTTCCTCTTATCTAATGACCTCCCGCTTAGCCTCTCATTTACCATTCTCCAAAAGTTTCAATCCTTACCCAATACTAGACTGACCTCCCCGGCCTTGCCATCATCCTTACTTCCTTTGACCAATATTAGCTCCAACTCCACAAAGTTATTGGCCGGGCTCTGTACCTAACGCTGTAATCTGCAAACTTTTCTGGTCCTGTTATCTTCTCCTCCTCCTGGATTTCACCATTAGCAACTGTGCTTCAATCAATTGAACACTTCTCAATCTCTTCTCCCTCCTTTAAACACCTTTAAAATAGGAACCGCACTATGATTTAGCAAGCTTTAGCTTAGTACGTATGATCTTTGAATGGTAAAACCTTGGGATATTTTCTAATCCTTGAAGGCAGATCTATCATTATCACCCTATTCGTAAACCTGCGGAATAAATAACTGAATGCAAACATCCCCGTGGATTTCGGGAGAAGAAGGCAAAGCTACAGCTCAGAAACCTGTCCCTTCACACTGGGATTTGGATTTACTCCCAAACTAAACAAAATGACTCAGGATATGTACAGGTATGAGGTCAGCTGATTGTAGAAAGTGGCAAAGTTCACCAGACCAAAGAGGTGCTTTGTTGAAGTTGGAGTTAGTTTAAGTCATGGTTCCGAGTCAAAAGAACATTACTGTGCATTCAATAACAACAATAGTTTGCATTTATTAAGGACCTGAATGAAATGTTCCAAAAGCGCAGCCACACTGTCAAACAAAATTCAACCTGTACAAGAGATATAATATGAGTGGCCAAGGCAGTTGAAGGTACAAAAAGAAAATAAAGAACTGCAAATGCAGGTTTATATCAAAGATAGACACAAAGTTCTGGAGTAACTCAGCAGGTCAAGCAGTATCTCTGGAGAAAAAGGATGGGTAACGTTTCGGGTTGGGGCCCTTCTTCAGACTGTCCTTTTTCTCCAGATACGAGAAAAGATATGAGTTACTCCAGCACTTTGTGTACAACAAGAAATGATGGACCAATTAAAGTCATGTGCAAACATGCAAATTAAGAGCAGGAATAACTTGCTCAGCTCCTAAAACTTGCTCTGCATTCAATAAGGTCTATTGATCTGATCGCAATCTCAACTCTGCAATCCATCTACCCCCAGTAACTTTTCACCTCCTGCTTATGGAGTATGCCTTTGTCCTAAAAAGACACATTTTCTACCACCACTTGAGGAAGAGTTCAAAAGATTCACAACCTTTTGAGAGAAATAATATATTATCGTACTAGGTCTTAAGGGCAAAACCTCTTAATTTTATGCAGCGATCCCTTTTTTTAGTCCTACAAGACAAAAACCTCCCCACATAAGATGGTCAAGATCCTTAAATCCTGTCTCTCTCTTCTGAGCTTCAGTGGATACGAGCTCAGCCAGTCCAACATTTCCCAACTTTCTACATTCAGTCCTGTTTATAAACCAGCATCTGCAGTTCCTGGTATCTCCTGTAAACCTTCTCTCAACTACTTCCAACAAATTAACATCCTTTCTTTGATATGTAGACAAACTCTATACACCAGATGTTGGCTCACCAGTGCCCTAGATATCTGAAAGGTAACCTCCCTACTTTTGCATTCAGTTGCCCTAACAATGAATGATAGCATTCTGTTTGTTTTCCAACTTACTTTCCTCACCTACATACTAGCCTTACATGAATGATGCACTGGGACTCCATCACGTCACAATGACTGCCATCTCTCAATATTTAAGTAAAATACTTCTATATTTGCCCTGCCAAAATCGACAGTTACATACTGTTTGTCAGTATATGTTTGTCAGATAATTTCCCCTTCAGTTCAGTTTCCCGTTCTACATCAATTGTACCTCCTTCTGTCCTCTTCTTTACTTAATTTTCTGCTCTGTGTCATCAATAAATTTAGTGACCATCCAAGGCACATTTAGAATCTATGAGGCACTTCCAGTCATTAGACTGTTTTTACATACCAATAATTCTCATTTTATTTTTATTTTATTTTATTTTCATTAAATTGAGTTTATGTCTGCCACCTTAACATATTATCTTTGCTTTCCATAAACCATAGAAATGCAAAGTGGTCTTAACGTTTAAGCCAACGCTATCTGACCTGGAGGTCCAAGAGGAAGCTGTACGAATGTTGTGTCAGGCAGAGGAAGCTAGGAGGATGTTGGAGAAACTGGAAACGGAAAGTGTTATAAAATCAGAGGTGGACATATCAGTAAGAATACTTAAACAACTCATTTTATTGCCACTTGACACTCATCTTCTAAATGTTAACATTAGTAGCAGCCATTGGTGATCGCCTCACAACTGCTCTGCACCTTAAAGTCTTGTTGCTTCATTCGGACTGGAAAAATTAAACAGAGGTTATTGGACGGTAGATAGACACCAAATGCTGGGTAGCTCAGCGGGTCAGGCAGCAACTCTGGAGAAAAGGAAGAGGTGAGGTTTTGGGTCGGAACCCTTCTTCAGACATCCCTTTCTCCTTATTGGAAGGTAGCTTTGTTGTCACCGATGGCCTGCATTCTGTGACCAGCGGCAGGCCAGTCGCACTCACAGGGGTTCTCCAGGTTATGTTCAATTGATGTTATTCGCACTCCACAACGTGACTCAATGAGGCTCCATTGTTTAATTTTAGTTTAGTTTAGTTTTATTATTGTTACGTGTACAGTGAAAAGCTTTTTTGGTTGCGTGCTTTCCAGTCAGTGGAAATACTACGCATGATTACAATCAAGCAGTCCACAGTGTACAGGATGAAGGGTATAGCGTTTAGTGCAACAGAAAGTCCGATTAAACATGGTCCGAGGGTCTCCAATGAGGTAGGACCGCTCTCCGATTGATAGGATGGTTCAGTTGCCTGATAACAGCTGGGAAGAAACAGTCCCTGAATCTGGAGGTATGCATTTTCACACTTCTGTACCTTTTGCCTGAAGGGAGTGGGGTGAATAGGGAGTGTCCGGGGTGAGACTCGTTCTTGATTATCCGGGGGGCCTTGCCGAGGCAGCGTGAAGTGTAGATGAGGTCAATTGAAGGGTGGTTGGTTTACCAGATGGTCTGAGCTACGTCTACAACTCATTGTAATTTCTTGCAGTCTTGGATGAATCGGTTCCCATTTGGAGTTGTTGAGGATATGCCAAACTTCCTAAGCCTTCTCAGGAAAGCATAGCCTTCATAAGCCTTCTAAGGAAAGGATATCCAACAAGTCCCTTGCATAGCTGTGGCACGGTAATGTAGCAGTTCGTGCTGCTGCCTCACAGCTCCAGCACCCGAGTTTGGTGCTGACCGCAGGTACTGTCTGTGTGGAGTTTGCATGTTTTCTCTGTGAAAGCGTGGGTTTCCTCTGGGTGCTCTGGTTCCTCCGACATCGCAATGATATGCTAAGGGGTTAATTGGCTTCTGTGAATTAACCCTTAGTGTGGATAAAAGGCACAAAGAATCAAAGGAGAGATCATCGGCTTGTGGAAGGGAATAAACCACAGGGCGACTTGGAAATAGAATTCTAGCAATAAAACAGAAATGTTAGAAGTGGTAGAATCAATCAATATGACAGTGTGAAGGGCAGTAAAATGTTTGGGTAAGGTGAAAAACTTAAGCAGAAAGAAGGAGGTACTTCAAAGTCCCATTTAGTTTTAGTTTAGTTGAGTTTTATTTAGAGATACAGCATGGAAGCAGGCCCTTCAGCCCACTGCGTCCGCACCGACCACTGATCCCTGCATATTAACACTATCCTACACACACTAGGGACAATTTACATTTATACCAAGCCAATTAACCTACAAATGTGTACGTCTTTGGAGTGTGGGAGGAAAATCTTGGACAAAACCCATGCGGTCACGGGTAGAACGTACAAACTCCGTACAGGCAGCCTCCGTAGTTGGGAGCGATCCCGGGTCTCTGGTTCTGCAAGCGCTGTAAGGCAGCGACTCTACCACTGCGCCACCGTGCCGGCCTCAATAAATTTATTTGAGAGATTCCCAGCACTTAATCAAGCTGTTGAAGCTCAGTCTGCCAGTCGCAAAGAGTCGCGAGGAAATGCAAATGCTGGTTTAAAACAAAGGCAGACAAAAAAAAAGCTGAAGAATGGTCTCGACCCGAAACGTCACCAATTCCTTTTCTCCAGAGATGCTGCCTGAACCGCTGAGTTACTCCAGCATTTTGTGTCTGTCCTCAGTCCCCAAGAGTATCTCCACAGATTATGTGGTTATGAAATAAGGGGAGGCAAGGAAGTTGGTTGGTTGGTTTATTATTGTCACATGCACTGACAATGAAAAACATTGACTTAGGTGCTATCCAGGCAGATCATACCATACATCTATATCAGGTAGTGAATGAGAGAAAATTAAAGGGTGCAGAAGTTATTGTTACAGCTGCAGAGAATGTGCAGATTAAAATATGCAAAGATCGTGACAAGGTACATGAGAAGATTGAGAACTCATCCCTAGTAAATGAGGTGTTAAAGAATTTTCTCAATTCTGTTAACCCTTGCTGTCTCCTCCCCTTCCCACCTCTCCCTCAGCCCTCGGGCCCTGGCATTCCCTCTCTCTCTAGCTCTCTTCCCCACCCTAGTCGCACTAGCTTCTCATTTTCACACTACAAGCAGCTTACAATGGCTTGTTCCCTTTATCATCGATACTTTTTTGCATATCTTTCATTCATTGTTCTTTATCTCTCCACATCACCGTCTATATCTCTCGTTTCCCTGATCCCTGACCAGTCTGAAGAAGGGTCTTGACCCGAAACGTTGCCTATCTCCTTCGCTCCTTAGATGCTGCTGCACCCGCTGAGTTTCTCCAGCCTTTTGTGTACCCTAGTAAATGAGGGGTCTGTTCAAGAGCCTGATGACAGCAGGGGGGAAGCTGTTCCTGAAACTGGTGGTACCTGCTTTCAAGCTTCGTATCTTTTGCCCTACTGGAGTGGGGAAAAGAGGGAATGACCAGCGTGTAAATAGTTCTTATGTTGCCAGATTATGTTGCCAGATTTGCCAGGGCAGTGTGAAGTGTAGATGTGGAGTCGATTGCAGAGTGGGGTGGGGGGCTGCTTTGTGCGCTGGATGGGGGCTGTATTCACAAGTTTTTGTCGTCTTGTGTGGAGCAGCTGCCAAACCAAGCTGTGATGCATCACAATAAGATGATGTCTATGATGTACCTGAGGAAATTGGTAAGAGTCTTTGGAGATATGCTGGATCTCCTGATTCTTCTGAGGAAGTAAAGAAAGAAAATTGTCAGAAGACTATAACGTTTAAAAAATATGCTCAGTTCTTTGACCCTCAATGTGTAAGTAGCATGGTTTCTGCAATTCCAATCAATAGAATCACCACTCGTTCCACTCAATGAAAGATGTGTGCGTCAGGGAAAGTAACTGGCATAAACCCGTGCCCTTTGTTTGTTCGACAGAAGAAAAAGAAAACACCATCAAAAAGGGATTTAAAAGAACGCAGTCCAAGTGCCTCTAGACAATCAGTTAGAGAGGTCATCAGTCCATTCAAACCTCCAGATCCATCCGACATCGCTGTTGAGTAAGTGAAACTATCCGTTGCCTGGCCCTTGTCCGTTTGTGAAGCGACAGGTATGTTTTATGAAGATTACCACCTGGCGTCGGGCTTCAGCTGTAGATGCACAGATGGACATTCAGAGGTATCAGTCTTGACATTCTATTCAACAACAGAAACTTCAGAGTTGATCCAAAATTGCCAGTTTGCATTACCAGTTCTTGTTGGTACCTGAAATTGCCAATTTAACACAATTACTTCTCATTTGGAAAATAAAATCCATTATTCTCTTCTTTACGTTCCATTAAAAAAAAATCAGTTGCATGGATCATGCACAGAGCAGTTATTTTAGGTCCAATCTCCAAGTGTCCACCTTGGCTACCTTGACTGCCAGCCATGCAGGAGGGATTCTGAGACCTCCTGTGAGAGATTACGAGGTGTTGGTGGGGTGGGGGGGGGGGGGGGGGGGGAGAGACTGATCTATGGATGCTGGTGGTACACTATCAATTCCCCCTGCAACTTGCAGGTTGCTTGTGCAATTGGAATGTCCTGGTTACTGCTGAACGACAGCTGCGTCCTTATAGTTAGACCCCCTGACCCCCCCCCAGTTCCCAGCACAGTCAGCTGTGAAGGACCAGCAAGTATCCAGCCTATCATTGAGCCGCGCTATTGATTTGGTGCAGCAAATTCAACCCCATGGCTATTACTCACCTACTAAGAGTACATATTCATGCAAATGTTCAAACATTTATACTAAATTTCTCATATCTTTGATTGAAAACTATTTTTTATAAATGCACTTTTCATACAAAGTAAAAATGGAATCAGTAATCACATGCATAACATTTATAATTGAAACGTTAAAAAGTTAGTGACAATGATATTGGTATATTCAAATCATAATTTTATGTGCAATTTGTTACATATTCTAACTTGAATTCTAGAATTAAAAGTGCTGCTTGCACATTATGCGGCGTGATCCAGATGCACTTGATGACATCTGTAACATTTTGGCAGCCCTTAATTTGTATTCAAAAGCTAAACGTTTTTCACAAATGCCCTGTCCTACTATTTCAGTTCTGTTGAATACAATGCTGCTCTCGGTTCATTGCTGAGGAGTTTCAAGGGAGACTTCCATAGTTTTGCCATTCCCTGTTTTATTATGGATGGAGTTGCAACAAGCCATAAAAAGGAAGGTCCCCTTCCTTATAGGTAAGGTAACATCAATAGTATTGCTCTTATTAAACATTGTCTTTCTTTTATCCTTTCCGCACTCAATCGTATTATTTTGTCTTCAAGTTCATTCTTCCTTATTCTTGTTTTTTGATGTTATCAAAAACATTGTATTCTTTGGACTTACATTATGTAGTTGATTTTTTCAAAGAGTTTTAATGGTCTCATAGAACATAGAACCGTGTAACACAGAACAGCTGCATCCTTCAGCCCACAATGTCTGTGCTGACCAATGTCTGTGATGCCAACTCTTATCTGCCAGCACAAAGTCCATACTCCTTCATTCATGTACATCCATGTACCTATCCAAAAGCCACTTGATAGCCACTTTCATATCTGCCTCCCACCACCACCCCTGGTATCATGTTCCAGGCACCCACCTCTGTGTAAAAACAGTTGTCTAAAGGGCCTGTCCCACTTTCAAGACCCAATTCACGACCTCTGCAGAGTTTGCCCTTGACTCATACTCGCAGCATGATCGTCACGAGGTCGTAGGAGGTCGTAGGTAGGTTGTGATGCTAGTGGTAGGTACTCGTGGCATCAAGTAGGTCAGGGCATTTTTTTTGCCTGATAAAAAAGGTCATGAATTAGGTTGTGAAAGTGGGACAGGCCCTTAACACATCTTCTCTAAACTGTGTCCTCTTACCTTAAAGGTGTGCCCTCTAGATGTTGATATTTCCATCCGGCAAACGAAGGTTCTGATGTCTATCCTATCTATGCCATCAAGCAAATGTAAAGATGAAGGAATGTCTTTAAACTTATCCCACCATCTGTATTTTTTAGTAAATAATTCCATACCTGCAATATGGTGTTAAAGTTAGTTTCTGTGCCAACATCAATTTACCATGTGAGCACTAACGTTACAGACATTTGAGCTATTTACTGTATGTGCAATGGTATACATATTGTATCAGCAACAATGAAAATGTTACTTCTAGCTAATTAAAATGAAATTATTTGACATCAACGGCTTAAGACTTCCAAAGTTAATCTTCATTTATATGTTTCAATCTAATATTATAAAGTGTAACCAGCATTGTAAAAGAAATGTTGAAACTGTTTTTATGGATCCAAAATATATAACTTATTTTCCATAAGTAGACAGACTGGATACTTTCCACATAGTTACAATTGAGCTTTGGTCAGTTCCGTGTGTGGGATGCCAGTGATTCCTCCTCATATATTGCTTTTATATCACAACAGACTGATAATTGTCTTTCATTTTGCAAAGGCAATCGTAACAGATAAAATGGCCTGCCACCAACAGTACTTCTTAAATTATCCACAACATTTCCTCAAAGGAATGAAAAATAATTGAATGCACTAGGTTTCTGTACATATAGATTGATTGAAAGACACAGCATAGAAACAGGCCCTTCGGCCCACCGAGTGCACACCAACCATTGATTACCCGTTCACACTAGTTCTATATTATCCCACTTTCTCATTCACTCCCTACACACTAGGAGAAATTCACATAAGCCAAATTACCTATAACTTGGGGTGTGGGATGGAGCTGGAGCAACTGGAGAAAATCCATGCTTTCACAGAGAGAACATGCAAGCTCCGCATAGATAGCACCTGAGGTCAGGATCTCTGGCATTGTGAGGCAGCAGCTCTACAAGGTGTGCCACTGTGCTGGCCTAAAGAATCATATGTTGTCATTCAAAAGTTAGTACTCTAAGAAATGTTGAACTTGCTGAGATAATGACTCAATTAAGAAAAAATACTAAACATCCACGATAACCCACCTGTTAAACATCTAGGCCAAGGTGATTCTGAGTTTAGAACCAAACATCTCTAGTTGTGTGCTTCCCACCATGTTCAATTAGTAGGTGTCAGCTCAACAAAAAAAAATTACAAGATCTACAAAAAAAACGATTGCTTTGCTGCTATTTTAGGAAAGATAAATATTAGGCTTTTCCTGTTAGCTACTCAAGGACTAAAGCTAAAGGCTGGCTTTATGCGGATGCAGGCGAAAAGCAGATAGAGTAGAGATGTTTTCAATGGTCATCTGCTCCAGTAATCTGCCCAGTGGCATAAATGAATAAGTAACCCTATGGTGAGAGCAGCTGGTAGCATCTGCCCACATATTCCTGCCCCTTTTTTTACAGAGGAGAAAAATACTGAACAAGAAAGGGTGGCTCATGAAGGAATAGATTTATAAAGCAGCATGGTTTTTAAGTTTGTAATAAAATATATCAGTTTTCAATACCAATAATGGGTGTGATAGTCAAATATTGATCAATTTCTAGTTAGTCAGTAGTAATTGCTACCTTGAACTCTGTTTCCATTAGTGATCTTATGCCCATCCTGTTGATGTCATTTTGAACATTAAACTCCCTTGCAGAGAGATGCAACAGGAGAACAAGTGATATATAAATATGTTGCACGATATACAAATATGTAATTTATAAATATGTTGAATACTTAATACTTAGTCTTCCTCCAAGTATTAAGCTTAATTTTTATCTGCTATTATTTGAAATAACAGATAAATGGTTTTTTTTTGTGAAAAATGCATTTTGTGGTAGGTTGATGGTTTCGAAATAAAACTTGGGCTGTTTCTTTAGCTGATCATTGCTGAATGTTTACCTATGTGGGCAGTTAACAGGCTATGCTTTGTTTTTAATGATTTTGTGGCAAAGAGTGATGCTTATTTTAACAGTCACAATAACTATTAATATGTTTATGTATTTGTAGCATTCACAACACCCTGTATCTGGAGGTTAATTGCCCCACAGTTAACCCACCTCTCGTACTTGTTTTGTGCAACAAACAGAATGTTGTGCACTTTGGAGAGCATGCAGTAGGTAAATATTTCATGAAGCCAATTGTAGATGTAATTTAATTCATTTGTAAATGTAATCAGGCATGACTTACACGTTCATTGGTTAAACACATGGCACCCTACAAAACTAAGCCAACATCTTACAAGAGAGTCTCAGCTCCATGATTCAGCCCTTGCTCTGCACTGTTGGCTAACAACAAGGCTGGCAGTAGAAATGTTCCACTGACGGTCCTATCCCGGATTATGAAAGCAAAAAAATTAAGCTCCAGGCTTAATTAAGCTGCAGACAAAAAAAATTCAGCTTCAGTATCTCCATTTCAGGAAAGGCTATAATCAGTCTCAAAACAAGCGAATAACCTCACTGGCATGTGAAAAGTGCCAAAGTCCATAAATTGGTAAGCCTGTGCTGAACATTTTCTCAAGCATCGGCCAACATAAGTTAGAGATACAAAATAACTGAGTTTGGTAATCCCACTTGACCAGTATTGTATATGGTTCCTGGATCCAACCATTTCTGCAGCTGAGGGCACTTGACACTTTGACAAGGTAACTATCAAGGTCCAATTTTCTTTCACTCTCCAGAAACTAATTACAGATTTACATCAGACACTAATCAATTAATGCAATGCCTGGTTTGTTTATGGGATCTTAGTTATGTTTTCCAATTATCAGAAACATTTGAATTGAGTTGACCAGATTGTTTTAGATAAACCTTTAAGTATTAGATATCTGTTCTGGGATATTACTGATAATTAATTAATTAAAACTCTATAAAGACAAGTTGTAAATATGGTTTGTTCTACATAAAAGGAAGAGTAGTAGGGATGGAAAGCAGTAATCAGGGTAACTGACATTGTCAATGCCACTTGCATGTCAGGTAGAAATGTATTTTATTATCAGAATAGGACACTGGCCAGTGTCCATGATAGCCCTGTAAATGGCCCGAATGCTCAAAATAATTAGGATCTACAGGGATCTACCTCACTATTCTTCCAACCTTCTCCCCATTTTCCTACAATATGTCTGAAGAAGGGTCCTGACCCGAAACACGAGCACCCTTGTTCTCCAGAGATGCTGCCTAATCTCCAGCACTTACTCCGGCACTTTGTGTGTGTTTTTTGGGGATCTACAGTCAAGGATTTAGATATCAACCAGTCCAGGAATATTGTGGGTCCTCTCCTGCTGAGGTCATACTATCAACCCAATAATTCCCAGTGATTATTTTAGAGAAAGTAATGAGTCAAAAGAGAAAATATGAAGAGATAAATTATCTCCCATAATGCTATGGTTACCCACTGATGCCTACACCCAGATAGCTGTGTTAGCTGTGTGCTGCTGAACAAAATCCACACTTGAACCTGTAATGACAAACAGTTCTCCATGTAGCCATACCTCCACATGTAACCATATAAACATCATTCAAGGATAAATGAGAATTAATTGGGAACAGTTTAAAGAGTTGCACCAATAGCTTTTGGCATCATTTGTTTTCAGTGTCACCTCTAATTAGTAATTCATGTTAAACCTGTACAAAGATAGGACTAGTGTTTCCTCACAAATAACTTATTGTTTAAATCTATACAATATATTTTAATGCTTTTATTATAGGACAAAGAGTGCTCAAAAAAGTCATGGTTCAGAATATTTCTCAAGATGATCTGGAGGTATCCTTTCACTGTAATGGTATTCAGGTACTCCAAGAATTCTAAGGGTCTTGTGAGGGTATAGGTTCCTCTTAACAATGGGCTCAACCTTGAGTACTGTTTTTATCTATATCTCCTCATTTGTTACTTTAAGTTAAATGTAATTACAAACGGAGATGTGTAAATAATGTAATCCATGGTTTCTCCTATTGCTGACATTTCCTTATGACAGGGGAGGGGCCATTCAGACCATTGGGTTAATACAAGCTCACAGAATGATCTATTCCTCACATTTGCTTCCCTGTGACCCCCTTCCCTCGTACAGCTCGCTGAGTCTCTGACCAATCACCTACGCAAAGAGTAATTCACAGGAGCCAGTTAACCTCGACGCGAAATGTCACCCATTCCTACTCTCCAGAGATGCCGCCTGTCCCGCTGAGCTACTCCAACTTTCTGTGTCTATCTTCGGTTTAAATCAGCATCTGCAGTTCATTCTTACACCACCTACCAACCAACCTGCCTTTGGGACCTGGTGATAGAAGGACACATGTGGTCACAGAAGGAATATGCAGACTGCTTGGATTGCACAGCAGGTTAGGATTGAAGCTGGGTCCCTGGAGCTATGAGGCAGCTGCAATACCTACAGAACATCGTGCCACCCTGTCAACACTTCATGTTAACGACTACTCGGATGCTTGAGTGGAGGAAGGAAGTGCAGATGCTGGAGATACACCGAAGATAGACACAAAATGCTGGAGTAGCTCAATGGAAGAGGCAGCATCCCCGGATAGAAGTGAAGGGCGACATTTCAGGTCTGAAGAAGAGTCCCGACATGAAACATCACCCATTCCTTCTATCCAGAGATGCTGCCTGTTCTGCTGAATTACTCCAGCATTTTGTATCTATCTGCTTGAGTGGAGGTCAGAGGCATTTATCTTCCTATTTTGCCCTGCATACAAAGTAATGGGTTTCCTCCACTTACCTGTTCTAGCAGAATCTTAATGAACAATTGTCACCTGGGAATCATTAGTCATGCTTGTTTAAATTTCCATATTGTTAATTGCTTTACCTCTCCAAGTTGCTAATGATATGTTAGTTTTGGCCTAGTTATGAAACTGGGGCCCTGCACTAGAATGTACAGTGGACTAACAATCCGATGTGGGCTGACTCAAGGTTAGCAAAGCATTTATCTGGATCTCATAGATCTCCTGGCCTGCTGCATCGATCAGAGCCATGAAAGAGAAGGGTCTTGGCTTCTCCCTAACAACTGATCCAAGACATAAGCAAGAATTTGGGGCAGCACGGTGGCGCAGTGGTAGAGTTGCTGCTTTGCAAAAGGCCCAGGTTTGATCCTGACTACTGGTGCTGTCTGAATGGAGTTTGTACGTTCTCCCTGTGACCACGTGCGTATTCTGCAGGTGTTCCAGTTTCCTCCCACATTCTAAAGACATATAGGCTAATTTGCTTGTGTGAAGGACAAATGGAATTGTAAAACAATAAAATGAGGTCGAAAGCGTAACAGGACATCTGTTTATCAGCAATAGGGTGGCATTGAGCTGTGTTAATTGAACTGTGTCTTTCCGAGGTGCATGATTTATAATTGTTATAAGACCATTCTGAAGAAGGAAAATGGTTGAGTGCCTGCAACAGTAAACATCAAAGGGAAATGCTGTACATTAGGATCAGATGAATGCTAGATTGTTCCCAGCAATCGCTGTTTTTGACGCTCTTAAATAGTCTTGATTGCCTTGTCCAATCTTTGGGCGTGTTTTAAAGTTTTCTTTGACACTTTGGTAAAATTGTAAATTGTCCCTAATATGTCGTGTACAGGGTAATCACTGGTCGATGCGGTATCAGTGGCCCGAAGGGTTTGTTTCCGTGCTTATTTTTTCTAATGTCTAAAATTCTAAATCGAAAAGAAAATTTAAAAAATGTAATTGTGATAACTACTTGGTATTCATAATGCAGAAATAAGTCAGTTGTTTCGACAGCTCTGTGCTGGAGTTTATTTTGCACATGAACCCCTTCAACCTTCCCCAAAACCATGACCCATAAATCATTTCTCCCACTGCATTTTATCAAAAATCCTTGAAAACCTCTCTTGTCTCATCCACTGCATGTAGCAGCAAATTCCACATCTGCACAGCTCTCATCAGGAAAGAGGTTCATCTTGATTGGATGTAGAAATGGCCATATATTTGAACATTACCTTACATTAATTATTTCTATTAATTGTGTAACATTGGATGCATCGTGAGCCAAAATATCACTACTAGATTAATTTAACCCTTTGTCTCCAGTTTTCTGTGGTCTTATGCAAGTTGAGCCTTAACTCGCAATATTACAGATGAAATCAACTGTCCTGGATCCTGGAGGCTCCTTCCAGCTGTTAAGTTGTCTTAAAGCTCTTCAGCCAGGAGAATTTCATAATCTTGTGTTTTCCTTCATCCCAACAGAGAGCAAAATGGTGCATCATTTTTTAAACATTTAGTTTGTTTACATTGAGTTTACAAAGTGGATTCATGATGTATTTAAATTATGGGCAGTGGGATCCTTATTGCAGTGTATTAAAAGCAACGAACCATGCTGACATTTACTGAGGAAATGGAGATTCCTTTTACAGCAAGGAGTTAGTTAGAAACGCAAGCTGCAACAATAATATTCTGAAGAAGAATCATTTATGTTTCTTAGATGCTGCCTCACCTGCTGAGTTCTCCAGCATTTTTGTCTACCTATCATTTATGTTATGTTACTTTAACTTACGTTGTTGCTAATATCTCTAAGGAGAGTAAAGGTCAGTTATATTCCTGATGATTTACTGAATGTGGATGCAAAACATTTCCTTTTGCCTCTGTCTACCTTTAGATGTTTATTTTTCATTTTAAATATGAAATTCCGTGTGTCTACTTCAGAGAGTTAAAGGATGAAATATCACAGTCACTAATACAGCTTCTAGTTAAAAAGCCCTATCATCTGTTCACAGTTCTATGAATCCATGGAAATCAGCACTGCTAAGGCAAACCTTTCCCTGATCCTGAAGGGATATGGTGTAGACCCAGTAGTGACATGCTCTGTGGAAAAAGTATTGGATATGGGATATGTTCTTGCAAATCAAAAAAGAACAGTAACATTTCAGGTGAGTGATGCTGATTGTAAGTATGCCCAAATGAAGGGGAGCAACCCGAAACGCCAACTGTTTATTTCCTTCCACAGATGCTGCTCGGCCCATTGAGTTCCTCCATCAGATTGTTTGTGGCTAAGGAAGGTGGTATTTCTTTGCTGGAATACAATGCTATCATTCATGAGCTATGAAGGTGACGCCAGATAAGGTCACAGAATCAAAGGATGGTTCCTGCATAGGAGGAGGTCGATCTGTCCATCAGGACTAATGGTTTTTATTAGAGTGACCCAGATAGTCCTTGCATCCACCCCACACCCTCCCTATCCCTGTTCTCTCCCCAATCCCTGCCCATTCTTTCTTTTCACATCATTTCACATCATTAAGAAAGACATTCTTGCCATAGAGGGGGTACAGAGAAGGTTCACCAGACTGATTCCTGGGATGTCAGGACTTTCATATGAGGAAAGACTGGATAGACTCAGCATGTACTCGCTAGAATTTAGAAGACTGAGGGGGTATCTTATAGAAACTTACAAAATTCTTAAGGGGTTGCACAGGCTAGATGCGGGAAGATTATTCCCGATGTTGGGGAGGTCCAGAACAAGGGGTCACAGTCTAAGAATAAGGGGGAATTCCTTTAGGACCGAGATGAGGAAAACATTTTTCACACAGAGAGTGGTGAGTCTCTGGAATTCTCTGCCACAGAAGGTAGTTGAGGCCAGTTCATTGGCTATATTTAAGAGGGAGTTAGATGTGGCCCTTGTGGCTAAAGAGATCGGGGGTATGGAGAGAAGGCAGGTACAGGATACTGAGTTGGATGATCAGCCATGATCATATTGAATGGTGGTGCAGGCTCGAAGGGCCGAATGGCCTACTCCTGCACCTATTTTCTATGTTTCTATTATCCTGTTCCCTTTTGGAGATTATACTGGAATATTTCACCACCCGATCCCTGGTCATACATTCCCAACCACACTCTGTGTAAAAGATGTTACATTTCGATCTTTTATCTGTCTCGTTCATTCTGTGTCTCTTGTTCTTGACACCACCACTGGGATGTTTCCTCAATCTACGCCCGTCACGATTTTAAATAACTCACTGGATCTCCTCACAGTGAGATAAGTTAGCCATTTGGCCCATTGAATCTACACCACTATTCAATCATGGTTGATCTATCTTCCCCATTCTCCTGCCTTCTCCCCATAACCTTTGACACCCTTACCAATCAAGTATCTGTCAATCTCTGCCTTAAAAATACCAAATGACTTGGCCTCCACAGTCATAGGTGGCAATGAATTCCAAAGACACGCTACCCTCTGACTAAAGAAATTCCTCCTCATCTCCTTTCTAAAGGTACGTCCTTTTATTCTGAAGCAATGTCCTCTGGTTCTAGACTAGTGGAACCATCATGACTATCCACATCGTTGAAGTCTCTGATTTCTGAATTCATTTAGATACATTTCTCTGCACCCCCTTTGAAACCCTCGCATTTTTCCTAATACGTGAGCCCAGAATTGGACACAGTGCTCCACTAGTAGTCAAACCAGTATGT
This sequence comes from Okamejei kenojei, assembly GCA_035221665.1. Taxonomy (NCBI): domain Eukaryota; kingdom Metazoa; phylum Chordata; class Chondrichthyes; order Rajiformes; family Rajidae; genus Okamejei; species Okamejei kenojei. The sequence goes on from CM069162.1 coordinate 13,910,936, forward strand.
TATAAAGATCTACCATCTTGCTCATGCACTCCATGCATCTATGTATAAAGCCCAGGTTCATCTAGGCTACTGGTTAAACCCCTTTTTCAACCTACCCAGCCACTTTGAACAAACATGCACATCCACTACCATATCACTCTGTTCTGGTGCCCCTCTTAGATGTGTTCTATTTCCAAAATGTAACACTTCACATTTCTCAGCATTAAGTTTAATCAGCCACCCATCCGCCAGCCTATTCCACCAGCCTATCTCCATCTTTGAAGTTTGTTATGATCCTGCTCACAGTTCGCAGGGCATACGATGTCTGTAGGGCTCCATGCATTGCAGTCACTGACAGGAACCTCAGCCAATGTCTTCCACCCCATCCAAGGATATGGAGAATAATCATGGATTCTGCACTGCTGTTGCAGCTAATGTTGGCCAAAAAGCCACAGTCAAACATGATTGCTTCCAAATATGGTGCCAGTACTTCAGAATGGAACTTTTACTGGAATTATTGAGAAGTCAAATTGGCACTGTATAATTAAAGTTACTATGAACCATTGTTTTAAAAAAAACATATAGCAAATTCTACAGATGAAAACTTGGTTTCGCAATTTGTTTGTCAGTTGAACTGAGATTGAAATTCTTAAATCATTTTTGTTACTGTCGATAATTATTATTGTTAATTACATTATTTTGCTAATGTGCACATTTTCCCCATATCATTCAATTGGCCTTACCCTGAACTCAGAGCCAGGTGCTCTGCATTGTGCTTTATTTTAAAAGTAATGGCAAAATGAGGATAAGAGCTATCATAGACCACGATGGTCAAAAATTATAGCAGGGTAGGGGAATCAAAAATTATAGGTTTAAGGTGAACAACAGTCCTAGATTTAATAGGATTAATTTTAAGGGGCAACTTTTTCACTTATAGGCTGGGAGGTTATATGGAACCAGCTGCCAGAGGAGGTAGTTGAACTAGTACTGTAACTGCATTGAAAAGATACTTGGACGGGTGCATGGATTGGAAAAATTTAGTGGGAAATGGTCCAAACCATGGCAAATAGTTCTAGCTTAGATGGGACATTATGGTCAGCATGGACATTGGCTGAAGGGCCTCTTTCTGTGCTGTATTACTCTATAGAATGAAATGTTAGAATTGATTTGACAAATTTATATTTTACATTCAGATTGCAAATTCATTATAACTATCATGTTACATTCCATTTTTATATAACCTGTCAAACACAACATTCAATAGTTATTCAGCGCTATTAAGTGAGTATTTATCATCAAAGCAATTATTGATTTAACATGAATTGACTGCAATCTATCTGGGCAAGAATGTCTGAAAGCATTGGCAGACCAACAGACAACATTGTCAAGATGTTGTAAGCGAAGCTTTACTGACTCCGGGCACCACAGCTGTCTTTAGGGACATCAGTCTGAGTGTCAAACAGTGGAAGTGATTCCAGGGGGCATTTCCTGGATCATAGAAATGAAATGCTCTCACTGATGGTCCCTGGAAACCGTGTCTGGTGCACATACATTTTTCATTTAATATGATTTTATTAATATCTTATTTTTACAGTTGCAAAATGCCACAAGGCTTAACGTTATGTTTGATGTAAAGCTGAAAAGTCTGTCTTACACAAAGCACAGAGACCAGCAAAAGTTACCACCATTCTTGACATCAAATGAAATACCTGATGATTTAGTAGGTGAGTACCTTTTACTTACTTTAATTATGCAAAGCCACTTCAATCCAGAAATGTTATATCCAAACATTTCATTCAATTTCAGTTCAATCCCATGTGTGTGTATTATATTTTGTAAACGTTACCTGCTGAAGACAGGAGCTGATGGATGTGGGAGAGCACCTCATCGCAACTGATTCACACCCACTCCCATGTTCAATTTTGACACTCGTTACATGCATTCTGATCCACCTTGGCACCATCTCAACGAGTGCTGTCCTATCCCTGTACAGCACCTTGTCCAGAACAACCGTGGTGACTCTCTACCCTAATCCCATTTGCCTGCATTAGATCCATATCGCTCCTATCCAAGCAACTGTCAAAATGCCTTTAAAACATTGTAATTGTATCTGCCTCCACCATGGTGGTGCTGCGGTAGAGTTCCTGCCTAACAGCGGCAGGTCCCTGGGTTTGACCCTGATTGTAGGTACTGTCTGTATGGAATGTGTACGTGGCCTGCGTGGCTTTTCTTCAGGAGCTCCGGTTTCCTCCCACACTCCAAAGGCATACACATTAATTGGCTTGGTAAATATTGTAAATTGTCCCTAATGTGTAGGATAGTGTTAGTGTGCGGGGAACGCTGGTCGGCGCGGACTTGGTGTGCTAAAGAGCCTGGTTACTTGCTGTATCTCTAAACTAAATTAAACTAAACCTCCTCACCTGTGTATTCCCAAAACTGCATACTTTGCAACAATGAAGCTCCGGTCATCTAATTCCGCACAGGCAGAACATCAGGCCTGCCATTTCACCAAGTGATATGCCTCACCAATTCCCTAAGGTATATTTTTGATGTACAACTGAGATGCTTTACCCTGTGAACTTTACTCAGCCTGACGTCTGACAGCATCTGCCATTCCTAAGTATTTTGTGCTCACCATCGTTACTTCTCCAGTATACATCAATTTAAAAATACAGATCATTATTTACAACTCCTGCACGCCATTTTTAATCTTCCTTAGACCAACTACTCTCCAACTTTTATCAAACATGCGATACCTCATCCACTATTTGTAAACCGCTGAGTAAAGCACAGGGATCCAGGACTACAAGTACATTGTTCCCTGAAAATGGCGTAGCAGGTAGATAGGATGGCGAAGACTGCTTTTGGCAAAATGGGCTTCAATCAGTAATTGAATTGAGTAGAAAAGTTGGGACATTATGCTACAGTGTATAAGACATTGGAAACGTGTTGTATTGTTTTCAGTTTTAGTTGCCCTGCTATGGGAAAGATACTATTAAGCTGGAAAGAGTGCAGAGAAGAATGAGGATGTTGCCAGGACATGAGGGCCTGAACAAAGGGGAGAGGTTGGGCAGGCTAGGACTTTATTCTTTGGAGCACTGGAAACCGAGGGCTGATCTTCAAGAGGTGTATGAAATTATCAGGGGTATAGATAGGTGAATTTGTAGGTTAGACAAACTCCTAGGGTAGGCAAATCAAGAATAAGAAACCATAGGATTAAAGTGATAGGGGAAAGATTCAATAGGAAGCTGAGGGGCCACCTTTTCACACAGAGGGTAATGGGTGTATGGAATGAGTAACCAGAGGAAGTAGTTGAAGCAGGTGCAACAATCACATTTAAGACACTTGGGAAGATGGGAAAGGTTTAGAGGGATATGGGCCAAACACGGGCAAATGAGAATAGCTTTGTCAGCATGGGAGAGTTGGGCCGAGGATCCTGGTTCCATATGCATGACTATGATTTGATTGTTTTCTAGGTTGTTCAGGCAGAGGTCACAAGGTTAGAATATGAGAAATTGGAGAAACGGTCCGCAATCATATCATACTTCTGCAGTGCTGGTCCTCAACAACTTTTCCTTCTTCCTGTAATTTTGCTGGTATTTCAGTGAGGTTGAATCATCTCTAAAGTGATGGAGTGTTTCCTGAGTGTGGCGTGTTGGTGGAGGATGTGAACAAAAGGTAACAAACTGAAATAGAATGCCAAAGATGTCATTCTCCTCATTTCTATATTCTGCCAGGTACTCAGAACTATGGTGGTCAGAGTGTCTTCAGTGTTTCCCCGATCAAAGGCTGCATTGAAGCAATGCAGACCCAAGAATTTGAAGTGACATTCAGCCCAGACCACGAAGGTTTTAGTTACTCGGATGTTATGCATGTGGAGCTGTTTGACAAGGTAACTGGATGCTTCTTATTCCAGCACATGGTTAAAGGCAAAATTGCTTCTAAAATTATCTTTGTGGTAAAATCATAAAATCACAGAATCGTATTGCATAGAAACAGGCTCTCTTGCCCATCTTGTTCAAGTTGACCATGGTGCCTCTCTACTCCAATCCCATTTGCCCGCATTCCTCTACACCTTTCCTATCCAAGGGTGTCAAAGGGTACAAGGAGAAGTCAGGAGAATGGGGTTGATAGGGAAAAATACATCAGCCGTGATCGAATGGTGGAGCATACTCGATGGGCTGAATGGCCTAATTCTGCTCCTATGTCTTGTGGTCTACTTGTCAGAACACCTTTAAAACTTGCAACTGTATCTGCCTCCTGCACCTTCTCTGGAGGTTTGTTTCAGGAATTCAACACCCTCCATATGTAAAACAATATCCCTCCAATCTCCTTTACATTTCTCCCCTCACCTTAAATCTGTGGTCTCCAGTTTTAAACCCCCCTGCCCTGGGATAAAAACGCTCTATCAATCTTATCTTATAATTTTAAGAACATTTACAAGGTCACTCCTCAGCATCCTAATCTCCAGTGAGAATAAACCCCGCCTATCCAATTTCTACTTGTTATGACAGCCCTCCATTCCAGGCAACATCCTGGGGAATCTCTTCTAATGCCGCCACACGCTTCATGTAGCATAGCGGCTAGAACAGTACAGCACATTATACACAAGCCCTGACTGACAGAGGCCACCATGCCAAAAGACTTCTCCACCACCCTGTCTACCTGTGGCACCAGTTACTGTAGCTTACACTCAGGTGATTCCATTAGGCATATTGTTTGCATGCGATACCAAACACCTTAAACTGCAATCTCTTCCAAAGTATTTCCATGAGGAGATTACTAGTGGTTGAGCAAAATAGATTCAAAGATGTTTCCAAAACTTCCTTGAAGAACAGCAACATCTCCACCCACTCTTGGGGAACGCTGGCCTATGTCCACACCATACTGCCAAACACCTAGGCAGAAAGCTCCTGGGATGTGTCAAGGAGCTGAACAATGCATCGCTGCAAATCATGACACGCCAGGTCAAAGGGAGCAGCGTCCCGGTGGGCCACTGTGGAGCAGCGTCCCGGTGGGCCACTGTGGCCGGAGACCCAGTGGGCCGCCCGCGGCTGCACGTGGCGCGGGCCTGGTTTGCCGCTGCGGAGAAGGACCCGGCTGGCCGCTGCCTGCAGGGGAAGTTCGGAAGTTGCCGAGCTCGGCCCCAAAGACCAGAGAGTCAAGGAGGAGGGAGCCGCTGGCAACGACGGACGGGAGGAGTGGGGCCGGTAGGAGAGGGACCGGGGTATTGCGTCCAGCGACTTCAAGGCACCGCCCCAGGACACAAATACGCTCGGGCGAGGAGAGGGACATCGGTTCACGGTCCGAGCCATCAAAGGCGATGGGCGAGGTTGTGCAGCAACCTGGGGTTTACCTGGGCTTACCTGGGTCAGGGGCAGACCAGTACATCCAGCATGTGGACCGGACCTGGGACTGGTCTTTGGACCCTTTCTTTTGTAAATGGGGTCAAAATATGGTGAGTTGTGCACGTATATGCTGTGCAAAAAACATTTTACTGTGTAGTGCACACGTGACAGTAAAGGACCATCGAACCTATATCCCCTCCTGTGCCAAAATCTATGGGTCACATCTGGGTCTCACCAGTCACTTCAGAACCAAAGATTCAACTGCAGAGACAAAATATTTGCATCAATCCTGATGAAAATCTGTTGCAAATATAATTAAGCTTTTGTTACAAGCAGTGCATTCCAAACCTCACATCTATTCGCATGCACGGTGTGTGAGTGATAGTGGCAACACTTGTTTAGACTTTAGACTTTATTTTACATTTTCGACTTAGAGGTACAGCGTGGAAACAGGTCTTCCAGCCGACCGAGTCTGCGCCGACCAGCGATCAGCCCGTTCACTAGAACTATCCGACACACTAGGGACAATTTATGATTTTAACAAAGCCATTTAATCAACAAACCTATACATCTTTGGAGTCAATAGACAATAGGTGCAGGAGCAGGCCATTCGGCCCTGCGAGCCAGCACCGCCATTCAATGTGATCATGGCTGATCATTCCCAATCAGTACCCCGTTCCTGCCTTCTCCCCATATCCCCTGACTCCACTATTTTTAAGAGTCCTATCTAGCTCTCTCTTGAAAGCATCCACAGAACCTGCCTCCTCTGAGGCAGAGAATTCCGCAGACTCACCACTCTCTGTGAGGAAAAAGTGTTTCCTCGTCTCCGTTCTAAATGGCTTACTCCTTATTCTTAAACTGTAGCCCCTGGTTCTGGACTCCCCCGACATCGGGAACATGTTTCCTGCCTCTAGCGTGTCCAAGCCCTTAACAATCTTATATGTTTCAATGAGATATCCTATCATCCTTCTAAACTCCAGAGTGTGCAAGCCCAGCCGCTCCATTCTCTAAGCATATGACAGTCCCGCTATCCCGGGAATTAACATTGTAAACCTACGCTGGCCTCCCACAATAGCAAGAATGTCCTTCCTCAAATTAGGGGACAAAACTGCACACAATACTCCAGGTGTGGTCTCACTAGGGCTCTGTACAACTGCAGGAGGATCTCTTTGCTCCTATATTCGATTCCCCTTGTTATAAGTGTGGGAAGAAACCAGTGCACCCGGAGAAAACCAACTCGGTCACAGGGAGAACGTACAAACTCCATACAGCCCCCATAGTCAGGATTGAACCCCTGGTCTGTGACGCTGTAAGGCAGCAACTCTACCACTGTGCCAATGGTCCCCCCCCCCCCCCCCCCACCCATACACTGTAGCCCCCTTAATGAACATGTTCAGCAGCTGCCAGAAATAGCAGTGCATCTTCTGCGTCGAGGAAATTTCAAAACAATTGTCGATTGTTTTGATGACTGCATCCCTAAGTACGGCTCCAACGCCATCATAAAATTTGCCGACGACACCACGGTGGTAGGACTGATCAGCGACAACGACGAGTCAGCCTACAGGGAGGAGGTCCAGCACCTGACAACCTGGTGTGCCAATAATACCCTCGTCCTCAACTCCTGGAAGACGAAGGAAATCATTGTCGACTTCAGAAAGAACAGAGGGGGCAGACACACCCCCATCCATATAAACGGGACTGAGGTGGAGCGGGTCTCCAACTACAAATTGGGGTACACATCTCGGAGGATCTGTCCTGGTCCCTCAACACCTCCAAGCTGATCAAAAAGGCGCAGCAGCGCCTTTACTTCCTGAGGAGGCTCAAAAAAACCCACGTGTCCCCCCCAGATCCTGACCAACTTTTACCGCTGTACCATCAAAAGCATCCTGACCACCTGCTTTACGGTCTGGTACAGCAGTTGCACCGTAGCAGACAGGAAGGCACTACAACGGTGGTGAAAACCGCCCAGCACATCATCGGTGCCCCGCTCCCTGCTTTGGATGCCCTCCACCGAAAACGGGTGTCTGAGATGGGCCGGGAAGATCATCAAGGACCCCTCCCACCTTAACCATGGACTGTTTGCCCTCCTACCATCGGGGAGGCGGTACAGGAGCCTCAGGTCCCGCACCAGCAGGATGAGGCGTAGCTTCTATAATAACACCATCTCGCTGAACTCGGAGTCCCACTGATAGATTTCCACATCTGTATTTATTTATCTGTATTTATCTATATATTGCTATCACTACGTACTGACACTAAACTGCATTTCGTTGTACCCATACTTGTATCTGTGCAATGACATTAAAGTTGAATTGAATTGAATTGAATTGAATTGAATTGATTGTCCATCCTTTCACAGGTCAGTCACTCGATCCAGCTGAAGGGAGCTGCAAGGGAACATTTGATGTTCATTGAAGGTGGAGACCCAATAGATGTTTCAGTGGAATCTCTAAGTATCTTACCAAGTTATGAGCAAGTGGATGTGACAGGTAGGACATATATATTATGCTGCACTATTGTCAACAGAGAGAAGGCTTGCTGTTGTCCACGAGCAGCATCTTAGCAGTAACCTTCAGGCTCTAGAGCACTACACAACACTAACCATTAACTACCATCTTCTATGGACAGTATCTTTGGTTGCACGACAGACTTCAGTTTGGTACTATTATGGTTACCTGGTATTACTGTTATAAATTATTGTATCATTGATTATTGTATATTTAAGTGTGTGTTATAACATCATCTTGAAGCCACAGTTTCTGGTAGGGAAGCACCGATTCGGGACTTATCTTCCAGACGAGAGGGCCTGTACATCTGGCCGCCCGCAGCGGTCACTGCGGAGGTTTGTGGTCCCGACCACGGGGAAAAATGGAGGAGGACTGACTGAACTTGGTGCCTTCCACCACAGTGATGATGCTGTGGTGGATGTTTTTGTGTTAAATTTTTATTGTGTATTGTGGGTTCTTTTTTATTGTACCGCTGCTGGCAAGTTCATTTCACTGCACTTCATTGTGTATGTGACGAATAAATCTGTCTATTGACTATTGATGACATTACAGGCCTGTTAAGCTGCAGCAAATAAGAAATTATTTGTTGTGTCCAGTACATATAACAATGAAACACTCTTGACACAAACTCCAACTGTCAATTATCTACATATCTACTTATTTCCCAAGGCAGTCAGAATTATTACGTCCAAATGTGCCCATTCCCTCCAAACTTATTCCAATTTTCCATTATGTTCAAATCAACAACTAGAGAGCAGTCCTGAGCTACTATCTATCTCATTGGAGACCCTTGAACTACCCTTGATTGACTTTACCTGGACTATATCTCACACAAACAATATTCATGTTATTCCCCTTTATCAAGTGTATATTGTACACTGAGTGGATGGCTCAGTTTGTAATCAGATGCAGTTTAATGTGTGATAAAATGTTTGAGGTTATCCACCTTTGGTGGCCAAGAAACCGGAAGGGCAGATTAATTATCTGAATGGTGTCAGATTTAGGAGGAAAAGTGGGAGGTGCAACGTAGAACCTGGGTGTGCTTGTTACATCAGTCACTGAAAGTAAATTCATGCCGGTACAGCAGGCAGTGAAAGAAGCCAAAAATGACATGTTGGCCTTTATTGCGAGAGGATTTGAGTTTAGGAGCAAAGAAGTCCTACTGCAGTTGTACAGGCCCCAGGTGAGATCGCACCTGGAGTATTGTGGTGCAATTTTGTCCTAAGTTTGAGGAGGAGAAGGATATTCCTTGGTGCTTATTGAGGGGAGTGCAGCGTAGGTTCTTGAGGTTAATTCCAGCAATGGCTAGACTGTCATATGTTGAAAGAATGGAGCGACTGGGCTTGTATACACTGGAATTTAGAAGGATGAGAGGGGATTACTCAGAAATACATGAAAGCGTTATTACGGAGATTGGATGGAGCTAGAGGCAGGAACATGTTCGAGCTGATGACGGGGGAGTACCCAGAACCAGCACGAACACAGTTTTACGCGAGAATAAGGGTAGGCCATACTTATACTAGAATGTAGAATAGAGGAAAAACTGAGATTTTATACCGGTCAGAGACGAGTCTTTTGATTCTGTGGAATATTATCTCTGCCTCAGGAAGGCATGGAGGCCGATTTCTCACAGATGCTTTTCAAAGAGAGACTCTGTATAGATCAAAGCTCTTAAAGATAGTGGAAGTCAAGTACGGCTATATGGGCGATGAAGGCACGAATGGGGTACTGTGTGTGATGGATGGAGAGACAGCCATCGAGCAACGAAGATGAATGGCGTGTGGCTGGCTAGTTAAGTGCCGAATGGGCCCTACTCCTGAATAATTATTCACCGCTATTTGTCTATTGTCGTTTCTGCGTGACCAGTGGTCTAGCACGCAACAAAAGCCATTTACTGTGAAGATCTTGGCCACACATGACCATTAACTTGAACTGCCAACTCACCCGCCTACTGCAACCAAAAGACTCACATGCGACAGAACACGTATAGAGCATTACTGGAGCTATTTAATATCACGTCACACTTGAGTGTCTACATCCTGCCATCTGTCAATTGAGATTGAGGCTGACCTGTGACGTATCAATTATATCCTACCGCCCTTCCTCATTTATTGAGGTTAAACAAGATATATCTATCATCTATAATCATATATAACATTAACAATTAATTCATTCTCGTACTCAAGTGCATCTGCACCTCATTCTTCAGCAACGTTTTTTGTAAGTCCCCCAACCCAATGCATGCAGAAGTATACGTCTTCGTAACCAGCTTACTCCATCCCAACTAGTAGACTTTCTTGTGGCACCGTTTTTCTCTAGGGACTTTCATCTGTAACTCTTTCCTGGCAATTGTATGTGAGAGCCTACAGATGTCCTCATCGTAACTCCGCCTATGCCTGAAATCTAACGCCTCCGTATCCTGGCTGACGAATCAGAAAACGCAGCCAGGTCTCGGAGCAATAAACTACAGCACCGCATTGAGAGAATTTCAGGTAGGATGCATCCGATCAACCCAACTTGCTGGAAAAAAGGTAATGGTTTCACATTTCTTTGAAAATTATAGCTGTGTAACAAATTGCATTTTGAAAGTTATTATGTATTTAAAGTTAGGAATTGTAAATTAGACCAGAACTTACTGGGAAGTTAGATGGTCAGTTCAATACATATATTACATGACGACAATGACACAGTGGCCTCCTGGTTAGAGCTGCTAGAGACTCGAGTTCGATCCTGACCTTGGATACCATCTGCATGGAGTTTGCACGTTCTTCCTGTGACTGAATGGTTTTCCTCCAGGTGCTTCCCACAAGCCAAAAATGTGCAGGTTTGTAGGTTAATTGGTCCTGTACATTGCCCCTTATGTGTAGGGAGTGGATGCTACAGTGGGATAACAGAACCCAGTGGTGAACAGATGATCGATGTTCAGCGTGGACCCAGTGGGCCATGACCGTGTGAGAACAAACTCATGGGTTGTGGTGAGGAAGAGGTCCCACAATTGTGAATCGTGTTTGAACAGCGTATAATTATCCTCATAAACATGGGAGTTTGGCCTGAAACCTTCTCCATCCGTGTACCTGTCCAAATGTCTTTTCAATATTGTTAATGTACCATGCTCGGGCAAATCGTTTTCATCTCACTAAGTCCATGCCGAGCAGGGACAATTTACAATTATACCAAGCCAATTCATTCACAAACCTGTACGTCTTTGAAGTGTGGGAGGAGAGCGAAGATCCCAGAGAAAACCCACACAGATCAAGTCAGGAGAGTTCATTGTCATATGTCCCAGATAGGACAATGAAATTCTTGCTTTGCATCAGCACAACGGAATATAGTAGGCACGAATACAGAACATATCATATCAGTGAGCCCATATACCGTTATATAAATATATACACACATCAATAAATAAGCAGATAAAGTGCAAATAAACAGATAATGGTCCATTAGTGTTCAGGGATTTGTTTCAGTTGAGTTTAATAGCCTGATGGCTGTGGGGAAGTAACTATTCCTGAACCTGGACGTTGCAGTCTTCAGGCTCCTGTACCTTCTACCTGAAGGTAACGGGCAGATGAGTGTGTGGCCAGGATGGTGTGGGTCCTTGATGATGCTGCCAGCCTTTTTGAGGCAGTGACTGCGATTGATACCCTGGATGGTAGGGAGGTCAGGGGGAGAATGTACAAATGTTGTACAGACAGCCCCTATAGTCAGGATCGGACATGGATCCCTGTTGCTGTAAGGCAGTAATTCTACCATTGCGCCACTGTCTGTCAGTGGAGTTAATTCCATCCCATCTAAGCCCCTTACTGTACTAATCAGTATTAGTCAATGCTAGGAAAGTGAAACCCCTGAATCCTATAATCCTCTTGTTCTTATACTATTCTGTAATTTGCTTACATATCCGGCACCATATTGCCCATTGAGTATTGGGATTACCTCAGCAAAGTGATCGCCATTTTCATATTCCTGAATTCCACGCATGATGCATCACTGGATGATCGCACCAAGATACCCTCTCTAACGGGGGGCACGATGGCGCAGCTGATAGAGCTGCTGCCGCACAACGCCAGTGGCCACGGTTCAATCCTGACCTTGGCTGCTGTCTGTGTGGAATTTGTATGTTCTCCCTGTGATTGCATGGGTTTCCTCCAGATACTCTGGTTTTGACCCACATCACAAAGACATACAGGTTGGTGGGTTAATTAACTATTCAAAATCAATTTCTAATGGTTTCATATAAAGTGACAGTTAACATTATATTGATAGATGATCTAATTCAGGAGTAACATTGCATTAAATTAAATTAAATACATGATCTTGGCAAAGTGGCTGATATGAATATTTGGTCCATAATCATATCACCGAGCTTGATGTGTGGATATTACCTTGAAGATGCATTGTGATACCCTAGGTTTGTGGAGGGGCCTTGGAAATGAAAGGCCTTCCTAATATGACAAAATAAAGATCAACCCTAATTCAATGATTCAATAGTTTAGTTATGGTCAAGTGTACAGAGATAGTGAAATGTTTGCTCAAAATGCTATTCAGTCAGATCATACTGTAATAAGTACAATAGATCCTCTTCTGCAATAGCATGCAGTGAGTCGCCACGTTGCAACTTCACAGCTCAGTTAGAAAATCGAGTTGGAGTAACTCAGTGGGTCAAGCAACATCTCTGTAGGACATGAATAGGTGATATTTCAGGAAGAAAGTCCTTGACCCGTCACCTATCCTTGTTCTCCAGAGATGCTGCCTGGACTGCTGAGTTACACCAGCACTTTGTCTCCTTTTGTGTATTGGCCACTGTCCGCAGTTCGTTGTTTCTACATTTCCAGAAAATTGAGTTCTTTCATTTATAAAATATCTGCCACAAATGGGTGTTGTTGCCTTTGCAGAGTGTTGAGTTTGTCATTGACTACCCACAAGCAGTTCAGGTGAAGGGCTTCACCATTGAGCCGGCCAGAGGCATTGTGGAAGCTGGCAACACAAAGACCGTCAGTGTCACCTGGACTCCCCCTGCTGGGCATGATGTAAGTTGTCACACTGTGACTTCCAATGTCCTGTATAAAATCCAGACCTGCATAAACTCAACTGTTCAGATAGCAGTTCAATTTAACAACATTACTGACTGATTTCTTTAAGACTTTCAAAAATAAATTATTAAATTAAAGAATGTGGTGCAGGTAGTTTATTAAATTCCACACTGAAAACTGAAGTTTTATATTTAATTAAATCTATTTAATGATACGTTGAATAATGTACATAATAACAAATAGAAACCACCTGATTTTACCAGCAAGCTTGCCATTACTTTGATCAGTGTCCTGTGAAATACAGATGGACTGGCGTACTTGAGGCATCCTGGTCAACACGGGCAAGTTCATAAGTCATAGTAGCATAATTAGGCCAATCGGCCCCTCGATTTTACTCCGCCATTCAATCATGGCTGATCTACAGTTCCCTCTGAACACCATTCTTCTGTCTTCTCCCAAATAACCCTTACTAATCAAGAATTTGACAATCACTGCCTTAAAAATACCTAATGACTAGGCCTCCACAGCTGTCTGGGCAATGAATTCCACAGATTTACCGACCTCTGACTAAAGATATTGCTCCTCACCTCCTTTCTAAAGCTATATCCTTTCATTCTCAGGCTATGCCCTCTGGTCCTAATTGGGCCAAGGGGCTTATTTCTCTGCTGTTTGACTCTATAACTGTATCTTTCTACTTGCAATGGGTTCTGTCCCCAAGTTCATTGATTAGATTTAGCCGGTCAGCCATCAGATCCCGACCTTGTGAGACACTTTGAAACGCATCCAACTATTGCCATAACACACATTGTGAAAAAGGTTCAACCAAGTATCTAATCTTCCCCCCACATTTTACTCCACGTGAACCTCTATAAATCTTTTTGATGATCCATGTGATTCGACCGGAGAAGAATACTTTTGTGAAGAAGTTTCATTTTTATTGCGCCTTCTAAAATTGAATTCTACCTTCTACCATTTCTAAATTAGGTATATTGAAAAGAAAGCTATTCAATTTTATGGTTTTAAATGCAAACCAATAACATATTTTGACTGCAGATTTTTCAGTAAGACGTTTAAAATGTTGTTTTTCAGGCACTTCAGATAATCTCAGCCACGGTTAAAATGGCCATCAAAGGAGACATCACAGAACACTACCAGATCATTCTGATGGCCATGGTTATTGTAACTTAAGATAAAAAGAGGATTTACAGAGAAGGCTTCTTGTATGTAAGAGGTTTATACACTGTCGAAAGGACTAACTATTTTAAAATCAGATTCTTAAGCTTTACGGAGATGGAATCAGACTAAAACTAGACTTTGTTTGGTGCTCTACACCCTTGGCTGATTTTGTTTTATATTGGCACTTTCTGTAACAAGGAAGCTTTGTAAGTAAAGGTTTACTCATCTAAATGTGTTCTGAAGAATATGTTCAGTTTGAATTATTTGTCTGCTATTCCAAATTCTTTCATTCTCACCAAAGACTTAAAACATAGAACATAACACCCATCGTTCAGCCCACAATGTCTGAGCTGAACATGATCTGCAGTCACCAATTCTGCTTGCATATCCCTCCATTCCCTGCTGATCTAAAATCCTCTTAAATGTCGCTATCATATCTGCTTCCACCACCACTCCTGGCAGTGTGTTCTAGATACCCACTACAATTTGTAATCTGTATAGTCTTTCTGTCCACTGGTTAGCACGCAACAAAAGCTTTTCACTGTACCTCGGTACACGTGACAATAAACTAAACTCTGAGTAAAAAAATGTGCCCAACACATCTTCATTAAACTTTACCCCTCTCACTTTTAAACTGCGCCCTCTAGTCTTTAACATTTCCACCCTAGGAAAAATATGTTGACTGCCCACCTTAAGTATGCCTATCATAATTTGATATCATAATCATAATTGTAATTTACTGGCCAAGTAAGTTTTGCAACATACGAGGAATTTGGTTTGTCATGCAGTCATAATAAAAAAGGAACAAGACACACAACTAAATAAAAATTTGACATCGCCATCCACCACAGCGGCTCCTCCACATTCCTCACTGTGATGGAAGGCAATAAAGTATTATCTTCCTTCCTCCTTTTCTCCCGCGGTCGGGGCAGTCAAACCATCCTCAGTCGGGGCTATCGAAGCTCCCGTAGCCGGCGATCAAAGCTCCCGCATCGGGGCGGTCAAAGCTCCCGCGATTGGGGCCGTCGAAGCTCCTGCAGCTGCAGTCAGTCCCTGGCAAGAGGCCGCCGGCTCCACGATGTTAGGCCGCAGTGCAGACGGAGATGCAACACGGAAAAAGTCGCATCTCTGTTGAGGAAAGAGATTTTTTAAAGTTTCCCCCAGCCCACTCCACCCCCATCCCCACCACATAATACAAAACGAAAGGCACACAAAAACAGACATTTTACACCAAGTTAAAAATCAACAAAGAAGGAAGAAGATGAGACAGTCCATCGGCAGGGCAGCCATCGCCAGCGCCACCTGGTGTTTGTTCAACCTCTCCTTGCGGCTAATACTCTCCAATTCAGGCAGCATTCTGCTAAACTTCTTCTACACCCCTTGTAAATTAAAAGCATTTTTAAAAACCGTTATAATACTGTTGATAAAAGTATAAAGTTGCGTCTGAAGAAACGTTGCCTGTCCATGTCCTCCGGAGACACTGCCTGTCCAGCTGAGTTACTCCAGCACTTTGTGTCCTCTATTGTATATTTAAAGTTGCTTTCTAATCTATCTGAACCAACCATATATATCAACCCAGATGTTCAAGCACTCAGGCGACACTGTCTTATGCATTAATGATAACATTAATTGTAAATTTGCTTGTAAAAAACTGGCAAGTTCACTATTACGTTCATCGTGCATTTTAAATTTGTCCTTGCATTAAATGTGCAATACAGTCATGTACACATAATGTACTCCACTTTCTGAAGTATGATTCCTTTGATATACAACATTGAGAAAACGAGGTCAACCTGTTTATGCTATTATATTGTATGCTTAGCATCAGTAACCATGGTGAATCTCTAGCCCTGTTTACCAACCCCTATTGCAGTTGATGATTCCGAGAGGGATGGAGAGCGTTGAACAGTGTAGCGCAGGAACAGGCCCTTCGGCAGCCCCATAGAGTCTGTGCCGAACATGATGCCAAGTTAAACTAATCTCCTCTGTCTGCACATGATCTATATCCCTCCATTCCCTGCGTATCCACGTGCCTATCTAAAAGACTCGTAAATGCCCCCATCGTATCTGCCTCGACCACCACAACCCCTGGTCAGAAGAGTAAGCACTTTGTGGTTTATGGGCGTCCAGCAGTCGATGGGCGGCCCAGCAGTAGAGTTGCTGCCTTTCAGCGCCAGAGACGGGGTTCGATTCCGACTGCGGGTCCTGTCTGTACGGAGTTTGTAAGTTCTCCCCATGACCCCATGGGTTTTCTCTGGGTACTCCGGTTTCCTCCCATACTAGAAAGACGTACAACTTTGTAGGTTAATTGGCTTGGTAAAAATATAAATTGTCCCTAGTGTGTGTAGGAGAGTGTTAATATGTGGGAATCGCTGGCCGGCACGGATCCGGTGAGCAGAAGGCCCTGTTTCTCAAAGGCTGCATCTCTGAAGGCTGCATCTCGAAAACAAAAAATGAAAACACTGAGTACAGTCCACAGTTTCACATTCAGGTGGTAAAGCAATTTTATCGTGTGTCTTGGGGGCAGTATCTGGCAGTCCCTGTAAAGGACCATTCATTTAGCTACCGTGCCATCGGAGAAACCCGCATAATAGGCGTGGAACAATGGAGCTTCACAAAGGAAATGGACTTCACACCTGGTTTATTCAATGAGCCAAATACAAATTTCCAGCCAGCACTCTGGCCAACTGTAGGACACCATCTCCAATGAGGAACTTGCCTGGTTTCTCACGAAGACCAGGTCAGTGTGTGTCATATTGAGCCTCACACAATGTCTGTGCCTCAGTCAGTTAGAAGGAAGAACATCTAGGGACCCGATTGTTTGGTTTATAGACACAAAATGCTGGAGTAACTTAGCGGGTCAGGCAGCATCACTGGAGAAAAGGAATAGGTGACGTTTCGGGTCGGAACCTTTCTTCAGACTGGTTTGTTGGCATTTACAACCAAGTGTAGTTGGGAAATGGGTAAGCAATGTACTGAGAATGCTGATGCATTTATAATTGAGGCTAGGTTTTGAAGAAATTGCGGAGGATGATTCATTAAAAGTAAAGTTTGGTGGGGTAGAAAGTGGAACTCTATTCTTTGCTGTGTCCGAGGAGAGGGCGGGAGTTCAGAGGTACAGGGAATAGATGAGATTGTGTCAATTGTGGAAGAGGGAAGCCATGATTCAGGAAGAATGAAACCAGCAAGATATACCTGTGAATTTGTCATCAGAGGAGGTGTTGGTCATGCAGAAACTGGGAGTATCTACAAGAGCCAAGGTTTGAGGAAGCATAGGTGAGATAACTGGGACTCTGAACCCGGGTCTGGAAGACAGCAACTCTCCTGCTGTGCCACTGTGTTGTCCCTGGGCACTCATTCACATAGCTTAACTCATCATCACATTGAACAACTTCTTCAACCCCACTCACTTTCTCCAGTTCTGCTCCAGGAGCTTGTATGGGACCAGGCCATTCCTGTCTGTTTGGGGATACATGTAATGTCCTTGCTTCAGTCCTACCCATGGATGAATTAGACTGAAGGGCCTGTTTTTGTGCTGTGAAACTCGAGAACTATCCCTGAGCTCTCTTTCCAGAACTCTGATGACTGTGTTGATGTTACTTCCAGTATG
Source organism: Okamejei kenojei (assembly GCA_035221665.1). Taxonomy (NCBI): domain Eukaryota; kingdom Metazoa; phylum Chordata; class Chondrichthyes; order Rajiformes; family Rajidae; genus Okamejei; species Okamejei kenojei. The sequence goes on from CM069162.1 coordinate 13,928,586, forward strand.
TGCAGAACAATACTTTCATTACTTTTGCTGCCATTTGCCCCCACCCCTCCCCCCTTCCCGCAGTCTCCACCTCATGGTCCATCTAACAGTTTATAAGATCATGAGGGGAATAGACAGAGTGAATGCAGAGGGTATTTTTCCCTAGCAAGGGAATGAAGAACCAGAGGGCAGAGGTTTAAAGTGAGAGGGGAAAATTTTAATAGGAACCTGAGGGCCATTTTTTTCCACACAGTATCCAGCAATAATTGAAATCCTTTGTCCACATCCCCAATAAACAATAATTAAAATTATCTGCCATACAGGGTAATGCTGACCATAACAGTGCAATTCAAAGTAGGTAATGCAACCTATGCAAAGTCCATCATGGTTTGACGCTAAGGTAGGGTTTGTGGTTAGGATGGTGTGATGTGGTTCAAGAACCTGAATGTTGATACATCAGTGGAGCCCTGGCTTTTCTCTCTTTGCTTCACAAGTTGTTCCTTTGTTCACATCTGCAGCAGAATGAGCAACAGACAATTGTAAGAGCAGATTGTACCCATGGATGTGATGCACATAGCAGCAGCGAGCTTCAGGCTAACCGATCCTTCCGAGGTACGGGAGAGACATCTGCTAAATCCCCAAGTCTGCAGTGCAGAGCTGAAGCATGCAAACAACAAACTCTAATTTGCAGATCAAGCAGCCTTGTCACTTTCCTCGTGGAGTTGAGGGCTAACTGCGGGTTGGGGGTGTGTTGACTACGTTACAGAGTAGCCTGGGGTACGTGGCACCACTGTTGTTCATCAGGGTTGTTCAACCACTCCACGAACTGGGGGCTTTCCACTCAATTTAACATTCAGCTGGTGTCTGGCTAGATCCATATCTACGTCAATGGCCATTATCCAGGAAGAAACTTAGGCAACAGCTTTCAGTGCACATTATTTAAATGAAAGTAATCCGTGAGCATGTTTGTTTTTGGGACAAGAACCTGATCTTGGCATCGGCTGTTGAACAAAGATCGCAGCCAGGGGAGGAAGCACCTTGGGGTGGAACCTGAGCTTGTTTACTGTTCTTCAGCCACCCAAAAAGATGTGTCTTAAAAGATTAATTTGATGTAAATAATTAAAAACAGCAAAATTATTTTTAAATTAATATAATTTTCGAGACCAGGAGAAACCTGAGCTGGCTGGGGGGGGGGGTTTTCTATGAGGCATCGTGTAATGAGCAGCAGGTTTGGTGCATTGTGACATTGTCCACATAGCAGAAACGGGCCCTTTGGCCCAACTTGCCCACGTCGCCCAATTTGCCTACCTGAGCTAGTCCCATTTGCCTGCATTTGGCCCATACCTTAGTTTAGTTTTAGTTTAGCGATATAGCGCAGAAACAGGCCCCTCGGCCCACCAAGTCCACACTGGCCAGCGTTCCCCGCACATTAACACAAGCCTACACACACTAGGGACAATTTACACTTATAGCAAATATACAAACCCAAGCCAAATAACCTACAAACCTGTACGTCTTTGGATCTATAGTCAGGATCGGAACCAGGTCTCGGGCGCTGCAAGTTCTATAAGGCAGGAACTTTACCACTGTGCCACCGTGCGGCCCATTCCTGTCCATATACCTATCCAAATGTCTGATAAGCTGCTATTTTGATTAAGGGATCAGGGCATTGCAGTTGTGAGAACTACTGCCCTGAAATCTGAGATAATACGTGCAATTCCGTAATGGTTCGGTGCTGGGGCTGCTTCTCTTCACGTTGTATATTAATGATTTGGATAAGGGGATGGAAGGCTTTGTGGCCACATTTGCAGATGGTGCTAAGATAGGTGGAGGGGCAGGCAGCGTAGAGGAAGCAAGGAGTCTGTAGAAGGACTTGGACAGGTTCGGAGAGTGGGCAGAGAAGTGGCAGATGAAATTCTGTGTAGCAAAGTGTGAAGTCATGCATTTTGGTAATAAGAATAAAGGCGTAGATTATTTTCTAAATGGAGAGAGAATCCAGAGATTGTCAGGTGTAAAGGGACCTGGGAGTGCTGGTGCAAGGCTCCCAAAAAGTTAATTTGCAAGTCAAATCGGTAGTAAGGAAGGCAAATTCATTGCTAACATTTATATCAAGAGGACTGGAATACAAAAACAGATGTAATGCTGAGGCTCTGTAAGGCCTCATTCAGAGTACTGTGAGCAAACCTGGGCCCCATATATGAGGAAGGATGTGCTGGCTCTGGAGAGGGTCCAGAGGAGGTTCAGGAATGATTCCAGGAATCAGTGGGTTAGCATATGATGAGCGCTTGACAGCACTGGGTCTCTACTCGCTGGAGTTTAGAAGGATGAGGGGGAACCTCATTGAAACGTAGAGAACAATAAAAGGCATAGATAGAGTGGATGTGGAAGGGATGTTTCTACTGGTGGGAGAGTCTAGGACCAGAGGTCATAGCCTCAGAATTAAAGGGCGCTCTTTTAGAAAAATGAGGAGGAACTTCTTTAGTCAGAGGGTAGTTAATCTGTGGAATTTATTGGCACGGAGGGCGGTGGAGGCCATCAGTGGATATTTTTAAGGCAGCGATAGACACATTCTTGATTTGAACAGGTGTCAAGGGTTATTGGGAGAAGGCAGGAAAATGGGATGAGGAGGCAGAGATCAGCCATGATTGAATGGCAAAGTGGACATGATGGGCCAAATGGCCTAATTCTATTCCTATAACATGTGAACGTGAATTGTTTAGTTTGCCTGAGGGAGTAAACAGAGCTTTGGCTTACATTCCATGTGTGCAGAGAACCCCTGGAAATGCTGTGGTTGTATGCCTACATCATTGAGGATTCTGGTTCCAACTGTAAAGACTACATTCCAGAACCAAGGTCACATCCACCCCAGCAGCTGAGTTGCAGTATGTAGGTGTCACTTGCATTTATGTGTGTTCAGAAGCCAAGCTCCAAATCATCTTCACTTTGGTTAGTGTAGTTTAGTGTAGTTTAGTTTAGAGATACAGCGCAGAAACAGGTCCTTCAGCCCACCGAGTCTGCAACAACCAGCTATCCCCGCACACTAATACTATCCAACACACATACGGGACAATTTACGATTTTACCAAGCCAATTAACCTAAAAACCTGCAAGTCTTTGAAGTGTGGGAGGAAACAGGAGCTCCTGGAGAAAACCCACGCAGGTAACTGGGAGAACACACAAACGCCATACACACAGCATCAGTAGTCATGGTTCAACGTGGTCTCTGGTGTTGTAAGGCAGCAACTCTACAGTTGCACCATCGTGCTGCCCACATAATTACCAGAGCATATGAGTGGACAGGCGTTCTACTCCACATCTGCAAGTCAACATTACTCTCCCAACCTGACCTCGCTTCATCAAACTGCCCTCTGACCATAACCATTCACACAAGATCAGGGAAAATGTGGCTTGGCTGCAGCTCCGCCCAAGACTGCAAGAAATCGCAGAGAGTTGTGAAGGTGAAGGTGGCCCAGTCCATCACACAAAGCAGCCTCCCCATCCCATCACCTCCATCTCTACTCCATGCTGTAAAACGATGAATTAGATATGGAGGCTGGTTTTACTTGGATCATATGGTTTTGGTTGGTTTAAAGACTGCGACTTCTACATGAGAATTTGATGCAAGAACAACTCCACAGCAGTGGTAATGCATTCCACTGACTGAGGTTCTCTGTTCCCTTGCCAATCTATTGATCACTCTTTTAACGGGTCTTTCCTGAGGGAACAATGCCCCAGAACAATTGAAACTGAAATCTCAGGTAATAAAGTCTGACTGATTTTCCAGTTGATTCAATTTGGAATTTCACAGCGCTATAATATGACCTTAGCTGTTTTTTTTTAAACTAGACAGCCAGTAAACCATTGCATACAGTGGCATATGGAACAGTTTGAGGTTTACTGTAAACTCATTAATTCAAGCATAATATTAATCTTTTAGAATCTTCCATCTATTCTTGCAGTTCCACATTCTTTTCAAAATCAAAAGAGTAAATAAATCAACGACAAACAGATCCCATTGGTGGAAGAGTTGAGAGCCACAGAGTACAGAGGTAAAGTGATAGGGAACAGATCCCAAGGAGATGAGAGGAGAAACCTGACCAAGTAAGGCAGGGGTCGGCAACCTTGTTCCGCAAAGGGGCCGGGGCGCATGTCTGTGAGCGGATGGCGGGGCCACATCTATCACATGTACACATGGATCCCACCCCGGACATTAAATCACATGTTCACAGAAGGTAGACAAAAATGCTGGTTTTTTGCATCCGTGCATGTTTCACCCACTGAGTTTCTCCAGCATTTTTTGTCTACCTTCGATTTTTCCAGCTTCTGCAGTTCTTTCTTAAACACGTTCACAGAAGGTGCGCGGGCGTGCCGGCGGCTTTGCGCAGGATGCGGTACAGCCAGACCTCGGCCACACTAGGCGGGCTGGATGATTACGCGGGAAAAGATCCGCCTGTGGGCCGGATGATTTTGGGTTACGGGCCGCATTCAGCCCGGGGGCCGCAGGTTGCCGACCCCTGAAGTAAGGAGTCCTGATCTGCAATGCTCTGCCCGAGAGGGTGATGGAACCAGAAACAGTTGTGGCTTCCTGTAAAAAAAAATGGATAAGTACCTTAAAGAAGGCTGCAAGGCTGTTGGGAAGGAGGCAGACATGGGCAAAGGGCAGTTTAGTCTCAGGGGGTGGAGGGGTCTCATCTTGCTGTGGGATTCTAGGATTGTATCATTGTACAACTCTGAACTGTATGTGGAGTTTAAACCTTGTGATAACTCGATGGGCGACTGTTTAAAGGCTTTGCATTCTTTTTGCCATAATAGAACGTGGATACATATTGTAACTGACTATTGAATTGGTTTATGTATCACATGGCTTTTCTTGCACTGATTGAGAGAGTTAACTTTAACTAACATTGCAATGGTAGAGCCTCAATAGAACACTGAATTAAGTAGCACTCCCATGCAGGTTATTGCAGCCACTAGGCCTTGCGTTCTGTCTTGAACTGCACTGTAAATATTTTTTGTTAATGACAGCAAGTTGACGATTCGTATTCGGCATTAACACATTACAAGCCCAGCGTCACTGTCTGAACACCTGGCCTGAATTAAGAACTCTTGTGCGACATTGTTATGGGAGATAAGCTGCACTGAGCCTCCAGCTGCCGACTCCACCGGTTCAAATGGATGTTTAAGGAATTTAGAGCTTTTCACAGACTCACCAACATCACTCGTGGTCAGAGACATAGAGTCAAACAACACGGAAACAGGCCCTTTGGCCAACTCATCTATGTTGACCAAGATGCTCCATCTAAGCTAATCCCAATTACCTGCATATGGCCCATACCCCTCTAAACCTTTCCTATCCATGTACCTGTCCAAGTGTCCTGTAAATGCTATTATTATACATGACTAGACCTCTGGCTGCTTGTTCTATATACATATCACCCTCTGTGTGAAAAATTCACCTCAGGTTCCTATTAATTTTTTCCCCTCACATATTAAACATTTGCCCTTTAGTTCTTGATTCCCCTACTCTGGGTATTAGCCCTATCTATTCTTCCCATTATTTTATACACCTCTATAAGATCACACCTCAGTCTCCTGCACTCCAAGGAATAAAGCTCTAACCTGCTCAACCTCTGCCAAGAGATCCGGCCCTTAAGTCCTGGCACCATCCTTATAAATCCTCTCAAGAGTCAAGAGAGGCAAGAGTGTTTTATTGTCTGTAGGGTACACAGAAAGCTGGAGAAACTCAGCGGGTGCAGCAGCATCTAAGGAGCGAAGGAGATAGGCGACGTTTCGGGTCGAGACCCTTCTTCAGACCTACGGAGACGTGTTTTATTGTCTTATGTCTCAGATAGAACAATGAAATTGTTCCTCTCTGTACCCTTTCCAGTTTAGTGGCATCTTTTCTACAACAGGGGAACACAATACTCCAAGCGCAGCCTCACCAATGTCATGAATAACGGTAACATAACATATCGACTTCTACACTCAATTCCCTGACTAATGAAGGCCAGCCAACAAACTCCTCCACTATATTATCTTCCTGTGATGTTACTTTCAGGCAACTACCGGTATGTGGTTGTGCTCAGTCAATAGATCAGCACCCCATAGGGCTAAAATGGAAAAGCAAGTTAACTTGCTGGAAGTTAAGGGCCCGTCCCACTTAGGCTATTTTTAGGCTACTGCCGGCGACTGTCATAATCGTAGCAGGTCGCCGAAAAACCGGCGACTGGACCCCCCCTTCGACATAAAAATTGAAATAGAATCATTACTTTAACCACAAAAAAAGCCAAAGTCAGCACCGGCGCCAACCTACGTCGCCTGGCGACAACTACAACAGCACCCACGTCATGAGAAGTCAAGCTACGCTCATTGGCGTCAAACCCACTGTCGCTGACTGTCTCCGAAAATGTTTCAACATGTTGAAAATCCAGCGGCGACCAGAAAGACGCTACGGCTCTATGGGCGACTGCGGAGACGACTCACGACCATACAGGCGACACCCCGGCAACCATGTGGCGACGCCCTAATTGCCTGGAGTCGCCTAAAAAATGGCCTAAGTGGTACAGGCCCTTTAACTCAAGTATATTAAACTATGAAACATATAGATAGTCTAGAGAAGGTCAGAAACTTTGTCCCAGGGTCTAATACTTGAGGATGTAGCATTAGGGTGAAAGGGAGAATGTTTAAAGGAGGCATGAGGAACAAGTTTTTTTACACAGAGAGTGGTGGGTGCCTGGAACACGCTGCCAGGAATGGTGGCGGAGACAGATATGATAGTGGTGTTTAAGAGGCTTTTCAATAGGTACATGGATATGCAGGGAATGGAAGATATGGATCACATGCAGGCAGAGATTAGGTAATCTTGGCATCGTGCTGGGCCTGGTGAAGGGTCTGTTCCTAAGCTGCGTGGTTCTATGTTCAATGCTACCTCACTGAAGTTTGATGAATTTTGAGATTGTTGAACGCGTCATACTTCTTGTCCAACAGTAGGTTGCAGGTTTCAGAGGAGACAGAGGAACAAGGAGGCTGTGGGAGGGGAAGATTACTGAAAAAATGATTTGCATTTCTATGGCAGTATTCACACCTCGTCCAAAGTGTTCAAAAGCACTCAGCCAATTGGAACTCACATTTAATGTAGGAACCTACTTTAGGACTTCCTGTATTCTGTAAAATTTAATCCGAATTTCCGGCTGTAGAATAAATATCCCAGCAGGTCTGTGGCTGAATTTGCAGCCAAGATAAGCATTCATTGTGGTGGATGGAAGTAAAGGAATATCCCTGCTGCAAGCATGGCTCTCCCAGCCTCTCTGCGATGTGTACAAAAGCAAAAAACTGCACTTCTTGGAAATCTGAAACAAACAACAGGTCAGGCAGCAACTAGGGAGAGAGAATCCGAGTTATCGGGTTGATTGTGAGTCGCTTTGGGCATCAAGGCCACAGGAAACTCTGCCGTTGACTGCAGTCACCCCCAATTTCTACGTATGTGGGCATCAACCTAGTTGTTAAAGGTAATACTGACGATGAGGTATTGATTTCTCTAACTTCAAGTAACCTTTGCAACCCTCTCTCTCTGTCCCTACCCAACCCAAGTTGTTGTATAAGCTACACAAGTCATCTTGTTGAGTCTCATTGTCTGTAACTCGTTTTCACCTAGACCACAGCTAACATTGGCCAAAGTAATGATGATACTTTATCATCATTACTTTTTTGCATATCTTTCATTCGTTTTATATCTGTCTATATTATGAGAACCTATTCCTTTTCTTCAGAGAAACATCACCTATTCCTTTTCTTCAGCAATCTCCAGATCAACCATGATCACATTGAATGGTGGTGCTGGCTCGAAGGGCCAAATGGCCTACTCCTGCACCTATTGTCTATTGTCTATTGTCTAGTAAAATGATCCGTCTGATCTGCTGAGTTACTCCAACTTTTTGTGTCTATCTGCATCTGCAGTTCTTTCCTACACATTAGTTTTTTTCCCTCTTTATTTTTTTTAATAATTGTAGTGCATTTACAGATGTTAAATGTTTTCTTTTTTAAAAATATATTTTTATTAGAAGCAATGTACAGTAGTATAAACCGCGGGATATGACAAAATACATTTCGTGTACAACTTCCATTTTAAATTTACCAAGAAAGGGGTAGAACAAGAGAGAAAGAACGAGAAAAAGAAAGAGTGAAGGAAGTAATAATGTGTAAACCCCTAGACCATCAGATGTGCCGTCCAGGGGTGAACAAGTGATGGCCTATAGAAAAATAAAGACAAAAACCCATAAAATAATGAAAAAAGAAAGATGTTAAATGTTTTCAATGTTTTATTTGTTTGAATATCTTTTGTTTTAGGTTTATTTAAGATTGGAATTGTGTTGGTTTATCACTGTCACATGCAGTGATACACAATTAAATCTTTATCTATCAAGGCAGATTGTACTATACACAAATGCAACGGGTAGCTCCAAATACAAAATTAAACAGAATATAATGTTTCAGCTACAGAGAAAGTTCAGCTAAAAAAGTGCAAGGTGTGCCATAAGGTAGACGGAAGATCAGGAATTAATCTTTAGCATATGAGAGGTCTGTGCAAGAATCTGTTAGCAGCTGGGCTGCTTTCACATTTCTCTGCAATCGTGGTCTTGGGCAGAGCAGTTGCCATACACAGCTGTGATGCATCTGGATAGGATGCTTTCCATGGTGCATCTGTGGCAATTGATGAGAGTCACTGACTGCAAGGTTAATGCCAAATAGTCTTCTGAGGAGTTTGAGGTATTGTCTGCTCTCTTCAGCGTACTGTCTTTGTAGTTGGGCCAGGGCAAATTCTTGGCAATATTGACACCTAGGAACTTGTAACTTTCATGGTGTAAAGTGGAGTGTACTCCACCCTGCTTCCTGAATCCAAGATTTAGCAGTGAATTACCACAGAAGAACACTGTGGCCCTAGCCTTAGATTTTCCACCCAATATGCAATGTTTCACTGGGCTGCGTTGGGGGCAGTTGCATTGTTTCAGGTGACACGCTGTGAATTCACCTTGCAGTCAGAGACTGTACTTTTCCACTTACACCACGTGACACATCAAAACTCACAGAAACAAAGTTTTATTACACTCACTTTACAAGGTTGTAGTTCAGTGAGTAAAACTGCTGCCAACGATTTCTCAAAAGTAGTCATAAGTTTAATGGGCACTACAGAACATTCCCCCTGGTGAAGGAAAAGTACTGGGAAAGTAGCCAGACTCAAATAATCTCAGCACAGCAAGTATAATTCTAACTGTAATAAACTGGAAAGAGTGCAGAGAAGATTTACAGCGATGGTAGCAGAACTCGAGGGCCTGACCTACATGGAGCAATTGGGCTGAGGGGTGATCTTACAGAGTTGTATAAAATCACGAGGGGTATAGACAGGGTGGATGCAGTCTTTTCCCAGGATAGGGAATCAAGAACCAGAAGACATAGGTTTAAGGTGAGAGGGAAAAGAATTAATAGGATCCCAAGGGGCCATTAAATCTGAATCTATTATCTCTGAACACAGTGTGACAGGGAGTGAGCACACGGTATCCTGGAGAGGGTGTGAACACACAGTGTGACCAGACGTGGGTGTGAGCTAGTGCAGTTAAAGTCACCTCTCACACATTGCTATCCAAATGGATGAGGCTCAATCAGCTGATGACCCAAGCAACTGCAGATGTTGGATTCTTAAGCAAAACACAAAGAGCTGGAGGAACTCAGCGGGTCAGACAGCGTCTGTGGGGAGGATGGACAGACAATGTTTCAAGTCTGGGCCCTTCTCCAGACTAGTTGAACCGCAAACTCAACCAACTGTGTCCCTGCGTGGCTGTTAACTCCAAAACAACTGTTGAACATGCTGTAAAACCAGCGATTGCATGTGTAAAGAGGTTAAAGAACAAATAATTAAAATAAATAAGATTCCAAACTCCATTACTTCATAGCAATAAATATTTTTTGCTTGTGATTTGACCAATCAACGTACAGAGCTCCAATCATCTGTGACAGAGTTGTACACATTCCTTTCCAGGGATTGGTCAGCTGTAGAAATATTTTTCTCACCCTCTGATGTTTATGGCCATACTTCAGTTTTACCAGTACGAGTGAGAATTTATTATATGAAGTTTGAGCTCCTTGTTGTGCTCTTGCAATAATGTTCCCACAAAGGTCACCTCTGTCTCAATATTTCAAAGCATTTCTTGTTACGTTCCTGAACCTGTCATAGAGCCAAACAGAGGGTAGACACAAAGTACTGGAGTAGCTCAGCGGGTCAGGCAGCATCTCTGGAGAAAAAGGATGGGTGACGTTTCAGGTCCAGCTTTTTGTGTTGATCTTCTTGAGTTCTAGTTTAGTTTTAGTTTTAGAGATACAGCGTGGAAACAGGCCCTTCAACCCACCGAGTCCGCTCCAACCAATGATCACCCTTATACTAGTTATTTGTTACTTTCTCATCCACTCGCTATACGCTAGGGGCAATTTACAGAAGCCTTTTAACGTATAAACCCGTAGGTTTTTGGAGTGTGGGAGGAAATCAGAGTGCCCGGAGAAACCCCACACGGTCACAATGAGAACGTACAAACTCCAATCCAACAGCATCCATGGACAGGATCGAACCCGGGTCTCTGGTGTTGTGGGGCAGAAACTCCACTGCCGCGCCACTGTGCCGCCCTTGAATAATACTCTCTTCATTCCAGACTCATGGCAAGTGGCAGAATGTAGGGCACAGGCCTGCGAGATGATGCTCAGCGCACATTGAACAGGAAAAGTGCAGGATGTGGGTAAAACTCCCCACACAGGGAGGGCAGTCTCCAAAGACCAGCAGAGATGGACAAATGTTCCAACAAGTTAGGAAAGTTGCCAAGAAGGATGATAAAGGTTTGGGAGCCAAAGCAACCTTCCCCTGAGTTGCCAATGTTACCACAATTTCCACTTCCATGCAATGCCCCTTCTGTTTCAACAAAACCACCCTCGCTTTTCTAAACTCCAGAGGATATGGATGTGTTGAGACAGTCAGTCCTTGGCCTCTACATTGCCATGTCATGTTTTGACGGTACATATGGTACAGTATTTGCATGGAGCATACAAATGAATGAACTACAAATAATCAAGGCGTGGAAAACCCGTGTCTGTAAAAATAGTCACTAGCCAGCTCACTGTTAGCTCACGGGAAATGGAAAGATACTAAATCAAGATGAAAAGGTGCTGCTGATAAATATGGAGCTGCGAGCATTTCAATGATGCCCATGGTCAGGACAGAACAACCTCCCACACCAGACTTCTCATCATGGGTCAATGCTTCAACTAATTCCCTTCCTTATCTGGAGGTACTTTCTGAATGCACTCGGTTCCATAGATACAGGGAAGTGGACATGTCGCGGGGTGACGCCTGTACGGTCGTGAGTCGTGGCCCAAAGAGCCGGACCTTTATCTGGTCGCCACTGGATTTTCGACATGTTGAACATTTTTGGCAACCCGCTTCAACTATAAGGGGTGCCGGCACTCGCCGAAAAAAATCGCGTAAGTGGGACTGGCCCTTAAGACATTTTAGTGACATTGACCAAAACAGGCAATTATGTCTCAAATACAGTTGCAGTCCCTTCAGATCCCATCAGCCCCACCTTTCTTTGCACCTACATGCTCTAAGGGGCAGATTACAGCAGCCAATTAGCTCACCAGCATGTCTTTGAGAAGTGGGAGGAAGTCAGGGCACCAGATGTAAATTCATATGTTTACAGGAAAGCATGTAATGTGAACACGGACCGGACCTAAGGTCAGGGAGAGACAGCATTACTACCTGCTACAACACTGCCACCAACTCTGACTGTCGGCACAGACATAATGGTGAGGCAAGCAAAGCCTGCCGGCCAGCTACTGACTGCGGCTCACTTCAGTGAGAGACGGGCAGACCATGGGGCACCATTTAGTTAAACAGTGAAACATGCCAACTTTTGTTTCAAATATTAACCGTTCAACAATGATGGGGCAGTTTCTAGATGCTAAGTTAAAGCCTTCTTTCAAACAGAGGAATTGCATTTTATCACAATTTGTCCCTGTCAAATATATTTGCGGAAAAGTCCTTTCCTGGGCACCCCCATTGTGTCATTAAGTCAGCAACAAGGAACTGCAGTAAGTAAGTAAGTAAGTTTATTGGCCAAGTATTCACATACAAGGAATTTGCCTTGGTGCTCCGGCCACACGTAACAACATGACATACAGTGACAGTTACGAATGACTCCGAAAACACTAAACATTAATAATAATAAAACATTAATGATAAAACGCCATTGATTAAGCATGTGAACCAACAACGGGAGGCTACAGATTTTTGGTTTTGATTTTCAGATGTTGGTTAATACACAAAAGGAGCAAGTCTGGAGAACATGGCCAGGTATTGTTTCAGCTCGAGACCCTTCTTCACAATCTGAGATGGGGCTCCAGATGCGGCATGGAATCGCTCATGTACTGCCTATAATGGCACGCTCGTTCCTGAAAGGTTGTGCAAGATCGGAGCGTTGTCTCGACATTTGAAACTGCTGATGAAGTGTGTCTTAAAGAAACGTGCACGTGTGTGATGTGGACACAGGTTACTGCGTCAAAACCTCCGCAATAGACTGTTGCAAAACTCTGCGAGTGTCACAACAGGATGGAGATGCTTCTGGGCCCCCATTACCTGCTCAGCCAAACTAGTTTTGCCTGTATCGCCCACATCTTAAAAACTTAAAATATATACATGATATATCCACAAAATATGTACCAGTATTAATCGTGGTCCAAGGTCACACAAAGCAACCGAGTACGGGGATTCAATGTAATGCAGCAACGTAGCAGCAGGTAAGGGGTGGGTGGTACACTGTACAGAAGGAGTAGTTTTGGGGCTGGAGGGTTGCAGTGTGAGTGGAACACGATCGATGACTAAATCACCAAGCTGAGTACAAGCAGGAGACCGAGGGCTGTGTCAGGTTTAGTTTACTTTGGTTTAAAGGTACAGCATGGAAACAGGCCCTTTGGCCCACCAAGTCCATGGGCGACCATCGATCACCCGTTCGAAGATAGGCACAAAATGCTGGAGTAACTCAGCCGGGACAGGCAGCGTCTCTGGGGAGAAGGAATGGGTGATGTTTCGGGTCGAGACCCTTCTTCAGACAGATCCAGTTCCACGTTATCCAACTTTCTTATCCATTCCCTACACAAGGGGAAATTTAAAGGAAGCCAATTAACCTAAAAACCCGCGGGTCTTTGGGATGCGGGAGGTAGCCGGAGCACCTGGAGGAAACCCGTGCGGTTACAGGGAGAACATGCAAACTGCACACGTCACCCACGGTCAGGATCGGACCCAGGTCTCTGTCGCTGTGTGGCAGCAGCCCTACCCGCTGCACCACTGTGCCACCCATAAGATGATCAGAGAAAATGTGTTTCCATGATGGGGAAACTGCTAAACAGAGCAGTAAACTCAGGACCAGACTTCGAGTCAGAGACCAGTGTAAAACAGAAAGCTCCTCCAAAATGCTGATGATTTAGACTTCCAAATTTGTTCTACATAAAATAGGTAAAGTTGTATAAAGTTATGAAAGGCATAGTTAAGGTGAACGGGTACAGTGTTTTCCCCAAAGTAGGGGGGAGTCTAAAACTAGAGGGCACAGGTCACAAAGTATGAGGGGAAAGATTTTAAAGGGACCCAAGGGGTACCTCTTCACACGGAGAGTAGTGGGTATGGAGAACAAGCTCGGAGGGAGTTGTAGAAACAACCTTTAAAAGACATTTGGACACAAGGTGTGGAGGGATACGGGCCAAACACAGGCAAATATCTTGGTCAACAAGATGGCCGATAGGCATGTATCCATGCTGTTTGTCTATTCTGCTATTCTGCAGAACTCTATTCCACCAAGAAGAGGCAGCGATTTTCTGAGATATATGTTCTGAGGACATGGGTTTAAGGTGAAAGGGGAAATATTTAATAGGAACCTGAGGGGCAATTTTTTCCACACAGAGGGTAGTGTGTTTATGGAACAAGCTACCAGATGAGGTAGTTGAGGCAGGTACTATAACAACATTTCAAAGACATTTGGACAGGTACATGGATAGGAAAGGTTTAGAGGGCTATGGGCCAAATGAGGAAGGTGGGACTAGCGTAGATGGGGCATCTTGGTTGGCATGGGTAAGTTGGGCCAAAAGGACTGTTTCTGTGTTGTATGACTGTGACTCTAGATGCATGCAGTCACATAGTTCAGGCTGAAGGGACTGAAGTGTTGAGATCTTTCTTTGGAGCCAGGTAGGAGACAGGATATTTTTTGTCTTTATTGAGGATGGCAGCAAGGCTAAGACAGACAGATATTGGCAGGTGAGTCTATCATCAATGGTTGGGAGCATAAAACCACCTTCGTGGTGTTTGACATTGTACCTGCTGTAAACCTCCAGCTCCCACTGAACTCCGTGCCTGCTTTTCCTCATGTTGCCAACCAGAGCCTGACACTGCGGCCATGCCTGAGGGCAACTGATAACCATCCCGTTGACTGACAGCTTCCTGCAGGAGCTATTTTTAAAGTATGTGTAATTAAATGTTCCAACCTGTCGGCAGATAAGGACTGGAGGTACCGATTCATGTTTATCTGGGAACCACACACCCTGCCTCCCTCCCGCAAGACTAACTACACAAGGTTGTTTTGAAAAAACTATAAGGAGAGGGGAAAAAAAAATTAAGGAAAAAAAAAAATTGGGTCATGCGTTGATGTTGCTAGAACCATGGTGTGTGGTTGGGGGTGTTTTGAATCTCAGAATTCACTTTGACCTTGCCAAAGAAATACGTTTATTTTTCATGCATCACATCACTTTTTCACCTGTTCTCACTGAGGCTCTGAAACAACAACTGGCATTGGTTTTGCATCAATGATGTTTTAGTGGTCTGAGAAACGACTACTGGAGTTTTCAACAGATCTTTATTCAAAAGTTCGATATCCAGTATACAGGTTCTCCAGGCACGTCTGCCCACAACAGCGATCAGCGCTGAACTAACGCGCGCACGTGGAAAACCGCGCGAAACAAGCAGCCCCTCCCGAGTCACGTGAGCGCGGCTTCTGAACGCTGGGTTCGACATAAGCGTGCGCTAGCGGGCGCCGCTACAAAGTACCGAACGTGTATCGAGGTGTTTCGCAGGAGGAGCATCAAACACGCATTAGGATCGGTGACCTAAAGCTCAGTCAAGGGAAGGTTATGAGGAGTAGCCAAAAGGAAGTGCTGGAAGAACTCAGCAGGTCAAGCGACATCTGTGGAAAGAAAAGCATTTCACTTTTCCAGATCAAAGACCTTTCAGTAGGCTATCGGACGTGAGAAGTGATGCATTGTGAAAATTTAAACCAGTGCCAGGTGTACTCAGTGAATGGCAATGCCCTGCAGAATGAGAGAGAAACCTCAGGGTACAAATATGTATCGTATTTTTACGAGGATGTTGCCAGGAACTCAGGGCTGAGCTATAGGGGGAGGTTCGGCAGTCTCAGCACTTTATTCCTTTGTGCGCAGGAGGACAAGAATTGATCTTATAGAGATGTGTAAAATCATGAGGGGAATAGATAGGGTAGATACACAGCCACTTACCCAGAGTAGGAGAATCAAAAACCGGAGGTCATAGGTTTATGGTGAGAAGAGAAAGATTGAATAGGAACCGGAGGGGCATTTTTTTCACACAGACGGAGGTGGGTATATGCAACAAGGTGCCAGAAGAGGTAGTTGAGGCAGGTACAATAGCAACATTTTAAAAACATCTGGAAAGGTACCTCCATAGGAAAGGTTTAGAGGAATATGAGCCAAATGCGGCAAAGTGGGACTAGGGGCATCTTGGTCAGCATGGGCAAGTTGGGCCAAAGGGCCTGGTTCCATGTACTATGACTCTCTGACTATATAGTTCCCTGAAAGTAGCATACAATGAAATAAGGTGTTGAGGAACACATTGTATGCGGCAATTAATGCAAGAGTTACAGCTGACCAAGGTGTTGATGAGACCACACTTGGAAATGTGTGCACAATACTGGTCAACATACTGGAAGAAGGATATGACTAAGCTAGAGAAGGCGCAGTGCAGATTTACAAGAATGTTTCCAGGATTGGAAAGCTTGAGTTATAGGGAGAGGTTGGATAGGTGGGGAGTGTTTTTTGCTGGAATGAAGGAAGCTTCATTTGGACAGGTACATGGATAGAAAAGTTTAGATGATCTGGATCAAATGCAGGCAAATGAGACTAGGCCAGCAGAGCACATTGGCCGGCTTAGAATAGTTGGGCTGAAGGGCCTCTTTCATCGCCAAAATACTCCATGTTGCGAGATTAGAGAGGTGATGTTATTTAAGGAGGGAATTCTGGGCAGTTGACTCACGGCCACCTGTAGTGGCACCGCTGAATTTTATGGTGACTCTGACTGGAATCATTAGAAAATCCCCAAATCTCCACTTGCAGCTTCATTGAGGTGAAGCAGTGTTTACATTTAAGACTGATTTTCTTTATAATACCAGATTTATTTAGTAGGCGAATTTCAATTCCCCTTTCATACTGGTCCAGTGGTCTAACATGTAAGTAACCCCTGCACTACTATAATGGTTCCTGCTCACTGTGTGCATTGAGAATTGGGGAGTGGGGACGGTAGGGAATGCAGTGGCTGGGTTCACTGTTCACCAACAGGTCAGTTTGTTCCGTGACATCTGCCCTAAAGAATGCCTCTATCTGGTGGAAAACAGAATGATCCATTTGCCTCGCAGAATGGAAAATTCTTCTCATTCTTCTGCCGCCCATATTTTCCTATCTGGAGGGTTGTGAAGCCGCTACAAGGCTTTCCAGACATTGCACATCAGCATCTGAATGTATGCATTTGGACTGTTCTCAAAACGGCTGCGAGTTAAAACCTTGTGATTAAATCTCCTCTATCACAAGCACGCAGACTAAACGATATCAGATTTCCGTAAAGACTCCTTGTCTCCTTGGTGTGAGTTCCCTGAAAGTGGCGTCGCAGGTAGATAGTGTTTGAAGAAGACTTTTGGCATGATAGCCTTCATCAGTCAGGGCACTGAGGGCAACATTTGTGGTGTTGTGTACCGTTGTACACGACAGTAATAAAGGAGCACTTGGAGTATTTGCTCACCTTTGATCATCCTGCTGCAGGAAAGGAGCCAATAAGCTAGAAAGAGCACATCGGAGATACAACTACAAACTTTAAAAGACATTTGGACAGACGGGAGAGGTTCAGAGTTATACACGGGCCAAATGCAAACAAATGGGACTAGCTTAGATGGGGCATCATGGGCGGTGCGGAGAAAGTCGGGCTGAAGGGCCTGTTTCCATGCTGTACGATGTGTCTATAACGAAAACAAGAAAAAAGGCAATAAAAGGAAGAAAGCAAAAGACTTGGGATGAGAAAAATGGTAACAAGGAAGAGGGAACAATGGGTGAGGGGAAAGAAGAGGATTTTATTTCCTTTGGATTTAGTTTTAGGTTTAGGTTTATTATTGTCACATGTGCCGGGCACAGTGCATGCCATCCAAACAGAGCGGATAATACTGTACACAAATACAATGAAGCCAAACTCAAGTACAATAGGTAGAGCAACGGGAAATATACAGACTGCAGAATAGTTCTCAGCATTGTAACGCACCAGTTCCAGAGAGAAAGTCCAATGTCCACAATGTCCAAAGTGAATCGGACAGTACTCTAGCTTACGGAAGGACCCTTCAAAAACCTTTTCCTGAGCCTGGTGGTACGTACATTCAAGCTTCTGTATATTCTGTTCGATGGGAGCGAGAAGAAGGAGGAATGACCAAAGGTGCAAAAAATATTTGATTATGTTGTCTGCTTTTCCAAGGTAGCATGAAGTTTAGAGGGAGTCAATGGTTAGGAGTTTAGTCTGTGTGATGAACTGGGCTGCATCCACATCTCTCTGCAATTCTTGTCGTTTTAAGCGGAGCTGTTCCCAAACCAAGTTGTGATGCAACCTGACAGTATGGTTTCTATGGTGCGCCTGCAGAAGTCGAAAGAGTAGGTGGTGACATGCTGAATTTCCTCAGTCTCCTGAGGAAGTAGAGATGTTAGAGCGTCTTCTTGGCTGATACTCCTGATAATTGGTAATATATACGCCAAGGAACTTGAAGCTCGCAACCATTTTCATTCTATCACCATTGATGCCAATTGGGGCAGATACCCTTCCATGCTTCCTGATAACTAGCTCCTTTGTTTTGCTGACATTGATGGGAGGCAAAATGAGACATTGAGGGAGTAAGATGGTGTCAGGCAAAAAGGCCTGACACCATCTAACTAAGTTCGCTATCTACTTCCTGTACTCTGTCTCATCATTGTTTGTGTTTGAGGCCACCCCAATGTTGTCATCTGCAAACTTATTGATGGAGTTAGAGCTGCATTTGGGCGCATAGTCGGGTGTATAAGGGGGGGGGGGGAGGGGAGAGGGAGGGAGGGAGAGAGAGAGAGAGAGAGAGAGAGAGAGAGAGAGAGAGAGAGAGAGAGAGAGAGAGAGAGAGAGAGAGAGAGAGAGGGAGAGAGGAGAGAGGGAGAGAGGGAGAGAGGAGAGAGAGAGAGAGGGAGAGAGGGAGAGAGGGAGAGAGGGAGAGAGGGAGAGAGGGAGAGAGGGAGAGAGGGAGAGAGGGAGAGAGGGAGAGAGGGGAGAGAGGGAGAGAGGGAGAGAGAGAGAGAGAGAGAGAGAGAGAGAGAGAGAGAGAGAGAGAGAGAGAGAGAGAGAGAGAGAGAGAGAGTCTCTCCCATGGTGCCCTCCATCGCTGTAGGCCGCGTCCGGTCCACGTGCATGGCATCTTGGTGTGGCTCCGGGTCCAGCTAAGCATCAGGCTGTTCTCCTGCTTTGGGGCTTGCCAGGACTCTTTACTGACTCTGTTTTAATTGCTATCATCACCTCTTCTGCCAGCTCCAAACATTTGTCAACCAGAGTCTCCCAGCCTTTCTCAGGTCTACACCCTACATTTATAACGATGGCATCAAGGAACAACGAGTGCTGGCCTGGGTCAGTATCGCCCACCCACCAGCCAGCAGGATTCTGCCCTGTTTGGCCGTTGTCTTAGCAACCACCAGAGTGCAATCCAGACAGCCTGTGATACCCGGAGTCACTCAGCGGGGCAGGCAGCATCTCTGGAGAGAAGGAATGGGTGATGTTTCGGGTTGAGACTCTTCTTCAGACTAGTTTGAGGAAAGGGAAATAAGAGATATAAATGGTGATGCAGAGAAATATAAAACAAATGAATGCAAAAAAGTAACAATGATAAAGGAAACAGGCCATTGTTAACTGTTTGCTAGGTGAGTACGGGAACCTGGTGTGACGGGTGGGGAAGGGATGGAGAGAGAGGGAGTGCAGGGGTTATTTGAAGTTAGAGAAATCAAAAGTCATACCACTGGTTTGTAAGCTGCCCAAGCGAAATATGAGATGCTCTTCCTCCAATTTGCGATTCGCCTAACTCTGACAATGAAGGAGACCTAGGACAGAAAGGTCTGTGGAGGAATGGGAAGGGGAATTAAAGTGTTTGGCAACTGGGATATCAGGTTGGCCCAGGTGGACTGAATGAATGTGTTCAGCGAAAACGATCGCCCAGTCTACGTTTGGTCTCGCCAATGTATAAGTCCACGTCTTGAACAACGGGTACAGTAGATGAGTTTGGAGGAGGTGCAAGTGAACATCTGCCTAACCTGAGAGGACTGTTGGGATCCCTGGACAGAGTCGAGGGAGGAGATCGCTGGTGGGCGCGGGGATCGCTGGTCGGCGCAGACCCGGTGGGGCCGCAGGGCCTGTTTCTGCTCTGTATCTCTAACCTCAACTATAGCGACAGAAGTTGCATCTCCTTAGCATTACCAAATTTTATGTTTTATTATTGGGCAGTTAATATTAAAAATATGAACTTCTGGTTAGAAGAAACAGATAATAAACCAAACTGGTTAAAAATGGAAAGAGAAGACTGTTTTCCATTTGAAATTAGTTCTATGATATTTGCTAATATTAATGTACCTAAGAAAATTTATAGTGAAAACTCGATAATAGAAAGCGGAATCCGTATTTGGAAACAAATAAAGAAAACATTAAAACTAAAATTTATACCGCTAGGTCTTACTATTGCCAACAATTTTACGTTTAAACCCTCAACCGATGGATAAGGCTTTTATACAATGGAAAAATAAAGGAATTTTAAATATAGGGGATCTTTATAAGGAAAATTTTTTTCTTTCATTTCAAGAGTTACAACAAGCTTACGGGCTTCATAATAATGAATATTTTTAGATATTTACAAATCAGAAACTATATCTCTGCAAATACACAAGAATTCAGAAATAGAAAGAGTGAAATTTTAGACGAATGCTTGAATAAACATCCAAATACAGAAAAAATGATATCATATATTTACAATATTTTGTTGGAAAGTGATACTCCATCATCGGAAACACACAGACAGCTTTGGGAAAATGAATTAGGTCAAATAATAAGCCCAGAAATATGGGAAGAAAGCTTACAACACATACATTACTGCTCGTTAAATGCTAAACATGCTCTTATACAGTTTAAAATTTTACATAGATTACATTACTCCAAATCTAAATTACATAATATATTTCCAAAATTATCGCCTATATGTGATAAATGTCAAATCTTAGAAGCAAATTTGTCACATTCATTCACTAATTGTACGAAGATTGTAGAATATTGGAACGAAATATTTAAGATAATCTCGAATGTTGTTAATATTACTATGATTCCTGATCCAAAGTTAATAATACTTGAATACCTGAAACGGAACAAATAATTACAAGGAATCAAAGGAAATTTTTATCGACTATTCTCTAATAATTGGGAAAAAATTAATACTAAATTTTGGAAAGGCCCTGCATCCCCCAACAATTAAAATGTGGAATACAGAAATGTCGGAGACACTTCACTTGGAGAGATTGAGACTTGTCCTTATGGATAGGTTAGATCTCTTCGAAGGGATTTGGTCTCCATACATTAAATATTTTACAGGGTCATAATGGTCCGGCGCGGGGACTTGACTGAGGCCTGAATATCTGAATGGATGAAGAAATACATATAATAAATCATGAATGTATCTCCAAGAATGGATTATTCAGTAATATTTTAATCTCCACCAAACGTTTCACATTTTCTTTTCTATTTTCTACTTTCTATCTCTATCTTTCTATCTTTAAGTAGGAAAAAAAGTATAGAAACATATTATATATATTCTTAATATTAGTATGAATATACATATTATTAGTTGATGAAAAATATTATAGATGTCTTAAAATTTCTAATTATATAAAATTGCGCATTTTCAACTATATAATAATTTTGAAATATAAAGTTAATAATAATACAAACACTCTTAATATTATGAAAATATCACGAATATCACAGAAGTTTGGTTAAGATTGGGTATTATGTAGTTATATTAGGGGGGATTTGTATTTGGTAATTAGAAGAAATATGTGTGGTATGAGAAGTATGAGTATATTGCTTATTTTAGGAATATACTACATACACTCCCAATCATACAAAATAAATAACCAGGAAATGTATAATGGATAACATTAGAAATAACACAAACAGTATCAATTGATAATCAATATATATAATTTTGTATATTATATAATTTTTAATGCCGCATAAGAGTGTACTCTGTATATATTGTTTCTATAATAAAAAAATTTAAAAAAATAAAAAATAAATAAAAAAAAAAAAAAGAAGTTGCATCTCCTGCGGTTGCAGGGGAAGGCACCTGGAGAGGGGGTGGTTTGGGTGGGAAGGGATGAGTTAACCAGGGAGTTGCGGAGGGAACGGTCTCTGCGGAAGGCGGAAATGGGTGGAGATGGGAAGATGTGACGCGTGGTGGGATCCCGTTGGAGGTGGCGAAAATGCCAGAGGATGATGGGGCGTACAATCAGAAGGATCTTATTTATTAGACTATCTAATGCTCAAAAAAGAGTACTGCGAGACACTGTCCTTTTATACAACATTCTGACCCACTTGGTGTGGCACTTGGTGTAAAAGCTGAAGTCATGGTGGAGGAGAGAGTCAATAGGCTTCAAGCTCCTGGACGTGCATGTCTCTGAAGATCTATCCTGGGCCCCGGCACATTGTTGCAATCACGGAAAAACAAAGAAAGAACCGCAGATAGTGGTTAATACACAAAAGGACACAAAGTGTTGGAGTAACTCAGCAGGTTAGGCAGCATCTTCAGAACTTTATGTACCCACGTTCTGCAGAGATGCTGCCAAACCTGCTGGGTTACTCCAGCACTGTGTCCTTTTGTGTCCTTTTATCATCAACACCTCTACTTCCTTAGAAAATTGTGGAGATTTGGCAATAGAAACTGCAGATATCCTTTTATACAAAAGGACACAAAGGGCTGGAGTAACTCAGCAGATCAGGCAGCATCTCTGGAGAATGTGGATGGGTGACTTTTCTCACAGCTCTCTCTCAGCTTCCCATCCACCCACCCTCCCTTACCATCAATCTATCGACATTCTCCAGCGATGCTGCCTGACATTCAAATCAAAGTCAAACAAAGTCAAACAAACCTTATTGTCATTTTGAAATGCATCGATATTTGCAATTCCAAACAAAATTCCGTTGCATTTGACTCCCCGTGCAACGCGATAATAAACAGAAGGATAAAATGGATAAAAGGATAAGTTACTCCAGCACTTTGTCTCCTTTTGAGGAGATTTGACACAAAGCCAAATATGCCTTTGAACTTTGTTGAGTGCATGGTGGAGAGCACACCTTCATGGTAACCTGGATAGGTCTAACGTCCAGAAACAAAGGCGTCTGCAGAAAGCGATGGGCATTGCCTGGTCCATCATCAGCACCAACCTCCCCTTCATCAAAGGGATCTATCGGAAGCCCTGCCTGAAAAAGGCAGCTAACATCATCAAAGACCCACACCACGCTGGCCACGTCCTCACCTCACCGATGCCAGCTGAATCATGACCTCCAGGTCAAGAACAGCTTCTACTTGCAGCCATCAGGCTCTAGAGCAAGGGTTCCTACCCTGGGGGTAAATTTGTTGATTCTGGATTTGTACATATTTTTTCTCATTGACGGACTGTGTTTGGTTCTGGTATACCGGTATCTGTTCATCATTAGTTGTTCATAAATAAGTGAAATAACATTGTTATGTGCTATTAAAGTTGCTGGGGGTAAACGGGAGGAAAAAGGTTGGGAACCCCTGCTCTAGAGCCACACGGCACAGCCATGACTACAACTCGACATAATTAACTGTGCTCTTCCATGGACTTTGTTCTGATTGCACCACGTAATTCGGTTTGCACTGGTTACCCGGTACAGATACACCACCGATTTTCCAGTGCCCGTAATTCTAGAGCCTTTCTGGATTGTCCGTTTCGTCGGACGAGCAGAGGTCACGAAATAATAATTCATGATGATAATAATGCAGGTTGTTGTCCCTGCTCGACGCGTTGATTTATCCAGAGAACACGGAGGACGAAGATGGGAGATGCGAGAGTCCAGTCGCCGGCAAACCCAGCTCAGCTGCTGTTCAGGGACCACGTTGCTACAATATCTGTTTGTCCCCGAGCCGGGACCACACTCTTGATCTATAATCAGGCAACTCGCAGCCCCGAGGCTCAGACGCACCTACAATTAGGTTTTTTGTTGAACATGAAATAAAGGATTCCACAGATATTTCAAAGGCATAGGGATGACGGGGAGCAATGTGCGCTCTGCAGCGTACTGGAAGTCCGAACAACAGGGGATTCAACCAGAGCTGAACAGGGTGATGAGCTGATGATGAAAATGGGGAATGAGTATTTTACTAAATAGAAGTCCAACAATGTACCACTGATTTGAATAAAGTACAGAATTTAAATAGAGCTTCAATTGGATGACAAACTTGACTGGTTAATGCACCTTTCAAAACCTCTGTACCTTGTAAAGTGCTTTATAATAAAGTAAGAAACAATCTTTCGGAGGAACCCAGCAGGTCAGGTGGGAGAAGGGGAACATTTTGTGTCTGATTCAAAATGTCAACAGTTTATTTCCAATGACTGAAATTTTGACCGGATTACAGGATGTGCCAGACCATTGGTTGCCAGAAAATTGGTGGTGTACCTGAATTCCTGATCATTTATTGCATTATTGATGATTGTATATGTATTAGTTGTGTTGCATTAATGTGCCTCTAGAGCTACAGCAAGTAAGAATTTCATTGTTCCATTCCCAGTACTAATAACAATTAAGCACTCTCGAATCTATTGATGAACGTGCCTGCTTGCCTCAAACGCCTGAGGAGAGGTGTCACAGTGAACACACCTGTACGGATGTTTGTTCCATGCCCCGAGCTATTACTGGGAACACAAACAAGAGAATAAACATGCTGGAGTAACTCAGCGGGTCAGGCAGCATCTCTGGAGAAGATGTTTAGGTTCAGGACACTTCTTCAGACCAGCTGGGAATACCAGCTCTCCTATGCGAAACGGAAAATAGTGCAGGACATTTTAATGCATAAAAAGTGTAAGAACTGAAGCTCTGACAAATTAAAATGTTGAAACTCGGAACAATATTAACCCACCCAAGCCCTAAATCAATCTGCAGATCTGAGCCCTCATAACACCAGACAGAGATGGTGAGAATGGCAGCCTACAGTCACTGACTGCTTGACAGCCTCAATGAGTTAATTATTATCACATGTGCCAAGTTCAGTGAAATACATTTTTTGCATACAGGTCATCAAGATTATCACCACACATTAGCACAATCCCCCAGTTAGTACAGAATGGATGGAACAGCAAACTGAGTCTACATGCAAGAGACATCACTTTGGCGTAATTTTACAGTTATAGCTGCGGCTGTCTACAAAGACCCGTTGCCACCATTCTGGTCATCCCTCTCCTGCACAACCCTCTTCAGCCTTTGTTCCCGGGGAGGGTGGGGGGGGGGGGGGAGCCTCCCACAGCCAACCATGAGGGTGCAGAAGGTTCGTCTTACTGGGCCCTTTGTACAGTCTCCCTCCACCCTTCTCTCCGATCTCACATCTTAATCTGGCAAAGGAAACCGAATATCCGTCCGAGACTCAACCCGCAGTGTGAGTGAAAAACTGGAGGCCTGAATGGAGACACATTGATAAAACAAGAATGGGGACAAAAGCAGCATTTACCAATCTTTCAGCAAGATTAAAGGTTCTACAGAAACTGATGACCGAGGTGCAGCATCATAATTCCGGGCCGCACGGTGGTGCAGTGGCAGAGTTGCTGCCTTATGGGCCTATAGGCGGCTGCCGGTGACTAGGCCGTCGCCACATGGTTGCCGGGGTGTCGCCTGTATGGTCGTGAGTCGTCTCCTCAGTCGCCCAAAGAGTAGTAGCGTCTTTCTGGTCGCCGCTGGATTTTCAACATGTTGACAAATTTTCTGAGACAGTCGGCGACAGTGGTTTTGACGCCAATGACATCTCCTGACGTAGGTGCTGTCGCCAGGTTAACGTAGGTTGTCGCCCGTGCTGTCTTCATTTTTTTGTTGTTGTTAAAGTAATGATTCTATTTCAAAGTATGGTTGTTAAAGTAAAGATTCTATTTCCTCATTATGGGATGCAAACTGCAACCATAATAAAGAGGAAGTCCAAATAGCAGGGGATTCATCCAGAGCTGATCCAGGTGATGAGCTGATAATGAAAATGAGGAATGAGTATTTTACTAAAGAGAAGTCTAACAATATACCACTGATTTGAATAAAGTTCAGAATTTGAATAATGCTTCAATCAAATGACAAACTTGAATTGTTAAATCATCTTTCAATACTTCTGGATATCCCAAAGTGCTTTATAATAAAGTAAGAAACAGTCTGCAGGAGGAACTTGGTAGGTTGAGTGGCATCTGTGGTGGTGGGCGGTGGGGGGAGTGGGGGGGAGGTGGGGAGTGGGGGAGTGGGGTGGGGGTTTGAGGGTGGGGGGGTGGAGTGGGGGTGGGGTGGTGGGGGTGGGGGGGGGAGAGTGGGGGGGTGGGGGTGGTGGGGAGTGGGGGGTGGGGAGTGGTGGGGGGGTGGGGGGGTGAGAGTGGGGGGGTGGAGGAGGGGTGCAGGGGGAGTGGTGAGAGCGAGAAATGTTGATGTTCTGAGTCTGATCCAAAATGGCAACAGTTTATTTCCATCTGCAAGATGTTACTTGACCCCAGAGTTCCTTCAGCTGAGTGCTTGTTGCTTCAGATACCACAGGGCGGCCCAGTGTCGCAGCGGTAGAGTTCCTGCCTTACAGCGCCAGACACCTGGGTTCAATCCTGACTACGGGTGCTCTCTGTACGGAGTTTGCACGTTCTCCCCGTGACCGCGTGGGTTTTCTCCTGGTGCTCCGGTTTCCTCCCACATTGTAAGAATGTGCTTCTGTAAATTGTCCCTGCTGCATAGGAACTACAAGTGCTGGTTTATAGACACAAAATGCTGGAGTAACTCAGTGAGCCAGGCAAAATCTCTGGAGAAAAGGAGTAGGTAAGTCTATGGTCTGAACAAGGATTCCGAACCTTCTCTCCAGAGATGCTGCCTGACCCACTGAGATGCTGCCTGACCCGCTGAGATGCTGCCTGACCCACTGAGATGCTGCCTGACCTGCTGAGATGCTGCCTGACCTGCTGAGATGCTGCCTGACCCACTGAGATGCTGCCTGACCCACTGAGATGCTGCCTGACCCACTGAGATGCTGCCTGACCCACTGAGATGCTGCCTGACCCACTGATGCTGCCTGACCCACTGAGATGCTGCCTGACCCCACTGAGATGCTGCCTGACCCACTGAGATGCTGCCTGACCCACTGAGATGCTGCCTGACCCACTGAGATGCTGCCTGACCCACTGAGATGCTGCCTGACCCACTGAGATGCTGCCTGACCCACTGAGATGCTGCCTGACCCACTGAGATGCTGCCTGACCTGCTGAGTTACTCCAGCATCTTGTGTCTATTGGGCCTGGGAACTTGAAGCTGTTTCATTGGCCACCCAGGGACTGGTAAACTGTGGCCAAGGTACACAGAGACAAAATGGATGTTTCTTTTTTCCAAAACCCCAGAAAGGTCGCTCCATCATCAGCTGGCTGATTCAACCACAACAATTGAATGTTCTCAGCTCCCAGGTCGAGACTCTTCATCAGACTTCAGCCTTATATAGCACCTTGCTTTGAGAAATGTTCCATAAATCTCCACAGGAGATTCTTGCAGGGAAGAGGGGTGGCGATCCAGAGGTATCCAGAAAGGAATTCCAGACATTGGGAGCTGGGCAGCATAAAGTATGACCAATGATGGAGTAACAGCATGTGGGGATGCTCCAGAGGCCATAGTTAGAGGAGTCTGAGAAGGTGGTAAGGCTGGAGAAGGTTACAGAGAGGGAAGCATTTGAAAACCAGAGTTTTGCCATCAAGATGCGCCTTACCTAGGTCTTCCCGCACAGTAGTTTCAGTCACCTGCGTCAGCAATGACGAACAACATACTTCAGGCAAATACCTTATACAAACCTTAATTTGCTGCACCACACCCCACTTCCCCAATCTGTCTGCGATACATTTCATAACTCACTCATTATTTTGTTTACATTCTCGGCATCTAACTCACTGCATCACCCATTGACCAGACAAGGTTGCTTACAGTTTGTCCTCTTGTTTTACCCTATCAGAAACTTCCCCCCTCCAACCCTCTTCCTTCCTACAGTTTATCAAGATTATTTTCTCTACTTTCTAGTTCTGATGTAGAACCTAAAACGCCAGACGCGTTTCTCTTCCCACAGATGCTGCCTGACCTTCTGAGTGTTTCCTCTATCTCCTGTTTTCAATTTAGTTTCCCAGCATCCTCGGTATTTTGATTACCTTTTCCCCATTGCCAGTTGCCAGTTGCCAGTTTTCAAGGGGCTGAGCGATTTTGATTACCAATTTATCTGTCTGTCTAAGAATCCACACAACCTCTGATAGGCCTCACTGCGACAGAACAGGAATAGATTTGCGTTTAATTCTGTTCCGCTCTTCTTCACAGTTATGTAGGCCCATCAAGGTCAACCTTCAGATAATGGTCCAAAGTCCATGGACTGGGAACTTTCTCAATTCCAGTGTGTCATGTTTACAGACCCAAACATTTCTTGCAGCAAACAATGAGATTTTCAAGATATATTTCTCGTCCATTTTTACTATGCAAAAGACGATGGAAGTTAGAGAATTGAGGCGAATATTTTGTGGAGGGTTGGACCATATATAAATTATCAAAGAGGAGGTATTAGCGGTCTTTATTAAGGTGCATTCTGGGACCTTGCGGGAAGCCAGGGAGGAAATTGCAAGGATCTTTGCAGAGATATTTGCATCATTTTTATCCACAGATGAAGTTCCAGAGGACTGGAGGGAGGACAACATATTTAGGGCAGGTAGCGAGCCAGGCAATTACCGGCTGGTGAGCCTGACATCGGTGATGGATATGTTACGGGAGAGGATTCTGAGGGGTAGGATCTACCTGCATTTGGAGAGATAGGTTGTTTAAGAAGGAACTGCAGATGCGGGAAAATTGAAGGTAGACAAAAATGCTGGAGAAACTCAGCGGGTGCAGCAGCAGCTATGGAGCGAAGGAAATAGGCAACGTTTCGGGCCGAAACGTTGCCTATTTCCTTCGCTCCATAGACGCTGCTGCACCCGCTGAGTTTCTCCAGCATTTTTGTCTACGTTTGGACAGACAGGGACTGATTTCTGATAGTCAGCACAGCTTTGTACGTGGGAACTCACACCTCGCTAATCGGTTGGGTTTTTTGAGGAGGTCACCTGGAGCATTGATGAGGGGAGGGGAGGTGAAAGATATCCACATGGACATTGGCAAGGCCTGTGATAATGTCCCTTTTTGTTTGGCAAGCTGTAGCTCTCCGAGGTCGCTGGGTGTGATGTTGCACCCGCTGAGTCTATTGGGATTACGAGCTGCGTCACACACCATCCCCGATTAACAGCAGTGGCATGACCACATGGTCACCAAGACAACATGACTCACTAAAGTCATAAAGTGATTGAGACGTGACTCTGACAAACCTCTACGTGACAGCATCAGGGATCAGTGTGACTGGAGGCAGGAGCTCATGGGACCCACACACTTTCATCGGCTGGAATCTCTGGAAGCTCATCCCAATCATCTACCCGCCGTGACCAGGTGCCACACATTTCCAACATGCCTCGAATTTTTACGGTTCCTGGAAATGCACAGGCATGTGGCATTTGCATGTATTTTTCTAAACTCTGAGTTAATTATCAAGGCCTTTGCATAATATTTGCAGAATGGATTTCAAGGCACAATGAACAAACTGACCATTTATTCACTGAAGGAAGCGGTGAACCATTCTGTCCCCAGCACACTCCTCCCACACGGGTCACGAGCAGTTCCTTACGGCTGACGGCTGGTACGGACCTCCCCCTGTAATCAGAGCGGTTTGTGTACAAAAGCACTGATTATACCTCATTCATTCCTCTGACTGTTTCAAGCAGTTAGGTGACTGTTTAACCTAAATGAAGCCATTTCAATTCACCAAGGTGTGTTGCGCGGCAACCAAAACACAAAGGTTTAGTGAAAGTATCAGCACGTTTAACAAACATTTAGACAGGTTCATGGATAGGATAGGTTTAGAGGGATATGGGCCAAACGCGGGCTGGTGGGACAAGTGTGGATGGGGTTTGTTGGTCGGAATGGGCAAGTAGGGCAGAAGGGCCAGTTTCCAATCTGCAAGACTCTGTGAAAGGGGAGAGGAAAGAGAAACAATTTCTACCCGTCGATGCTGAGAACAAAGTAGAGTGAGCGGAGGATGCATTGACTAAATGACCAGGTCGTAATTGGCCGTCTCCCACCTGGGCCGCAAATATATGCTGTCACAACAACAGCTTTACAAAACCTGCCAACTTCACCAAAGTTGAAAGAAAGTTTGAGTTTCCCTGGCGTGTCTCCTCTGCCCTGGCAACGTCCATGTTCAACCCAGAATTGCAACTGGAGCAACATAGTTGGAATGGGCTCAGGAGATGCAGTTCAACGTGTTGCCTGAGAGTGGGGTTCAGGCGGTGAAGACCTTTCACAGAGCGTGCTTCCGCAGGGTGAAGAATGTCTATGGAAGACAGACGCATGGTTGCCAGCTCCCGGCGTTGTCACGCACGGCAGGGGCTCCCAACGGGCGAACGTCGCTGCCATTCCCGGCTACAGGCCCGCCTCGTCCGCCGGAAAACCAGGAACCTCCCCGTGCAGTGGGGGCCTCGGCCGAAACTCGTCCCCTGCTCATCCTAGGGACTGGAAATTGGAGCAAAGGGTGCAACGCGGCAGATGTTAGGTTAAAGGCCAGCAAGAAGAACCGGGGATCTTACCTTCCGCACCCTCCAGGAGGTGCCCCGGGGCACGATGGCTGAATGGTGGATAGGGGCAACGGTTCACAGGGCGATCCGAGATCATGGTGACGGCTGCAACAAACCTTCATGGACAACTGCAGCTGGGACTTTAATCACCAAACCCTGGCAGCTCATCCACATGTACCCAGTGGGGGGCTGTTGCTACGCATTCTGTACTTAATTTGGATTTGGACTTTTTTACGGCAATAACCCCATTAAATCTGTATGCAAAAAATAGAATTTCACTGTACCTCGGCACATGTGATAGTAAAGAACCATTGAACCATTGAAGGTACACTCTGATTTGATTAAAAGCGACTTTAGCAATTTTACAATAAATAAAGGGATGTTGTTACTGACAAGATGCTAAAGAGGGCAAAATGGTTTGGGATGATGGAAGATATTCAGCGATCCTGTAGAAAATTCAAATTCAAATTCAAATTCAAATTCAAATTCAAATTTAATGTCATTGCACAGATACAAGTATGGGTACAACGAAATGCAGTTTAGTGTCAGTACGTAGTGATAGCAATGTTTAGATAAATACAGATAAATAAATACAGATGTGGGAATCTATCGGCGGGACTCCGAGTTCAGCAGTGCGATGGTGTTATTGTAGAAGCTACTCCTCATCCTGCTGGTGCGGGACCTGAGGCTCCTGTACCGCCTCCCCGATGGTAGGAGGGCAAACAGTCCATGGTTAGGGTGGGAGGGGTCCTTGATGATCTTCCCAGCCCGTCTCAGACACCGTTTCGGTGGAGGGCATCCAAAGCAGGGAGCGGGGCACCGATGATGTTACTGGGCGGTTTTCACCACCCGTTGTAGTGCCTTCCTGTCTGCTACGGTGCAACTGCCGTACCAGACCGTAAAGCAGGTGGTCAGGATGCTTTAGATGGTAGAGCGGTAGAAGTTTGGTCAGGATCTGGGGGGACAGGTTGGGCTTTTTTGAGCCTCCTCAGGAAGTAAAGGCGCTGCTGCGCCTTTTGACCAGCTTGGAGGTGTTGAGGGACCAGGACAGATCCTCCGAGATGTGTACCCCGAGGAATTTGTAGTTGGAGACCCCGCTCCACCTCAGTCCCGTTTATATGGATGGGGGTGTGTCTGCCCCCTCTGTTCTTCCTGAAGTCGACAATGATTCTCCTTCGTCTTTTGGGAGTTGAGGACGAGGTTGTTATTGGCGCACCAGGTTGTCAGGTGCTGGACCTCCTCCCTGTAGGCTGACTCGTCGTTATCGCTGATCAGTCCACCACCGTGGTGTCGTCGGCAAATTTTATGATGGCGTTGGAGCTAAACTTAAGGATGCAGTCATGGGTGAAGAGAGAGTAGAGGAGAGGACTGAGCACACAGCCCTGTGGCACGCCAGTGTTCAGTGTTATAGTGGAGGAGGTGAGGTTGTTGATCCTAACAGACTGGGGTCTGTTAGTGAGGAAATCCAGTGTCCAATTGCAGAGGGAAGTGGAGATGCCAAGACCGCTGAGTTTGGTGATCAAGCTAGCGGGTATGACAGTGTTTAAAGGCGGAACTGAAGTCGATGAACAGCAGCTGATGTAGGTGTTATTGCTGTCCAGGTGGGTCAGGGCAGAGTGTAGGGCCGCAGATATGGCGTCCTCTGTAGACCTGTTGGTCCGGTAGGCAAACTGATGGGGGTCCAGTGTGGGGGGGAGGCTGGCTTTGAGGTGAGCCAAGATCAGCCGCTCGAAGCACTTGGCGATGACAGGGGAGAGTGCCACTGGCCGGAAATCGTTGAGACTCCTGTCACTGATTGTTTGGGCACTGGCACAATGGTAGATGTCTTGAGGCAAGTGGGGACGACACCCTGGGCCAGTGACAGATTGAAAATGTCAGTGAGGAACCAGGGATAGTTGTCCAGCACATGCCCTGAGCACCCGCCCGGGGATGCCATCGGGGCCGGCAGCTTTGTGCTCATTCACCTTGCTCAGTGCATCTTGTACAGCAGAGGTGGAGAGACTGAGGGGTTGTTCATGCGGGGGTGGAGCAACTTTGATGGCTGGAGTTTTGTTGTCCCGGTCGAAGCGGCGTAGAAATAGTTTAGCTCGTCAGGAAGGGAGGCATTGTCTGGGGGGGGAGTGTTAACTTTATGGTAATCGGCAATGGATTTGATTCCTTGCCACATGCGCCTGGGGTCAGAGTTATTTCAGAATGCTCCTCGATCCGCCGTTTGTGATTAAGTTTAGCATTCCTAATTCCCTTTTTCAGATTGGCCCTGGATGAGCTGTAACCCTCAGCATCGCCAGATTTAAAAGCGGCGTCGCGAGCCTTCAGCAGGAGTCTGACCTCCCTGCTCATCCACGGCTTCTGGTTAGGGAAGGTCCTTATTACTTTGTGGGTAGTGACGTTGTCCGTGCAGAATTTTATGTAGTCCAGAACGGTTGAGGTGTATGAGTTGATGTCCACTTGGGAGTTGAAGGTGGCCTGGGTGGCAAACAGACTCCAGTCTGTTTGCTGAAACTGTTCCTGTAAGACAAACCAACTGACTCCCACAGCTACCTGGACTACTCTTCCTCCCACCCTGCTTCCTGTAAGGACTCCATCCCCTATTCCCAATTCCTCCGTCTACGCCGCATCTGCTCCCAGGATGAGGTGTTCCACACCAGGTCATCACAAATGGCCTCATTCTTCAGAGAACGGGGATTCCCCTCCCCCACTATTGATGAGGCTCGCACCAGGGTCTCCTCCATACCCCGCAACACTGCCCTCGCTCCCCATTCCCCCACTCGCAAACAGGGCAGAGTCCCCCTGGTCCTCACCTTTCACCCCACCAGCCGGCAAATAACAACATATAGTCCTCCGCCAGTTTCGCCACCTCCAACGTGACCCCTCCACCCACCACATCTTCCCATTTCCCCCCCTGTCTGCCTTCCGCAAAGACCGCTCCCTCCGCAACTCCCTTGTCAATTCTTCCCTCCCCTCCCGCTCTACCCCTTCCCCGGGCACTTTCCCTTGCAACCGCAAGAAATGTAACACTTGTCCCTTCACCTCCCCCCTCCACTCCTTTCAGGGACCCAAGCAGTCCTTCCAGGTCCGACAGAGGTTCACCTGCACCTCCTCCAACCTCATCTACTGCATCGCTGCTCCAGATGCCAGATGATCTATATCGGTGAGACCAAGCGGAGGCTTGGCGATCGCTTCGCCAACACCTCCGCTCGGTCCGCAAAAACCAACCCGACCTCCCGGTGGCTCAGCACTTCAACTCCCCCCTCCCATTCCCGCTCCGACCTCTCGTCCTGGGCCTCCTCCACGGCCAGAGTGAGCAACACCGCAAGCTGGAGGAACAGCACCTCATATTCCGCTTGGGGAGTCTGCATCCTTTGGGCTTGAACATTGAATTTTCTCAATTCTGTTAACCCAAGCTGTCTCCTCCCCTTCCCACCTCTCCCTCAGCCCTCGGGCCCTGGCATTCCCTCTATCTCTACTCCCTCCCCCACCCCAGTCGCACCAGCTTCTCATTTTCACACCACAAACAGCTTACAATGGCTTGTTCCCTTTATCACCGATACTTTTTTGCATATCTTTCACTCATTGTTCCTTATCTCTCCACATCACCGTCTATATCTCTTGTTTCCCTGATCCCTGACCAGTCTGAAGAAGGGTCTCGACCCGAAACGTCGCCTATCTCCTTCGCTCCTTAGATGCTGCTGCACCCGCTGAGTTTCTCCAGCTTTTTGTGTACCCTGTAAGACAGAGACAGCCCCCTCAGGCCAGACCTTCACTGTCCTCACGGAAGGTTTCACACGTCTGATCAGAGGTGTGTATTTGGGGAGCAGGAACAGAGAGAGGTGGTCAGACTGTCCCAGGTGGGGGAGGGAGAGGGCTTTGTATGCTTCAGCAATGTTGGTGAATACTAGGTCCAGAGTCTTGTTTCCTCTGGTTGGAATGTTGGTGGAATCTGGAGAGTACAGTTTTAAGGTTAGAGTGGTTAAAATCACCTGCAGCAATAAAGGCCCCCTCTGGGTGTGCAGTTAGTTGTCTGCTGATAGCAGCTTGCAGCTCCTCCATTGCTAGCCTGGCATTAGCGTCTGGGGGTACATAGACTGCAGTGATAACAGTCGATGTGAATTCCCTGGGCAGATAGAAGGGCCTGCACTTTATCATCAGGTATTCCAGGTCAGCAGAGCAGTGACTACCAATCCTGACAGCGTCTGTACACCATGAGTTATTCGCATAGATGCACAGTCCGCCTGGACTGTGCATCTATGTGAATGGGAGATAAAGTAACAGATCCCTGGAGACAAGTGTTTCCCATTTGTTTCCCATTAGGCCTGAACACATCCCAGTCATGCAGAGCCTGTCAGACACAGGGCCCTGTGAGGACAATCGTGTGATGTGACCAGTGAAGGGGCAGGTGGATGATTCGTTGCAAATCTCCTTAAATTATGAGAAGGCACTCAGGAGTCAAAGGAAAAGATTGCTGGGAATGTGGCTGCGATTATCAAATCTTCGATGATAGACACAAAAAGCTGGCCTGTGTCAGCGGGACTGGCAGCATCTCTGGAGAAAAGGATTAGGTGATGTTTCAGGTCAAAAGACAATAGACAATAGATAATAGGTGCAGGAGTAGGCCATTCAACCTACTTCACTGTGATCATGGCTGATCATCCACAATCAGTACCCCGTTCCTGGTACCACCCATATCCCTTGACTCCGCTATTTTTAAGAGCTCTCTCTAACTCTCTTGAAAGCATCCAGAGAACCGGCCTCCACCGCCTTCTGAGGCAGAGAATTCCACAGATTCACAACTCTCTGTGTGAAAAAGTTTTTCCTCATCTCCGTTCTAAATGGCCTACTCCTTATTCTTAAACTGTGGCCCCTGGTCCGGGACTCCCGCAACATCGGGAACCTTCTTCAGACTAAGAGTCAAGGGCAAGGGGAACAAGAGATACAGACGGTCTTATAGAGAGATGGAGAATGAGTGAATGAAAGATATGCAAAACAGTTACAATGATCAATGAAATGGCCCATTGTTGGCAGTGGGCTAGGTGGTGGTAACGAGTTACACAGACAATGAAACTCAACAGGATGACAGTGAAACTAGTACGACGGCTAGGGTGGGGGAGGGATGGAGGGGGAGGGGATGCAAGGATTATTTGAGGTTTTCCGGTTCCCTGCAGCTCCGTTCTTGCTTCCCCTCCCCCCAGTCGCAACTGGGACAGAGTCCCCCCTAGTCCTCACCCTTTACCCCTTCAGCTGCCACATACAACCAATAATCCTCCGACATTTTCACCGCTTCCAACGGGACCCCACCACTAGTTGCATCTTCCCACCTCCACCATTTTCCCTATATATTTTTAATCTTCGCTGACACAAGTAGGGATCCGAGGGGTAACCTTTTCACACAAAGGGTGGTGGGTGTATGGAACAAGCTGCCAGAGGAGGTAGTTGAGGCTGGGAGTATCCCATCATTTAGACAGTTTCATTTACCTATCCAGGTACATGGATAGGGCAGGTTTGGAGGGATATGGACCAAGTGCAGGCAAGTGGGACTAATGTAGCTGGGACATTGTTGGCGGTGTGGGCAGGTAGGCCGAGGGACCTGTTTCCACAATGTATTCCATGACAAGCGAGTACCAGATGACTGGAGGATGGTAGCAAGTGCAGTCCCTCCTATCTCCAGAAATACAGCGGGGAAAAGTCTGGTAGCTCTAGACCTGTGAGCCTGGCATTATCCAGAGGGAAGGAGCAGGATAAAGTTCGGAGGGAAATAATTAATGATCACTTCGTTAGGCAGAGCCTGATCAGAGACTGCTGACGTGGCTTTTTCAAGTGCAGATCCTTCCTGACTATTTGATTAAATTCTTTGAAAAGATAAGAAAGCTTATCAAAAAAAGGCAGGGCAGTAAAGGTGATATGCATGTATTTTAATAAAACCCTTTGACAAATTCCCACAGAGGAGACCCAGTTCAAAACTATCGGGCCCATGAGCCATTTAGATACAAAATTAGCTTCGCAATCGGAGAGACAGAGGGTGATGGTCGAGGGCTGTTTCTGCGACTGGATGCTTGTGACTAGTGCTATTCCACACGGATTACTGCTGGGAAATGGTGTGGATGTGGGAGGCATGATCAGAAAGTTTGCGGATGACACTAGACAGTCGCCTTAGGCTGTCTCGCAGTGTCAGTGAAATGGGCTGAAAACTGGTAGGCGAAGTTTAATCCAGACAAATGTCAGGTGATTTGTTTTGGGAGTACTAATGACGCTAGAACATACTCCGTGTATGGTGGGGTTAAAGGGTGTATTGAGGCACAGTGGGACCTTGAAGTCCAAGTCCAACGATCCTCAAAGGTGTCTTCAGATCCGAACCATCACCCATTCCTTCTCCCCAGAGGCGCTGCCTGTGCCGCTGAGTTACTCCAGTATTCTGTGTCTACCGTTGATCCTCAAAGGTGGCCACACATGGAGTCATAAGGGGGATAGATACTAAATGAGCGCTCGATTCATGTAGACACAGAGGGCCAAGTGCTGGGAGATGGGATTAATATTGATGGGTACCCACTGGTCAGCATGAACAAGTTGGGCCGAATGGCCTGTTTCCGTGCTGTATGATACTATGACCCTGTTGTGGGTCAGTTGCCCCCTCCTGTGAAGCTGCAGGTTGCGTTACAGAGTCCAGGGTTAGGGTTGGGTGGGACATAGAGTGTGTGTCATACGGGAGAGAAACAGGCCCTTCGGCCCACCATGTCCATGCTGTCTGTTGTGCTGATGATCACTAAGTACAGTGTAATACCTGAACCACTGCCATCGGGAGAGCTGCCCCCTGACCCACAGGGTCGGCTGGAGGACTGCCCACCCCCAGCTCTCCGAGTCCCTGGTGAAGACCCTGTGTCGAGGTGTCAGAGAGCCAGAGGCAGACTGACTCTGACAAACACTCCATCCTCAGTCACAGTGGCTCTTTTGTCTGCAGTGGGGTCAAGGGAGCAGAGGGGCACACCCTACTCCGACTACCCATGGAAGTCGGATCACCAGCCCCAGGCACAACCCCCCACCCCCAACAAGCATACCTTTCAGCTGGGCAAACGCCAGCTGACCCAGCCATGGGCACGTGGCCACAGAGCGCTTTCTATCAAACTGAACCTCCAGGTCCACAGGGCTACATCTCCACGTGTCAACACCTGTAGTTCCTGGTCCAATGTCCACATCTGCAGTTCACATGTGCGGTTCCTGTCCACGTGGTCCACATGTGAGGTTCCTGTCCACATGTGGTCCACATCTGTGGTCCTTAGTCCATAGTTGGTTCACACCTGTAGTTCCTGGTCCTAGTCCTCGTAATAAAGGTCCGGGCAGTGAGAGAATGCGTCAAGGACTGGGTGAACAAGCGGTGACAATCAGTCACAGTGAGGAAATGACTCAGCACCAGACACAGGGGCTGACGCAATGAAGCCTTATATTTGTCAATAGAAATACCCAACAGGAAGTTATAAATCAGCCACTGTAATCCCATGTTGGGATTCAAATCGTGATGCAGTAACTATTTCACCTGTTGAAGGGCAGTGTTTAGAATTTCACGGTGAGTGGCGATTACACCAGAGGACGTATTTGCGACAGGTACAATAACAACATTCAAACGCCAGTTTGACGGATGTGTGGATAGGGATAGTTTAGAGGGATATGGGCCATACACGGGCAAATGGGACGCATTCCCATCTACCCCATTGAAGACCTTTGAACTATCTTTTAATCAGACTTTAGCAGGCTTCAGAGTAATATCTTGCACCAAATGTTCTACCCTTTATCCTTTGAGCACTGTGGACGGTTCATGTATATTCTTATCTTTCATTGGAAAGCATGCAAACAAAAGTTATTCACTGTACCTTGGTACAAGTGACAATAATAAACTAAACTCCACTAAACTAAGCATGGACGAGTTGGGCCGAAGGGCCTGTTTCCATGCTGTAAGCCTCCATGACGCTTGGCTACAGAGTTCAGGTACATACTCGATGTAACGTAGGCTGAGGGAGGATGTTCATCCTCCTGTGGAAACCGTGAATGAAACAATGTGCTGTTTAGTTTAGTTTCCAGATACAGCACGGAAGAGGCCCTTCGGCCCACCGGGTCCGCACTGACCAGCAATCCCTGCACATTAACACTATCCTACACACACTAGGGACAATTTACACATATACCAGCCAATTAACCTACAAACCTGTACGTCTTTGGAGTGTGAGAGGAAACCGAAGATCTCAGGGAAAACCCACGCGGTCACGGGGAGAACGTGCAAACTCCGTACAGGCAGCACCCGTCGTCAGGATTCAATCTGTGTCTCGGGCGCGGCAAGCATTGTAAGGCAGCTACTCTACTGCTGCGCCAACGTGGCCACTGTTCTCAGATCAGGGTTCTGCATTCACACCGGCCAGGGTCACACTGAGCCATTAACAGACCATGAATTAATGGAAGCCTGGTTGGTACTGAGGAGGATCGGTTCACAAGTGTACACTCAAGGATTACTGAATATGCAAGAGGCAGGAAATAAATATACATATATATATGTATATTCGTGTATATATATATATGTACACACACAGTGTATTTGTGTGTGCGCATGTTGTACACACACACACATATATATATATATATAATATATATATATAAATATATATATATAAATACACACACACCACACACACATATATATATATATATATATAGATCAATAGACAATAGGTGCAGGAGTAGGCCATTCGGCCCTTCGAACCAGCGCCGCCATTCAATGTGATCATGGCTGATTATCCCCAATCAGTAACCCGTTTCTGCCTTCTCCCCCTGACTCCGCTATTCCTAAGAGCTGAATCATATACAGTATATGCACACATATATATATATATATACACACATCTTTATAGTTCATTTTTCGCGTGGTGGGACGTGGTGGGCTGAATGGCCAGTTTCCCTGATGTGTGACTCTAATAAACGATGATAACAAGACAGCTCGCCGTGTAGCGACGTGCTGGGCTCAATGGAAATGTGACGCTGATCACACAAATCTGTGTCAACATCCCAGGCTCTCGCTCTGTCTCTGCATTCCAGCCATTCCAATTGCACACTCTCCAGTCCAGTTTACCAA
Organism: Okamejei kenojei; assembly: GCA_035221665.1. NCBI lineage: Eukaryota > Metazoa > Chordata > Chondrichthyes > Rajiformes > Rajidae > Okamejei > Okamejei kenojei. The sequence continues at coordinate 13,967,998 of CM069162.1, forward strand.
GGCAAGGCAAGTACAACCTATTCAAATCAAACCTCTCCTCCCAGTGTTACACTGAGTGTGCGCTCAGTTAGTTATGAAGGGAATGGATCGGTGTCGAGGTTTGATCAATTTGCATCCTTTATACTGTGAAGGGAAATTCACAAGAATGAAGAGAAGGATCCAATGGTGGAACTTATGAGTTACTCTGGTGGAGGACCAGTATGGACACAATGACCAGAATGGCCTCATTCTAATGCATCCAGAAGTATCATTTCCTGCAGCACAACGTTCCAGGGTTTCAATATTTCAGAGGTGAGAGAGTCGGAGGGAAAGAAGGTTGGATAATTGCTCTATTAATCAGGCAGAATCTTATAGATAGACACAAAATGCTGGAGTAACTCAGCGGGACAGGCAGCATTTCTGGAGAGAAGGAATGGGTGATGTTTCGGGTCAAGAAGAAGGGTCTCATCGCGAAAAGTCACCCATTCCTTCTCTCCAGGGATGCTGCCTGTCCTGCTGAGTTACTCCAGCATTTTGTGTCTATCTTAGATTTAAACCAGCATCTTACACAGGCGGAATCTTATGGCAGTTCCCAGAGATGGCGTACTGGATGGTTTGTCCGATGAGATGATATGGACGGAGCTCGAAAATAAGAAAGGTGCAAGCTGTTAATGGGGTTGTTGTAGAAGTATCTCAAGATCCAGGCAGGAGATAAAGGGATAAATATGCAGACAGATTATCAAACTGTGCGAAAACAACAGGGTTGACTCTGGGTGAGATTAACTTCCCCAATATTGACTGTGACTTTACTCAATGCCAAATGCTTTGATGGGACAGAATTGATATGTAACCAAGGTGTAACCAAGAGACTTTCCTGAAACAGTATGTGGATAGTCCAGCCTGAAAGACGGACATACTCGACCTTGTGTTAGGGAACGAGCCTGGCCAGGTGACTGGTGTTTCAGTGTAACAACATTTTAGGGATATGATCGCAACTCTCTAAGATTGTCTGGACCTTGTGGATTGTACTAAATTAGAGTAAGGCAAATTACAACAATATTAGGCATGAACTCAGGAGGGTTACAATGGAAGCAGTTGTTATTTGGTAAGTCCGCATCTGACATGTGGCTGTTCAGTTGAGCAAAGTTCAAGGCCAGTATGTTCCAGTAAGGAGGAGGGATAAAGATGGCAAAGAAAGGGAACCTTGGATGACCAAATACGTTTTTAGTTTGAAAGGAAAACGAATCGTATGCAAGGTTTAAGAAGATTAAATCAGACAGGGCCTTTGGTGAATACAAAGCTAAGGGGGAAGAACTCAAGCACGCAATTAGAAGGGCCAAAAGGGACCACAAAATGGCATTGGTGAGTCAGATTAAAAAATCCCAAGGCTTTTTATACCTACATTAAAACAAGAGCATAACCAGGAGAAGGTAGGACCGCTCAAGGATAAAGGAGGGGAGTTGTGCTTGGAGTCTGCGAGGTACGAGACAGGTACTTTCATAAAGGAGAAAGACTAGGCCGGTGAGCATCACGTCAGAAGTATGGTAACTATGAGAGAGGATTCTTCAAGATAGGATTTACTCACATTTGGAAAGAATGCGTTAGTTATGGAACAGTCAGCATGGCTTGTGCTTGGCAGGTCATGTCATAACTTGACTGAGTGTTAAGAGAGGACAACAAATGTGATAAACTCCCTTATGGTAAACTGCTCCAGAAGATTCAGATGCATGGTTTTGACAGTGATTTGGTCGTGTGGATTCATAACTGGCTTACAAATAGAAGACAGAGGAGTGTGGTGGATGGGCAATATTCAGGCTGGAAGTTAATGACCAGTGATCTGTGCTGGGACCTCTGCTGTTAGTGATTATCTTTGTGATTTGGGTGTAAATGTAAATGTAGACGACATATATATATATATATATATATATATATATATATATATATATATATATATATATACATATGGTATGTAAATGTTTAGCTTGCAGTAAATGGTTAGCTTGGTTAGTAAATTTGTAGATGACACCAAGATTGCTGGGGTCACAAACATTGAGGATGGCTGTCAAAATATGTAGTGGGATATCGGTCAGCTTCCGAAATGGGCAGAGAAATGGCAGATGGAGTTTAATCCGAGCAAGTTTGAGGTGTTGCACCTTGGGAAGTTGAATGTAAGGGGTAAATATACAGTTAATGGCAACCCTTAACAACAGAGGGATCTTGAGGTCCAAATCCATAACTCCCTGAAAGTATCAACACAAGTAGACAGAGTGGTAAAGAAGTCATATGAAATGCTTGCCTTCATTTGTCGGGGCAATGAGTATAATGCCCCTGTCCCACTTAGGAAACCTGAACGGAAACCTCTGGAGACTTTGCGCCCCACCCCAGGTTTCCGTGCGGTCCCCGGAGGTTTTTGTCCTCCGGCAACCACCTTCAATTAGCATCACAACCGGCTTCGACTAAAAAATTACTAATTTTTAAAACGGAAACCACTTTCGACCATTAGGGAGACTGACAAAAGCCTCCGGGAACCTCACGGAAACCTTGGGTGGGGCGCAAAGTCTCCAGAGGATTCCGTTCAGGTTTTCTAAGTGGGACAGGGGCATCACAGTAAGGAAGTTATGATGCAGTTTTATAGGACTTTGGTTAGGTTGTATTTGGAGAATTCCTTGCAGTTCTGGTCGCCCTAATACAAAAAACGATGTGGAGACTTTGAAAAAAGTGCCGAGGAGGTTTACCAGATTAGAGGGCATTAGCTGATGGAGAGGTTGGACAGACTTGGATTGTTTCTCAGGAATGCCCGAGTTTGATGGGAGACCTGATAGAAGTATCTATAATTATGAGAGCCAAATAAATGGTAGACAGGCAAAACCTTTTCCCAAGGATAGAAATATCAAATACTAGCGGGCATCGCTTTGAGGAGAGAGGGGCAAAGTTTAATGGGGCAAATGGTGCGGAGCGTAGAGGGTGGTGGGAGCCCAGAACATGCTGCCAGAGGTGATGATGGAGGCAGATACCATAGTGGTGTTTAAGAGGATTTTGAATAAGCACAAGGATATGCAGGGAATGGATTATGTGCAGGCAGGTAAAAGTTGGTCTTGGCATCATGTTCCGCGCAAACATTGTGGGCTGAAGGGCCTTTTCCCGTGCTGTAATGTTCTATGTTTCAAAACACAGAGTGCTGGAGGAATTCGGTGAGTCAGGCAGCATCTAGGGACGGAATGGACAGACAATGTTTCTATCAGACTGATCATTTCTGCGTGACTGGTACTTAGCATCAAGAACATTACACCTGTTGTTAATGCATGAAGAAGCATGCCTGGATCAGAGAATCCCAGTGTCCATAATTGTCTATAAAGTGAAGATAGACACAAAAAGCTGGAGTAACTCAAAGGGTCAGGCCGCATCTCTGGAGAAAAATAATAGGTGACGTTTCGGGTCGACACCCTTCTTCAGACTGATAGTCAGGGGAAAGGGAAACGAGAGATGTATCTCATAGATTATACATTTATACATTTCCACTGATGTTCTCCTTCCACACTTTGGTCAAAACTCTGGAGAAGCAGCAGAAGTGGACTTTTGTAAAGTCGGTCAAATGTCCATTTTTACATTACTCCTACCCTAACCTGTTTCATTCTGCCAAGAATGTCTGCAACTCCCGCTCGCCAGTTTCATCACTAACCTACACTAGGGGCAGCGTACAGAACCCAATTCACCAACCAGCACTTTTGTGGGTTGTGGGAGGAAACCGGAGCACACGGCTTCCTCCCACAGAGATTTCCCGCGGAAATCCCAAAGAGAACACGCAAACCCCACAAGGGAAGCAGCAGAGGCCAGGGCTGAACCCGGTTCATCGGAGCTGTCACTGAGCCACGCAACTAGCTGTGTCACTGAGCCATGAACAAGCAGCTGTGAAGAGTTTGTCAGGCCACAGTAACAGAGTCGGCACACTGCCCAGCTCAATTACAAAATGTCTGAAGAAGGGTTTCGGCCCGAAACGTTGCCTATTTCCTTCGCTCCATTGATGCTGCTGCACCCGCTGAGTTACTCCAGCACTTTTGCCTACCTTCGATTTTACAGCATCTGCAGTTCTTTCTTAAACAATTAATCAATTGCAATCAGCTCACTTGCTGCAATCCTCCCACACTGGCCTTGGATGAAGTGGGAGGTTCTTCCATGCACCGCATCCTTTGTCCTTGCACCATGGGGGCTTGATTCAGAGTTGGATTCAGCTTGGTTCATTGTCATACACACCAGCATGCAATGAAAATTCCCTATTCGCATGAAGCTCGCAGAGTGAACTGTATGCATGGTAATGATAGATACAATAAATACAATTGTTTTTCGAGCAGATTTTCTTTCTGCACCCTCTCAGATTAATAGCATGCTCCCTATATAGATATAGTATAATAGTATATAGTATAATACGTATGTGTGTGTATATGCACACACACACTAGAAATGCACACTGCCACACCTTGTACAGCTGTAACATGCTCTCCCAACTCCTGTACTCAATGGCCTATCTGATGAAGGCAAGCGTGCCAAATACCTCCTTCACCACCTTGCCCACTGGAGTCATCACATGAACCTGTTTCTGTGCTGCTTCCTTTGGACTCTAACGTGTAAATATTATCTGTTATCTCCCCACATCGTGTATACAGCCTGACCCGCTGAAGATTTGCAGAATTTTCTTCTTTTACATTCATAATGAGCTTCAGGGAGCAGAAAGATATCTGGCCAAGCCTGATCCGTTCCACGCTGGTGAAGGTCTATTGCGTGTTTAACCGGTGCTGGTTTGGAATCCGCCTTCTTCCAGCCTCCAGAATTTCATTGTCCCTTCCGCGACATATGACAATAAAACACTCTTGACTCTCGACTCCTTTTCAGCAAAAAGAGGGGTAAACCAGAAAAATGCCCAGGTTTTTTTTAAAAATTGGAAATAAACAGATTCCTCCATTGTCTTTATCGGCAGATTATAAAACTGCACAGATCACAATGTGCTTGACAAGACTGCTGGGACCATTTGAGGCAAGGGGAGAACTAGGGAAGAGTTGGACATTCAGGGGTCTTTTGACAAAGTCCCACATGAGGGGCTTAGAGCACAAGGGGTAGAGGGGGAAGGTGCTTATATGGAGAGAGGGCTGATTGGCAATCATGAAACAGTCAGAGACATTTCCAAGACGGTGACTTGTGGGAACTGTTATATCTAAATGTCAAGAGTACAGAGTGTTTAATTGTCAATGATAAACACAAGAAGCTGGAGTAACTCAGCGGGACAGGCAGCATCTCTGGAGAGAATGAATGGGTGATGTTTTGGGTCGAGACCCTTCTTGTCACATGTCCCGAAACGGAACAATGAAACTGCTTCTTGCAACAGCACAGCCTTTATCTGCGCACTGCGGTTGGTTTGATGTAGGCTTTACGAATACAGCGCGCAAACAGGCCCTTTGGCCCACCGCTGGCCAGTGATCACTCTGTACGCTGGCGCTAGCCTACACACTAAGGGCAATTTTTTAACGATGGCAATTAACCGACAAACCTGTGCATTTTGGAGTGTGGGAGGAAGGCGGAACACTCAGCGAAAACCCACACGGTGTCTGGCGCTGTCAGGCAGCAACTGCCGCTGCTCCCCAGTGCCGCCCAAATTGCAGTCATGTATAATGTTCGTATTTGAAAGGAGCAGAATTAAGCCATTCGGCCCATCAAGTCTATTCTGCCATTCAACCATGGCTGATCTATCTCTCCCTTAAGACTTTCAGTGTACATTGGTACACATGACAATAATGAACTAAACTATATTACACTGCTGAAGGTTGAAGAAAGAACTGCAGATGCTGGAAAAATGCAAAGAAGCTGGAGAAACTCAGTGGCTGAAGAAGTCTGACGAAGAGTCTCGACCCGAAACATCGCCTATTTCCTTCGCTCCATAGATGCTGCCTCACCCGCTGAGTTTTTCTCCAGCTTTTTTGTCACACTGCTGGAAGGGATCAGTGTTGGGACACCACATTATTAATGATTTGCATGATCGAATGGAATAAAATCTCTCCAGGTGTGCCGATGACACAAAACCGGTGGGTGAGGTGTGAGGCGGATGCAGGCGGTCTCCTTGGTGACTGGACAGGCTGGGGGGGGGAGGATGGGAAGGCAGGTACAGAACTATGTGGGTGAATGTGGTTATCAGCCCCATCATCAAAACAGGAAGACAGATTATGATCTGAATGGTGAGAGATTAGAAAAGGGGGAGGTGCAGCAAGACCTGCGTGCCCTTGTGCACCAGTCAGTGACAGGAAATATCTAGCCGCAGAAGGCAAATCGAATGCTGGCGTCCGTAGCGGTGGGGGTGAGAGCCCAGTAGCAGCACTGTCTTGCTGCAATTGTACGGGGCCACACTGAGACTGCACCTTGACTACTGTGTGCAGTTCTGGCCTTATCTGAGGAAAGATGTTCTTACTGTGGGTGTTGTTCAATGAAGGTTCAGCTGACTAGCGCCTGGGATGGCAGAAGATGCCTGAGGAAAGTTTGGGAAGTTTTTTTGCCTGAGTTCTGACCTGGGGTCCTGGGAAGTGCTATGGACCAGGGAGAACCAGGAATGGGGGTGCATAGTTCCCTGAAGATGGTGACACATGTAGACAGGGTGGTGTGGAAGGCATTTGGCACGCTTGCCTTCATTGCTGAGGATGTTAAGCACAGGAATTGGAACATTATGTTACAAGAGTTTGGTAAGGCTACATTTGGAGGACCATGTACAGTTCTAGTCGCCCAACTATGGGAATGATGTAATTAATCTGGAGAAAGTGTGCCAATCAGAATTACAAGGATTTTACCAGGACCAAAGGGTTTGCGGTATAAGGAGACATTAGAGAGGCAAGATCTATTTTTCCCTGGAGCAAAGGAGGCTGATGGGTGACCTTGCAGAGATTTATAAAATAACTGGAGCAAGTGGGACCCGTTGGGTCCTGTCCCCTCACACACACACACACTAACCACCCCCCCATACACACAAACCACCCCCCCCCACACACACACACTAACCCCCCCCCCCCCCCACACACACACACAAACCACTCCCCCACACACACTAACCCCCCCCCCCACACACACACACAAAACCACTCCCCCACACACACTAACCCCCCCCCCCACACACACACACACTAACCCCCCCCACACACAAACACACAAACCACCCCCCCACACACACACACACACACTACCCCCCCACACACACACACACACTAACCACCCCCCCACACACACACACACTGACCCCCCCCCCCCCCTTGATATTATATTAATTTATTTCATTTGCTCCTTTTACTCCATCCCCGCCCTCTCCACTCACGCATAGCCCCCAACTCACAGGCGCGTCTGGCGAGGGAGAGGGAAGGGGGGGTAGAGAGATAGTGCAGAGAGAGTGGGGGCAGAGACAGAGAGAGGGGCAGAGAGAGCGGGGCAAAGACAGAGGGGTAGGGACAGAGAGAGAGGGGCAGAGACAGAGATAGAGGAGGAAAGGTGGGGAGAGAGGGGGGGAGAGAGAGGGGGGAGAGGGGGGATGAGAGAGAGAGGGGAGAGAGGAGGAGTGAGGAGAGAAGAGGGGAGAGAGGAGAGGCCGAGGGTGGTGAGAGGAGAGGAGGGAGGAGAGGAGGAGGGGAGGAAGAGGAAGGGGGAGAAAGCTTTTTTCCAGCTTTTTGTGTCTATCTTCTGGGTTCGATTCAGGTTGTTTCAGAGACGTCTTTGCAGACAGCGCTGTTCATGAGGAGCAGGAGGGACAGGATTTAAATTAGAACCAACTTGACTTTATGCGGACTGTTCACCTTTGGATGGCCCTGCACTGCACATACACCGGCTGAAATGTTGGTCACTTCACTTGCTGGAGTTCATTGTGAGGAAAGTAAATGCAATTTGAAAAACTGTATCAAAAAATGGGCAGAAAATAAGCTTGGAGGGATAATGGTCAGCTGCGGGCGTGAGGGGCTAGTTTAAATGGGCATTTTGTTCGGCATGGAGGAGATGAGGAACTTCGTACCCTGAGCAAAGCGCAAAGTCATAGGATAGTCATAGACGTATACACTTTGTTCCTTAATCACGGAGTCAGCAGCACAAGAACGCGGTGGCTAGGAAAACATCCTCTATGTTCATTTGCTCCGTAATTTTTTGAGCTGTGCCACCCTGGGGTGCGGGTAGTGGGGGGAGGGGGGGTGGAGGGTAAATGCCAACAGTTGCTCCTTCTCACCGCCTCACTGCCTCGCCTCCGCCAACCACACACTCTTCAACCCCCTCCCCTCATGGACTGCAGCAGACACAGGGAGGTGGAAGCAATAACCCTGCTGATCTCAGGTGATTCAGGTCTGTGGGGGAAGGGAGAGGGGGGAGGGGAGGTAGAGTGGAACTTTAACCCTATCCATCCCACAGACACCAATTACAAAAGTCGAAATAGTCGCCGGAACATTGGAGAAGCGGAAACCACTTTCGACCATTAGGGAGACTGACAAAAACCTCCGGGAACCTCCGGGAACCGCACGGAAACCTTGGGTGGGGCGCAAAGTCTCCAGAGGTTTCCTAAGTGGGACAGGGGCATAAGTGACAAAGGCTAGAGATGAAAAGGAGGCGAAAGGCTGTCGGATACGAAGAGGAGTGAGATGTCACGCTGGAGAGATGGAGATAGGTGGAAAGGGGCGAGGGAAAGGTAAAAGGTGGGCGATAAGATGGAGATGGGAGATGAGCGTACGGGGGGGAGGGGAAAGGAGCGGAGTGATGGGAGATGAACAGAGGGGCGGGAGGAGGAACGGTGGGGCCTGATGAAGGGAGAGGTTGGAAGAGGAGAGCAAATGCCAGAAGGAAGGAGGCGGGCTGAATGGTCTGATTAGTCAAATAACTCAGAGAGTCATACAGGGTGGAAACAGGCCCATAAGCCCATGATGCCCACGTCGACCAACATTCCTCATCCGCACTAGTCCCACCTGCCTGTGTCCGGCCCGTATCCCTCTGTTCCTAACCATGTACCTGTCTAAATATTTCTTAAATGCTGTGATACTTTCACTAAACTCTAGTTTTGTAGTTGCCGTATAACACACCTTTGTGAATTTAAATGGCTTCATTTAGGTTAAATAGTCACATAACTGTCAGAAGACCGACCTTAACTACTTAATCTGGCAGCTCGTTCCATATACCCACCACCTTTTGTGCAAAAAAAAATCTACCCCTCAGGTTCCCATTAAATCTTTCCCCCCTCACCTTAAGCCTATATCCTCTGGTTCTCGATTACCCTACTCTGGGCAAAAGACTCAATCTATTCCTCTCATGAATTTGTACACCTCTCTATAAAATCACCACTCACCCTCTTGCATTCGAAGGAATAAAGTCCCAGCCTGCTCAATCAACCTCCCCCTCTAGCTCAGGCCCACGCGTCCTGACAACATCCCAGCACCCTTTCCAGCATGACAACAACAACAACAAGATCCTGGGGGTTTTGATGTAATAAAATATAGCACAGAAACAGATCATTCAGCGCTGCCATAAATGCCCCAGGTTCGGGCTCTGAGTAAGGGGTGCAAGATTTATCACCCCCCCCCTAAACTCTCCCCCCCCCCCCCCCCCCCACAACCTCGTAAAGGGAGACAAGTCAAGAGTGTTTTATTGTCATTTATTCCAGATAGAACAATGAAATTCTCACTTGCAGCAGCAAAACAGAATATGTAAACATAGTACACTGGAAAGAATACAATAATCGAGAGAGGCAGCCTCTTTGTACTTTTTGAGGCAGCGACTCCCGGTAAATTCCTTCGATGGTGGGGAGGTCAGAGCAGGTGATGGACTGGGCACTGTTCACAACTTTTTGCAGTCTTCTTCGCTCCTGGCCATTCAAGTGGCCGAACCAGGCCGTGATGCAAGCAGTCAATATGCTCTCTACTGTGCGCCTGTAAGAATTTCAAGAGAATCCTCTCTGACATACAGAAACTCCGTAATCTTCTCAGGAAGTAGAGGCGTTGAGGTTGTTTTTTTAAAAATTGCTTTATATGCTTGACATGGTTATTTTGGAGGGGGGGGGGGGGAGGTTGTGTATCATGCCAACCCCGCCTGTCCGTGTCTGGTCTATGCCGGGAGCTCTGGCGCTCACCGCTGCCGGTCCCTGTCCTGCCGTATCTCGCCGGCTGCGGGCAGTGAGACCCGGCGGGGAAAGTGATGAGCTGGTCATTCCTGCCGATCCCCAAGATATGCGGGCGCAGGAAGAGCTGGCATGGGGGGCCCCGCTGGTCTGCTCGACATGACGACAGACGAAGGGTTACACAAACAACAGCCGGCACACAGTCCGCTCAGGATACACCAGCACCTGGTCCCAGGCAATCCGCGCTTATCCCGGGACAGCTCTGACCCAAAGGTGAGGCACGCCAGGACAAAGAAACACAAAAGCCAGACACACTGGTGTCTGATTAACCAGAACAGAGGTGTGCATTGATAGAGCGCCCATTCAGAACATTCCAAAGATCCCACACACAATGAACGTCTTTCAAAGTGTTGAGCAAAACACAAAATGCTGGAGGAATGAGTCAGGTAGCATCTGTGGAGGGAATGGTCAGGTGATGTTTTTGATCGGGAACCTTCTTCAGAATAATGGATGGGGGGGGCGGGGGAGGGCGGGCATGGGGGGCAGAAATCTGTAAAAGAGAGGTCAAAGCCTTGTGAGTGATGGGTGGATACAGCTGAGGGCGGGGAATTGGCCGATGGGCAGAGTTCAAAAGTGTTGCCACTTTAGTGATGACAGAAACATGGGAACTGTTCGATGCACAGCAAGATCCCACAACAGTCAACGTCGGCTGTTGTTTTAGCTGGAGGATAAACACTGGCCATGGCCACAGGCGTAGGTAACTCTTCCTCTCAGTGTGATGATGATGATATCTTGTTGTCACTTGTACCAAGCTAGGTACAGTGAAAATCTTTATTTTTCATCCAAAGTACGCAAAAGAGTCGCACAAAGGCACCAACAAAGTACTCATCCCGTCTTCGCCCTCCCCCCAGCCCCCACCAGGTCCCCCTTAATTCTCAGCAGCCCCCCCACGCCGGGTCCGCTTTGTTCACAGCTGCCTGGCCCGTCCACCTCGGACCGACCGTGAGACTCCGACAGGTAGATCTCTGGCAGACTCTGATGCTGTGTTTAAATAACCACGTACTGACTGGCACAGCATAGTTTCTGCGATTGGAGTCCATCCCTGGTACCAGCTAACGGTGACTGATCATTCCCATCACACCTGTCCGTGGCCAAGTAGATGGTCCGACGGAAAGACTTCACCTCTGCGTTATAGTGTCTCCCCTTGCTCCACCCCTAACGCTGCTCTGCATGAAATCACACGTGTCCATCCATGGAGAGATTGACGTTGTTTGTTTGTCTGTCCATTAATGGCAGCTCCAGATCTGCTGTGCATCAGTGGAAGAGGGAGAAGGCAGTGGGTGACAAGTTGGCACCGTTTGGTGCCAGATAATCCCTCTCGTTATTAGAATCTGCCCATCTCCTCCGACTGGTAACACCTTTCTCCCCCAATTCAAGCTGCTTCAGAGGGTTAGAAAATTGGCTTCATAGAACAAGGCAGAGGGTGATGGTGGAAGGTTGCTTTTCGGACTGGAGGCCTGTGACTGGTGGTGTGCCTCAGGGTTCAGCACTGAGCCATTGCCCTTTGTCATCTATGAACAATGATTTGGATGAGAACGTACATGGCATGGTTAGCAGGTTTGTAGATGACACAGCAGTGGGTGGTAACATCAAGGAACGTTTAGACAGGTACATGGATAGGACAGGTTTTAGCGGGATATGGGCCATATGCAAGCAGTGAAGATGGGACATGTTGGCCGGTGTGGGCAAGGTGGGTCGAAGGGCTTGTTCCCACTCTGTATGACTCTATGAGATGTCTGCTCTGTGACCACACACTGCACCATTGCTCAACGCTGCCATCAGCTCAGCTCCCCCTGTTGCAGAAACCTTTACCCATGTCTTTGTTGGTCCCATTATCATAGATTCCAACACACACTGGGCTGGCCTCCCTAATCTACCCGCTGTATGCGTGAGGTCACCCTGGGTCCTATCCCGCTCCAGATCCCATTCAACCATCAACCTGGAGTTCACTCACCTACTTAGACTCCCGCTTGAGCACAACTCCAAATTCCTCTTCCTTGTTTTCAAATGTCCCACCCCTCCCCCTCCAGCACCACAACACTCCAAGGTCTCTGCTCCAATTCTGGCCACTCGATGGATCTCCACCCCCCACCATTGGACCCATGGCTTCAGGAACCCAGGCCCCAAACTCTGGAATCCGCTCTCTCAAACCTTTGCCACTGCTCAGCTCTTCCTCGTCACACAACAGGTACTGCACGAAAGGAGGGCAGGCACAAAGTGCTGGAGCGACTCACCGGGTCAAGCAGCATTTCTGGAGAATCTTTATAGAAACCTGGAAAATAGGCGTAGGAGGAGGCCATTCATTGCGATAATGACTGATCATCCACAATCAGTAACCCGTGCCTGCCTTCTCTCCATATCCCTTGATTCCGCTAGGATATCTCTGGAATCATTCCAGGATCTCTCCTTGGAGCCTCTCCAAATCCTTCACATCTTTCCAGAACAAACTCTAGCCATAACTATTACATAAGGGGCAGTGGTGACTTCCATACACCTTCAATACCTAGGACTTTATATACAAGTTGCATGTGGTCTCTCCAACACTCTCAACGTGCCCTGTCATTGTCAATGATCAATGCATAATACCCCGATCTCTCTGACCCTGTCCGTCTTTTAGAACTGCCTCCTCTAATTCAGGTCAAGATGCAGTTGTCATTTTGCCAACAACCAGACAATGTAATTCTTACGTGCAGCTTAACAGGACCGTAAATTGAATAATGTGCTGAAATGATACAATCACAACAGTGATACTATTACATAGCAATATTAGGTAATCATCGTTGTCCAGAATCAAAGGCCACTGTGAAATCAAAGATACATAGAATTTCACAATTCATAATGCTTTTATTGCTACTGTTGTGATACTACATTTTTTTCTGTCTATGGTTGCCTGCCCTATATCTGTGCACCAAGTGTGTCTACCAAAACCCCTCTCAGTTTATCACACATCCTTCCTCTTGGATGCCTAATCGCTCCCAACGTGGTTCACTATCCGATAGCTGCACAAAAGAGTGAAACCTTGCGGATTGGTGTTAGTGTCAAAAGGCGATACACAAATGCAAAAGTTCTGTCGGCGCCGTGTCCACTTCCTGTTTTTGAAAAAGCAGAAATTATTCGCAATCTTTCGTGGCAAGTCACCTCTGTGACGGTGAAGGGAGGGCCACATGTGGAGAGTTGCCGAGGCGGTGATTATTTCACTATCTTAAAAAATCCATCACAAATCGCCACGTGGCCGGGTGTGTGGTAATTGTCCTTCAAATGTGACGCTGCAGAAATTCAAGCGTTTATCTGGGGAAGTATTTTCGAACGCATTGTGCATACAGCCGTGGAGATACCAATCCCCCCCTGCGGTTTCCCTCCCGAGTCGTCCTTTGTTAAGTTTGTTAAAGAGGCAAACACAAGGCTTTAAATCCACAATTACCTTTGGAAATGGATGGCCACGTCGCAGCCAGGCCGGGGATTGCCTGCCCGGCTCCCACCTCGACCCCTCACTCACTGGTGAGGCAGGTGGACAAACGTCCTGGAGCAACTCAGCGGGTGAAGCAGCTTCGCTCCATAGATGCTGCCGCACCCGCTGAGTTTCTCCAGCACTTTTGTCTACCTTCGATTTTGCATTGAATGGCGGTGCAGGGCCGAATGGCCTCCTCCTGCACCTGTTTTGATTGATTGATGATTTGAATAAGGTTTATTTAAATAGGGACAGGTACAAAAACATAGATACATTTGAAACAGTCATCTGTTGTGTGCATCATAGTGTTTTCTATGTTTCTATGGCATTTCTTAAGAAATGGCAACAACGCGGAGAATGGGGGGGGGGGGGGGGGGTCACGCACAACATTGCGACTGGACACCCTTGACTGACCCACACCGCTCACCCCACCCCTCCCTCCCCCTCCACTCACCCCACCCCACTGACCCACCCACTCACTCCCTCTCCACCCCCCAAATTCCACTTTCCAGTCAACTGACCCACAAGTCTCCATCCTCCTGACCCCCCACTGTCCACCCACGTCCCCGTCCATCTCCCCCTTTGCCCATCCTTTCACCACACCCCCACCCAAACAAACTAACTCCTTGCCTCCCATCTCTTCCCCCAAGCCCCTCAATGCGGCCAACCCCGACTCCGCCGGCCTTGATCCTCCCCTCCCTTCCCCTCTGACGGTCCCGGGCGGGGCAGAGGCGGAGGGAGGGGCGGCTGTGTATATATGGCTGGGGTGTGTGCGTGTGTGCGTGAGTTCCCAGTGAGTGAGAGTGGGAGCAGATAAGCGGGGAGGCGATGGCGAGCTTGCGGCCGCTGCTGACGGCGACAGTGTGTGTGCTCTGCCTGCTTCAGGTGAGTGTCCGGCCCGGCCCGGCCCAGCCCGATGCTGATACCCGGGGCTCCGGCTGTGTCCAGTCCCGCAGCGCGGACTCTCGCCTCCGCTCGGGGTTTAATGGTTTCTGGTTTTCTCCTGCAGGCGACTGTCACCCGGGCACAGAACTGCGACCCAGGAGAGGACGGCAGGTGAGACCGACCTCCCCTCCCTCTCTCTTTACCACCCCCCCCCCCCCCGTTCCCCCCTCACCTACCCCCCGTCCCCTCCCCCACCACCCCCTCACCCACCCCCCGTCCCCTCCCCCCCCCCCTCACCTACATCCCCCTCCCCCCACCACCCCCTCACCTACCCCCCCCCCCCTCCCCCCCCCCCCCCCCCCCTTCCCCCCCACCCCTCTTCCTCTCTTACCACACTCTCTCCCCTTCATACCCCCCTCCACTCCCCACAGCCGTAACCCACTCCCCTGGGTTGCCTGCATCTGTCTGTGGCAGCTTTCTTTGCACATGTTGGGTCTGGGGTCTCCAACTCGGCAACTGACCAGAGTTTCTGACCCAAGTACTGAGAATCCTAAAAGCGGTGAAGAAGTTTAGTTTATCATAGACAGGTGCACGGAGGTACAGTAAAAAGCTTTTGTTGTGTTATATCCAGTGTGCAGAAATTGCAAATGTTAAATAAAAGGCTTGGAGCCCCCAGCAGGGAGGTAGGGTTCAACTTTTGGCTGATGACGAATCCAAAACGTAGAAAATAGGTGCAGAAGTAGGCCATTTGGCCCTTTGAGCCAGCACCGCCATTCAATATGATCATGGCTGATCATCCAAAATCAGTACCCTGTTCCTGCTTTCTTGATTCCCAAATCCCTTGATTCCGTTAGCCCTAAGAGCTACATCTAACTCTCTCCTGAATACAATGAGAATGATCGGGATCGTTTTCTTTGTCCACAGTTGCAGCTCGCATTGGACCCGCCTGTGGTATGTGTGGTGAGTGTCATTATCTCTCTACATTCTGGTTACCCTGCTGCTGAGATTTCTGGTTTTGGTTGAAGTTTGTTATTGTCATGTGTACGGAGTTTCAGTGAGAAGCTTTTGTTTGCTTGTGTAGTGTAATACTACACGTAAATCGGCTGAAGTACAATAAACAGAGTGACGAGAAAGATACTTCCATGTGGAGGAAAGAACTTCACAAGCTGGAGTGACTGAGCGGGACAGGCAGCATCTCTGGAGAGAAGGAATGGGTGACGTTTCGGGTCGAGACCCTTCTTCAGTCTGAATGCTGCCTGTCCGCTGATTTACCGCAGCATTTTGTGTCTACCTTAAAGATACTTCTCATTGATACCTCATTGAAACTTACCGAAGAGTGAAATGCCTGGATCGAGTGGGTGTGGAGAAGATGTTGGCGCTATTGGGATAGTCTAGATCCAGAGGCAATAGCCTCAGAATTAAAGGATGTTCCTTTAGGAAGGAGATGAGGAGGAATTTGATTAATCGGAGGGTGGTGAATCTGTGGATTTATTGCCCCAGAAGTCTACGGAGACTGTCAATGGATATTTTTACGGCAGAGATAGATAGATTCATGATTAGTACGTGTGTCCGAGGTTATGGGGAGAAGGCAGGGGAATGGGGTTAAGAAGGAAAGATACATCAGCTATGATTGAATGATTGGATAGACTTGATGGGCTGAATGGCCTAATTCTGCTCCTATCATTTATGAACTTGTGATACAGAGTGCAGAATATAGTTTGAAAGTCACAAAGCACTTTAGTTTAGCGATACAGTGTGGAAACAGCAGCCTATCGAGTCTGCGCCGACCATTGTATGTTATACCAGTTTTGCATCCTACACATTAGGGGCAATTTACAGAAAGCCAATTCACAAACAAACCTGCCTGTTTCTTGAATCGTGGACATCTCAGCATTGCAACGTAACAGTTCCAGAGGAAAAGTCCAACGTCTGCAATAAGGCATTGGAGCAGTATTTAGCCATTTTGCCCATTGTTTGCTCTGCTATTCAACCATGGCTGATCTACTTTTCTCTCTCAACCTCATTCTCCTGCGTTCTGCCCATAACCTTTGACATCCTTACCTATCAAGAAAGTAATGAGGGGGTTAGGACAACAGGGACTGCACCCTACCTTATGGAAGGACTTTAGAAGTCGGATAAGAACTTGTCGGGTGAGGCGAAGGAGATGCCTTCATCAGTGGCAGCTCAAACTGGCGACACGAGGCCAGATGCTAACATTAGTGGGGATAAACTGAAACCGATCGTGGGCAGAATCTTTGACCCTTTTGGGTTTTGGTTTTATGGATGAAAGTACATCCAGCTCTGCACCCGTGCACACTCCACACGCTCAGCTGGGAAGATCCAGCGGCCACTCCCTGGTATGTGCTGCCACCTCCTGAACAGGTTAATAATGCACTGGCTCCTTGGACAATAACAGAGTTACTGGCTGAGAGAAATGAGAAGACAACTAAGCCTGTCTAAAAAAAACCCTCATTGTGTCCACCTATCATCTTTGTCCTGCCCCTCCTCTCTTCCACCTCCTCCCCAATTACTCTGATGAAGGGTCCATACCTGAAAGGTCACCTATCCATGTTCTCCAGAGATCCTGCCCTACCACTGAGTTTCTGCAGTTCTGTGGTTCTACAGCCTAGAGCATATTTTGTTCTGTGAATTTACGCCCACTCCACTTCTGTTTTTGTTTGTGTTGTATTAACAAGAATACTTGACAAGGAGGAAAGCAGAGGTGCAGACAGATGTAAAACTACACCGGGGAGCGTGCTTTACGCAGTTTCCAGTAGTCTCCCAAGGGGTAACTCTGCGGGATTAACTTGGGTCGGTCCATTAGCTGTCAACACTTGGTATCATTAGTGGATCAATGCTCGTATTTAATAAGGCATTCGTTTAATAAACAAAAACCAAATGACCACGTTTGGCAGAATAGTGATAGACGATACTCGTGGGATTCGCATAAAGTGGATAAGGAACCAGAAATAAATGACATTAGAGAATTGGATACCAATTATCTGGCGTTGCAGTTCCTTTGGGAAGTGTGTCCCCAAAGATCTGTTTTGTTTTCTCCGGTAGTTTTATCTTTGGTTGTTTGGTGGTTGCTAAGGCTGACAACTGTTACTAAGCATGTAGTGTTTGTGCAGGTTTGTAAATGGTTCCCTCGTTGCCTCCTAGGTTGATTCTGTTGACTGTCTTCCTGCTGCTGGTGTGTGGGGTGGCGGCCAGCTGTGTCAAGTGCTGCCGGAGGTCCAAGCCCCAAGCCCCCACCTTCGCCAGCCGACCGTACGAAGTGACTGTGATCGCCATTGACAATGACAGCAGCATTACACGTAAGTGGCGACACCATTGTACCTCTAGTTGTCACGTGCTTGCGTAAATGGTAACGATATTTTATTGTCACATGCACCCAAGTACAGTGACGTGCTAGGTTTTGTATACAACCCCTAAAGTCATGTATCCGTGCAGACACATTTACAAAAGTTCACTAAATACTCCATTCCCAGTTGGGTCCCCCATTGTTCCCTTGCTCTCGTTGGTCGCTCACGGGCCTCCTCCACCTCCCCCCACTCTTGCAGCACGGGTCCCATCGCCGTCTACGTTAGGCAAGCCCAGGCCCACTGAAGGGCTTGGCCACGCTCGTCGGGAACACTTGGCCCGTCATGTCCCTCCTATCTCTTTGGTAGCACGCCTCCTGCCTGTGCTTCCCCCATAGCCTTATAAATATGCAAATACAAGGGTTTGTATTTTCTCTCGGACAATCCCAGTTCAAACTGCTGACCTTTACCAGCACCATCGCCCAGACATTGGGGAGAGTCCCTACTATTCCTCTGTCATACATCGTTGCAGGTCTTGGCCGAACACAGTGTTGCTACATTCAGAAAAAGCTGAGGCGGCCTCTATCTAGAAAATCCTTTGCATTGTAACACCCCCCTTTGATCTCTGCTTTCACCGGGGGATGGGTACTTAGCAATGCCTCAGCTGACTTCTTACTATCTCTGAGACAAGCCTTAGTTTGCTGTCATCATGATAGAATGTGGAAACATTTTCAACTCTAGGCTACTGCATTCATTGCATGGTGCACAGCATGTCAGCTGCGGACTTGTTCGTAGTGTCTGACCCAAGTGCGTTTACTTGGTCTGATCAGAATGATTAATATTTGAGCTAACTAGAGCAGGGCATTTTCCAGTTGGTATCCCCAGATGGTTGGTTCGAGTAGCAGTTCTGTTGGGAGCAGTGGATGAGGGCTGGGCTGTATAGTTGTGCACTCCAGTGGTCAGAATAAAAGGATGTTTCTTTGGAAAGTAGATGATAAGGAATTTATTTGGTCATAGGGTGGTGAATCTGTGGAATTCATTGCTAAGGATGGCTGCAGAGGCCAAGTCGATGAATATTTTTAAGGTCGAGATTGACAGATTCTTAATTAATAACGGTGTCGGGGGTTATGGGGAGAAGCGCATGAGTCTGGGTTTAAGATGGATCAGCCATGATTGAATGGCGGAGCAGACTTGATGGGCCAAATGAGCTAATTCTGCTCCTAGAGCCTATGAACTCAACAAGAGCAACTTGGGGGAACTCTAAGACCTCGGCAAACTCTCAATACTTGACACCCACCAGCTATCCCAAACTATGCAGAGAAAGAACCAGCGAGCAAACATATTCTTGCAGTGATCACACTGAGGAAGATGTTATTTGATGTTTACATGTTTAAACAGTATCTGAAAGCTACTGGTGTCTGAAGTCTTTGTCGAGAAGTTTGTCAATTCTTTAAACCACCAGTCCCTGCTTTCATCAGTTCAGGCCATTTGGTTTTAAATTGTATTATTTAACTTGGTAATACTTTTCTTTTTCTCTGGGCAAAGATGATTTTTTTCCAGTACTCTGGTAAATTGTATTTAACTTTGGAAACTAAACAAACTATTCTTTCCTTTTGTGTTTTTCTCAGCAAACAGTACCCTGCAGTACATATCCACCGGCAGGAGTCACATCCCGTTGCGGGATCCCAGTCAACTCGTCCTGCCTCCTCCATCATACAGCCTTTGTGCCATTGACAACCCTCCAACCTATGAGATGGCCCTGAAAATGGCCAAAGCTCCTGAGACCTTTGACCCAAAGAGCGGGGCAGAGAATCCAAATGGAAATGGGGCTCAGATTCCACAAAGGATCGGAGGGCCTGGATCCACAGATGAAACAGTTGCACCACCCACATCGGCCTCGTCATAGCGATAGGAACCCCCGACTCTACTTTTGTCCGTGTACCATTTTCAGGCAGTGAAATATTTTCAGCAAATTGCTGCAAAACAGCTCCATTACTGAGTAATGACATTTGAGCAGTCTGTTTATCAGGAGGGTGCATCACCGTTGATGCTATTCAATGCAAACAACACCCGAGTTTCACATGATATTTTTGCACAAATGCACGATGAGTTTTTCGTTCCATATTTTGTATTTATATTGCATTCCGTTTCTACCAGCACTTTTGCAGCTAAAGTTCTCGAAGCCTAAATTGGGCTCTTCCCGTTGAAGAAAGCCTGGCTTTCAAACATATGGGCACTAATTTTACGTTGGGAATCTTCAAGCATAATAAAGCATTTCTATTTCACTCAGACAGTTCCAACATGCAGTGGGGGGGAAATCAATAGCATGGATGTACACCCTTCTTGTTTCTAAGGTAGACCCAAAATGATGGAGTAACACAAGAGCATCTCTGTGGCAGCATCTCTGGAGAGAAGGAATGGGTGACATTTCGAGTCAAGACCCTTCTTCAGACTGGTCGTGACCCGAAATGTCACCCGTTCTTTCTCTCCAGAGATGCTGCCTGAGTTAATCAAGCATTTTGTCTACCTTCGATTTAAACCAGAATCTGCAGTTCTTTCCTGCCCTTCTTGTTTCTGTTGTGGTGTCCCCCACCTTGCATGATTCCAAGGGTTAGCTCAATTGTGCTTTTGGTTATGGTAACGTGAGCTAATTCATGAAATGACTTTAAATTTGCACGGTACACAGCCACTTTCTGTTGTTGCTGACCACCCAAATATAAAGAGACTGCTGCTATTAACAGGTCAGCAAAACCATTTGGGATTTGTTGGCTTGGAAGGTCAAATGTGACTCTCCTCGAAGTTGGTAACAAAGTCTTGTTTACATAATGAGAAAACTACTTGCATTCTTATGTTAATGTATAGTTATGCTATTTTTTATAAAGCTCTAGTTTTATTACAATGCTTTGTAACCTTTTTTAAAATTTGATTTTTATCAAGAAATTGACAATAAATATTCAAAGAGCCAATGTCCTTATTTGAACTTCCACAGAGTCTGGTGCATCATTGGGAACTGACCCAGGCCGAGGGGCTTTAGTAATGTTCTGTTGGAACCAGCTGCCTCTTGCGTGGAGCGTATGAGGTTGAATAGTGGAGACCACAAGCATGTGGTAACGTTCTGGTCAACTGTGCTCCTAATCTTCATTCGGCACACACACTTTAAAGAGTTTGCCGCTGCTGTGTGTTTATCCCTGAGCTTCTGGTGTGCAGCTTGCTATCTATATATATATTTTTTTTTGCTCTGGTTTGCTTTATCTTTGTATTCCAGAAGATGGGTCCCTTTTGAAGTTGACCATCACCCTAAATAAATCTCATCCAATATTTCTGCTTGTAAACAGGTTCCAAACAATAACTCTGTTCACACCAGTTCAAGGACACTCTCCAAATAAAATTGGCGAGACTGGAGGGTGCCTAACATTTCTGCACTCGTAAATTACTGCCCAGGATTCTGAGGGATAAGATGCATGTGCATTTGGCAAGACAAGGATTGATTGGGGGTAGTCGGCTCAGCTTTGTGCCTAGGAAATCAAGACTCGCAAATTTTGAGCGGGAATTTTTTTTTCTTGAAAGTGACCAAGCAGGTTGATGAGGGGCAAGACAGTGGACCTGGTCGATATGGATTTCAGCTTTAAGGTTCCATATGATGGGCTGCTATGGCAGATATTTGTATATCATTGTCACAAGTATCATAATACAGTTATAAACTTCTGTGTTACTGAAGGAAACTGCATTCTACAGGAAGGAGTACAACCAAACCATGTGTGAGTATAAATGGTGGTGCAAAAATAGAAAGACAATGGTGCTGAGTAGAGTGTTGTAGCTACAGAGAAAGTGCAGGTTTTTTAAAAAAATAAAAAAATTTAAGTGCAAAAGCTGCAATGAGGTAGATGGGGAGTCCAGGAATGCAGCCTTAGTTTATAGAAAGTCCATTCAATAAGTCAGATAACAGTGAGGAAAAAGATGTTCTCGAATCTGCTGGCACATGCCTAACAGGACAGCAGAGAAGAGGGACTGACTGGGGTGAAAAAAGGTATTTGATAGTGTCCGTTGGATTCCCCACCAGTGTGGAGTGTAAACCCCTCTTTCCCGTTGGACAGTCTGAGGTGTTGCATTTTGGGAAGTCAATCCAGGGCAGGATATTCACAGGGAAAGGTGAGACCTTAAGGGCCTGTCCCAGCAGCATGCAACTCCATGCGATGAGCGCGACCTAACGTGGTTGCTTGAGCTGTCCGGCGTCGCGGGGCCGGTCCCACTTCGATCGCCGGAGCCGTGCGGAATTGTGCGGAGTTCGTCCCGACATCGCGCAGGGCTCTGAATAAAACTGACCATGTTCAAAAATTCCGCGCGGCAACGGCTTGTCGGCTCGCAGTCGCCTCGACACATTACACACCGCCTCGACGTCGTGCCTCCGTGACCCTCTCTGTGTGTCCCTCTCTGTCCTGGCGAACTTACCTTTAAGACTTTGCTCCAAGTTCGCCTCACTTTGCTCCGTGTTGCGCCACTCACCCCACCTTCACGCGGCCCCCGCTGCCGGTTTGGTCGCGCTCACCGCATGGAGACGGATGCAGGTAGGACAGGCCCTTTAGGAACTGTAGGCCCTAGGAATATAGAGAACACAAAAAGCTGGAGAAATTCAGCGGGTGCAGCAGCATCTAAGGAGCGAAGGAGATAGGCGACGTAGACCCTTCTTCAGACAGGGATCAGGAATAGGGAACAAGCCATTGTAATATATGAGCTGGTTGGGGTGGCCCCCGAGGCTGAGGGAGAGGTGGGCAGCAAGCAGAATTGAGAAAATTCAATATTCAAGCCAAAGGATGCAGACTCCCCAAGCGGAATATGAGGTGCTGTTCTCCAGCACTGGCCGTGGAAGAGCCAGACTCGGGTTGGCGACGATCGCCACTGGCATTCATGCAGTAGATGAGGTTGGAGAGGTGCAGGTGAACCTCTGTCGGACCTGGAATTGAAAGGAGTGCAGAAGTAGGGCAAGGAGTTATGTTGCAAGGAGTTGGGGTATTAGATGTTGGTGAGGCCAGGGGACATTTTGGAGTGGTGCGATTGTGCCCGTATCTTTGTGTGACCACCTGTTATAGGAAAGAGCACAGGAAAGATATGTGGTTGAAGAAGACCTTGGCATTGCTGAGAAAGTTAGGGCATGTTGCACACATTTTTGCACGGTTATAGGAAAGATGCCATTACTGGAGATGACAATTTACCTCCAGGAACTAAGTTATATAGAGAGGGTGGGAGTATAGATAGTACTGAGGAATTGTAATGAACGATAGAGCAGACTCGAAGGGCTGAATGGATTTTGCCACTAATTACCATTTTTAGTTGACGGAATCCAAACCCAGTGCGTAAGGCAATGCCCAGAGAGTCCACAACTGCTGTGCGAGGACCAATTCCGGGTGGTGGGAATTTTCATTATTGTTGGCAGTCTGCAAGTTCCCTGTGTGTGAGATCTTGTGCACGGGAGCACCCTGTGTGTTGGATCCTGATGTGCAAACGTTTGCTGTTTGCGGACATTGCAGTTGACCACGATTAACAAATGTTTCATTCTGATATGCTGAAATGTGACTATCCTAGCCATCCTGCATGGAAACAGGCCCTTCAGCCCACTTGTCCATGCTGACCATGAGCTAGTTCCATTTGCCCCATATCCTTTCCATTTACCTGTCCAAATATATTTTTAAAGTGTACCTGCCCCAAACACTTCCTCAAGCAGCTTGATCCAAATACCCATCACTCTCTGTGTAAAAAATGTTGCCCCATCAGTTTCCTATTAAACATTTCCCCTCTTACCTTAAACCCATGCTTAATTCCCCTTCCCTGCGGATAAGTTTTTGTGCAATCACGCTATTTATTTCCCTCATGATTTTACACCCCCTGTAAGATCATCCCTCGGCCATCTGCGCTACAAGGAATAAAGTCTTAGCCTGCCTGACCTCTCCCTAGAGTTCAGGCCCTTAAATCCTTAGCAAATCGTCTCTGTACTCATTCCAGTTTAATGGTGTATTTCATATATCACGGTGGAGGCAGGTTCTCTGGGTGCTTTCAAGAGAGAGCTAGATAGGGCTCTTAAAAATAGCAGAGTCAGGGGATATGGGGAGAAGGCAGGAACGGGGTACTGATTGGGGATGATCAGCCATGATCACATTGAATGGCGGTGCTGGCTCGAAGGGCCAAATGGCCTACTCCTGCACCTATTGTCTATAGGTCATTTGGTCCATCAAGCCTACTACACCATTCAATCATGGCTGTTCTATCTCTCCCTCCTAACCCCATTCTCCTGCCTGCTCTCCATAACCTCTGACACCTGCATATCAATAATCGATCTATCTCTGCCTTAAAAATATCCACTGACTTGGCCTCCACAGCCATCTGTGGCAAAGAATTCCACAGATTCACCTCCCTCTGACTAGATGTTGGAATCTTGAGCACAAACCAAAGTGCAGGAGGAACTCAACAGGTCAGGCAATATCTGTAGAGGGAATGGACAGACGACATTATGGTCGGGACCCTCCTTCAGTAGTTGTGGGGGGGGGGGGGAGGGGGATGTGGAAAGAAGGCAGGAAAAGAGCGGACAAAGCCTGGCAAGTGATAAGTGGGGAGTTTGATGAGCAGATGGTTAGAGGTGAAAAGCAGACAAAAGAGAAAACACTTTGGTATGAAACAAGCTTGTTCAGGTGCTGCGCATACAACACCATCACGAACATTCTGCTTAATCTGTACCATTCAGTTTATTGGCAGCTGTGCATGGTTATAAGACCCATGGCCCACTCCGAGATACCTTGGACGCAGGTTGAAATCATCCGCTTAATCTCTCTGAATTTTACATTGTGATTTACAAAACCGTACGATCATTGTGTTACAGTGGGTGAGAGAAGAAAACAAGGTCTCAAAATTAAATATATATATATATATTTGTCATCGTGTCCAGAGTCTTGATGGAACATCGGTCAATGCGGGAATGCCGCCGAGCAGTCACTGTTCAGATGCAACTCTTGCTTCAGAAAAAGTTATTACTTGATCAATTTGAAGGATTCACCAGTCATCATGTCGACAAATTCTAGAAAAGAAGCGGGTTCGTGTGTCGGCGTTTAGTTTGGAGATACAGCATGGATATAGTCCATTCAGCCCACCAAGTCTGTGCCGACCATCGACCACCCATTCGCACCAGTTCTATGTCATCCCACTTTCTCGTCTATTCCTTAACGCACCAGGGGCAATTTCCAGAGGCCAATGAAGCTACATTCTTGGTATACGGGAGGAAACCGGAGCACCCAGAGGAAACCCACGTGGTCACAGGGAGAGCATACAAAATCCACATAAGAGTGTACCAGAGGACAGGATCGAACCAGGGGTCTCTGGCGCTATGAGGCAGCAGCAAGCCACTGTGCCACCCAAAATGTAAATCCCGCAGCCCCCTTTGTGGTATTTGAGCACCCTGGCCTCTCGATTACCAATCCAGTGATTTAACTGCTGGGTCACTATTGCAGCAAGGTTCAAATAGATCACAACCAGCGCTGAGTGGTAGTCCCCTCTACCTTGGTAGTCGATTGTGCCATCACCATCTTTGTCAGCTTCCATCATCATCTGTTCTGCTTCCTCTTCGTTGAGTGGTTCCCCAGCATTCATCAGGACATACCTTATAAACCACACAGAGCAAAACAGGGTGGTGATGGCAAAGAACATTCTCCTGTTTGGAAATGATTCATTTAAAAAACTCTTGTTGGCGTTTTGTACAGAGTGGTGGGAGCACAGACCACAGTCTGTGATCTCATTGAGTCACACTGCACACAAACAGGCCCCTCGGCCCACTGTCTGCGCTGACCGTGGGCTGAACAAAATACAAAGTGCTGGAGCAACTCAGCGGCTCAGGTGGCTTCTGGGGAGGGAGGGGGCAGCTGGTGTCTTCGGGTCGGGACCCTTCTACAGTTTGAAGGATCCATCTTATATTCTGTGTTGACAAACCTTTGTTTTGGCCTTTTTTTTAACCTACAGTTCCCTCCCTTCTACTTTCAGTCCGAAGAAGGGCCCAGACCCGAAATGTCACCCGTCCTTTTTCTCGAGAGATGCTGCCTGACCCGCTGAGTTACTCTAACACTTGTGTCTATCTTCGGTACATACCAGCATCTGCAGTTCGTTTCTACATATTGTCTGCGTAGGAACGAACTGCAGATGCTGCTTTAAACCAAAGATAGTCACAAAAAAGCTGGAGTAACTCTGCGGGACAGGCAGCATCTCTGGAGAGGAGGAATGGGTGACGTTTTGGGTCGAGACCCATCTTCAGACCATCGCCTGTGTTGTTATGTTATTGGTTGGTTGTGTTACATTTCCCTTTCAAGAGCACTTAAGAGCATGAGAAGTAGGATCAGGACCTGGACTCCAAGTCCTTCGAGCCTGCTCTGCCATTCTGATCTTCTATGTCATCACCATGTTCTTGCCCAATGCCCATATCCCGACTGAAGGCGCTGAAGTCTAGCAATCTGAATTAGTGACTGAATCTTGATCACCCTTGGGGCTGGCAGTTCCAAATGTTCGCCACCCACTGAGAGAAGAGCATTTTCTTATCTCAGTCATAAACACCCCACGTCTCATTCTAACTGTAATCCTGGTCCAAGGCATTGCAGAGAAGGAATTTGAGAATTTGGAAACATTTAGCATGTTTTGAGGAGACCATCCCTTGCTTCTAAACTTTAGCGAACACAGAGTCCCAGCCTGCTTAATCTCAGTTGAGTGAATAGAGTCATACAGCATGTAAACAGGCGCTCCAGCCCAACTTGCCCATTCGCCCAAGATGACCCCATCTATGTTAGTCCCACCTTCCAGGTTTGGCCCATATCCCACTAAACTTTTACTATCCATAAATCTTCGGTATTATCTCTCTGTCCTTTCTCAGTAAGGTGGTACATATGAAAGGATCAGTCAGTCAAGATTTAGGTAAACATCCAGAATCTGGCACTTGAATGAGTCATGGGTTTGCTGTGACGCACAGTCTAAAACCTAGCGTGGGATTAGCTCCTTTCTGGCCAACATGAATGTGATGAGCTGAATTGTCTTTAGTGATACAGAGTGGGAACAGGCCCACCAGCCCACCGGTCCGGGCACTCCAAACCGCAAAGTGCGTTCCACCAATCCCGATGTCGGAGTTTCCATCATCCCGACGAGAGGGCTTGTACATCGGGCCGTCCGCAGCAGCGACTGAGGAGAGTCAAGGCCCCAAACACGGGTGAACAAAAGGAGGAAGACTGACTGAACTTTATTGCCTTCCGCCGCAGTGGATGTTTATGTTAAGTTATAGCGTTCTTTTTTAATTGTGTTGTGTTCTTTTTATTGTATGGCTGCATGGTAACTCAAATATCACCGTATCTTAATTGGTGCATGTGACAATAAATGGGAACCTGAATCTGAGCCTGCGCCGACCAGCGATTACCAGTACATTAGCACTATTCTACACACCAGGGTCAACTTACGATTTTACCAAAGCCAATTAACCCACAAACCTGTACGTCTTTGGAGTGTGGAAGGAAACCAGAGCACCCGGAGTAAACCCACACGGTCACAGGGAGAGCATACAAACTCCATAAAGACAGCGCCCGTACTTAGGATCGAACCCGGGTCTCTGGCGCTGTTCTGCTCAATGATCCTACGCCCCAGCTTATAAAGAAGGATAGATCATTCGCTGAATCCTCTGACCTTTGGAAGTACATAGAACATAGAACAGTACGACACAAGAACAAGCCCTTCATCTTACAATGTCTATGCCATAAAACAAAATCGAGTGAAACTAATCTCCTCTGCCTGCACGTGATCCATATTTCTCCATTCAATGCATGTCAACGTGCACATCTACAAGCCTCTTAAATGCCACCATCGTATGTGCCTCCACCACCACAGGGACATTGCAGGCATCCACCACTCTCTGTGTAAAACAAAACGTGCCCGGCACAACTCCTTTAAACTTTGCCCTTTCACCTTAAAGCTTTGCCCTCTAGCCTTTGACATTTCCCCATTGGGAAAATGGTTCTGTCTCCCCTAACGACGCCTCTCTTAATTTTATAAACTTATGTGTAGTTACGGTTCTAAGATCGGAACCCTGCAGCTGGTTTACACACTGAGATATCCCAGCACCCCAGAGAAAGCTTCTCCGCTCTTCTTGCCATGCACTTTTTGCATCCACCAGGTAGAATAAAAAAAGGCTGGGTTTATGTATTGTCCGGTCGACCTGTCTACCTAGAAATCAGACCAAGGCCTTTGGAGAAACAAGGAACTGCAGATGCTGGTTCACACAAAAGGACACAAACTGCTGGAGTAACTCAACGGTCTGATGTCCGACTTCAGGGCAAGAGCAGGGTGGCACAGTGGTGCAGTGGTAGGTCAGCCGAGTGGTAGAGTTACTGCCTTACAGTGCCAGAGACACAGGTTTATTTCTGACTACGGAGTTAGTGCGTTCTCTCTGTGACTGCGTGGGTTTTCTCCGGGTGCCCCGGTTTCCTCCCACATTCCAAGGACGTGCAGGTTTGTTGATTATTTGGCTTCTGTAAATCCCTAGTGTGTAGGATGTGAATGTGGGATAACATAGATCTAGTGTGAACGGGTGATCTCTGGCCGGCGCGACCACGGTGAGCGAAAGGGCCTGTTTCCACGCTGCGTCTCTGAGGTAAAGTAAACTAAACAAAATTAAAGCTGACCTGCCCAAAACTGATCAGCTCATTAGAGAAAAAAAATACTACATCAAGGGACAGAAAGGGCGACACTCCACGAAGTGAGTGTGTGATGCCCATGGTGTCGAGGGGTCTGCAGGTCCAAGCCCGGATGACATGCAGCTGGTTTCTGTCGAGTGATTACTGCAGCAGTGATCAGGAGCAGTGGGTGCTGACTGCCTCCCTCCTTATAGGGGGAGTAGAATTCCTGTGTGGGTAGAAGGTGTTCCATGTGCCCCCCTCCTCTCCCCCACCCTCTCCTCTCCCTGCCACCCCTTCCAAGCGAAGATTCCTCCATTAGAAAGCTAAGCCTGCCCTCTGCTGGCTCCAAGCGAAACGCCAATCTGCCCGACCCAACGGTATGAACATTGAATTCTCCAATTTTAAGTAATCCCCCTTTTCTGCTTATCCCCCAACCCATGTTAACACCCATTATCTTGTCCCCATTTCCCCTCCCCCCTCTCCCATTTCATTCCACTCATATCCCTCCCTCCGGGTTTACATTCACTTCCTCTTATTTTTTAGTTTTTTTTGTTTTAGAGGCACAACACGGAAACAGGCCCTTCGGCCCACTGAGTCCACGCTGACCAGCGATTCCCCGTGCATTAGCACCATCCTACACACTAGGGACAAGTTACACTTTATACCGAATTCAATTAACCCGCACACCACTGTACATCTTTGGGATACGGGAGGAAACCCACACGGTCACGGGGAGAACGTACAAACTCTGCACAGACAGCGCCGTAGTCAGGATCGATCCCGGGTCTCCGGTGTTGTATGGCAGCAGCTCTATGGCTGTGTCGCAGTAATCTCTCCTAATCCGACACGCATCTCCACCCTTCGCCCATCCATCTACCCATCAGACCCCTCACCTCACCTCACCTGCATCCACGTATCATTTGCCAGTCTTTGCCCAACTCTCTTTTCCAGCTTCCCACCCCCCCCCCCCCCCCCCCCCCAACATCAGTCTGAAGGGTCCCGACCCAAAATGTCATCTGTCCATTGCCTCTATAGATACTGCCTGAATCATTATGTTACTCCAGCACATTACATTTTGCCACATCATTAGTCCTCTGGGATGTGGGTCCCTGTGGGATGTAAGAAACATTGCGACCAAGGCTTACACAGCAAGATCCCACACATGATGGTCAAAGGCCACAGCGCCTGTTTCTTCGATTGGCGTGAAAGGTCCCAGTACTCGGGTGGACCTGGTCAACTGGTTATTGTTTTTTTGTAAAGCGGAGATTAACTAGTTCTTGATTAGTAATGTTGTCAAAGGTAATGGGGAGACGGAAGGAGAGTGGGGTTGGGAGGGAAAGATAGATCAGCAGTGATTGAATGGTGGAATGGACTCAATGGGCTGAGGGGCCTAATTCTGCTGCTATAACTTATGAACATGAACTATTCCTTGTCCAACTGTCAGGGCTACATGCAAGTCTTTGGCCTGACACTTTATCTAATGCCAGCTGGATCCCTGGGAAGATGTGATTCTTGTTCTCACACCTTTGGAGTGGGACTTGAACCAAGGCCCTGGATTCTGCAGTAAGCAGCGGGCCCCGGAGATCCACCTGCATCACAGGCCTGGCCCGGGACCCTCAGGTACGTTAGGCGCTGAGAGGTCAGGAATGCATAGGGAACCTGGACATGCACACACACCCACAGACACACGCAGACACACACACACAGAGACACACACAGATACACACATGCACACACACAGACACACACATGCACACACACACATGCACACACACACATGCACACACACACATGCACAGAGACACACACACACACAGACGTGGACAAATGTGCTCTAACAGACATGCACACAGACACGCACAATCACACGCACAGACATGCATACCAGAGATACACAGACACACAAGGACACGCACATTGAGACACTCGCATGCAGACAGACACGTACACACAGACACACCCATATTGACACCCACACAGACATACTGACACACACAAACACACACACACAGACATACACACACATACAGTCTCATGTGCACACAGAGACACACACGCACACTCACGCACACACACACACACAGAGGCTCACTCACACGCTCACACAGACATACACACACATGCAGGTGCACACAGAGACACGCACACACACTCACTCACATGCTCACGCACACACACATACACACACATACAGGTGCACACAGAGACACACACTCATGCACACGCACACACACTCACACACACACACTCACGCACGTACACATACACACACGCACACACACACACACACACACACACACACACACACACACACACACACACACACACACACACACACACACACACGGTAATGTCAGTGTCGTGGAGAGCCCCACTCTATCGCTGCCCCACTGTGGGGGTTGAAGGCACCCACTTTAACGTGTTCCAGTCGATGTAGCCCTTCTTATCCGGATCAAACACCAGGAAGGCTTCCTTCAGTTCCTCATCCTGATTCTTTGACTTCTCGAGGTACTCCCCCATCAGGACAAGGAAGTTGTCGCAGTTAAACAGTCCTTTCCCTGTCAAAGGAAACAGACAGAACACTGACCTCAGCCACAGATGCTCGTGACAGTGCATTTATATCACGACTCTGGCCGCAGATTCTCCATTGAAAAAACCAAGATGTAGGATTCACATATGGACATGCACACGTACAAAACACACATGTAAATGTACATGTGCAAAATGCACATGCTAATATACATGCATGGCCAGGCACGCAAACACATGCATACATGCACACATAGGTACACACATACATACACGTTCACACACAACATGCACACATGCAAGTGCACACATACACAAACACACACCCACATGTACAAAGACAAAAATAAAAACACTTGAACATGCACACAAACACAAAAAACACACGTACATACAAATTCATATACATGCACACACTCAACGCACGCACGCACGCACATGCCTCTACCCCAGGGACAATTTGCAGAGGGTGAAGAACCTACAAACCTGCACAAGTTTGTGATGTGGGAGGAAATGCAGCACCCGGAAGAAACTCACGTGGTAACAGGGAGAATGTGCAAACTCCACACAGACAGCACCCATGGGCAATATCGAATGTGGGTCTCTGGCGCAGTGGGGTTGCTCCACTGTGCCGTCCCTCTGAGACCAGGTTTGGAGCTGGCACACTAGGTGTGGTCACACTGCCACAGCATTGCATTGTCAGTGTGCCCTGATTCCTCTAGGGCACTGAGCAAGTAGCCAGTGCACACACACGCGCGCACACACACACACACATGTACGGAGGCATGGGCACATGTGGGCATGCACACATACACAAAGTACATTGTGAAATGGGAATTGCCGCTAGGTGCTATGGAGGCTCTGCCCTGCACTGGGCATCTGCACTCTGATGCATGACCCCACCGTGTCTCACGGGAACACTGACATGCTGAGGGACACAAACCCATTTGCTGTGTCCATCCAGCACTTCGGGGACGGGGGGGTGGGGGGGGGTGCGGAGGGGGTGGATGTGGCAGGTCACAGCAAGACCCAAGAATGTGAGGAATCCTGAAAGGTTCGCTGGTTCTCCCTTCACAGATGCTGCCTGACCGGCTGAGCATTCACAACATTTTACAGGACACCCAGGAGTCACTACATTTCCCAGGGCCTGGGATGGCAGAATTCAGCGATTCAATCGAGAGATTCAGTGGGATGGCACAGTGGCGCGCCGATAGAGTTACTGCCTTACAGCACCAGAGACATGGGGTGATCGCTGCTCAGTGCGGACACAGTGGGCCGAAAAGCCTGTTTCCGCGCCTAAACTCCTAAAGTCTAAAGTTAAAAAAAAGTCTAAAGTCTAATAGTTCAATCTATTTTATTGTCCCGTGTACTTAAGTACAGTGGCCTTATTTTTCGCATGTAATTCAGTGACAATCCTGTTATACGTTAGGCACAATCATACCTGTCTAAACATGTTTTCCAAATGGGAGTCTTTTCTCAGCTCTCGTCGAGAGAGGTTGTTTTATAGACACCTCTCCTGACACCAACCTTTCACTCCAGTTTACTTCACATTACTTCTGGGTGGCACGGTGGCGCAGCGGGTAGAGCTACTGCCTTACAGCGCCGGAGACCCCGGTTCAATCCTGACTACGGGCGCTGTCTGTACGGAGTTTGTACGTTCTCCCCGTGACCTGCGTGGGTTTTTCTCCGAGGTTTTCAGGTTTCCTCCCGCGCTCCAAAGACGTACAGGTTTGTAGGTTAATTGGCTTGGTGTAAATGTAAAACTCATCCCTGGTGTGTGTGGAATAGTGTTAGTGTATGGGGGTCGCTGGTCGGTGCGGACCCGTTGGGACAAAGGGCCTGTTTCCGCGCTGTATCACTAAACTAAAAAAAAAAACATTTTTAATTTGAATATATATTAAAATGTACCTGCTGCACCGGGCAGAATGAATGTCTGATTGGATCACAAAACCAACTCCTTGGATTACTAAATTAGCTAACTAACCGGTTCGCTACTGATGTCACTTTCTCTGGGTCCATTAACAAGCTAATCCTGCGTCCGTCCACCTTCCCCAGAGACACCATGCAGAGCACTCACCCTCTTTGTCCACATCCTTGGCCATCTGCACCAGCTCCCGTTTGGTGACGTTGATCCCCAGCAGGCTCATCAGCTTGGCCAGGTCGTCTGTCTTCACCAGGCCGTTCCCCTCCTCATCGAACATCTCGAACACGCCCTTGTACTCGGCCAACAGCTCAGGCGGCAGTGTGCTGGGCTTGAAAAGTCAGAGACAATGCAGAGACCGTTGGAAAATGAGCGGCAGCCACTTACGTTGTGCACCCAGCTTGCTGGCTACTTGTTGACAAGGCAGTGCTGTGGCAGTGCGACAACACTAGTGAGGCCACGCCTAGTGTGCCAGCTACAAACTTGGTCATTAGAGGGGCGGCACAGTGGCGCACCTGGTAGAAACACTGCCCCGCTGCGCCAGGGACTCACAGTCGATCCTGGCTATGGGTGCTGTCTGTGTGGAGTTTGCACATTTTCCCTGTTACCGCATGGGTTTCCTCCAGGTTCTCCAGTTTCCTCCCACATCCTAAAGAGGTGCAAGTTTGTAGGCTAATTACACTCTGTGAACTGGCCCTAGTGTGCAGTGAGTGGACTCGAAAGAGGGATAACATAGAATTAGTGAGAATGGATGACTAGTGATGGTCAGCATCGACTCGGTGGGCCGAAGGGCCTGTTTCTATGTTGTATCTCATAACTAAAATTACTAAGGCCGGATTGGAGGCAATTCGCAAAATGAATTCCCTGACTGAAGGTAGACACAAGGAACTGCAGATGCTGGTTTACAAAAAATGACACAAACTGTTGTCTGATCGGTGAGTTACACCAACACCTTGGGTTTTTTTTCTTGCGCTGAAGGTGTTGGCATGGGAAGCGGAATCAAGGAGGGTGTCTGAATTTTTTGGAGTTTGGAAGAATGAATGGTAATCTTATCATAATGTGTACGATTCTGTGGAGCCACCATAGGGTGGGTGCTGGGGGCATGTTTCCATAAGTGGGAGGGTAGCTCCAGACTAACGGGCTTCCCAGTGAAGGCAGAGAGAGTGTCAGCTCGCCATCTCCCTGCCGTCCTCACACCCCTCGGGTCCTGCCACAGGAGGGTAGGGACAGCCGTGCCCAGGGTACC
Organism: Okamejei kenojei; assembly: GCA_035221665.1. NCBI lineage: Eukaryota > Metazoa > Chordata > Chondrichthyes > Rajiformes > Rajidae > Okamejei > Okamejei kenojei. The sequence continues at coordinate 14,002,155 of CM069162.1, forward strand.
AGAGGTCACTGGCAAACAAAGCAGAAATAAATGAATGGAGCAAATGCAGGAGAATGGGGTTGAGAGGGAAAGATAGATCAGCCATGATTGAATGGCGGAGTCGACTGGATGGGCTCAATGGCTTTGTTCTGCCCCCTGGAGCTTATGAACATGAATGGCTTGAGAAAGAGGGCAGTCAGGTGTGGGGGAGTAGAGGGAGCAGGGGAGAAGGGGAAGGAGAGAAGCAGGGAGCAGGAGGGATAAACGGCAGCTGAACGGAGGTGAGGAATGTTTGAGGCACAGGAGGAGAAGGGCAGTGTGAATGTACAAAGCTTCTCGAAGGAGGAATGACCCAGAGCTGCCTGCCTGCACTGGAATGTAGGACAACACTGAACCAGATGGTTATCTGCCTTCTGATACAACTGCTTCCTTCATTTACTTTAAATTAATTATTACATGTTAGGCAATCAATAAAGCCAATCCTCTTCTGATCGGTTTGTTAAACATGAACTTGCCAAACTAATGCATAACTAGCTTTCGGCCTTTCCATTTACTTTAGGAAAATTAGGTTTAATTTAAAGAAAACAATCCAAATTCCGAGATCAAATTAACTTTTTCAACACAGTGTTTTAGGATTTCTATTCTTTTTAAAATTTGTCTCTGTTAATCTGTTAGATTTTAGAAGAACATTCGTGCAAATGGTGAATTTGCGGCAGCCTTTCCCCGTGCGGGAGCTGTCACTGAGGAAGCGCAGGAATGGAGAGGTCCAGGATCCGGCACCGAGGTGAATCCTGGGCTGTCCCTCCACGGAGCTGTAGCTGCAGCTACTCTTCCCAACCCAGGACCTTCCCAGTCCGGGCTCCCACTAACCAAGGCATCTGCTGTGTGTGTCCAAGGGAAACAGGGTCCTCACTTGGTCTGCTGTTTTACCACTCACTAAAATCACTACACAATTCATTAACCCAACACAGACAGTCAGCCTTAAAGTACACCCTGGATATCAGCCAGATACAGGAGACGCCAGTTATACATCTCACTTCATGCATCTAGCTCCCTCTCACTCACATCACATAAACTCACACTTTTGGATTTGATACAACTGGTGCAAAATCGATTTGCTGAGAGCACTCAGAGTAATTTCAAAGCCACAGTCAAACTCGAGCCAACCTTGAATTAATATATATTTCAAAAGTTCTGTTGCCCACATGTAATGTGTAATTTCAACAAGAACTCAATGTTCCAACCCATCTCTTTGAACCGATGAGGAACTACATTCATATAAGTTGCCGGCAAAGTTCAGATATGACTTACCATGGTGAGGGAACAGCAGGGCCAGTGACAGAGAGCAGACTTGATCTTCTAGAGTCTAGCACAGCCAGAAAACAAGTGCATCTTTTACATTATTGAAGAGTGTGAGCCCTCAATGCCCAGTGGGTTTAAAGTTAAAGCTGCCTTTTATGGCTTGACAGAAGCTCTCACCAGATCTATTCATGGATGATGCATATTGATTTTCAGATGTGAGTTTTCACGTAATAATTTCCCGATAAATATCTAATGCTGAATAGAACCAGACTGTAAAGAGCTGTTTACATAATTAGTGTGGTAGAGTTATGTACAGTTTCAAAAACTATGCACAGTGTAGTGGAAGTTATTTGCCAAATCTGTTACTGATCATTACTGATCAGTCATTATCTGAACTGTTCTTCTAACTGTGTTCTAGTTCCTTCCTTTGATCTCTTTATGAGAAGCCTTAAAAAGCAAACTCAGAACTTTTCCACTGTGAGAGTTAATTTGTAAATGCCTTGCACTGACTCTTCGGAAAGCAAGTAATTAAATACCGCAACAGCCAGAAGTGGAATGTCTCTTGTGGCGATACGTGGATCTCCAGAAACCATTAGCCAACCTTTAAAACCCAAATAAACCTTGGATTGTTACGTCGAAGATTTGTACATCCAAGAGAAACAAGAGGTGGGCAATTGCAAATGTGGAAATCCAGGACTGAAAAAAGATGGTATTGGAGAGAAACAATGCAGGATGGAAAAGAGGGGGGGATGGAGGTCAACACTTTTGGGAAAAGCCCTTCTTCAGTTTTACAAATAAAATGGAAGTCGACCCACTGTGACCAGAGGGCATGGGAGCAGGGAGAGGTAGAAAGATGTGGTAGACACAAAGTGTCGGAATATCTCAGCGGGTCAGGCAGCATCTTGGAGAAAAAGGATGGGTGACGTTTTGGGTCAGGACACTTCTTCAGACACTGATGTCAGTGATGCTGATGTCACTGATGTCAGTGTCTGCCACTGAATGACCAGCATTTTGTGTCTATCTTCGGTATAAACCAGCATCTGCAGTCCCTTTCTACACACACAGCAAGATGCGGTGTTCTGTAGAGAAGGAGCAGCTGACTTTCCATTGCACCTTTGTGGTCTCTGCAGTCAGGTGGACATCTATCAGAACCTGAACAGGTGTGAAGAGCTCTAATGATGATGAGGAGTGGGTTTGGAAGATGAAGCAGCTTTGAAATGTGAGTGCAATAGTTGGGTGTGAAGTGGGGTGTGAGCGGGTAGAGTGCTGGAGGCTGTGGAGTATCACACTCAGCTGGAGAAGCGCATGGGGCAACATTCACCTCATTCTGTGGCACACAGAGCCACTGGGGGTGGGGAATGTAGAAACAGGAGGGGATTCGGAAAGGAAATGAACCAGCCCACTGCACATTATAGCCAAAGGGGAACACTGGCTGTGGTCATCCCTGTACGGGAGTTTAGTTTGAGTTTAGTTTATTGTCACATGGACCGGGGTACAGTGAAAGGCTTTTGTCGCGTGCTAACCAGTTAGCGGAAAGACAGCACATGATTATAATACAATCGATAGACACAGAATGCTGGAGTAACTCAGCAGGACAAGCAGAATCTCTGGAGAGATGAAATGGGTGATGTTTCGGGTCGAGATCTGAAGAAGGGTCTCAACCTGAAACGTCACCCATTCATTCTCTCCAGAGATGTTGCATGTCCCGCTGAGTTACTCCAACACTTTGTGTCTATCTTCGGTTTCAACCAGCATCTGCAGTTCCTTCCTATACATTACCATACAATACATGGTTACAATCGAGCCATTCACAGTGCACAGATATATGATAAATTATACATGACACAAGATACACCAGTAACTGGAATAATGTCTAGTGCAAGATAAAGTCAGTCAAGTCCGATCAAAGATAGACCGAGGGTCTCCAATGAGGTAGATATTAGTTCAGGACTGCTCTCTAGTTGTTGGTAGGATGGTTCAGTGGCCTGATAACAGTTGGGAAGAAACTGTCCCCAACCCGAAACGTCACCTATTCCTTAGCTCCATAGATGCTTCCTCACCCGCTGAGTTTCTCCAGCATTTTTATCTACCTCTGAAATTGGAGGTGTGCGCTATCACACTTTTTATACTGGGAGAGGGGAGACGGGGGAGTGGCCAAGGTGAGACTCATCCTTGATCATGCTGGTGGCCTTGCCGAGGCAGCGTGAGGTGTCGATGGGAGGATGCATGGCAGCTTGGTTTATGGCACGCTGCCACAAGATGAAGATCAGCTCATCTGCTTTAGAGGTGTCGGTGAAGGGATAGCCAGCCCTGTGGTGCTTCTACTACATCCAAGTCAAAAGAACTCTGAAACACAGAGACATCTGGGTGTCCATAAACATAGAACAGAACAGCACCGGAACAGGCCCTTCAGCCCACGGTGTCTGTGGCAAACATGATGCCAAGTTAAATACATCTCCTCTGCCTGCATGTGATCCATGCACCTCCATTACCTCCATATCTATGTGCCGATCTAAAAGCTTCTTAAATGCAGCTATTGTATCTGCCTAGCTCCACCACCTGTGGCAGTGTGTTCCAGGCACCCTCCTCTCAAAAGATAAAAAAAGATTGCACTGCTCATCTCCTTCAAACTTTGCCCTCTTACCTTATAGCTATGACCTCTCGTCTTTGACATTTCCATCCCCGAAAAAAAGTTCTATCTATCTATCCTCTCAATGCTTCTTATAATTTTATGTACTTGATCGGGTCTCTCCTCAGCCTCCAACATTCCGGGCAAAACAATCCAAGTATGTCCAATGTATCCTTGGAGCTAATGCCCTCTAATTCACGCAGCACCCTGGAGAACCCTAACCCTAAATTCTTCTGCACCCTACGTCCATTACGCCGGCACCAAAATTAGTCACTGATCCCACCTCCAACTAGCCTTTTGCACTATTATTGTTTGTTAGGGAGAAGCTGCTCCTAAACCTGGACGTTACAGTTTTCAGCCTCCTATACATTCTTCTCGATTGAGGAGTGAAATGAGGCATGGTCTCTGATGATGCTGGCTCCTTTTTGATTGTACTTCCCTCCGTTGGTGAGGACGTCAGTGTCCATGATGGACCGGGCAGTGTCCACCATTTGTTACATTCTTCTTTGTTCAGCGATTACACCGATGCTTTGGTGTAATATCCCATGTCATCGGCTCCATTAACAATATTCTTCCTGCAAATTGCAAAGCCCTTTCAGGAATAAGAAGATGCTACTATTCGGCAGCTTTTGTTACTCAAAAATCATCTTGACTTCTCAGTAATTTCTGACTCCTACTACAGTTGGGTCAAGATTGAGACTTTGGAGATACAGTGTGGAAACAAGCCCACCGAGCCCACACCGACCAGCGATCACCCCGTACGCTGCGCACTAGGGACAACTTGCAATTTTTACTGAAGCCTACAAATCTGTACGTCTTTGGAGTGAGGGAGGAAACCGGAGCACCCAGAGAAAACCCACACGGTCACAGGGAGATCACACAAAGTCCATACTGACGGCACCCGCAGTCAGGATCAAACCCGGGTCTCTGGCACTGTAAGGCAGCAACTCTACCGCTGCGCCACCTTGCCACACAAGATGAGCAGAGACCTCCTGGACCTTGACCTGCATGTGTGTAGTGGGCCTTCCACAGCTTTTCCCGACTTCTAAAAGCCCTGCCTACCCCAACCCCAGCCTGCCAGAATGGGGGCTGGTTCCTTTGGGCCATAAGGGCAGGATGTGCGGACGGGGCAGGAGATAGAGAGGCATCAGATTGTCAGCAAGATTTTCATTGTACCTGTACCTCACCAAACTTTGTGCAATAGGCCCAACTTGACCTGAATCACACCCATTACCTCTGATAAACCGACACTCACTCACATCTCAGCACAACCGAACAAAATCGCCAAGTGGCAGGAAAGCAGAGACTGGGATGAAATTCCTGAACTCCCCGGGCTGAATCCAAAAACAGGAGGCTGCGGTGTTTGTCTATTCCTGCCCCAGGAAGTCCCAGTGCGGTGGCTCGGGTTGCAGGGATGACTCCTGGCAGGGTCTTAGAGATTCCTTTCACTCCCCTCTCAGACGGATTCTGACACCACTTCCATCAGCTGTTTGCTGCTCGTTCGTTTTCTGCCACAGGAGGTCCAAATGCCCAAAATAGGACCTTTTGGATTTCAGGCATAGGCACAAGAAACTGCAGGTGCTGGTTTATCCAAAAAAAAAAAAACCCAGAAAGGGCTAGAGTAACTCAGTGGGTTAGGCAGCATCTCTGGAGAACATGAAGAGGTTCTGTCCTGGGTCTCCTCCACTGTCAGAGCGAGGCCAAACACAAATTGGAAGAACAGCACCTGCAGTGAATACAGAATCAAGAGAGCAGTCACATGCCGTGAGTAATTACTCAGGGTAGGCAGTCAGTCGGCTTTTTAAAATTCGTAAACCGCGCATGCGCAGATTGTTCTCTCTGTAAGCTGTCAGTCGACTCAGAAAGTCTTCAAAAGCCAAATCTCTTAATAAAGTACCGTATTTCCCGGCAATGAAAACGCACCCCCATTTTGACTTGCTAAATTTTGAAAGAAGGCTGGTGGGACAGAGAATTTCTCATGCTCAAAAAAATAAAAATAAAGAAAGCAATTTTGCCCAAGGCTTCCAAATCTCCTTAGTTCTGAATTACTGAATGGGTGGAGGGGTGGAGGGTGACGGCAGGTGGAGAGATGCTGGGAAAAACGGGAGCACGCCGGGACAAGTTGAATCAGTTGTGATCTTATGGAATGACAATACTTGTTCAAGGGACCAATTGGGGGGAGAGTTCCTTTCACAGCATGTGGGGAGTGTGGCCAGGGATAAAGTGGTTGGGAGGGTGGCAGCATTGAGAAGCAGGGGGTCGGGGGATCATGCCAGTAACTCACTCACTCACCGCTGCCGGGGCGCTCCGGGCGCGGAGCCACCGCATTGTGGCCGGGGAGGGAAGCAGCTGGGGTGGCCGCGAGCGGCCTCGGGACCGGACAGCGGAACTGGACGCCACCTCAGCGCCTTCTGCCGGCCCGCTCACCTCTGGCAGTGCTCTCCGTCTGAACATCTCACCTGCTGCTCGCCGGCTTTGCTCTTGTCAGCCGCTTCCCGCAAATCCTTTAATTACAACAGCCGAGTAACCTCAATTGGTTCCTTGATCGCGCTGTCGGAATTTAAGGATTTGCGGGAAGCGGTTGACAAGAGCAAAGCCAGCGAGCGGCAGGTTTTCAGAGGTTTTCAGACGGAGAGCACTGCCAGAGGTGAGTGGGGGCCGGCAGAAGGAGCTGAGGCGGCGGTCGGTTCTGCTGGCCGGTCCCGGCGGCTGCTCGCAGCACCCGAGCTACTTCTCCCCCCGGCCACAAGCGGTGGCACCACGCCCGGGACGTCGCGACAAGTGAGTTGCTGGCAAGATCCCCGACCCCCTCCTTCTCAACCCTCCTGCCCTCCCCGCAACTTTACCCCGGGCCAGACTCCTCACGCGCTGTGAAAGGAACTCTCCCCTCCTCAGCGGTGCTAGACTTGGTTATCCCTCAGTTCAACAACATCGTTCTTGATGGTCCTGCACTGAGGGATAGTCAAGTCTATCTTTCTTGGCTAACAACCTTCCAACTTCGGCTTCCAAGACACATGTAAATTTTTGTGCCTTATTTTTGGGTGAAAAATAGCGTCTTCATTGCCGGGAAGTACAGTATTTAAAAACATAAGCACCAAGAAATGTACTTACCACACAATTTGTACACAAACTTCATTCTTCTCTCTTTGTTTCTTAAGATACTCTTAAGATAATGGCAATTCATATTTGAAAAACCCGCCAAGAAACTTGCGCTGCACATGCGCAGTATGCTGCTGTGCATGTGCAGTACTGCAAAGGCAGAATTTCAGCTGCCTTCAGTAGCCTGGAAATTGACGGCCTTCGCGTGTTACATGTGCTGCGGATGAAAGGCACGGAGAATTAAGCCCAACTAAGAGATCGATCTCTCGGGTAGACATTATTCTCCCAAGCCTTTACTATTTATATTTAATAATTACCATTTTATTATTTTAGTCAGTGTAGGCAGTGCCTAACTTGCCTACCCTGATAGCACACGACTGCAAGAGAGTTACTGTAGATATAGATCCTAGGGCTCAAGGGATATGGGGAGAAAGCAAGAATGGGGTAGTGATTTTGGATGAATGGCGGTGCTGGCTCGAAGGACCGAATGGCCTACTCCTGCACCTATTCTCTCTGTTTTTATGTTTCCACCTCATATTTCGCTTGGGCTGCTGACAACCCAACAATATGAATATTGATTTATCCTCGCATCCCCTCTCTCTCCATCCCTCCCCCACCCTAGTCATCATACTAGATTCACTGTTGTCCTGCTGAGTTTCATTGTCTGTATCACTCGTTATCATCACCCAGCCCACAGCCAACCATTGTGGGATCCACCTTTTCTTGATCATCATTGCTTTTTGCATATCTTTCATTTATTTGGCCTATGTACCTCCTGTATCTCTCAGTTCCCATTTCGCCAACTTTCAGTCTGAAGAAGGGTCTCGACTCGAAATGTCACCGATTCCATTTCTCCAGAGATGCTGCCTGATCCTCTGAGTTACTCCAGCTTTTTGTGTCTATCTTCGGTTTAACCAGCATCTGCTTCTCTACACGTAAACAGGTGAAGTTTTGGTCAGGACACTTCTTCAGACTGACGGTAGCGAGGGGGATCGGGGGGTGGGGGGGTGGGGGGGTGGGGGGTGGGGAGCTGGGAGAGAGGTGGGGATGGGAGGAAGCCTGGTGAGTGATAGGTGGATTGAGGTAAAGGGTGGGGGGGGGGGGGGGGGGGTGATTGGCAGATGATTAGACAAAGGCCAGAGATGAAAATACATAAAGTGTGAGATAAGCAGATGAGGGAAGAAGAGGTTCCAAATGTGAAGCCAGAGGAAGGAATATGGATGGAAGGAGACAACGGAGAAGAAGAAAGGGAAAACTGGGAGAAAGGGGGAAAAGGGGGGAGAGCAGAAAAGTGAGGAGGGGGGTTTGATTACGTGAAATTGGGAAATTCAATGTTCATAACTTTGGCTGTGAGCTACCCGAGCTACTCTTTGGATTTCACTGTCAGACTTGGGCTTTACTTGACGGTGTCTAATGAGTTGCCTGACAACTTGGTTTGGGAAATTGCGGAGAGTTGTGGATGTAGCCCAGTCCATCATGCAGACCAGACTCCCCACCATTGACTCCATCTAAACTATGCTGCCTCAGAAACACAGCCGACACAATCAAGGACCTTTTCCATTCCAGTCACTTCTTCTTTTACCTCCTCTTGTCGGGCAGAAGATACAGAAGCTAGAAAGTGCACACCGCCAGATTCGGGAACGCATTCTTCCCCTCTGTTATCAGATTCCCATATCCTTATAAAAAGTTTATAAAAATCATGAAAGGAATAAATCAGGTGGATGCACAGAGTCTCTTGCCCAGAGTGGGGGAATCGAGGACCAGAGGACATAGGTTCAAGGTGAAGGCGGAAAGATTTAATAGGAATCTGATGGGTAACTTTTTCACACAAAGGAGTGGTGGGTGTATGGAACAAGCTGCCAGCGGAGGTAGTTGAGGCTGGGACTATCCCAATATTTAAGAAACAGTTAGACAGGTACATGGATAGGACTAGTTTTGAGGGATATGGACCAAATGCAGGCAGGTGGGACTAGTGTAGCTGGGACATGTCGGCCGGTGTGGGCAAGTTGGGCCGAAGGGCCTGTTTCCACACTATATCACTCTATGACTCTATGACTCTAAGCTGGGGTACAGTCCCAATTCTCCAACCTACCTCATTGCGAACGTTGGACTTTTTCTCCGGAACTGTTACGCTACGATGCTGAGAACCGATACTCCGCACTCTTCATCTTTCTCTTCATTCTTCACATTGTATTCCAGAGGGCGCCGCACGATGGCTGCGGGAGGAAAGGAGGCAAGAAGCTAAGACTTTATTGCCTTCCATCTCAGTGGGGAATGTGGAGGAGCCGCTGTGGTGGATGTTTCTGTCAAATCTTTATGTAATTGTGTGTCTTGTTGCTTTTTTGATACGACTGTATGGCAAACCAAATTCCTCGTATGGTGCAAAACATACTTGGCTAATAAACTACAATTATGATTATGATGATTATGATTCACGTATAGTATTATCTGATGTGGTTGGATAGCGAGCAAACAAAAGATTTTCACTTTACCTCGGAAAACGTGACAATAATAAACCTAAACCTGTAGGGTTGTGGCATTGGAAGATCACAGGATGTCTATGGGGAGATCTCTTCGAGGTTGAGGGCACTGTGACCATCTTGGCATGAAGTGGCAACGCAAGTAGATAGAGTGATAAAGAAGGCATATGGTATGCGTGCCTTCATAGGCCGGGGCATTGAGTATAACGGTCAGGATGTCATGGTGCAGCTTTGTTGGACTTTGGTTAGGTCACATTTGGAATACTGTGTGCAGTTCTGGTTGGCCTGTTACAGGAAGGATGTGGAGGTTTTGGAAAGGGTGCAGCGGAGGTTTACCCGAATGCTGCTCCGATTAGGGGGTATTAGCTACAGGTACATGGTTGGACAAACACAATGAGAGGCATAGATAGGGTGACAGTCAGGAACTCTTAACCAAGATGGAATAATCAAATACTAGAGGGCATAGCTTTAAAGTGGGAGGGGCATAATTTAATTTGATGGGTTTGTGCGGGGCAACCTTTATACACGGAGTTTGGTGAATGCTTGAAACGCACTGCCTGGGGTGGTGGTGGAAGCAGATACGAAGGTGACATTTAAGAGGCTTTTTGGACAGACATATGAATGTGCATTGAATGAAGGGATATGGATTACGTGCAGGTCAATAGAGTTGGTCTTGGCATCATGTTCAGCACAGATACTGTGGGCCGAAGGGCCTGTTCTCGTGCTGTACTGCCCAATGTTCTATGTGTCCTGTCACAGGATGAGCAGTGTCACAGATGTGTTCGCTACACCGGGACACAGAGGGTGGCACGGGGGCGCAGTGGTAAAGTTGCTGCCTTACGGAGCCAGAGACCCGGGTTCGATCCTGACTACGGGTGCTGTCAGTGCAGAATTTGTACGTTCTCCCTGTCATCGCATGGGTTTCCGATGGGTGCTCCGGTTTCCCCTCACACTCCAAAAACATGCAGGTTTATAGGTTAGTTAGTTTTGGTTAAATTGTAAATTGTCGCCAGTGTGTAGGATAGTGCTACAGTACAGGGTGATCACTGGTCGACCAGACTCAGTGGGCCGAGGCCTTGTTTTCGCACTGTATCTCTAACGTCCAAAGAGAGAAGGAGATGTAATGTGAAACGGTCTAAAGAGATCCTGCAAGAACCTGCTGCTGTCACGTCTTTCTGGATTGTTCCACAGGGACCACTGGGCCGTTCCCGGCCCTGGATGTGGGTTGGCAATGTATCCAGTGTGCAGGCTGTTCCAGAGCAGGTGTGCAGGGCCCCAGGGCAGCGGGAGAAGGAGAGCAGCGCTCCAAATACAGCAAACCATGAGAGGAGGCCTATTTCAACCCTCTCCAGGGAGAGAAGATGCTTCACACTCTGGACACTTATAAACCTGCCTCGCACAGCCAATGCTGACTCTGCAACTCAATTAAATAATTCGTAGTGTCATGACCAAATGGTTAATTTTAGCGTGAAGTCAGGGAACGCTAATCTAACTGGTGCAGCCGGCCCAGAACTGGTGGTGGCAAATTGTAAGTCAGCAGCAAGCAGACAGAATGGGGGGGGGGGGGGTTGGGAGTGATATGCCCAGATGACTGGCCAGGGAGCGTTAGGGTTAGGGCTTTGTGTGGCTGGGCCATGTCAATCCGCAGTGGGGACCAGGCAGGAACCTGACGTTGCCCTGAAACCACTCCTGCTCCATGTCTGAAGTTTAGTTTAGTTCAGAGATACAGCATGGAAACCAATGATCACCAACCAATGATCACCTCTACACACGAGGGACAAATTACAGAAGCCAATTAACCTAGAAGGGTAGGTTAATTGGCTTCTGACATGAGTCCAGTTAGCAGGGCTGTAGGTTAATATTAATCTGTCAGGCAGGGGTCCGGTCAACAACCTCTGGGATGTCTTTAAAGGTCAGTGTTGACCAGATATTCTAGGCAACACATGGACAATACCCTTCAAGTAAGGAGATGAAGTGAACTAAGTCCCTGACTGTTGTTCACTGCCCATGGAATCAATGTGAGGCAAATCCAAATGGCCCTGCCTGGAAGCGGCTTTACAAATGCGGAGATTGTTTGTTGTCAAGGCAGCAAATGTCTAATCCTCTTTGAACCTGCGGCTCCTACTCCGTCACTGAAAGCATCCTTGCTGTTTCTTTGATACCCCCCGCTGGGAGAGCAGCTCCCAGGGATCAGTAAACGGCTCTCTCATCCTGACTGGCGTACCCAGGTCGTGCAAAGACAAAAGCTAAGTCACGGCCCCCTGCCCACCAGTAAATGCCAATGATGCCCCAGAGCGTCAAGATGGTCATTTATAAAACTTCTTATTTGTGTTAGAAGGAACTGCAGATGCTGGTTTAAACCGAAGATAGACACAAAAAGCTGGAGTAACTCAGCGGGCCAGGCAGCATCTCTGGAGAGAAGGAATGGGTGACATTTCGGGTCGAGACCCTTCTTCAGACTGCTTTGGGATAAGGGAAACAAGAGAAATAGACGATGATGTGGGGAGATAAAGAACAATGGCCTGTTTCCTTTACCATCGTTACCTTTTTGCATATCTTTCACTCATTGTTCTTTATCTCTCTACGTCATCATCTATATCTCTCAATCCTATTATCCCTAACCAGTCCGAAGAAGGGTCTCGACCCGAAACGTCACCCACTCCTTCTCTCCGGAGATGCTGCCTGTCCCGCTGAGTTACTGCAGCTTTTTGTGTCTATCTTCTTATTTGTTTAGTTAGTTAACTATTTATTTCGTTTACTGAGGAAAGGCTATCAATCTGAGCAGAGCACACGGAAAGGTTGTGGGGGAATCTAGTTTGGCAAGGGATACTGAATATTGTGATTTAGACCAAATAAACCAATTTAGTTTAGATTAGTTCTAGTTTAGTTTAGAAATAGAGCAAGGAAGGACTACACATGATTACAGTCCCCCTTGGCAAGAGAATGGGATCGATAGGGAAAGATAGATCAGCCAGGATTGAAAGGGGGAGTGGACTTGATGGGCCGAATGGCCTAATATTGCTCCTATAAATTATGACTATGAACTTATGAAACAGGTTCTTCGGCCCACCGAGACCATGCTGACCATCCATCATCCATTCACACTAGTTCTAAGTTATTCCACTTTCCTATCCGCTCCCAGCATACTAGGGGGGCAATTTACCAAGGGCAATTAACCTACAAACCTACACATCTTTGTGATGTGGGAGGGAACCAAAGCACCCAGAGGAAACCCCAGGCGGTCACAGAGAGAATATGTAAACTCCTCACAGAGAGAGCACCCGGAGTCTGGATTGATCCCAGGTCTCTGCTGTGAGGCGACAGCTCTAACTGCAGTGCCACTATGCTGGCCAGAGATAATGATGCAATTACCCCTGTATCTTTGCCAACAGAGGCCATGTGTCTAATCCAGTCTCGGGAAAGGGACAAACGTAAGCTAACTGTTTTAACTCAGAGGCAGGTTTGATGACCAATGGTTTGATGCTTTTGTGCAATCACAGATTTTCTCAAGCACAGGAGGTGACCCTTTGGGCCATCAAGTCCGTGACTGCAGATAGACACAAAATGCTGGAGGATCTCAGCGGGTCAGGCAGCATCTCTGGAGAAAAGGAATAGGTGATGTTTCAGGTCAACACCCTTCTTCTTCCACACACTAGGGACAATTTACAGAAGCCAATTAACCTGCAAACCTGCACATCTTTGGAATGTGAGAGGAAACTGGAGCACCCGGAAAAAACACACGCGGTCGCAGGGAGAATGTACAAACTCCTTATAGACAGCACCTGTAGTCAGGTTTGAACCTGGGTGACTCCAGCATTTTGTGTCTTTACCACAGTCTCTCCCCAGTACCCTCCAGTGACTGACTGACTCACTTCTGATTGACTCTGTTCCTTTGCACAGTGATTGCTAGGTCACCACCCACTTGGCAATAGTGAACCTGCTCATACCCCCCTTGCATCTCTTACCTCGAATGTTAAATACATGTCTCGGGCAACATAATCAAGGGCCATTCACCCGCCGGTAATTCCCTCTTCTCCCCTCTTTCGTCTGTCAGAAAATATAAAAGCTTCAAAGCACATACCACCAGATTCAGGAACAGCTTTATCCTGCTCTTATCAGACTCTTGAACAGACCTCTTATATGCTCAAGATGAATTACCCGATCTTCCAATCTACCTCATTGTGCCCTTTGCACTTTTTTTATGTGCACTTTGCTGCTGTAATACTATATGGATGCAGATGTAAGTCTAGAAAAGGGGCAGTCAGTCATTTTGGGTACAACTTTCGACTGGATTGCATTTCCCAACAACCATCAGCCTATTGACCACGCCAAACTCCAACCAAACTCCGAACTACAATCTGCCTTGATTTCACTAAGGACATCGGGCATTGTTTTTGTTTTTGCACTTTTGCCTTTGTTCTTTTTTAGTTTAATGAACTTATTTTTGTAGTTTCTTTTCTCTACAGAGTACTATGTTTATATACCTGTTGGCCTACTGCAAGTAAGAATTTAATTGTTCCTTTTCAGGATATGCAGGTAAGGCAATATGAGTCACCCTTTACTCTTGACTCTTGAATGGCCATCTTGGCAGGGCCTAGGAGCAAACCCTTTCCTCATCTTAGTTTCTGGTGTCACAAGTGGGACTAGTGGAGATGGAACACGTTGGTCGGCATGGGCAAGTTGGGCCGATGGGCCTGTTTCCATGCTGTATGAGTCTATGACTCTAAATACATCCCCTCGGAATATCGTTCAGGGGTAGGGATGAGGAGGGGGAGCAGGTAGCTGTCGGTTCTCCCTCCCCAGCCCATCAATCCCAATTCCTTCCCTCCATCTCCATCCATCATCCACAGCACACTAATCCACATCTCCCTCCCAGAACTTGATCTAACATCTCTCTGAAGTGAAACCAGCTCAGGCTACAGTGAGGTGGGACCAAGGAACATGCCTGGCTTGTTAGTCTTTCTACAGGAAGGGTGGGGTAAGCATTCTTTAATCAGTACATCACAACAACAACTGGCATTTATATAAGACCTGTAATGCAATAAGATACCCTTAAGGTGTTTCATAGGAGTACCATCAACAAATACCATGATGCTGACCATATGTGGATTGTTTGAGATAGAGAACCAAAAGCTCGTCAAACAATGAAATAAATGTGTGTATGAAATAAAGGGCAAGGTTAGGGTGGAGAAAAAGAGGCAGAGAAGTTATACTGCATATAACAATAAACCTCCTCTTCTTCTTCTTTCGTGTGGCGTGCACAGCCTAAAGTTGTTGGACAACTTGTTCTATTTGATCTTCCGTTTGTGCACGTGGAGTTGCTTGCCCTAGTCGAAACAGGGCGGACCACGTGAAGGTTGCAATCTTCCACCCCTCAATAAACTCGACTGATCCCCACTCAGGTTGGAAGCTGCCTCTGCCATTGCAGTACTTGTCACTGCCACACGATGGCAGTGCGAACCCTGTATTGCCAGGACAGTGACACAAAGTGCTGGAGTAACTCAGCGGGTCAGGCAGCATCCCTCGGGTGCATGGATAGGTGAGGTTTCGAGTGTCGACCCTTCTTCACACTATTCTCCCTGATACCCTCCACATCACATCCCAAACCTCTTCTCACGAGCAGGGCAAGGCAGCAGGGGAACACACTGCCTACAGGTTCCTCTCCAAGTCCCACACCCTCCTGAAGTGGAAATAGATTGTCCCAAAGTGAGAAAACATAGAACTAGTGTGAATGGGTGATCGATGGTCGGTGTTTCTAGGCCTGTTTCTATGCTGTACCTCTAAACTAAGCTAAACTAGACCACTATGCAATCCCTCCCAAACATCACATCGGGGGTATCTCATCAGATATTCTGCAGTAGTTTATGAAATTGGTTGACCAACTCCACCTCATGTACTCCAGACCCCGCCACATCCTGCAACATGGCAGCATGGTGGCTCAGCAGGTAGAGCCACTGCCTCAGGTTCAATCCTGATCTCAGGTGCTGTCTGTGTGGAGTTTGCACGTTCTCCCTGAAACCGCAAGGGTTTCTCTCAGGTGCGGCGGTTTCCTCCCACAACCCAAAGCATCCTAATGCATGGCTGGTAGGTTAATTGGCCACTTTACCTTGTGGGTGAGAAATAGAATCTGGGGGTGGAGGGGGAGTTGATGGGAATGTGGGGAGAATTCAGAAACGGGATTAATGTGGGATCAGTGTCAATGGGTGGTTAAAGGTTGGGACAGACTGGATGGGCCAAACGGCCTGTTTCTCTTCTGTATCTCCCCACGGATGAAAGGATTGTGTGCAATACTGGCCGTCTCTTTACAGGAAGGATGTGAGACCTTGTGGAGGATGCAGAAGAGACTCCCCAAAATATTGCCTTGATTGGAGGGCATTAGCTCCAATGAGAGGTTTGAGAAACCTCTGGAATGCCAAAAGTTGTGGAAACACCTGATAAAAGTTTATAAAATGATGAGACCCATAGATAGAGTAGACAGTCAGAGCCTTTCTCCCAGGCTGGAAATACTAAAGACTAGCAGGCATGGCTTTAAAATGAGATGGGCAACAATTAAAGGAGATGTGTGGGGTAAGATATTTCCACAGAGGGTGTTGGGTGTCTGGAATATGCTGCCAGGGGTGGTGGTGAAGGCAGATACGATCGTAGCATTTATCTTTTAGATAGGGGCTTGGATATGCAGGAGATTGAGGTATATGGATCACATGCAGGCAGAGGAGATTAGCTTAACGACATAATGTTTGGCATGGAGGGGTGAGGGCCTGTTCCCGTGATGTACTGCTCTATTTTCTATCTTCTATGGGGCAATGTGGTTTCCTTTAAGTATAATCTACCCACACTCACAATGTTCTGTTTCAGAAAAAAACTGTGTTCACAAGCTGTTCAAAATGTGCCTGTTCCTAATACTATTCACACCTCATCTAAAATTATTCCCAGATTAAATTATTTAGAAATGCGTAGAAGTGCTTGTTTTATCACGTCTGGCTCTAGTCTGGACTCTCCTCCACCCGGGAGGACAAACAGGATGCTTTGTTTTGTTCATGAGATGTGATAGTCACTGCCAAACCCAGCATTTATTGCCCCTCTCTAATTGCCGCTGAACTGAGAGACATGCTGGGTGTTTATAAAATTACGAGAGAAATAGATAGACTAGACGGTCAGACCTTTTTTCCCAGGGTGGAAAGATTAGCAGGCTCAGCTTAAAGATGTGAGGGGTAAAGCTGGGCATTCAGAGGGCAAATCAACATACATTATTGTATATAATATTATATATACAATATATATAGCAGTAAATGTACAGTAATATACAGTATATATTATTAGATATACAATAATAGATTGCATATATTATTCAGGCTACATTATTGAGTGCCTGGAGTCACATGCAGGACAGACCAGGTAACAGCATGCATCAGTTATTGCTGGGTAAGCCAGATGTAAAAACATCTGCCCAGGAGTTTCATGGACCCATCACAAGAGAGGGGATTGTTTCTCATTAACTCCCCTAGCTGCTGCACTGAGTCTTGAAGTTAAAGAAAATTTTAATTTTGAGATCAGTTAGGTTCAGCATCCGAAAAGAACCAAGTGCATCCTATTTCAGAAATTTGCCTTCAAATTTGGATCATTGACCATGGAGATAAGTTCAGTTTAATTTAATTTAGTTTAGAGATACAGCCGTAGCAACAGGCCCTGCGTCCCACAGAGTGCGCACAGACCAGTGATCACCCCGTACACTAGCCTTATCTTACATTCTAGGGACAATTTACATGTTTGCAAATACACAGGACTAGATTTTAAAATCCAAGGTGCCAAATATCAATTTACTCTCGGTGGTGATGGGAGCCTTCTGCACTCACCTATGCTCCTCCGATGTTGATAAAGGCTAGGCAGACACGTCATTGGGGTTATCAAGTGGGCACCTACTTTCATCAATGTTTCGCTGATTGAACCCACGACGTCTCCAGTAGGCTCAGTGGTGCATTCTGGCGTCCCAGAACCAACCCCCTCTGCATCTGTCTAGTCGGTTATTTGGGGGACCAAATGGGGGTCTTTCCTCTTCAGCCAGAGCCACTGGATACTCCGCTCTGCTACCCGTGATGTTTCTTTGATGGCCTGGCGTAGGGCTTGTCCGCTGATCCCCAGGTCCTTCATCAGTATTAAAGTAGATGTTGCCACAAATTTGTACTGAAGCCAATTAACCTACAAATCTGTATGTCTTTGGGATGTGGCAGTTACAGGGAGAATATACAAACTCCGTACAGACAGCACCCGTTGTCAGTATCGAACCCGGTCTCTGGCGCTGTCAGGCAGCAACTCTATCGCTGCGTCACCTTTGCCACCCAGTTCTTTGCGTATGTCCGGGACCTCTAGTCCACTCGCGTAACCACAGTGTCACCATTGCAAAGTGCCTCTTTGTCTCCATCACGAATTGTGCGAACATGTCAGCTCAGTTTTGGTTCACTGTGTTTGGCCAAGGGCTGTACCAACGGGCTGCAGAATAAATGGACCCTCCAAAACTAGGCGACCTCTGATGTTGAGAATCCCAGATCATCCAAGACGGATCCCCAGCCACAAACCTTCCGAGGATCTCACCCTCACTGAGACCCTCTCCGCCCGGCCACTCCTTCTCCCTGCTCACGTCCCGTAGACAATGCAGCAGCTTGAAAGCCAGCGGCACCAGCCTCAGGAACAGCTTCTCGCCTCTGTTATCAGGCTTTTGGGCAATCCTTCCATAAGCTAGGCTACTGTCTAATTCACCTCCACCCCACTGCAGACATTGGACTTTGTCAATGGAATTGATGCACTGCAATGCTGAATCTGCACTTATCTTTATCTTGCTTGACTTCTTGACCTCTTGATTGTATTGAATTGATTGTATTTATGTATAGTATTATCAGATCTGACGGGATAGCGTGCAAAACAAAGCTTTGCGTTGTACCTCGGTACAAGTGACAATAATAAACTAAAACCTAAGCCTGAACTGAATACCCAGATCCAGACCCTGTGAGACCCCCAGACTCCCGGCAGCAGGTTTAACCAGGCCTGCCTTGAACATGGTGCCCGCCGGAATGGTTGACCTAAGGTGAGTTTAATTTCAGTCCTGGCACGACCCACTGCTGCTGTTAACAACGCTGCAGGAAACTTGTGCCAAAATCAATCAGTCATGTTGGGCACAAGATGGACATAAATGATTTGAATATGAACTAAACCTAAAAATATACTGGCTCGTTATTCCCTGAAATATCGATGTTACTTTGATGCAATTCAATGTAACACCAATCACACTATACTCACCTCCAGGTCCGGAATAATTGAGTCACCCTGGCACCTTCCAACACTAAATTTAATTAGAATTGGAAATATTTGATTTCTTTCTTCAAAGAATCAAGGGATTTTGTGGACTACTACACCTCTCCGGTTTCCGTCAGAAGTCGACACTGGCAGACCACACAAAGGCTGGTTGGCACACAACTTGTATTTAATGTTTCTGATGTACAGTATTTGAAGGTCTCAAAGCACTTTTTTTTCGAGATGCAGTCTGGAAACTGGCCCTTCGGCCTACCGAGTCCGCACTGACCGTCGATTACGTTCACACTATTCCCATGTTATTCCGCTTTCCCATTCACTCCTTACACACTAGGTGCAGTTTGCAGAGGCCAACTAACCGACAAACCCGCATGTCTTTGAAATGTGGGAGGAAACCGGAGCACCCGGAGAAAACCCACGCGGTCAGAGGGAGAACGTACAAACTCTGCACAGACAGCACCCTGTGGTCCGGATCGACACCGGGTCGCAGCTCTACTGTTGCTCTCCTGCTCCACCTGAGCAACACGAGGAGCTAATAGATAATCAAACAGAAATATGGTCAAAGGAGTCACAGTCAGGTTTGGTCTTAGAGAAGACTTAGGGTCCAGAGAGTCTCAGGTCTCAGCAGCTGATGGCATGACCACCTGGGCTGGACTAAGGAAAGCTGGGCATGGGCCTTAGACCAGAGCTGTGTGAAGATGGAGATCCCAGGGAGATGGAAGAGGTGAGATGGTTGATCAGAGTATTGAGGCTGGTGCAGGAGAGATATCTGTATAAACCCCAAATTATACATCTCAATATTGCCTTGCCATTCCACCTTCAACCACAGTCAAATGCAGGGAATTCATTGACCACAACCGAGGCTGCAGGTTCAGTCCCTGCCCCAGATGGATCACCATCGTGCTCAGACTTCCAACCGGTACGTTATACCAGGGCGGCACACTGGCATAGCGATAGAGTTGAAGGTCTCGACCTGAAACATCATCCACTTCTCCTCTCCAAAGATGCTGCCTGTCCCGCTGGGTTACTCCAGCTTTTTGTGTCTACCTTAGCGATAAGGTTGCTGCCTCGTAGCACCAGAGACCTTGGTTTGATCCTGACGACGTGTGATGTTGTATGGAGTTTGGACATTCTCGCTGTGACCCTGTGGGTTTTCTCCAGGTGCTCCGATTTCCTCCCAAAGATGTGCAGGTTTGTTGGTTAATCGACTTCTGTAAATTGTCCCTGGTGCGTAGGACGGAGTACGGGCGATCGCTGGTCGACGTGGACTCTGTGGCCCAACTGTATCTCAAAACAAAACTAAAACTAAACCTGTGGCCTTATTGTGGTCAGCTGTTGAAATCGCCCTGCAGTATCTCGCGGGGCAGTGGGGTTACATTGTACAGGAGGGATGTAAATAATGTCTCTGTCACCTCCCATTCCTCAAGTCCAACGGTCCTCACACACGTCGCTGTTAGCAACAGGGACTCCGACGGATTCTGCAGTTTCCTTCTCGGGGATTAAGTTGTCAAATCTTATTTAGATATTAATAGTTATTTTGTCCACCTTGTATCAGTTCGGCATTTGATGGTCAATGTTTTACGGCTTCTTTACCTTCCGAGGCACCTCGTTACAAATAGCAAAGAACCTTAATAGTGAAATATTAGGATAGTTCCCAGACCCTGTCTCTCACTGTAACTGTGACATTAAACAGACATACTAATTAATATTTTTATATGGAACTTTACTCATCATCCTCTTTAAAAATAGAACCTGTGGTCTGCTGTCTGTGGCACTGTGTGTGATGGTTCTCTGGGTCAGCTGGGGTCAGACACTGGCAGACTCCAACAAGGGCAGGAGTACTCCGTCCCATTGTTTTGTGGTCTGAGTTTATTTCAGGAGACTTGCGAACAGCATTGTAACACATGGGCTGTCAGCTTTTGCTTGTTCATTGTAATCATATTGTTAGTTCTGGTTCATATCAAGTAACTGTTCCTGCACAAGAAAGTTGCTCTATGGCAATCGATGCCAAATTATAAATTGTGGCACTGGGGACATTAACATTTCTTCAACTATGATGTGTCTTTGATGGGGTTTTTTTTCAAATCCAAGTCCAGCCCAAATCACTTAAAATAAACCAGCTGGCTTATTGCGGAAACTGAGCAGACACATAAATAAAATATTGTTTGCTGTTTGATACTTCCTGGGCCAAACTATTCAGGCAGGTCTGAAAAAGATTTATCTTCATATTTACGTAAATGTTCACACGGGGATATATTGCACCTGGAAATGCTGTTTGCCCGGAAAGCAGCTGTAAATGTTACCATTGGGAAACGTAGATAATAGGATGTGTATATCAAGCAGGCGTCAACACTGCTGGCAACAAATGTAATCCTTCCTTCACACAGAGGGCAGTGGCCATCTCTTGCTACTGTTCATTTTGCTCTGTCTTCCGGAGAGTCATACGGCACGGAAACAGGCCCTTTGGCCCAAACCATTCACACCAACAAAGTTGACCATCTGAGCTAGCCCCATTTTACTGCATTGGAACCATATTCCTCCAAATATTTCCTATCGATATACCTGTCCAAATGTCTTGTAAACGTTGTTATTGTACAGCGGGATAACGGCGCAGCGATGGAGTTACTTCCTTACGGCGTCAGAGACCCGGGTACGATCCTGACTAGCGGTGTTTGCTGTATGGAGTTTGTACATTCTCCCCGTGACCTGCGTGGGTTTTCTCCGGGTGCTCCGGTTTACTCCCACACTCTAAAAACATACAGCTTTGTAGGCTAATTGGCTGGGTATAAATGTCAATTGTCACTAGTCAAGTCAAGTCAAGTCACATTTATTTATATAGCACATTTAAAAAACAACTCTCGTTAACCAAAATGCTTTACATTTGTTATAAGAGTAGTATACACAAGCAGGCAACATACATATATACAAATAGCCCTCGCTCAGAGGACGTCAGGAAAGGCTTGGGAGAACAGATACGTTTTTAGTCGGATGATCAGCCATGATCATATTGAATGGCGGTGCAGGCTCGAAGGGCCGAATGGCCTATTTTCTATGTTTCTATGTTTCTAGTCTAGACTTAGAGTCGATGGCAGGGGCAGTTCTAATGGGGAGGGGGATGCTGTTCCACAGTCTAGGAGCTGCGACCGCAAAGGCGCGGTCGCCCCTGAGCTTATGCCTAGACTGCGGGACATTCAGCAACCCCAAGTCGGCCAATCTGAGGGACCTGGAGGTGGTGTAGTGGGTGAGAAGACTATTAATGTAGGTGGGTGCAAGCCCATTGAGGGCTTTGTAGACAAAGAGGAGGGTCTTGAAATATATTCGGAACCGCACAGGGAACCAGTGGAGAGAGGCCAGGATCGGGGTGATGTGGTCCCTTTTTCGGGTGCCCGTCAGGAGTCTCGCCGCGGCGTTTTGGACCAGTTGCAGACGGGACAGGGAAGATTGGCTGATGCCAGTGTAGAGGGAGTTGCGGTAATCTAGGCGGGAGGAGATAAATGTATGGATGATCTTTTCGAGGTCATCAAACTGGAGGAATTGTTTTATTTTAGCCATCGTCCGAAGCTGAAAGAAGCTAGCTTTTACCACGGCATTGACTTGTTTGGCAAATTTCAGTGCCGAGTCAAATATCACGCCAATATCACTAGTGTGTGTAGGATGGTGTTAGTGTGTGGGGAACGCTGGTCGGCGCGAACTCGGTGAGCCAAAGGGCCTGTTTCCGCACTTTATTTCTAAACAAAACTAAACTACCCTCCTTAGCTACTTCCTCTGGCAGCTTGTTCCATATACCTACTACCCTCTGTGTGAAAAAGCTGTCCTTTAGGTTGTTATTAAATCTTTCCGCTTTCACCTTAAATTTGAGCCCTCTAGCGTTAGACTCCCCTACCCTGGTGAAAAGACTGTGACTAGCGACCTTATTTACATCCCTCATGATCTTATATGCCTTTATAACTTCCCCCCTCGGCTTCCTACATTCCAGGAAATAAAGTCCCAACCTACCCAGCCTCTCGTTGAAACTCAAGTCCTCCTGTCTTTTTCTGCACTCTTTTAGTTTAATGACATCCTTCCTAAAATTTGGCCAGCAGAAGTGCACATAATACTCCAAGTGTGGTCTCACCAACAATTTGTACAATTGCCACATGATGTCCAAACCCCTGTACTCAATGCCTTCATCCATGAAGGCAAATGTCTTCTTCACAACCCTATCTTCCAAAGTCATTATTTTCAGGCAACTATGTACGCCTAGGTATCTCTGTACGAGACCACATTCCGGGCATTACCATTTATTGCCCCCGTTTAACTCAACAATTGCAACACCTCATACTTATCTGAATTAAATTTCACCTGCAGTTTCTTGACCCACTCACCCAGTTCATCTAGATCCCATTGTAATCTTAGATAACCTTCTTCAATGTCAACTACACCACCAATTTTGATGTAATCCACAAACTTAGAAACTATGTTAACAACATTGTCATCCAAAGTGTTCTTGTAGATGACCAAAAACACTGATACCTGCAGCATTCCATAGGTCACAGGCCTCCAATCTGAATAATATCCCTCTGCTATCACCCTCTGATTTTGGCGATGTTACGTAAACAAAAGCTTTTCGCAGTATATCAGTCCCTGTGCCAATATTAAATCTAAACTTAGATATACATTCGAGTTTCGAGTGGTGGCGCCATAGAGTGTGGCAGCCTCGCCAGCAGCTGTCTGTCCTTTCATCCTTTTTTGTTATTTTTAATCTGTCTAAAAGTTTGTTTTGGAGGTCTTTTAGTCTTTTTTATGTAGGGGGTGGGGGGGGAAGAGGTAACTGTTTTCTCAGTCACTACCTAGTCAAGGATGCGTCTTTTCTCCGAGCCACATCTTCGCCCCCTCCTCGCGGCCTACCATCTGGATTGGCGCGGCCTTTCCTGCCGGAGACCGGCCAGAGCTTCAGCAGTGGCGCAGCACTGAATTACCATGGCGGAGCGGGCGATGCCTTACCGGGATTGCCGTGTTGGAGCTGCGGTGTGTTGGACCTGCGGACTTCAACACCGTGGAACTGTGGTCTGCGGAGCTTCCAGCTGCGGCCGGCGCTGACCTTAACATCGCGGAGGCTTGGGATCTTTCGCCGAGGATCGTCAGTGTTGGAGCTCAGCCCGGCTCGGCCTGTGGACTTTGGAAGCTGCGGTCTCCGGTAGGAAGCTCCAAACCACTGAGAGTGTTCTTCCATTCCGACTCCGGAGCTCTGATCATCTGATCATCCCGGCGAGAGGGCCTGAAACGTCGGGCTGCCGTTGTGGTGACTGCAGCCTCAATAGGCCTCGACCACGGGTAAACAAGAGGAAGATGACTGAACTTTGTTGCCTTCCCTCACAGTGGGAAACGTTGATTCCGCTGTGGGGGATGTTTTATGTTAAATTCTATAGTGCTGTGTTTATCTTATTTGTGTGCTGCATGGTAACTCAAATTTCACTGCACCAATTGGAGTATGTGACAATAAATGTAACTTGTAACTTGTACATTTCTCGCTGTCTACTATACCATCTATGTTGGTGTCATCCGCAAATGTATTAACTGTGTTACTGTATTGGCATTCATACATATATCCTAATGTGTATAAAACAAAAAGTAGAAAGGCAAGTTGCAGCCGATATGCGTGTTTTGAATTGATTGACCTAATCTAAAAGATAGACACAAAGTGCTGGAGTAACTGCGGGTCAGGCAGCATCGGATCGAGACCATTCTTCATCTAATCTGAATGTACTTCATTGGTTTTAAGATTTTCCAGTGTTTTTAGACACTTTTAATGGTACGATTAAAATATTTTAATCATACCATAAAATATTTTTAATCCTATGATTAATGTTTGATGGGTTTTGAATGTTTGTGCATGTGTTGGAAAATGGGATCTGTGATTAGGTCTGGACTGCCTTCCTGAGAAAGGTTTTCTCAGGGGCCACGCACAGGAGAGCGGTGACGTGCTCCGATGACATTCTGAGCCAATATCATAGTTCTTTCTTGGGTAAACCAATTTAAATATCTCTTCTTCTTCTTGCGAATAAAACATAGACCAAAGGAATAGTTGGATCTCAAGCCGGGTGTTGAGCAGCCAGGTTGTTGTCTCTGCGTCAATGTCTGCCAGGCCCTGAGCTCCATTTGGTGGGGGGTAGAGTGGGCACCCAGAGGTGACATGGTTGGCTGTCTGTTGTTCTGCTCTGCATTCACAGGCTGGGCTCTGGCGGAGCCCCGTCTCCACATGCTGGCATTGAAACGCCCAATTCCAGTACCAAGTCTGTTGAGCTTCACCCATGCTCCTCTGGGGAGGTCAGACCCTGGACAGCTTTTATCTGGTGAAGAGATGTAGCTGTGTAATGGAGATGGGGTTGCCTTCCACTCCTGTGCCCACTTGGTGGCTCTCCAGTGTGCTTTTGTCTCAGTTGGCTGGATGGATGCTAGGAGTTGTTTTCCATGTGGAGCAAAGGGGTGAATGGACTTCAGTCGGGGTGGCCTCTGCTCTATGCTGATAGCCTGAAGGAGGAGGTGATCTGGGTCCACGGCACGACGAGATAGTGCCGGGGTTGCCGCTTGCCTTCGGATCCCTGCAGGCGGAATGCCTGCAAGTATAGGGAGCTGCTCGACTGGAGTAGGTTGAAGGCACCCAGTGATGGTTCGCAAGGTGCTGTTCAGGCTCATGTCTACCAGCCCAGTCTACTCCATACAGGTGCCTAG
The DNA here is from genome assembly GCA_035221665.1 of Okamejei kenojei. Classification (NCBI taxonomy): domain Eukaryota; kingdom Metazoa; phylum Chordata; class Chondrichthyes; order Rajiformes; family Rajidae; genus Okamejei; species Okamejei kenojei. The sequence continues at coordinate 14,027,658 of CM069162.1, forward strand.
TACTCAGCTGGGGCATACACAAGAGCGAAGGCAGAGGTGCGAAGAGTTGATGGACTAGCTCCCCAACTTGTTCCTGCCAGGCGTCGGATGAGGCCGCTACGTGCCATGACCTTGTCGCGGAGACCAGCCAGGTGTTGACGAAATGTAAGCGACCTGTCCAGCTATTCGCCGAGGTAAGTGGGTGTTTGTTGGAAGTCCAAGCGCCTGTTGTTAACGAAAACAGCTAGCTCTCGCTCAGCTTCCTTGTTGTTCAGAGGGAATGCTGTTGACACTGTTTTGCCTTCGCTCAACTTTAGATGCCACTGTCGTAGGTATGACACTGCCAAAGTCCCCATGTCTTGACACAAGGAGCTTCCGATTGTCTTCCACTCTTTGTGTCTCATCAGGATGGCTAGATCGTCAGCATACCCATATTTTCCAGCGATGGTCTCTGGGAGGTCATGGATGTTCACGTTTAAAAGCAGCGGAGCCAAGACGGATCCCTGTGGGACGCCATTCTTCAGTCCACGTAGCCTACTCTGCTGTCCATCACTGGTCTTAAGCACAAAGCTGCGTTTGATATCACCTCCATGATGTAGCGTACCATACGTCTGTCTGGCAGCACCCAAAGTAGCTTTGCAGTTAGTCCCCAGTGCCACACGGTGTCATAGGCAGCTGTCAGATCTATAAGAACAGCTCCTTCCTTCTCATGTGCCTCAAAGCAGTCTTTGATGTCTTGGGTGAGGAGGGTTACCTGGTCCGCAGTGGATCAACCTTGGCGGAAACCAGCCTGCTCGTGGGGTAGTTGAGGGTCTATGATGAGGTTGATACGCCCGTGGATCAGCCTCTCAAGGAGTTTGTATGGGATGCAGAGGAGCGAGATGGGCCGGTAGCTTTCAGGATCATCCTTTGGCTTGTTCGGCTTCGGGAGAGGGAAGACTGTTGCACAACACCAGATCTTTGGTATTTTTCACTTCTCCATGGAGATCGACAGGTACTGTCGGAGCCAGTTGGTAGCAGCGTCTCCGGAAAGTAGTAGAAACTCCGGGTGTATGCTGTCAGATCCGGGGGCCTTTCCTGCTTTCAACATCTTGAGTGCTGTGGCCATTTCCTCGGGGGTGAAAGCCATTGCTAGGTCCGTATCCACTCTGTCAGTTTTCCATGACTCAGCCACCTCTTTGCTCACTTTGCGCGAGAAATCACGGTTAGAGTTTGTGAATTGTTTGTTGAGATGCGATTGCGTTGGCGGTCACTGGGCGTTTGCCGGGTTTGGATGTAGCTCTGCCGGTCAGGCGGTTCACCGTGCACCGCGCTTTATGGCTCGAGTGGGGGAAGTCGATCGATTCAACCGTCTCAATCCAGCGTTCTTGTCGTTTCACAGCCAAGCGTGTGAGCAATGTGGTGGCAGTGGTTTCAGAATCGCTTTGGTGCCAGCAGCAGTATGATCTTCGTATAGCTGTTGACACTCACCATCCCAACATGGAATGTAATCCCTCTGGTAGCCACGGGGGATGGTTTTCCAGCCTGCACTGATACGCATGTTGCAGTAGGCTTGGTAGGAAGAGTCCACGTTGGGACTGTCTGGGGGAGGAAGGCCCGAGGCGGCTGCGTTGGTAAGTTGTTGGAACTTGTCCCAGTCGGCCTTGCGGAGGTTCCACCGCTTCACAGGTTTGCTCGATGTTGGTGCAACCAGTGGTGTTGTGGTGATGAGTGATGGTCGGTGTTGTGACCGTGGGAACTTCTCCAGAACCCGGCGCATTGGTGGCTGATGGTTCTTTGTGTTATTGGCAAAGGGTAGGTCTGGGTTTGTACCAGTGTTCCAGTGGGCTGAATGGAAGCTCTTTGGCTCCTTTGGATCATACAGAAGCGTGAGGTCATTGGCAGATGCCCAATCTATGAGGCGTTTACATCTTGAGTAGCCCCATTCGGTGTGGTGGCAGTTGAAATCACCTGAGTATACACAGGGAGGGGTGAACACTGGTATGGATGTTGTAGCCAGATGCACTGGGGAAGGCTTGTACACATTGATGATAGTGACATCCTGGACCTTCACTGCAAGTCATTCCAGATCTAGTCTTCTGCAGACTGCCCTTCTATAGCCCAATCCGTGTCATCTCTGATGAAAGCGGCCTTTCTACTTTCTTCTATTTACTACTTGGTGTGGAAGTAGCTAGTGTGAATTCAGGAAGTGCGAGTTTCTCCACTGTTTCGCAATGTGTCTCCTACAGTCGCTTTGTTGGCATATGCTAGCTGCTCAACGATGGATATCTTAGCACTGGTGAGACTTTCGACATTCAGCTGTAGTATCCCAGCATCCTTGCCTTTGACGGCAACTGTCTCTGACGATAATTGACAACAGGCAGCAAAAATAATCAATAATTTAACTTCTCTCCTCTTTGGGCTGAGAGATCAGATTACCATTCCAGGAACAACCAGCACGTGATTTCAGGGTGCTCTTGCCCGTACATACATACCATTCAGGTTTCTGCAGTATGCTCAATGGCTCACGGATATACAAACCTACAGCTTCATAAAACCACACATGCCTGAGAATGAGTTGGCATTTTCACACCAGAGCTGCGTAAACTCACCCGCAGGTCTCTGAGATTCACAACTCACATCCCTGCTCCTAATTGCCTGAAAATGCTGGCCAGTTTGAGCATTTATAACTGTCTTGCCATCCAGGACGGGTCTAACGCTTCATTGAAAAGGTGGCACGGTGGTGCAGCGGTAGAGTTGCTGCCTTACAGAGCCAGAGACCCGGCTTCGATCCTGACTACGGGTGCTGTCTGTACAGAGTTTGCACATTCTCCCTGTGACCACATAGGCTTTCTCTGGGTGCTCCGGTTTCCTCCCACACTCCACTGACATACAGGTTTGTAGGTTAATTGGCTTCAGTAAATTGTAAATTTCCCCTAGTATGTAAGATGGTGCTAGTGTACAGGGTGATGGCTGGTCGGCACTGATTCGGACTGTTTCCACGCTGTATCTCTAAAGTCTAAAGTCTAAAGGCTGATGAAAAGGGCGAGCGTCATCTTTCGCTCCATAGATGCTGCATCACCCGCTGAGTTTTTCCAGCATTTTTGTCTACCTTAAGAGTCTGAAGAAGGGTCCTGAAACGTCACCTATTCCTTCGCTCCATCGATGCTGCCTCACCCGCTGAGTTTCTCCAGCATTTTTGTCTGCCTTAGAAGATTACCTCTATCGGTTTTCAGCTTCCTCCAGCTGGAAGTACCAAACACAATTATTCAATATAAACTAGAGTAATTACAAAGGTGAGATGGTATCTGGAATATTGTGTGCAGTTCTAGTCACCGCACTATAGAAAGGATGGAATTAATCGAGAGAGGGTACAGAAAAGATTCTCAAGAGTTTAGCGGGATAAAAGGGGTTTTAAGGTATAGAGGGATATGTAGGCAAATGGAGCTAGATCAGGAAGGCGCATTGATCGGCATGGACAGGTTGGGCCAAAGGGGCTGTTTCCAAACTGTATAAGGATGGCACAGTAGTGCAGAGGTAGTTGCTGCCCAACAGTCCCAGAGACTCGGTTTCAATCCTTACTACGGGTGCTGTCTCTGAGGGGTTTGCATGTTCTCCCTGTGAACATGTCTATTCCAAAGTCTTACAGGTTTGTAGGTTAATTTACTTCTGCAAATTGTTCCTAGTGTGTAGGATAGAACCAGTGTACTGGTGATTATTAGTCAGTGTGAACTATGTAACTATGAACTGGTTTTCAACCACTTTTATATCAGTGTTGGTTTCCACGCTGTATCTCTAAACTAAACTAAACTCTTTGAGTCAGTTACTTTCCTGCAGGTTTTGGTTGAGTTTTTTGCAATATACAAGCTTGCAGCTGCCTGTTTTCGGATGGAGGGATGAGTTGATAACATCGTTAAACAATCTGGAAGTTTCCTCTGGTCACCACTTTGAACAAATTCAGAAGGTTTTCTACGTGAGTGGCCTAAACATTCCAGTGACAGGCCGATGGACACTGACCTCCAATCCCTTGTGACACCCTTGTCCATTAAATCTCTATGGAAATTTGCCCGGCAGGTCACCAGATGTGTTGGATGAAACAGATCAGACTTCACCACAGGCCGCCAAGGATGTGAGTGGGCTAGGGCACCAGGAAAAGACCAAACAACATGAAAACTACCAACAGATGAACAATGAAATGTCAACAACACTGAATTCAATGGCCATAAAAGTATGTGGAATGGGGAGTGTACAATGACATGAATGTTGAATTTTTGTAGGTAACGCACGGCCTCCCCACCCTCCACATTCCTTTCCCTCTCCCAACAGTCCATGGTCCTTTTCAATCTCTACCCACCTCCACCCACCCAGCCCCCCACACAGCCCATTCTCCTACTGAAACATTACTCTCCCCCACCTGGTTCCATCTGCCCATCATCTCTCGCTTATCTAACTCCACCTTTCATCTACCAGCCTCTATCTTTACCCTTCCCCATGGCTGCATCTGCCCATCGTTCCGAACCCCCTCTCCACAAATCTGGTTCCACCCTGTCAGCCTCTGTCCCCCTCCTCCCTCGCACTTCCACACTACGGTCATCTTCCCTTCACGCTCTTGGTCCTGACGCAGAGTCTCGGACGCAAAGCATCGCACGTCTCTTTGCCTTCCACGGTGCAGCTCAACCTGCTGAGTTCCTCCAGCAGACAGACCCAGAAAGCTGGAGTAACTCAGTGGGTCAGGCAGCATCTCTGGAAAAAAGGAATAGGTGACGTTGCGGGTCAAGACTGTTCTTCGGGCTGAGAGTCAAGAAAAGGGGAATGGTACTCAGGACAAATGAATGGAAGATATGCAGAAAGCAACGATAATCAAGGAAATGTGGAGCCCACAATGATCCATTGTTGGCTGCGGGTGATAATGAGTTATTGCAGACAGTGGAACCCCACAGGATGACAGTAAAACTAGTACGACAACTAGGGTGGGGGAAGGATGGAAAGACAGGGTACGACAACTAGGGTGGGGGAAGGATGGAAAGACCTCCAGCAGTTTATTTTTTGATCCAGAAAATCTTTGCTGCTCAGAGTGGTACCACATTCAACAAGGGAGTGCCTTCTCCATTTCCTACATCTTCATGTATCTACCCCTGCCTGGATTGCTGAGTTGTTTCCAAATAACACATTGCTGTATTTTGACATCACTCCTCAGTGTTTTCTCTTGAACTTGAGCACGTGAGAGTTTTTCCTACCTTGTTTACCGTAAAGCAGGAGGGAATCTTCTGCCTTAGTGCCCATGTGGTCTCAGTGGAGCCTGCCCAACCATGATCTTTTACAAGAGTCCAAGTGATTCTGTCTCCTGGTAAATTCCACTCTCCACAACACTGCAAGCAAAACAATAGAGGGGATTAATGCAAAAAAACACTTTGCCTCGTGCCACCAGACTCAGCTGAATGTTTTTCCAATGTCTTGTTGTAACGAATTATCATATTTATTGCAGTCAATCAATAACCCTCAAAACCAATATTATGTTATATTAAGCTTCTGCGTACACTTTTACAAATAGATTTTCCAATGAATCATGTCGCAGAACAGAATGTTTTTAATGAGGGATCAGAAGAATGATGCATTTTTTCACGGTGACGGAGGAACAAAATGTTTTCTTTTCTGCACACTCGAACAGTGTTTCTTACTTCCGTGGGTAACTATTCCGTAATTAACCCAAAATCCCGCCATTCTCCCCATGAATGCAAAAGATCCCATGGGGACACGAGGGAAGCTGCAAACCTGAGCAAAACACAAACTGCCGGAGGAACTGCAGGTGGGACAGCAGAGGGAATGGACAGACGACATTTCGGATCAGGGTCCTTCTTCAAACTTATTGGATATTAGGCTTGAAGGTGAAATGTCTTGGCAATCTCAGCCAAAGTCAGAGCAAATGTAAGGACCAATGTACCAATCCCTGTCAGACAGATAGAATGGTGGTGTGGAAGTGCCTGGCTTTGTAGCAGGAGAGCTTCATGGAGAACACAGGTGGGCAACATTTTGGGCCAGGACCCTTCTTCAGACTTCAATCTGAAAAAGGGTCCCAACCCAAAACATCATCTATCCCTGTTCTCCAGAAATGCTGCCTGAATCGCAGAATTACTCCAGCACTTTTTTTCTTTTTTTGTAAACAAGCATCTGCAGTTCCTCGTGTTTACAGGAGAATGGTATGCCTTGCCATGTTATTCATGAAAACAGATGGAGTCCCAACTTGCAATGACCTGTGCATTTTTGGCATAAGACAAGATGATGCTGACAATAGATAACTAAAGAAGTTAATATTTCACCCAGATGGACGTTGTTGATTAAAAAAATGGGAGAATCATATAGGTAGAAAATTTCAGTTACTTATTGTAGTGGCATGATTCATAATAAAGAACTGTCTTGACCAAAAACATCACCCATTCCTTCTCTCCAGAGATCCTACCTATCCCACTGAGTATTCCAGCATTTTGTGTCTATCTTCTGTTTAAACCAGCATCTGCAGTTCCTTCCTACACATTCAAAGTACAATGCCATCTTCAATTTGCAGTAATTTATGAGCTTCCCATCCACTCAGCAAAAGTGTAGTTAGTAAAATCTGTAACAACATTTGCAAGGTGAATTTTCACAAATGTGTATTCTGGCTACAGGCCTCGAATTTTAGAAGGAAAACCAGAGGGAAGTGATCACCAATTTTCACAGGAATTAGGGTTTCAAAGGCCTTCTGCAAGATTTCCTGCAGGCCAAATCCTGGGGGACATTTGTGCTACACTTGTCCAACACCACTGGCTTTAGTGAAGTATATAGCGACAGAAGTAAATAGCTTGGAAACGTTTTGGATTATTGAATTCTTGTTCATTAAACAAAATATTTACTTCTTTGCTCCTGTTTAAATGGCACCATCTGGAAGCACTTTGGCCATTAAACCAACATTGTAAAATTTATTTTACACCATTTATTTTAGGTGAATTCGTCATCCATACACACTTTTTATGAAATAGATATCCCTTATTTTTGAATCTCATTAACTGTAATAGTTTTGATTCTTATGCCTCAATGTAACCCAGAAATTAACCTGTAAAATGCTCCTGCGTGACTTCTTCAATGTGCCTGGATGAAAACCATTAAAAACCAGGCTAACGCAAGGCCAAACTTTTTTAGTTATAAATTATTCACCCAGACTAAGTGCTGTTCCAGGCATGTTATTGTAGATTAATAAAAGTTGCAGAAGAAGGCCATTCAGTCCATCATATCCCTGCTGGATAACTATGTGTATTCCCAACGTTCTTTTTTGGACACATTTCTCAACAAGGAATTAGGATTTCTCAACAAGGAATTAGGTATGGAATTCTGACTCTTTGAACATTCAATAAACAATATCCAAAAGCTGAGAGAGTCATCTTATAAACTCCTTTCCTCTTCACCATTTCATACTATTGATTTTGAATGTTAAAGCAAAAATCGGCTGAATAATTCATTGCCTGCTTCAAGCATTTAAACATTTCCAAATGGGCTTTTGATAGCTAATTCAATTATTTAGATGCCTTACAATTGTATGAGACTACTTAAAAACTCCTGCTTTAATCGAACGCTAATGTTGGCTAACTTTACTGCCTTCATCTTTCAGCCATTACAGAATCAAGTACTTCTAATATTTACAGCCCATGCTTTCAGAACATTGCAACTTCAAATGAAGAGGGATCAACTTCAGCACGATTATTCTCATCTTGCTAAAGCCGCTCAGTGTTGTTACATCTCCCTTCACTTGCTCTGCTTTTACTGTGTGCTGAATGTAATGAAGAAACATTTGAGGTCATGAATTGGTATGTGTATCAGTTTATTATTGTCTCATGATATATTGTCTCATTGTCTTTGATAGAATGAAAAATCTTGTTTAGCGTGTTATCCAAGTAAATCTTCTTCTTCTTGCATATGGCGATCCAAGTACATCGCACCGTACATGAGTACATCAGGTAGTGCAAAAAGAGAAAATAAACAGAGGGCAATATATAGTGTTCCAGTTCCAGAGAGAGCGCAGATAAAAGAAACTGCACGGGCTGCAGTGAGGTAAATCGGAAATTGATAATACATTCTTAGTTTATGAGAAGTCCTATCAAGATTCTGATAATTGCGGAAAAGAAGATTACTGATAGTACGTGCTTTCAATCTTTTGTATTTTCTGCCCGATGGGAGAGGGGAGGAAAATGAATGACCAGGGTGTGGTGTTTGATTGTGTTGGCTGCTTTCTCGAGGCAGCATGAAGTGTGGTTTGAATTGGGTGGATGCTGGTTTGTGTGTTGGATGGAGCTGTATTCACAACTCTCTGCAATTTCTTTCCGTCTTGAGCAGAGCAGTTGTCACACCAAGCTGTGATGCATCTGGATAGGATGCTTTCTACAGTGCATCTGTAGAAGTTGGCAAGGGTCATTGGAGACATGTTGAATATCCTTCTGATGAAGTAGAGGTGTTGGTCTGTTTTCTTGGCCTCAGCATCAGCGTGGTTGAACCAGGACAAACTGTTTGCAATATTTACATGTAGGAATTTGAAGCTTTCAACCATCTCCACTTTGGTACCATTGATGGAAACTGTGGTGTGTATTCCACCCCATTTCCTAAAGTCGATGAACAGCTCCATCATTTTCCGACCCGCGGGCCGCAAAGTAGCCAAGGCCGGAGGCCCGTGGGTCGGAAGCCGCAGCCGGCGTAGTCGGCAGAGCCCATGCGCCGTGAGCCGACGGAGCCCGCAGCCGACAGAGCCTGGGTCGGCAGATCCCACGATTGCGGCCGGCGTTGGCGCCACAGAGGCGTCTGGAGAGGACCCGGCAGTGACAGTGGAGAGGTCGGTGTAGTGGTCGATAAGGCGCCGACCAAAAGACAAGGACAGACATGTGGAAGTGAGGACGCCGCTGTAGAAGGAAGAGAACAAAGGAGGACCTGGCGCGGATACTGTAACATTGTCAGCACCCTTTGGGCGACTATTGTGGGTCAGGAGGCCAAGGATTCAGTTGCAGAAGAAGGTGCTGATTCCTAGATCCAGGAGTTTGGAGATTAATTTGGTTGGGATTATGGTGATGAACATAGAAACATAGAAAATAGGTGGAGGAGGAGGCCATTCGGCCCTTCGAGCCAGCACCGCTATTCAATATGATCATGGCTGATCGTCCGCTATCAATAACCCGTGCCTGCCTTCTCCCCATATCCCTTGACTCCACTAGCCCCTAGAGCTCTATCCAACGCTCTCTACATAAAGGCAGAGATGTACTCAATAAATAAGAGTCTGACAAAGGTATCCTTGTTACCCAGTGTAGGGCCAGCGAGATTACGTCTGCTGTGGACCTGCTCAGGGTCTGATTCCAACCCCCAGGACCGTGGGGATACTGACAACAGATACCGTCTATCTGATGAGCCTGAAGAGGAAAGTGCATTCTGTGCTGCTGTGTTAATTAGGGGAATATATTTTAAAAGGGTTGTTGATTGCTTGCCAAAGTTCACCATAAATATTGCAGGAACTGCAAGATAAATTATTAACTGGAACTGTGGATTGTCAGTATCCCAGCTCAGTTCCTGCTGCACATCAAAAGAACCTTACGGGTGTGGATAATCTCTCTGGTCTTTCCTCTCAGATGGGCTCTGATGTCTCAAGTGATGGAGTCTGTTCACTGTGGCATTGACTATTTGCTGAACCATGGAGGTCTTGACACAGCTGCCCATTGGGAGCAGATTGAATGGGAGATTGTTTGCTGTCCACTTTTCCAGCCTTTAGATGCCAAGAACATACCTGGGTTGAACAAAGGATAGGTTGGCAGATGCTAGTTTACCAATGGAAAAACACAAAACGTTGGTGTAACTCAACGGGACAGGCAGCATCTCTGGAGAGAAGGAATCTTCTTCAGACTCAGACTTCAGTCTGAAGTAGAGTCCGACCCAGAAAGTCACCCATTCCTTCTCTCCAGAGATGCTGCCTGTCCCGCTGAGTTCCTCCAGCATTTTGTCTCTATCTTCGATTTAAACTAGCATCTGCAGTTCCTTCCTACACACACGTCAGGCAGCATCCCTAGTGATCATGGATAGATGACAGTTCAGTTTGTGACCCTTCTTCAGACTGGTCCCAACCCAAAATATCACTTATACATGTTCTCCAGGGATGCTGGGTGACCCGCTGAGTTACTCCAGCATTTTGCTACTTTTCAAAGTAGATAGGTTGGCATTTCTATAACACCACTCACAGTCCTTTTTGGACACCTCAAGGCATTTTACTGCCAACAACTTGACCCTTGAATTGTAGCCATCATGGTAATGTTGAGATCAATGGAAGCTGATTTTCACATGGTAAGTTTCCATAAGCCACAGTGTGATGGGGACCAGATAGTCTGTTGCAGTGACAGAATTTGAGGGGATAAACATTGTCTCTGAACACCAGGGAGTACTCTCCTGATCTTTGCTGCAATCATGTGATTGCATCAGAGAGCAGACAGACCCTCAGGTTACTGTACCCTCTGATAGTACAGTATTCCTGGAGTACAGTATTCCTGCCTGAGACAGGGTGGATAGGAGGAACATTTTCTCCTCAGCAAAGCACATGTCTAAAATTTGGAAGGCATTCAGTTTGCAGTGAGGAGTAAGAGGTTTCGATTTGGGGAGAATTTCTTTCACCGATATGTTTTAGTTATAGTTTAATTTTTTCATGGAAAGAGGCCCTTAGGCCCACTGAGTCCATACTGACCATCAAGCACCAATTCACACCAGTTCTATGTTAGACCACTTTCTCATACACTCTCTACACATCAGGGTCAATTTTACGGAGGCCAATTAACCTGCAAACCCACACGTCTTTGGGTTGTTGGAGGAAACAGGAGCACCCGGATGAAACCCATGCGGTCACAAGGAGAACAGGCAAACTCCGCACAGATAGCGCCCGGGGTCAGAATCCAACCCGGGTCTCTGGCGCTGTGAGGCCACTGCTCTACCAGTTGCACCACTGTGCTATTCTTAAACGTGTTCAGAATCTGCAACGCACTGCCTGAGGGGGTGGCAGAGGCAGAGATTCTCACAACATTTTGATGAGTGGCATTTGATGGGTCAGCATGAACATGATGGACCGAAAGGTCTGTGTTCATGTCTTGTGATACTTTGGCCTGGTGATGCTATGAAATGTGGGTCTGGACTCTCACAACTCCTTGAGATCTTTAAATCCAAGCTCCTTAAATCTGTACCCTTTTATCTATTTTGCTTGTGTTGTGTGTGCAGATTGTGGGATGGTGTGTCCATTAAGGGGATACATGTGAATTGGTTCTGAACGCTTGGTTATCAAGGTAGGTTTGGAGGATGATGTAAAGATACAAGAGTCTATATGAATTCCAGTGACTTATTTTTACGGCCGAGATTGTAATTGCTGAACTAAATTTCAGATATGAAACTGTCATCGGTAAGAACGCTTAAGATTTCCATTCTCCCAAAAGATTTCAACACCATTTCAGCTCCACCTTTATTCAGGAAGGTACAATACTTAAAATTCTAAAGGAAAACATAAGATCAAGAAGTTACTTATCATTTCTCAAATCCATGTCCATCTCTTTGTTACCTCTCAATTTGTCAGCTTTCCTGATTGCATCCTATGTGAACTTGGACTCATCTAGAATACTTCTGCCGATACACTGACTGGTACTGTTCCATGCATCTGTGCTGTCTGACCTGCTTGGCGCACGCACAACACTGCTGATATTTGTAATCTTCTACTCATATTCTACCACACCACCTCCTCCTGACCAGCACTCTCAGAAGATCTTGACACTTCTTACCTGGCCTCTTGCACATCTAATCCCATGACCATCATCACATGTAGACATGAGGCCACACACTACTGGAGGAACAGCATCTCATATTCCTCATATTGGGTGGCTTACAACTCAACGGTATGAACATTGAATTCTCGAACTTCAAGTAATATCCCCTTTCCTGTGCCCTCTAAGTCCTCTTCTTCCCAACCCCTCACCCCCTTCCACCTATATCCCTCCCTCTGGCTTTACAATTCACTCCTCGTCCCTCATTTTTGTCTCTTTTTCATCTCTAGCCTTGGTCACTCCCCATTTGTAAATCAAACCACTCCTCACTTATATCCACCTATCACTTGCAGGCTTTGTCCCCGCATCTTATCCAGCTTTCTGCCCTCACTTCAAAGAAGGGTCCCAACCTGAAACATCACCTGTCCATTCCCTCCAAAGATGCTGTCTGACCCACTGAGATCCCCCAGCACTTTGTGTCTTGCTCTTGATTCCAACATCTGCAGTTTCTTACATTTTCAGGCGTGGCTTTAGTGATCTTGGGGCTAAATGCTGGTTTACCATCCCAACACATCTCCCTCCCACTGAACGACCCAGGGCTGCAGTTAATAGAGCTGGTAATAGAGCATGTGGGAGTTTCCTCCCACATGCCAAAGATATGTGAGTTAGCAGGTTAGTTTGCCTCTGTAAAAGACCCTCAGCGTGTAAGTGAGGGGTAGAATCTAGGGGTAGTTGATGGAAATGAGGGGTAAAAAGTGTTAGTGTAGGATTAATGTGAATTGTGGTTGGGTTAGCAGAGACTCAAAGGGCTGTAGGGTCTGCTTCAGTGCTGCATGACTCTATGACTTTAACCTTAACGCACATATCTTTGCTCATGTTTTTTGATTATCTATTGGCCTTATATGGCCCAGGGCCATAGTTTGATTGTGCTCTCACTATGGAAATGTTTGCAAGGTTCAAGGTGATAAGTAAATGCAAGCTGTTGTTGCTTGTGCATTGTTGACTGCTTGGGAGGTCCCTGGAGGCATTTCATGTCAACGTTAATGAGGTTGCAAAACCTGCAGCCTCTGGCTCCCTGTGAAAGCGAGAACACTGAAAACTGCAACGTGCATCTGGGAGTGGGATCTCCAGAGACCACAGCCTTGTCCCTGGACAAGTCCATTGTGCAGATCACGCGATGCATCGACACTAAACGCAAAACAACTGAAGACGCATTCTCAACTGCTCGCACTTGAAAGGCAGCTTTCAACCTATTAATCTCAATAACGTCAACTCTAGATACGTTCTCAAGGAATATCTGAGAAATCAGACTGACGCAGGTAAGTAAATTAATGAAGAGAATAAAAGTCATATATTAGTTATATATCAACGTTGGTTTCGATTCATTACAGGAGGTTTATTCAGAAACTATAGCATTAGTGCTGTGTACTACTTGGTATTTATCGGAAAGGTTAAACATTGACTGCACTGTTATCTCCGCAGGAGGATGTATATGTTTTTAGAGTTTATGTACATTATATATAATATTGGCTGTTGGCATAACTATATTATTTGCAATAAACAAAGCCTCACACAGTTTTCCTCAGCTTTGCGTTGATTCAGTGTTGGCTGTAGCTGAGTTTGTCACACTCTCATTACTCTACCAGACGGTTCATGTTCCAGACCAAAGCTTTTAGCACATAAACTCTGTCGGATTCCCCATTGCAGAATCGAGCGTGTGCTGCATTGGTGATGGTGCTACCTTTTGGATGTGTTATTGAACTAGGATCTACTCGTTTTACTCAGATGGATGCAAAATTAGCTAGGCCACTGAAAAAAACAATGAGGGAGTTCTTCCAATGTCCTGGGGAAATGAATTGCTCAGCTAACTTCACAAAAAAAATGATCGTGTTGATTATTCTTTTCTATTCTGCGACCTTAAAGTGAAAAAACGACACAGAGTGCTGGAGTAACTCAGTGGGTCAGCCAGCATCACTGGAGAACATTGACAGGTGATGTTTCGTATTAGGACCCTTCTTTGGACTGATTAATTCCTGATTTGCAATAAGCAGCAAAAAACAAACTGCTGGCGTAACTCAGCATCTGTGAGGGGGATGGACAGCCAGCGTTTCACGTCGGAACCCTTCTTCAGATTTTTAATAATGATTACACTTCAATAAATCAGTTAATCGATAAATTTGCCTTTGGGTAAACTTGAAAGTGATATGAAAAGAGCAAAAATGTACGTGCACAGTTCCTTAAGGACAGTAGGTCAGTAAAAGAGTTGGAAATGCATACAGAATGCCTGCATAACCAGCTGATGTACAGAAGATCATGGAAGTTATGCTGGAACTGTATACAACATTAGTAAGACCACAGGTTTGTTCTTTGTTCAAATGCGGTCACAATGTAGGAGAGATGTGATTACAATGGGGTTGGTGCAGAGATTCACATACTCTTGTAGCTTTTTCCAGATCTGGAAAATTGCAGAGAGATTGAATATCAAGGGGATTGAAGAGCAATCACTTACACCTCCTCTAACCACATCCATTGCATTTGGTGCTCCCAATGTGGCCCGTTTTACAATGGCGAGACCAAGTGTAGATTAGGCGACCATTTCTCAGAACACTTGCTCTTGGTCCACTGGTCTGCTGGATTTTCTGGGTGCTAATCATTTCAACTCCACTTCTCATTCCCATACCAACCTTTTTGTCTTGGGCCTCCTCCATTGCAAGAGTGAGGCCACACACAAACTGGAGATACAGCACCTCATATTCCGCTTGGATAGCTTACAACCCAATGGTAGGACAATTGAAAGCTAAATTTTAGACAAAAAACTAATACCCCCCACCCATTCCAAAACTCTCTGTCTCCCTCTCCCCCTCCTTTCCCTGTGCCCAACCTGGATGTGCACCCATTTCTTCCTCTATCCTGTCTTTCCCTTCCCCATATCACCTTGGACCTAAATCCCTTCCCCTGGCTACAATCAGTCTGAAGAATGGTCCCTACCTGCAACATCACATATCCATTCCCTTCACACAGGATGCCTGACTCATTGAGTTACTCCAGTGTTTTGTATCTTTTTAAAAATAACATAGGGTTGTGATGAACTAGAAGCAGAGAGAATATATAATTGTCTGAAAAGTGTGCAGGGAACATTTACGAGCAAGTTACTAGGACATGAGGGCCTGAACTATAGGGAAAGGCTGAGCAGGTTAGAACTTTATTCCTTGGAGTGCAGGATGCTGAGAAGTGATGTTACATAAGTGTATAAAATTATGAAGGGAATAGATAGGGTGGGTGAATGCACAGAGACATTTCCCCAGAGGTGAGGAATCAAAAACAGAGGGCATAGGTTGAAGGTGATTGGGACAAGGTACCCAAGGGGCAACCTTTTCACAGAGGGTGATGGATATATGGAAGGAGCTGTAAGAAGAAGTCGTTCAGGCAGGTACTACAACAACATTTAAATGACACTTGGACAGGTACATAGATAGGAAAGGTTTATAGGGATATGGCCCTGACGCAGGCAGGTGGGACTAGTGTAGATAGGGTATTTTGGTCAGCATGGACAGGTTGGGTCAAAGGATCTGTTTACATGCTGTACAACTCTATGACTCTATAATTGTACAAAATTGAGGGACCTAGGTAAACAGGAAGACCTTGTTTCATTTTGAGAGAGGCAAAATAACTCACTAAACATAGTTTAAAACTATTTGTTAGAGGTACGGAGATGTGATTAGGGGAAACGTTTTCATCCAGAGAGTATTGGGTGTCTACAGGGTTGGGAAATTCAGGGACCCACGTTGTGGTTATTCACCGCTCGTATGTGTAGCAGAAGGGCTGAGATCTGCAGGTTAGTGGGCCCAGTGGTATGCCGGAAAGGCTGTGAGGTTGATCAGCCGGCAGAGGCTGCTGCTAGGAATGTTCACTGACCTGGAGTTTAATCCAAGCAAGTGTACAGTGTTGCATTTCGGAAAGTCAAATATCAGGGGAAAGTATATAGTTAATGACGAGACACTTAACAGCATTGATGTACAGAGCAATCTTGAGGTTCAAGTGTCTAAAGCTCTCTGAAAGGGACAGCACAAGTGACATGCAGCATCTCTGGAGAACATGGATAGGTGATGTTTCAGGTAGAAACCCTTCATTAGACTGATTATGGGGGGGGGAGGGGGAGAGGGAGAGAAATCTGGGAGGGAGAGAGGCAGGACAAAGTGTGGCAGGTAAAAGGTGTGGACACAGGCAAAGGGGGTGGTTGATGGTTGGAACAAAGGGGGGGGTGTGGTGGGAAGAATGTGGGGGGTTGAAAGCAAAGATTATAGAGGAGCTCCTCTATAATCTTTGGTTGAAAGTAAGGGGAGAAATGGCTGGGAGTCCAGGTGGGGCAGGAGCGCTTGCTATGAGCAAATACCTCCAGAGCACTAGGGGCCGCTGTTGTCGCCACCCGGCGACACGTGACCCGCCACCACCCTCCGCTGTGCGAGTGCGTCAGGGCCGGCGGACGCGCGCACGCACACTGGTCCTGAGCCGAACGCGGTGCGCGCGCGCGTGCACGAGGGTACGTGTGCGCGGGGGGGGGGGGGCGGCTGGAGGCGGGAGAGCGTGGGGTTTCCCGAGCTGCGAGCAGGGGCGAGTGCCGCACCGCGCCCATCCCGCCGGAGCCGCTGTCTCCGTGTAATGGCCGCCGCCCGCCGCGCCTAGTCCAGTCCAGTCCGCCGCAGCCGCAGCCAGCCGGGCAGACAGACAGACCCAGCCGCACGCATTTCCGCGCAGCCTTCACTTCACCCCCACCTGCACCGCAGTGCTCACAGCCGACGCCGAGGAGGAACGATCGCCACAGCGTAGTCGGCCCCGAAGCGCGACGGTTGGCGCCGAGCCCCGGGCCGAGAGCGGTCAATGTGAGCGGCAGCCCGCCGGGTGAGTGAGTGTGAGTGTGTGTGTGTGTGCGGGCGGGCGGAGAGGCGAGGCAGGGGCAGGGGCAGGCCGCGTGTGGGGGTGGCCGCCGCCGCCGCCATTGGGGGTCTGTCTGTCTCGGTGTGGGGTACAACTGGGGATGTGTGGGGGTAGGGATCGGCTGTGTGAGGATGGGATGCCTCCCTCCCTCCCTGATGAATGGATCCCCCGCCCTGGGCCCACTCGGCAAACATGGCGCTTGCCGCCGCCCAGCTTCCATCCTTCCCTTTATTCCCGATTTGGGGCCCAGAGACCGGTCCGACGGCCAGCGGTCGGTCGAGCCGGACGCGGCCGCTGTTGAAGCCCCATCACAACGGGGGGCTGTGACCGTGGCGTCGCCCACGGGCTTGGCTAGTCTCTGTCTCCCGACTGAGCCATCGCGATCGGGACTCGGGGACTTGTATGGGAATATCTCCATCTTCATGTAAGAAGGAGTCCTGCCTTGCCCTGTTTTTGCCTTGTTAAAACTAGGTGGGGTCAAATATTAGGAAAAGATTTCTCTTTACATCCGTGTAACATACACTGACGACCAAAGACGTTTCATGAAATGCCGAGTTGACGGCTTGAATTGGGTAATAGGAAATAGACAGGTGGGGTCCTGCTGCATTTAAACCAGTCCTTTCTGTTTCTGAAATTGCATTACAATGTATTAGAAATTTCACGTATGCTTCACATAATTAAAGTCCAAAGAGCGAACACAAGGTATATTGCTGGATAATTGTTCTTGATCTCTGTCTGATGCATACACTAAAAGTGGTTATAAATATACAGGGATAATTTTAGAAAATAAATCTAAAATCTGAAACACAATTGACTTGTTTATTTACCTTCCTCATTCCCTTGGATGTATCACTTGCCACCTCTAACTACTACCCATGTGACCCACCCCTAACTACTACCTGTGTGATCTGCTTTCGTAAAGCTTTTTTTTTTAGGTGGTCTGAGGACATTCCAAGTGACTTATTTCCTTTCCCCATTACTTATGAGTGCAGCGACTGGGAATATGAGAAAAAATTGCATTAATTCTTCATTAAATAAATTTGTGTCCAGGTTATACCATTTATGAGACTTCAGATAATTATGTTAATGTTGAGATATTTTATATCATCAGTATCAGAAGGGGATACAAAAGACTGACCTGTAGACTTGGTTTCAAGCCATCAACTTGAAAATTTTTGCTGCAAAATGTGTTCAGTATTAAATGGTCATCTGCAATTATGTTTCTCACTCAAAAAATCCTGCTAATCCGAATTAATTATAACATTTGGATATAGATTGTAGGATAAATCAAAGCCATAGAATGTTGCTCACAGCTGATAATTGGAATTTGTAGTACATGGAATTAAAATACTCAAAAACTTTGATATACCAGGGCTTAGCGCAAGTAGTTTTAATGCAGAGTCTAATTTTCCAAAAATGGAATGGAAACTATTCTTTCCTCCATCTTCGCCAAGAATCTGTAGTACGTTGATAGTTTTCTGGAAATTTTCTTTGTCGATGTTCACAACATGTTTTGACATATTTAAATTATGTATTATATATACTGTAGACTACCATTTGCAGATTTAAAAAGTATTGGTAAAGAGTGCTCAAAACCATTTGCAATTATTCAGTAAAATTATAGCATAAGAAGGCATCATTGTCTGCAGCCAAAAATGGATCTTTTGGGGCGAATTCCACTTCTGAGCTCTTGGTTTGTATCTTTATGGGTTGATGTGAGTTTTGTGCTGAGAGTTTCAGGTTCCATTTTTTCCAGGCAGTAGCTTCCTGAATCTCATTCCATGGTGGAGGAAACAAATTTATTTCTCTTTCTATCAATCGCCTTAATTTTATGCCACCCTTATTATTGATCTCCCGAAGGCAAGTGGGTCATGGGTGATACAGCATGGAAATACCCTTCAGCCCAACTCATCCAGACCGATCTAAGATCGTCTCATTTGACCAATAACCTCAACATTTCCGATCTATTAACCTTTCTAATCACTCCTTTTAACTGCTTTGTTTTGGTATCAGTGAAGAATATCCACTTCTGCATTCATGGTGCTAATAATATGTTCTATATCTAAAATGATATTCTTTGTCTTATTTTATTTAGATTTTTGTGACTATAATATATTCAGTGGGGTTTTTGTCTTGATTTAACAGAATAGTTGTAAATGCATTTTTTAAAACATCTTTTGGGGCTTTATTTCTCTCTTGCGAATATTTCGCTTCCCCAAACTACTAATTCCACTAATACATTTTATCCTCCTATCATTTATCAAATTGAAATGAAAATGATGATTGAACCAAATGTATCGTACACTCGCCAGTGATAATTACTTCTGATCCAGCTTGCTCTTTAATCGGTGTGGTTGATTTTTTTCTTATCACAGGGTTACTTATTTTTATTAAATAACAGATGACTTGGAGTTTGGCAAAAACATGAAACGTCTGTGATGCCCAGGAGTGTTCAGCTGGTTCTGAACTTGGGAGTATGTTCAAACCTCAAATCTGTTTTTATATTACTGCTTTGAGTTTATTCACTCTTCATTTCATTTTTATATTCGGATGCCAATGTGGTGGGCTGTTTTCCTCTTGAAATTACATAGCTAGGGTGTTCCAGGTTACATTTATCCCAAAATTAATCCCAAAATCCCATAGTGTAACCTGGAAGCGGCATGGACAATCTAGCTCCATGGATCTGTTCCACCATTCAGTTGAAGCCAGTTTTTCCTTTAGGTTTATCTTCCTATCTTTGATCCATATCTCTTTATGATGGCATTGAATAATATTATTATTCTGTCTTAATTTCAATCAATTTGGGAGCTGCTGCTTTGTGAGAGAAAATTCCAGATTTCCAATATTGTGAAAAGGTGTTTCCTGTTTATTCCTGATTTGATTTTAACCATTTAAATCTTGGCTTTATTGTAAGTCAATGCATTTCTCCCTTCGTATTTTGAGTACTGGACCCCAAAACTTAACAGTGCTGTATATTGGGCACTAATTTCTTTATGTCACACATTCCTTCTCTCCATAGATGCTGCCTGTCCTGCTGACTTACTCCAGCATTTTATGTCTGTCTTTGGTTTAAACTAGAATCTGCAGTTCCTTCCTATACATTCCTACTGATTTCTTAATGATGGATTGCTAATCAATGGAATATAAGTTCAGTTCTTGATATAGTGCGTTGAAATGATTGAGAATTTGAATTTTTAAGAATACAAAAAGGCTTAAGGCTATCTGAAACTCTGTGTCCATAATCTAACATACAGAATTTCATCACCTCTGCTTCCTGAAATATGTTTGCCCACTTAAATTTCTCATCCATATTTTCAAACTACATCATTAGTTCCTCCATTTCAGTAACATTCTTCAAGTCAGCAATCTACATTTGTACATCATTGATTTTAATTATGACACCGTTGTCCACTTTACATTCAGCTACTGTGGCCTTGGGGTGTAGAATTGTCACAAATTCCCTCTTCCACCACGCCCCTGCAAGAGGCTCCAAAACCATGACTTTGCTTAAGTATTTGTCATCGGACGAGTAGCTACTTGTGTGGTTTGGTCTTTTAAAAGATCATACTGCAGTGCTTTTATTAGTTGCAATATATTTGAATACAAACTGTTGTATGGAAGGCAATCTGGTCTGGCCTATTTCCTTCTCTGGTCTCTTCTCTCCTAAATCCCCAGTGTGGAAATTAACTTCATTGTATCAACCGAATGAAGATAATCTTACACTTGATCTTACAGTCTCAATGTGAATTCTGAACGTGCATGATTCTTGGGTGGGGAGTGTGTTAAAAGTCACTTCTACATTTTTTTGCAATGTGAAATGTAGGCTGGAGTTATTGATTTGGATGTGCAGGTTTGAGATTTTTTGCACGAGACAAAATACCAGTAAAGGTTTTTTCCTTTCATTAATAAGGTGAACACGTGACTTTCCACAGTGATAAAATTGGATTATTCTTTGGCCATCTCAACCCATGTGAACCACATGTTCCAATGTGAGTTGGCAGGAGGAGTGTTATATTTGTCTCGAGTATGTGGGAAGTAAAATGACCTTAGAAAAAAAAGCCTGCTGTTTTTTACAGCAGTTACATCTCAGTTACAAACCGTAACACAGAAATTAGGGCTTCTATTATCCTTCTAGGCTGTTAGTACTGAAAGTACATATGCTGCCATCTAAATCTGCTCAATAAAAATGTACCTTCTAGATTAGGCAGGATATATTTTAATCCTGATTATATCAATTCATTTGCAATATATCATTTCAAGCTCATCCTGTTTTGCAAAATGGCATTACTTGCAATGCTGTGATGCTTTCAGTCTCCAGTTCCATTAAAAGTGCATTAGTTTTAAGAAGCTGATTATTATGGAACAATTTGTTATATTACAGATGTCCTTGTTTTTCTATGGGCGTCTGTGCCAGGGGAGATGTTTTTCCGCCTGAATCAGGGAGGTGGTTAGCTCACTTGTTAGTGTAGTGTTTCCACCGGGAGCAAATGAGCTATTGTCAGCACTGCAGGAAATGGATGGCGGTTCCAGGCTTTCTATCTGCGTGCCATTATTTGAAGCTATTTGAGTCCATTTATTGTGGCATTAATGCATTAATGGGATTTTATTATAAACATGTTGAAATGAGACTGAAATAAATACAGATGTTGGACACCCTCAAGCTGCTTCAAGTTTTAAATATACCAGAATTAAGTACTTTCATTAAAGGTCCTATGATTTCCTGTCCTTTTCTGACGCGCATTAAATGCCAGTTAGCCATGAGCAATTAATGTCTGTTTGTATTCTTTGCAACTTAGAATTTAGTTTGTCCTTGATATATATTTAAATGTTTTCATAATAACTTTAACTGTGGTTTGTCATGAAAACGTTTCAAACAAAGTGGCTAATGAGAAATAAGAGAAAATAAGCATAAAATGAACAAAAATACATTTTTACGTTTAAGCATTAAGCCTCTGAGGTAATTTTTTTTTGTCCTTCCTCTATCTAGTCGGTCATTCTTTGCGAAGTGCTAACATTTGTGTTACAGCACTTTTTTGGCAAACATAACATTGAAGATTAGGAAAGGAGAAGCAACCATTTTGATTTAGCGCAAGTTAATTTGCATTTCAGGAACATTACTTCAAAGTGCAGTACTTTTTGGACATTTTTTGCTTTCTATTGGTTATATAACCATGTATTCAATTCTTAATGATACTTGGCTAATTTGATTTTTTTTTGCCTGTAGATATGAAATTAATGAATTAGGTTATTAATTAGGAGCAGCATCTCTTGCCCTTTTTGAAAAATTTTAAGTCCGCTGTATTAGCCATGTGGTATTTTTATCTGTGGAATGTACACACGAGGATGAAAAATATTTATTGAGATCTTTAGTTCCCCCGAGAACATTGAGTCAGCTATGCAATGGGGACTGGTGTCCTGCATAGACCAGACCAGGTGGTATGGTTGGAAATGATCTTTCCTCGAATTGGTGAATAAACCGCCTGCTTCCAAAATGATTGCATTTACTGAATCATATTTGCTGCTGAGATATGTATATACTGCTCCTCTCCTCCTCCCCTATAATTAAGTCCACTGCTATAATTTGTAGACATGGCTCTGTCCATTATTGAAAATACACCATACTACATGGTTAAGTCACAATATCGTTTGCTGCAGCGCTGTGCATTTTTGTATATTGGAAGTCAGTGCCATGTGTTCTCACTGCTATTGAATCCAATCTAATTATGCACAAAAGCTGTGCATTAGATTTCAAGGTATGAAATGGTGAACCATGACTACTGAGCCTTTTCCTTATTGTCAGGTGCTATGTTGATTTGGGCCCATGTTGGTGCTAAGATATATAATCAGTGAGCATCTTGATTTCTGGAATATGTGACAAGTAATTTTAAGTTCTTAATATCTTGTTTCAAGTTAGAGCTGATCATGTTGAACTGGTCTTGCTCAATCAATAGTAACTAGAATATCAGCCAGAGACAGGTGTAAGAAGGAACTGCAGATGCTGGTTTAAACAGAAGATAGACATAAACGGCTGGAGTAACTCAGCAGGACAGGCAGCATCTCTGGAGAGAAGGAATGGGTGATGTTTAGGGTTGAGACCCTTCTTCAGACGTTGGGTTCCATGCAAGATTCGGGTCGAGACCCTTCTTGAGCCAGAGATAATTACACCTCATGCTGTGCTTCAAGTGGCAAACTAAGACATTGAATGGAGGGAAATATAGTTTTAAAAAAAAAATGTTTTCTGTTTTACATTTTTAATCAATGAGGAAAATGATTTTGTAAGTTAGTGGACATTTGGTTACGCAAATATTGATTCTGATGTTAAGGTGTAGCCTTGGCAACTGGAAACCTTAAAGATGATCTGTCATTTGATTGTTCTGAATTTCTATAGATTAGAGCAAAGGTCAAACTAAATTTCATAAGTTTGAACAGACATTTTAGCAACCTTGAATTTGTGTTGAATGCAGAGCAATGTGTGCATTTAATCTTGAGATTGTTGTTGTGCTTATGTAAATGAGTAGGTATTCTATATTTAATTTCCAGAGGAATTGTAACTTAAAGTATTGGTGTGTCAATAATTCTCTATGGACTTAAGAAATGTTGCAGTGTGTAAAGCTATTACATTAGTATTTGGGTTAATGCAGAAAGTACTGATCAAAATTATTTATCTCCATTCAAAAATATTTCTAATCTATCATTTGAAAGAAACGCTTTGTGCAAGTTGTTTTGAAGTCCTTAGTGTGAATTGTGTACCATCTGCTTAGATGTGATGGGTGTGGCTTCCTTGAATCTGCAGGGGAAAAAACTGTCCTCAGAATGAAATGTTTTCTTCCACTGCAGATAAGGTATCTGATCAAATCTGATTTAGCTCGTGTAACAAACTAGAAATCTGAAAGAGAAATTGGCAATAAATGTAACTACTGTTACATTTTAGTTGCTGAACTTGTTTTTTTTTGCCATTTTTGGATTCTTTTATTTTTTATTATTGGATCTTACTATTTGAAAACAGAGAAAATATTAATGTAGTTCTTAATTATTAACTGATGGATTAATAGAATTTTACATTAAAAATTGATTAAACTACTTAACCAGTTCAGAATATTTTGACGGCCAGAGGTTGAATCTACCAGGTCATGGTGGCGCAGCGGTAGAGTTTCTGCCATAGCGAATGCAGCGCCGGAGAACCAGGTTCAATCCCAACTACGGGTGCTTGTCTGTATGGAGTTTGTACGTCCTCGCCATGACTTGCATGGGTTTGGCTTCGAGAACTTCGGTTTCCTCCCACATTCCAAAGATGTACAGATTTGTAGGTTAATTGGCTTGGTAAATGTAAATGTCCCTAGTGTGTGTAGGATAGTGCGGGGATCACTGGTCGGCATGGACCCGATGGGCTATCACTAAAACTAAATGTTGGCTACATTGATTACGTGAGCTGCAATGTAACTAATTTTAAATTATCTTTTTTTGTTGCTATATATTTTACTGTTGTACTTTGCCACAAATAGAAATCCTGAACATGTAGAAGTTCTATTCAGGAGTAAAATTAAGTATTTGAGATTATAGCGATATTTTAACTTACAGTTCTTTGTGGGGGCTGAAAGGGTTAATTTCAGATTTGCTATTGTTGAATGCATCAGATGAATATCTGGGTTGCTATTGCTACTTCAGTCTCAAACTGAGTACTGGGGATGGTATAAATGAGATCTGCAAGAAATATTGTCAAGACTGGAATTTATTGTTTGAGATTGTGTAAACTGGGATTGCTTTGTTCGGAGAAGATGTGTACAATTAGACCTAGATGGGTGAGGACTAACCATGGGACTTGAGCAATGAACCTCCTCCCCTAAAGAATGGCGGGGACCTCCCCTTAAACTCCAATTTTTAAAAAAATGGAGAAACTCTTTATCACATTTTGAAGATATCTGAATGAGCTCTCTATGATGTAGCACATAGTAGTATGGACCAAAGTGGAATCAACCTAAAGATCATTATGATGGGCATTTATTGGGTAGTATGGACCAAAGTGGAATCAACCTAAAGATCATAACCATGGGCATTTATTGGCCAAATATCTCTCCTCTTATCATATTTTTGAAAAACAGCTTTAAACTTTCATGTTCTCAATGCTCCCAAAACGGTAATGGCGTTAACATGCAAAAGAAGAAATTTCACTATGAATTTCTATTCACCAGAATTTGCTGTACAATTTGCATCACCTTATTGTCAGCTAATTCTCTGCCACCAATGTGGTTTGAAATTGCTGCATTTGCACATTAATTGCCAATTAGCTTGCTGCAGAAAGTATGGCTCTGGCTACAAGATAATTACCTTTGCTGATAAGGTTTGTTATTGCAGTGGTACTCAACCTCTGGGGCAAAAGGGAACAGTTGAAGCTGCAGGCCCATTTCTATAAGTAGTAATTGAGATTTTATTTTTTATCGCTTTAACTTTATTTCCATTCAATCCATCTTTTTCTTTTTAATTCACCTGCTCAATGGTACTTGATTTGACTAGTTTACCTGACTGTCTTTTGTTTAATTTCAGTGCAAATCTTTGTATTCACCAAGAACTCTGTTGCCATATTTTCTACTTGCGCATTATCAGCAATTATATGGGGCAAAAGATTTGGTGGCAAAGGGTGAAGAGATTATTTACAACGGGAAACTCAATGTTGAGCAAAATCTAGGTCATGGCCTGAAAAAATGAATTTAATCTAAGTGTATGGGTGTGTCTGTGAAGACATTCATTCTTATTTATTTTATGCTAACATTTTAGAATTTTGGTGATGGGCGCATGTCTTGAATGTTGTTGCCTTACATTACAGCTATTTGTTTTCATGATTGTCCAAATTTAGAAAATAACTTTTGATTGACTTTTCCTGTGTGCAAGTGACAGCTTGCAGCATTAACACATGTTTCACACATGTAAGAAAAGTATTTAATCGTGAAATGTGGTCAAGACTTCCTGAAGATTTGCATTTATAAAATGTTTTAAGGCTTTGATCCTGCTTATTACTAAACTACTAAATCATCATTTTTAGTCTGAATGGAAATCAAAAGACAAATCTTTGAATTGCACAGTTTGAAATTTGTCTCAAGCCTTTTCGGAAAAATGACTTGATCAAAATCTATATGTCTCTGGACGGGAAAGAAAGAATAGCCATGTCAAAGAGCCTGACTGGAATTAGCATTGTAATTATTAATCTCTACAATGGATGTCAGGGCAATAACAGCACGTTGTACTCTTTAATGAACTTTACCTGGTGTGTAAATCTTAAAGATTATTTGATAAATATGATTGCTCTTTGTAGCTTCCACTGTGCTTGATGTTCTCTCTAGGTTATTATGGATTGGTGCTTTCAAGAATTAATGCATAGTTGTGCTCTGTGATGCTTGGTTTCATGTTGAGGGCACAAGATCCAGAAATAGAATGGGAAATGTGTTGGTAAGAAGTGGGTTGGTTGAACCACACCCCCTTCAGCTCCTTAATACAATTGAGCAGTACAAGCATAAGCTGATCGTGAGAGGACCAATGTGATATAAAGGGATTTGAATAATAACATCATAAAAGGAATTGAGGATTGTGCCAGAGTAGAAATAAATGGATGAATGAAAGCATTTTGTAAGTGTGTATCAACAAAGAAAGAGTGGGTATATTTCTAATGATACTATGTTAGTCTTCCGTACTTATCTTCAGACCTACAAAATGTAGTGTTAATTATTTTAAGATGGGCTCCCAGCTCAAGGATTCTTTCACATGTGTAACTTGAATAATTGAGGTTATCAATGCCTAATTTAGTCTTTGAACAAATACTATACTTGTAGTTTTGTGTTCAAGTTGAAATGTTATCTAGTTTCTTTGCTTATTAGAGTTAAGGACAGGCATTTTAATGAGGTAAAATAATTAACATTGTACGTTACATTTTAGTATTAACTAGTGTCAATCCATTTTGGACGGTTTCTATTCTTGAGCCAGAAAATTCTTGCTCAACATAAATGTAAGTTAAACTTTACATCAAACTGCACATTGAACAAATGTTTTCACAAAGTTCAATGCAGAAAGCCGGAGTAAAGATGACCCCATGTTACAGTGGAGGTGGTTGCGTTCATAGAAAGCTGTCCGTTTTGTAATTGTTTTTTCCATAACGCAAATCCGCATCACCATATGCATCAAGGGAGTTGAAAAATATAACTTTCATTGACCTATTCACAAATTACATTAAAACTTTATTCCATATGTCAGATTTTTAGATAGTGATTTGAGAATTCTGGCGTGGAGATTTTCCATAACCTGAAAATCTTATTGTCAGCATATAACATGGGATTCGCCTATATTTAAGCTTGGCAGTCTGACTTTAGTGCTAAAGGGCATGGGTCACTGTGAGCAGCTCCTACTCATAAAATGTACCCTCCATATAATACACCATTTTTAAAAAAAAGTAATGTTTCAATGTGAGGCTGGCATTCTCACTGGTGCAGCTGAATTGCTGTTGTGCTTTGAGACAAAGAAATGGAAATTGTGGTGTAACAATGTGAGAAAGCAGAAGTAATCCAGTTTCCAAAATTGATAGTGACTGATTTTGCCCTAGTACAAATCTAATAAATTTCTGACGGATAAAAAAAATCTGATATACAGTATTGAATTATTAGTAAATTTGAAATTAGAATTATTTTAATTGTACTAAAACCCCAGAATTATGAAAAATTCGCAGTCTTTTGTGTTTACTTGGATTTGATGTATTAAACAGATATCAGTAATTTAAATAACCAATTGAGAGTTTTAACTTTGCCTCATATTGACTTAATGAGCTTCAACGTAAAATAGATACAGCCTATCCATGTTATTACATACTTTTTTATAACAGATCTCTATTGTAGCAAATTAAATCTTATTAACCAAGGCATCCGTTTTTTATTGGGAACACGGACCATGTTTGTCGTTTCACGAGTGACCGCTAGGTGGTTGGAGTAAATCTTGTCTCGGTCTCTGTTCGCCTGTCTTGTTTAGTGTATGATTATTGGCTGTCTATATATTTACTCCACTAATTCGATTATAGGGGACACCATTCTTCTCCCACCCCCAATGGTCTGTTATAACGAGAGGCTATCTGTATACTAACAACCTACAGTTCTTAAACATCAGTTTGTTGAAATGTTGTGAGATTACAAATCGGCTGGAGGGATCTGGGTATTGTGCATGAATCATGAGTTGGAAAAACAAATGATATTGTGTTTCCATGTTTGGTTGATTTAACTACGTATCTGGCCATTTTTTAAAACGCTATGACTGTCTAATGGAGTGATGGAAGCAAAGGAAGAAAGTCTCCGTGAAATCCTTTCAACTTTTCAATCCTTTCTCCAGATCTGAGGAATCTCATTTTACATACCCCATTGTAAGCTTCCTCTGTTCCATGGTAAATAGACTCAGTTCTCATAACTGAAACTCCAGTTTCTCCTCAACTGAAATGCAACATCCTGATGAATTTCCTCTGATCAATGTTTTGTAGCAAAGGTCCCTGCTATTGTGTTCATTGCCCTGACTAATAAAGGCTACCATCCCATATGTACCCATTATCACGTTATGTACCTGTACAGCCACCTTCAAGGATCTTTGGACGTATGCCAAGTTCCCTTTGTTTCTCAATACTTCCTAGCAAAGATCTTATAGCAAGCAAGATGGTCCACTCTACTAAAAAGCTGTAGTTGGGTCGAGGGTAATCTTCAGCGCCATTTCCGTAACCAGCTTCAGCCATGGCGTCAAGCTAATTCGGGGAGATTCTGCTGTATCAGGCTGAGAGATTAAAGTAAATGTAATTTATGTTAAATGTAACTTATGTTACATTTTTATTGTGTATTTGTGTGTTCTTTATTATTGTATGCTGCTGACAAATTAATTTCACTTGCACTTTATGTGCAATGTGACAAACAAAATCGTATTGTAAAGGATAGACACAAATGCAGCGGGTTGGGCGGCATTTCTGGACAAAAGGAAGAGGTGACATTTCAGGTTGAGACCCGTCTTCAGACCGAGTCTGGGGAAAGAGGAACTCAAACCATCCTCCGAAACGGACGCGGAGCAATCGCCGCCCCCCTTTTTTTGTTAAGCATCTATTTTCTTCGGGGGGTTTTTTTTAATTTCCCTCTTACCTTTTCCGTACTTTTTCGATAGCTGCCATGACCCATTTGATGTAATCCTTTGCCCTGCTCCTCAAAGATCTTATAGCGATCTTTGCTGCTCCTGGTCTCTGCCCACACCGATCTGCCAGACATGCTGTGTGTGTGTTTGGCGGAGTCTGAGGGGAGAAGCGCCAGCACCAAGAGTGAGCGGACAGATGGACGAAAGCAGCGATCATAGATCGGAGTAGGTGACCAAAGATCTTTGTAGATGACATTTCGGGTCGAGGCCCTTCTTCAGACTGAGTCAGGGGAAAGAGGAGCAAGAGAAATAGACGGTACTAAGGACAAATGAATGGAAGATGTGCCTATATCTCCCGTTTCCCTTTCCCTTTACTGTCAGTCTGAAGAAGGGTCTCGACCCGAAATGTCCACCTATGCCGCTCTACTATCGTTGCTTTCGTCCGTCTGTCCACGCGTTCGCTCGCTCTTGGCGCCGGCGCTTCTCCCCTCAGACTCCGCCAAACAAACACACATACACGCACAGCATGTCCGGCAGCTATCGAAAAAGTCGACCCGAAATATCACCAACGCCTTTTGTGCCTGTTTTCGGTTTAAACCAGCATTTGCAGTTCCTCCCTATACAAGGTATGTGCCGTTTAAAAAGTAAATTAAAAAAAAAAAATTAAAAACACACAAACTGTTCCCCCGCAACGCTGCGAGAGGCATAACTGAAGTCGGGTTGGGGTTACTGAAACGACGAAAGTTATACTCGGTGCGTACTACACGTCAGTCCATTGTATTTCGCAGGAGTGGACCATCTTGCTTGCTATAAGATCTTTGCTCCCTAGCACCCTACCATCCATTGTCTTTCACTGGTGTTCCCAAAATGTATCAATTGGCTTAAAGGCAAGGGGGCTGGATTTTAGCAATGAGGAAATGTTGTTACAATAATAGGTTTCAGTTCCCATCTTTGTGTATTATACACAGTTTGTTCTTATTTAAGAGATGATTATACTAGCGCGGGAGATGGTTCTATTATGTGGCTCAAGAAGTTAGCTCTTCTTTTGAGTTTAGACGAATGGGATGGAAAATCCTGAGGGTTAGTTGAGATGTCGGCAAACACGTGTTGTGCCCTATAACTTTATGACTCAATTTCAACTGGTGGGAAGAATAGCAAAAATGGGTACGTGGGTACAAGATAAGAGTGTAATCATTTACAACTGAGGTACAGGTCCACCAATGATTTTCTGGCACCCTTGGCTCCAGACCCTTTCTGGATTATCTGTTTTGCCGTATCGGCAGAGGTCAAGGCCTCGGGAGTCCACCAAAGCCACCAAGATAACTGCTCGCAAAGTCGGCCTCGGACGTTAGTTATGGTAAATGATCGGCCGGGCCGGTGTTCCAGAGCCCCAGAGGCACGGGGAATTTGACCTGCCAATCAGCCGTGGGACGGTTCTGTTGGCTACGACCAGGCTGGAGTTCCAGAACCCCGGCTGCAGGGTGTAAATACGACCCGCTGATTGGCGCAGGAATCCTGATGAGGTTGAGATTGGGCGCCTCGCCTGGTCTAGGCAATACGTTTTCGGGGGGGGGGGGGGGGTGGGATTTAAGTGCACTCTTGTAATTTTGTCTGGCTTAAAGGAGGTGGCAGCCACCAGTTTCCAGAAAATCGGCGGTGGGAACTTTTTTGCAAAAGGCGGTAAATCTCTAGGATTTTGTATTCCAGAAGTAGATCATTTGGGACATTATGGAAAACGGCAAGAGGCAGATCAGCCATGATATTGAATTGCGTCAGGCCTGAGGGACAGGGGGCTGAACATTCCTTTCTTTGTTCTTGTGTTTCAATTAAACTATTGATATTTCACTTTAAATTTTTAGGAGGAGCTAAGTCACTAACCTCCAGAAAGAGATCTGCATGCTATTGTAAATGTCGTTGAAAGATAGAAGCATTTTTCAGCTTTTCTTGGTGCTGTGTTGCACAATCCATCCATAGAGAATTTGAATATCAAATCAGTCTCTCCAATGGCACACTGAGGAAACACTGCATATTGTATTATAGGCTGTAAAAGGCAAAACACATTTTAAATGTCTTTGAATGTCTGAAAGATTACAAATCAGTTCAAATTTATTTTAAGCAAAGTCAAAACAATTAAACAAGTTTATTAAATTCTCCTTTGCTTCACAATCCTATAATGCTCATTTAAATCAGCAGAATCAAGAATCCTGAGGCCATCCTAATCTTGCATGGAATCCAACGTCTGAAGAAGAGTCTTGACCCGAAACATCACCCATTCCTTCTCTCCAGAGATACTGCCTGTGCTGCTGAGTTACTCCAGATTTTTGTGTTTACTAATAAATTCTTGACAGCTAATGGCCAATTAGTCTGGATCTTCTGCATTCTGGATGTGCTTCCTAATAAATTAAAATAATTCTCTTTGGTCTTGATGGCCGTTATCATTAAGGCTTTAGAAATTATTTATCGGTTTGGGTGACTAATAGCTCACAGTATGAAGAAGCTCACGTTTAAATATGTTGCTTAAGTTCAGTTTCCATAGTTTATTAGAATGGGCAAGAAATGTATTTGGCGATAAGTGGCTATGTATTTGAGGATGAAAGAGTCATGTATCCAAACTGCATATTGGGTAGTGGCTCAAATTTAATTAAACAGGTTCTTGAGTCATTTAACATTTCATGTAGCATGGGAATGCAAGTTTTATGCCATCTCTGTCCATGGAACTGTTTCAAGGGTAAATGGACATGCTGAACTTTTATTGATTAGTTTCCACTGGCATTTTTAGTTTGGCATCTTGTGGCTTGTATCCATCCTTGTCTTCCCCTTTTCAAAGTAAGCACTTCTTGAGATCTGAAGGGACAAGAGACTGCAGATGATGGAATCTGGAGCAAAGAAAACAAAGTTGTGTTACTTTAATACTACCATTGCTGTTTTGTATACAATACCAAACATCAAATAATCTCATAATTAACCATAAAGTATCCTGCTGTTACATCTTTGTCAGTAACGCATCTTTCTTGGACAATAATGTTTATAAGATTAGAATCAAGGGGTACGGGTGCTTATCTCTATTGACCTACAATTACCATGCCCCAATGGATCTATCTAGCGTGCAGATTGGTTGATATAAAACATGCCTCTTTCATTCTCAACTACATATCTACTTAATTCCAACTATATTTTCTTGTCCAAATGCCCATACTAATAAACTCAAACTGAACTTAAGCATCCCATTTAAATGTGGCATTGTAAAATCAAGGTCCAAAAATATAATTTGAGCCTCTTCGAAGTTGGAATTTTTTTTTGACTTCATGTTCAATTCCATGCAGCTGTCTCATTGTTTAATTTAATAGTCATAGTAGTTAAATTAAAAGTAATCCATGGAATGAAATTCAGATTCTACCGTAACATGTGAAATGTAAATTCAGTTAACCTGGATTTTAGAACATAACTAGCCCAAGATAACGATGACAAAATTACTGGATGGTTGTAAAGCCCCATGCTTCACCAATATTGTGAAGGAGAAGAAATCTATCTTTCTGTTCAAGCCTATATAGAACTGCAGCAATGTGGTTGACAATGTAAATGGCTCCTGACATTACTTAGCCAGTAATCTTCTACAGGGACTATTGGTGATGTACTATAAATGTTAGCTGTGGCCGTGATGCAATTTTTTTTAAAAAGGTACTGAAACATTTGTCACGTCCCCATAATCTAGGTCAGTTGAGAATATATCTTGTTTTTCTATAGTATCTTTGCATCCAGTGAAAATGCTTTTAAGTGCCGTCAGTGTTAAAGTAAAGGTCAGGAATTCCCTTGTGATTAGCTTTTAACAAACCATACTCCATGTTAAATGGATTATCTCTAATTTTCACCATTTCAACAATGTTCCCTTACTGGAAGAAACTTATTTTCCCTTCTATTATGCATTCCATAAAGACCATTACAATGGAATTTTTCATCAACCTGGCCAGTGGGCTGAGGAATGGCAGATGGAGTTTAATTCAGACAAATGCGAGGTGTTGCAATTTGGGAAGTCAATCTAGGATAGGACTTGCACTGTAAATGGTAGGGCTCTAGCAGTTACACAGAAAAGAGACCCAGTGGTGCAGTTACGTAGTTTGAAAGTGGTGATAGGGTTAAACATGATTGCCTTCAGCTAGGGTATTGAGTACAGACATAGGAATATTGTGTCCAGCTGAACAGGTGACTGGTATGGCCACATTTGGAGTACTGTGTACAGATATGGTTGTTCTGGTTTTGGAAGAATGAAGACTGAAATGTTGAGAAATTCTTCAGAAGTTGGAGAATCCATTTGTTAAGCTATGAGTTGATCACTATAAGTTGTGGTAAGCTATTGTTGGTTAAACTCAAAATGGAGATTGATTTCTGGATACTAGATGAATCAATGCATTTAGCGATAGTGTGGAAGATCAACCATGATCTCTTTGCAGTGGATGAGCAGGCCTGAGTGGCCTATTCGCATTTATTTCTCTTGATAGAGTATACAGGACCTTGCTTTCATATCTTATCTGAAAATGGTTCATTTGACAGCACAGTAATTCCTTTAGACAAAAAATATTTTCAATCAGGTATGTTGAAATCTTAAAACAATTAGTTGGAAAATAATCTGTTAACGTTTTAAATGCAGATTTCTGCAGGTGGCAACTCCATACAGATGTTGAGTAAACAACCGTATACACCCTCACTGTTGCAGTTGTAAAGGACCTTTGTTTCTATGAGATGACAACATGAATTCATGCACACTGAAATGTCAGTTCAAGCTACAAAATAAATTCAGCCATTGTTTGCTCCTAACTGAATTTTGATGCAAAAATTACAATAATTTTCTTATTTCAAAGACTAAATTGCCAAGTTTAGGAATCCAGGATACAGTGGAACCTGCATGTCGAAAGAGAGACATATTTATACAGTATTGTTTACTCCCCCTTCAAGACATCACAAAGCACACTGCAGCTTGTACATTTCGAAAGATAGACACAAAGCTGGAGTAGCTCAGCGGGTCATCTCTGGAGAAAATAGATAGGTGATGTTTTGCGTCGGGACCCTTCACATTGATTGTAGAGAGGAGGAAATGGAAGCAGGAAAAGGCTTTTGGAATATGGTTCAATGTTGTAGCGGTTAGTTAATGTAGATCACACATTCGTATGGTAGTACGATAACATCTTGCCTAATGATCTGTTCTAGTCAAGTTAGTGGATAAATATTGATCAGTTCATAAATGACAAATTTGCTCTTTTTGCATCCACCTGAAGGCATTCAAGATCTCAATTTAATGTTGTGGATGGTTGAAATTAAATCTTGCCTCAAATCCTTGAGTTTGAAATTCCTTCCAGTGATAATAAAAACAGAATTTTACATAATTTACTTGTTACATTGATTCTAGCTTTAAAAATATGTGCAGTCTTATTGGAAAACAAGAAACTGCAGATGCTGGAATCTGCAGCAAAAAAAATAAATTGCTGTAGGAATTTGAGTACAAACAGTATTAAGAGGGTGGGGTGAGGCAGTGTTAAGAGGGTGAGCTGGTAGATAATGGGTGTAACCAGGTACGGTAGGGAATAATGACAGATGTCAATGGGGGAGGCCAGGTCGTATTGAGACTGACAGGTGGAAACAGGCAAGAGGAAAAAATGGGCAGATGGGATAGTTTTTTGCAGGTGGGGGCGGGAAGGTGGAGACAGAGATGAAGGTGATTTGGAACCAGTTAAGTGAGGAATGATGGACAAGTGAGGCGGGTAGGAGTAGGAACAGATATGGACGGGTATGCGAGTGATGACCAAATGGAACCAGCTTGGAGAAAGGTAGTAAAGCTAGGTAATGGGCAATGGACTGATAGGAATGGGAAAGGAATACTAGATATGTGTATCTAAACCTGGAAAATGCTATGTTAGTGCTGTTCTAGTTTGCATTTAGCCTTTCTGTGGTAGTGAATAAGGCTGAAGGCAAGCTAATATGCGATGGTGAGTTGAAATGATACACAACAAGATGGTCACTGCAGACTGACACCAGTGATCTGCAAAACAGACTCCTAGTCTGGACTTTGATTTTGCCAATGTAGAGGGGATCAAATTTGAAGGTACTGAATACAGGAGACGAGGTTGGAGGGCATGAAGGTTGGATGCATGTGAATCACTGCCTCAGCTACAGTGCATTCAGAAATTATTCAGTCCCCTTCACTTTTTCCACATTTTGTTACGTTACAGCCTTATTTTAAAATTGATTAAATTATTTTGTTTTAATCATCAATCTACACACAATACCCTGGAATGAAGAAGTGAAAACGGGTGTTCAGAAATTTTTGCAAAGTAATTAAGAAATAACTGAAATATCACATTTACATAAGTATTCAGACCCTTTGCTATGACACTCAAATTTTAGCTTGGGTTCATCCTGTTTACATTGATTATCCTTGAGATGTTTCTACAACTTGATTGGAGCCCACCAGTAGTAAATTAAATTGATTGGACATGATTTGGAAAGACACACACCTGTCTATATAAGATCGCACAGTTGACAGTGCATGTCAGAGTAAAAACCAAGCCATGAAGACGAAGGAATTGTCCGTGGACCTCTGACACAGGATTGTGTCGAGACACAGATCTGGGGAAGGATATAAAAACATTTTGAAGAGCACAATGGCCTCAGTAATTCTTAAATGGAAGAATTTTCGAACCACCAGGACTCTTTATAGAGCTGGCCACCTGGCCAAACTGAGCAATCGAGGGAGAAAGGCCTTGGTCAAGGAGGTGAACAAGAACCCAATGGTCACTCTGACAGAGTTCCTCTGTGGAGATGGGAGAACCTTCCAGAAGGACAACTATATCTGCAGCACTCCGCCAATCAGGCCTTTATGGTAGAGTGGCTAGACGGAAGCCACTTCTCAGTAAAAGGCACATGATAGCCCACTTGGATTTTGCCAAAAGGTACCGAAAGACCATGAGAAACAAGATTTTCTGGCCTGATGAAACCGATTGAACACTTTGGCCTGAATGCCAAGCATCACATCGGGAGGAAACCAGGTACTGCTCATCACCTGGCCAATACCATACCTATGGTGCAGCATTGTGGTGGCAGCGTCATGCTGTGGTGAAGTTTTTCAGCGGCAGAAACTGGGAGACTAGTCAGGATCGAGGGAAAGATGAACAGAGCAAAGTACCGAGAGATCCTTGATGAAAACCTACTTGAGCGTTCTGGATCTCAGACTGGGGCAGAGGTTCACCTTCCAACAGGACAACGACCCTAAGCACACAGCCAGGATAACGCAGGAGTGGCTTTGAGACAAGTCTGTGAATGTCCTTGAGTGGCCAGCCAGAGCCCAGACTTGAAACCAATAGAACATCTCTGGAGGAACCTGAAAATAGCTGACATCAATGCTCCACATCCAACCTGACAGAGCTTGAGAGGATCTGCAGAGAAGAATGGGAGAAATTACCCAAATACAGGTGTGCCAAGCTTGTGGCATCATACCCAAGAAGACTTGAGGCTGTAATCGCTGCCAGAGGTGCCTCAACGAAGTACTGAGTAAAGGTTCTGAATACTTATGTAAATATGATATTTCAGTTATTTCTTTTTTATTACTTTGCAAAAATTTCTGAACACCCGTTTTCACATTTTTATTATGGGTTATTGTGTGTATATTGATGATTTTAAAAAATGTAAACAATTTTAGAACGTAACGCAACAAAATGTGGAAAAAGTGAAGGGGCCTGAATACTTTCTGAGTGCACTGTAAAAGGACTGCTTAGGTCCCTAGATGATGGTGGTGTTGGGGTAAATGTTGCACCTTCTACAGTTGCACTGGAAAATAGTCTTTTCGTGCTGACTGATGAAGCAAAATGGCTTCGTTTTTAAGGGGAAAATGGGCAGTGTTTTTGCTGAAGAATGCCTTTGGAACTGCAGAATCACTTATAGGACGTTGCAGCTGAAAATGAGCATGGCGTTTGTGTTCATGGTAAACTTTGTATTGGTCAAATACACTCATTATTTCATCTGTTTATTTAATTACAGTGCAGGAATTTTTAATTGTATAGAATTTTTTTAGTTTAATGGACGAATAAAGTTGTGTGGAAGGCAAAGCTCAAAATAGCTGGCTATCAAGAATTTTCTGACATTTAAAGCACCTCTAAAGATTAATACGAGTATATAGGAATACAGACCATATTCGGATACACAATTTAAAATGGCACAAGCACGAGGGGCTGAGTGGCCGACTTTTCCGTTTTCATGTTTTGCCTGTACACTTTATTGTACTATCATCTGAAGCTTTTTCTGCTGATAGTTTAGCTGCCTGTGTTGTTTCTTCTGGCTTCCCTCAAATGTCTCTTCGGCCCACTGCACCCTCCTTCATCCACATCCTCCTTATATCAAGGTCCAAGTCATCTTCATGTGCATTCTGATGCTCAGCTTAACGTTTTTATCTCTGTGGACCTTTGCAGTGCTCCTGTCCTATCAGTCTGTATTTTGTGTTGTATGAGCTAAAAGTTCTACAGTAACTGTTTGGAAGATTAACATTTAGCCTCTCAAACTCTTGTCGTTAACTCCATTCATTTCCTATGTCATAGATTGAATCACACTGCTATTATTGGAGCATCCTAATCAATACTGAAGAGTTTACTATCTTTAACTTTTAATCATACTCTCCTCAGTAATAACATCTAGCTCAGCCTATTGGATCAGAAATCTTTGTTCATCATCAGGCTGCGGTTTTGTTGCTCAGGTACTGAGCTGCCATCTTCCACTCGCCATTAACTGAAGTAAGGATACTTTTTTAAACACCAGTATCTGAGATCTCATTAATTGCAGGTTCACGCCTCAAATTGCCAATTTATCTCTACTATTTAGTGAACTAATCTTATATGCTAACGTATTATCTTTAACCGGGTGGTGCC
This sequence comes from Okamejei kenojei, assembly GCA_035221665.1. Classification (NCBI taxonomy): domain Eukaryota; kingdom Metazoa; phylum Chordata; class Chondrichthyes; order Rajiformes; family Rajidae; genus Okamejei; species Okamejei kenojei. The sequence goes on from CM069162.1 coordinate 14,065,381, forward strand.
GCACGATGGCAGCATCGTTAACAGTCTGTCTCGTCCTTCTTCTTTTGTTGTTTTTAGTTGTTAAATGTATGTTTTAGTGTATCTTTAGTCTTGTATTATGTGGGGTGGTGGGGGAAACTTTATTTATCTCTCCTTGACGGAGATGTGACTTTTTCCGTATTGTATCTCTGTTCGCACTGCGGCATAACATTGTGGAGCTGGCGGCCTCTTGCTGGGGATCGACTTCGGGAGCTCCAACCGTGGGAGCCTGCGGACTTAACATCGTGGATCTAGCAGTCCCTTGGTTAGGGACCGGCTTCGATTGCCCCGACTGCGGATGGTTTGACTGCCCCGTCCGCGGGAGAAAAGGAGGGAAGAAGATAAGACTTTATTGCCTTCCATCACAGTGCGGTGTGGTGGATGTTTATGTTAATTTTTATGTAGTTGTGTGGCTTGCTGCTTTTTTGCTATGATGAACTCTTGTTTTCCTGATTACCATTGACAAGATCCCTTGCTATGTTTTACAATCTCTGATGCTAAACCTACCTGCTGTTTGCACTCCATTGCTTTTATTCTCTGTATCTTACTGGTTTAGAATAAGTTCAGCCACTGACTTTTTAAAAACTAATTGCAACTTAATTGCCGTAGACCACTTTGAGAATCATAGATACGTGAAGGTGCTTTTTGTTTAATTCTTTGATAGGGGGTCCATGTTTTCATTTGATGGGTGTCAAATTATTATTTTAAAGGTATTATAAGTGTAAGTAGGGGTATTAATAGTAATGCTGAAAATCATTTTCATTATTCAGGCAAGCATTTCTCCCTTGGCCAATGTTACCAAAAGAAAACTAACAGTTCCTGTTTGATATTGGTTCATCATTTCTAATTCCTGTTCTTATTCAACATTTCTGGGTGTGGTTTATGTATCCAATTTGGCTGCAAAATTGGCTACAGAAATTAATTGTCCAAAGTCGCTCCTACATTACAAAGTGCCCAAGGATATCTCGAGGTATTAATGCGGCATATTAAAGCAGAAATCCTTATAATAGTTCAGGGCAGGGAACTTATCTTTGAGAAGTAATTTGCACTATTTCATCACTGAAGTTTGATAATGCATTGCCTATTTTAGTCTACAAAATCAATTTATTTTTTTTGGCAAACATGCTGCAACTGTCTCCACTATTCCATGTTTGTACATTTTGAGATTTACTTTATGCAGTTCCTATTTTCTGTATATTGACACTTATGGAGAGAAGGAATAGGTGACGTTTTGGGTCGAGATCCCTTCTTCAGACCCTATTTCCTATTGCAGTTATTAATGCCCTTTTAATTGTATTACAAAAGAAAACATTTGCCTGTGAATTTTTTATGCAGTAACCCTTAAATATGTTTTTTTACACCAAATACATTTGTCTTTTCTGATTGATCTCCCAGAGTTGAGGTATAATTTGATAGTTTCCAAATAGCACTTTCCAAATGACAATGGCTTTATTTTTAGCAAAGGATGGCATGACATAGTGGTTAATATCTCTGACGATTAAAGAAATGTAATCTGTTTTGAGATTACTGCAAGAGCTCTAATGGACAACCATACACTTGTATTTTTGAATAATATGATTTTGAAATAGTTTAATGACTGCTGAAAGCGAGAAAATTAATGTCAAATTTACCCAAATAATTTTCCCCTTTTTTAATTCTTCAAGGATTTTTAATTATTGTTTGTCATCTTTGCACTCTTTCTAACAGTCATATCTGTTCTGAATTTCGAGCCAAAGGGTGAATTTGTCTGGAGAGAGAAAAGCTTTGCTCGCTAGGCAATTTAGTAGATGCAGGAGTAGCCCAATCCCTTGTCTGCTGTGCCATTCAGTAAGATCATAGCTGCTTTGCTTGAACTAATCCCATATCCCTTGATTATCTTAATACTTTAAGATCCATTGGCGTCATTCTTGAATATAGAATTTGCACCTTTGCAACCCACTCGGGTAGAGAATTCCAAAGATTCATAATTTTCTGAGCGAATAAATTTATTCTCTTCTATCCTGAATGGTCATCTTCTCAGATGACCTTCTATCCTAGATGGTCATCTTCTGAGATTGTGACGGCTAATACTATACATCCTAGACAATGGAACTTCATCCCAACATCTTGTTAAAGACTGTAAAAAAGCACTAACCTTAATCCTGCTGCTTGCAATGATCACACTTGTTTTTCTTTCAAGATTGCATGGGAGATAAAGCTAGTTTGCGTTGCGGAGGGAAATCTCTGAATTAATAACTGGAAAAATTAGCAGTTTCTTTCAAACATGTTTTTTTAATCTGTTTCTGCCATGCTACTTTACTCCAAATGTTCCTACCAGCACTTCCTGCATGGATGTGATTGTTCAGTAATATACACATTTTGAAAGTCACATACAACATTCTATAAGCAAAATTAATTCTGTGTGTTTGCTGATTCAGATATTCATTAGAAAGAGGTCACTGACCAACTCATCCATGCCCATGCTGCACAACATGCCCATCTTATTTGCCTACCTAACTATAGCAGACAATCAGATGAAACAAACACTATTCCCCCCCACCCCCCTGGTCCATTATAATGAGGGATGACTATATCAGTAAACTGTGATATGTAACCATTTCCCTGCGGATGGTGCAGGAATATTTGAGCTTTCTAACCCCTGATAACATTTCTTTTTTTTTAAATTGTATTTGGGCATTTATTACCTGTCATTCTCCATAATCTATGTGCATGAAGCATTACAATGGACAGCTTGTCTGTTAAATATAACTACAATTATTTCATTCAATTATTTGATTTTTTTAAATTTTGTTTGATGCTGGAATGTAGCAGTACTGGCAGATCTCATTTATTACCTACCCCAAGATTTTGTTGAACCTAAAGGAAATTGTGGTGGTAGAAGTCAGCTTTTAGTAAATTTTGAGAAATATTGAAGTTTAGATTTTGTGGGGGGGGTTCCCGTTCATTTGTAATGTGAAATTAAGTTATTAACCAATACTTGTATTTTGTAATATTTACTGCAGCAGATCTTTCCAAGATGTTTCACAAGAATCAAGAGCATCATCAAAATAAAAATGGATGTTAGAAAGAATGACACTACATTTAAGTGGATTTAAAATTGAGGTGTAGCTTAACCAGGAACCATTATAGTTCAGCGAACATAATTACAGGCAAATCTGAATCTGTTTGAAGTTAGATCTTGAGCATTGGAATTTTGAATAATTGTAATGTGTGGAGGGCAGATTGAAGGGTGTGGAATTGAGTGTACTAACTTTATGAAAGTGGAAATGGGATGAGTTAGTGATGGCACAAAGCTGAAGATTTTGACATTAAGACACCATAGTTGCTAGCATGCTTGTTCAATGTCAGATAGTTGCCAGAGAGGGAATGAAGTCGTGTAAAGAGAGATTTGTTACAGATTCTGAAGATGCATTTGACTTTTCCTAGTTTTTGCAAGGTATTTTCACTCATCCAATACTTTGTTGGATATTTTATAGACCAAAAGATCAGGCGATGGGGTGCAGCAGTGTGATATGGGAATTTGTGCACTGTAGACTGTTTTTGTGTTGTTTAGAGGCAACATTTAGTTGCTTGAAAAGATGTGCAGAATCTGATTATTGTTGTTTTCATCAGAGTGCAATAAAATGCCTTGTCGCATGAAATTCAGAGCATAAGTAGACATGTTTACAATGTTTACATAAGTAACAATGTTTTGCATCTGTTTTTGCATACAACAACAGATGCAAAACAGCAGAATATAAGTGCAATTCAGATTACGGTGCAATCTGAAGTAGTGCAAGAAAGATAACTGCAATAATGGAATAACTGAATGAGGTAGAGTTAAGAGTATGTGGCAGGACCATCAATGAGGTGCTATAAAATATGTTCAGGAGTCTGATGACAGTGGGAAAGAGGCTATTCTTAAGTCTGGATGGGGGTCTTTCAAGCTCCCGTAAATTCTCTCAGAATGGTGGCAGACCTCCTTGAAAATACTTCCAGCCTTCCTGACTCAATGCACCATGAAGATGGACTGGATGGAAGATAGTGTTAAACCTGTGATGGACTGGGCTGTGTTCACCACTCTAGGTTCAGGCGGTCAAGGGCACAGCTATTGCCATACCAGACTGAGGTGCATCTGGTCAGAATACTTTCTATTGTGCATCTGTAGAAGCTCGAGGTTCCTTGTGAGCGTCTCAGATTTTCTCAGCCACCTAAGAAACTAACTACACTGCACTTTCTTGATCTCTTCATCAGTGCAAAGGCACCAGGTTAGATTTATTGTGATTTCCCCATTACCTTAGGTGAACAACTAACTCTTTTGACTTGCTGCTATTCGGGCTAGATGGTTGTTCTGACGCCATTAGACAAGGTTCCTGGTCTCCTATACTGTTACAATCATATTGTGTAAAGCGGTTGTGTAAAATTAGATCTATTTCTTAGTACTGAGAGAGCTATTTAACATTTGATACCAATCAAACTGTTGCAATGGTATCTCAAGCTGTACTTAATATGAGCCTGTGTTATGCTTAGATCTTTGTGGTGAAGCTTGAGCAATGTGATGCTATTGTTCTATGGGCACTAGAAGTGACCGTAGTGAAAAGCACTTCCATCCAAATATTTTCCCCCCAGAAATACAACATTCCCAAATGCAGAGCTGCCAAGTAGTACAGATTTTCCGTATTTTGTACGAAAATGCGATAAAGAATACTGATGTACGATTTTGCGTTGTTAAATACGGATTTTTAAAAAATCCGACCATAGATAATCGTAACGACGATTCACCGTTGTACCAGATGAGGTGCAGCAGGCAGGTGGGAACAACCGAGATCGGCCCAACTTCCTGTTTCATTAACATACGACTCGCCAATGGAAAAGTAATAACCCGGTGAAATTGACTTAAGATCTTGCTGCTTAAAAAAATGCAAGGATATAAAAAGTCCTACTGCACCTCAAAAAGCAGGTTAAATTTATTAGTATTTTGAATTCCAAGTTCTGGAAGATTATTTTTTTAAGCGTTGATCTACCACTGAAAACTCTGAAATTGAAGATAGACACAAAAAGCTGGAGTAATTCAGCGGGGCAGGCAGCGACTGGAGAGAAGGAATGGGTGACATTTGTACAGAGTTATGCAAGGCAGCTTTCGTTGCCTCCAACAGCTTTCGTTATCTTTATTTTTTCAACCTTCTCTCATGTGTCTCTGCTCTCTCTCTCCCTCCCACTCCCCCTCCATTTCACTCCCCCCCCCCCTTCCCTTCTTCAGACAATCACAAGTACTCTCACCGACGAGAGTTCAGTTCAGTCTAAAGAAGGGTCTCAACCAGAAACGTGACCCATTCCTTCTCTCCAGAGTCGCTGCCTGTCCCGCTCCAGGTTTAAACTGAGCGCTGTCAGTTTAATGCGTGGGATATTAAACAAAGCGTTGTCGGCTGCAGCGTTATGGGTTCTAAATGTAGCGCTACCGGCTGGAGCGCTATGGGTCACAGACTGTTCGGGAAAATTCTCGTATAACAATGAGCCTTTGAAATGTTCTTTCTCAGTGGAAGTTGAGCCTTTGATTATTTTTCAGGCAGCTGCAGAATTCTGGATAAGCCTAGTGGTGAAAGGTTACCAGTGGGATTGTAGTTACATTGGGATTGGCCTTGATTTTACAGAACGGTGGGGTGGGCTCAAGGAGAGAGGGAGGGGGTGCAGAGGGAGGGAGAAAAAGGGAGGGAGGCAGGAAGTGGGAGGAAATAAAATTGTTCGTTGTCATGCACACTTGTCACAGGGCAGCCAGGAAATTTGTGTCCGTCCGTCCCCCCTCCTCCCGTGTTTTAAAAGCAATTTCCACCCCTGAATAAACATTTTGTAAATGGGCAAAGCTAAAAGTAGCATGTTGTCTGGGAAGGCTTATCCTAAAATAATTGATTGTAATGGTGTGATTTTCAGTCAGGGCTTCTGTATCGATCAGTCAGTGAGCTGTAGATGTGGACGCCATGATGGTAATCGCGAGCACATTAAGATGGCACGAAAAATTATCCATGGCGTACTACAGCTTTGATCTTTGCTCGGGCCTTCACGGGCGCTCGCACTCATTACGTACCACGTGGTGGATGCGAAGCTGTTGGGAGTCGAGGGATGAGGCACGACAAGATTAGAAAGAATAGGGATTAAAAATGCAAAATGGCTTCTACATCATCATCTAAAAGGAGGAAGCGGCCTTTCAAGCAGTCGAGATGGCAATGAATGCACTGTCAAATAAGGTGCATAGAAGGCATGTCAATTAGTAGCAAAGTTGTGCATTCTTGTACTCTTATATGGGGTATGACCGCACATAAAAAACATTTTGTTCAGCAAAATGGCACCGTGTAAAAATACTGATTTCTCAGCAAAATACTGATTTTCAGGTACTAGAATACTGAAATGCTCTGACAAAACTTGGCAGCTCTGCAAATGTTCAATTCAAAATAGATAAATGTTTGATCATAGAATCAGATTATGATCATAGAATCATAATCATAAGGGAAGCTATTCAGGTTCTGCTTGGACTGTTGTAGAATAAGTACCAGTCATCATATTTTCCTGTAATCCCTGAAATATTCTTGCCTGTTATCCAATGATCCATTCCAGATCCCCACAATGTTCTATGGAATAAAAAAACATGCTGCCAATGGTTCAGGTCATGGAATCTTTTCTCCAGTTACATCCCCCATTGGAAGTTTATTTAGCCCTATCAAAATCATTTATAATTTTGAGTATAGCTATCAAGTTGTGCCTAATCTTGTATGATACAATGCAAGCAGCAGTGTATCTGCTGAAAATTGTAGAATAGTGTGCTGGATTCAATTGGTGGTATTTGTCTAAGTTACATAAGCTTATTTGAGCCTCAAGTTCAATACATTAACATTGTGGGAAACGCTATTCTTGAAGACTCTTCCAGTTCTGTTTTTGTTGAATGGTAGACTTGTATGGTTAGATGTATTTTTCAGTTACCCTGGCCAAATTGCAGCTGGTCTGTCTGTGTGGCATCTTGGTATTCAAGATTGTTCTTGCAATGTTAAGAATGTCTCTGAAATATTTAAGAAAAAATCAAATTAATATTTATTCAGAAAATAGCCATATGCAAATTGTACTCATTATTAAATTTGCACATAATTGAACATTTTGCAGGGATTTCTGGGAATCGGTGTATGCTACACTTTTTGCCATGAGTACTACCTCCTGCCACAAAAATCTGTGTTACACATGAGCTATCAAATGATTCGCAACTTTCTCTGCAGTTGAACAGCTTTAGATGATAGACCTGTTGTGTAACTAAGCTCAGTAAATGAGTTTTGCTTATTAAAGCAACCAAGAATCTACCAGCAAAGATATTGGTTCTCAGGCTCATGTGATTTCACCATAAGCAATCCTGGCTAGCAGTAACAGATTAGAGTTGTTACAAACCCTGGCTGAATGTTTGAGACTGGGATTAATAAACTCTGCAGTGCCAGCTGGTGCTTGCTGACAGAAGTAATTGAATGCTGCTGGGGAGGGTGGAATACAGCGTGTGTGGAGGAAGGTAATTGGCAACATGCTGCTTATTATTTTCTAATTACCCGAGGGGATCTGCAATTGTGTTGGATAATGGCTTCAGCTGTAGTTGATAAGAATAGAGCCATCTTCCTTTAATTCATGAAAAAATTGCATTAATGCTTTATATGGGAGACAAATGCAATTGTTTCACCTATTGTGGGGACAGTATATTTAAGGCACTATATTTGATATTTCAAAGCACATAGTGACTGTTTGGTTTCTATTTTCTTTTCACCTAATGAAACAGTATTTTGAAATTTGTTTCAAGTCAGAACTGAGGTAGCCATGTGAATGTGACTGGAATGCGAGCTGAACTATGTATTGAGTTGAAATACCCGATAGAGTAATGTGTAAATCTAGATGCCCCTAGTTTTCCAAAATTTAGACTATCTCTGGGTACAACTTTTCGAGCATATAGCGCAATTTGTTCACTTGGATTGTGTTAGCTCTTGCAATTTTTTCTAATCTGCTCCTGTGTAAGTAAAATGGTTTTAACATTTAAGTGTATATCTTGGCAGGCAGATTTTCTGCTGGGGAGGGTTTACTCTGGCAGGGGAGTGGGACCCAAAGCAGCAGTGAGGCAGATCAGGCTGAAAATTGATAGAGAAGTTAAGGGTACCTTCAGTAGATAAGACAGACAGGTGCGTGGCATGGAACAAGGAAAGGGTGTTGGATTAAATTATTTATTTCAATGCAAGAGATCTGATGGGTAAGGCGGATGAACTTGGGGCATGGATAGTATGTGGGACTGGGATGTTATGGCCAATATCTAGTTTAGTTTATTATTATTGTCACGTACCGAGGTATAGTGGAAAGCTTTTTTTTGTTGCATGCTATCCATTCAGTGAATGGATCCATTTCATATGATTACATTCAAGCTGTCCACAGTGTACAAATGCAGGATAAAGAGTAGAATGTTTAATGCAAGATAAAGTCCAGCAAAGTCCGATTAAAGATAGTTTGAAGGTCTCAGCGAGGTACATGCATATCAGGACTGCTCCCTGGTCTTGATATACATGTACCTCATTAATATTCAAAAAATATTACCTGAAATTTCCATTGTGCTACTTCTAAAAAATGAGCTATCAAATTAGAAAGAATAAACGACACTGCTGCAAGTCGTAAGCAGAAGAAACTTTCCTCAATCTTCTCCGTTGTACTAGTCATCGCTCGACATATCCGTTTATCTACTACTTATGATTTATTGTGCCTATTTTTAAAGTTTATTTAACAGTCATTATATTTGAATATTCTGGCTGTATGCACACCTTTTCATATGGATGATAAAGTTAATTCCTGACCTATGCTCTCACGTGTTCTTATGCTTAAATTTCATATGTTACGTAGTATAAATTTGATGTAGTTTGTAAACTAAATTTATTTCACATTTGTGTCAACATCTATGCTAGGGTTATAAAATGCCTAAGCCATCTTTTTTAAAATAAAGATATAGAGAAAAAGATGTTAACATTTAGAATATTCTCAGTTTGTGGCATTCCTGCTATTAGCCAAGAGTCAAACTTCACATTTTATTTCACTTTTAACTAAAATGTCTCTGGTGTGAATTGAATAACGAGAACTTTTGGGTATTCTGAAGTTTAAAACGAACATTGAAAGGTGATGCTACCTGTAAATAGCTTGAAGCATCGTTAGTTCATGGCTTGTACAATATTAATCGTAGTTCATTGACGTCAGGACGCTAAATAAATTGAAGACCTTTATTTACATCAATTTTCAAGTTCCACGGGACTTGAAATCAGTCTGTTACTCAGGAGCACATAAAATCTCAGTGGGTGCAGTTTAAAGAATAGGGTACCTTAGCCAATATGATTCAAATTGTTTGCTTTATATAGATTAGCTGCCAAGCCCATCATTTGAAGAACTTTAATTAGCTAACCTCATGTGAAGTGTTGACACAAAAGATTCTATGCAAATACAAGGCACATATTAGACTTGATTGCACGGTTTTATATATATTTGTATGAGGAGTCAGGCATCCCTGGAAATTCGTATTGTTGATTTTCCTTTGTATTGAGAGAATTATAAGATTCCTTCAGTGATCACTTGGAGTTTAATCATAACTATAGGTCTGCAATACAAAACACTGGGTTGTTGTTTAACACAAGTCTTGGTATTTAACCGATTTGCAAGTCGTGGTGGGATGTGAACGTGTACAATCCTCTGGATTTAAACATGTTTATATACCAAAAACATTTTTTAAATGGATGACGGTGCAAATCTTAGCTGGTAGCATGGCATCTTCAGACAGAGAGCGGGTTATACAAAACTAATTGGCAATGATAGGGTAGGTAAGAAAAGAGGCTCCGGAGATGTAAAGAAACCTCCATGCCAGCCAGCCGTGTTAAGACAGGAAGGCATGGGGTTATGGTGAGGATAAAGAGATTTTAGAGGATGTCTGTGGAATTGTTATCACCCAGAGTTCCTTTCTGGAATAATAATGTTGGAGGCAGATACTCAACAATATAAGTAACATCTGAACAAGCACTTGAATCACCAAGGCACCAAGGAAGACAGGACTGGTAAATGGAATTAGTATGTGATAAGCTGTATTAGTATGTGATATTGACTAGAGGATCTGTTTCTGGGCTGAGAATCTATTGTCACTATTTCCAGAATTTTCCCTCGTCCTTCGCACATCGTTAGCAACACTTGCAAGTTGGACTACTTACAATTTTTTTATCAAGTTAGTCACAGCTACACAGAGAGAGAGAGAGAGAGAGAGAGAGAGAGAGAGAGAGAGAGAGAGAATCATCTGATCATTAATATGATCATAGCAGCATTGGACAAAAGGAACAGGTATCACATTGTCAGTTTCTGATAAGTGTTGCTATTTTCCAAAAAATAATTTTGAGCAGCATCAATTTGAACAGATCAAAATTGTTAATAGTGGAAAATTGAGTTATAGTTCAATTGGTTAAGATTTCTTGTAGGTTGGTGATGCAGCAGCTAATGAGATTAAATGATCTACGTTCACTCCTGAACTAGAAAGCTATCTATAGAGTTTTCCCAATGATCTTGTCGTTTTCCACTAGGTGCTCTGATTTCACCCACATTCCTAAAATGTGCTGATGGGTTAATGGCCTACCGCTTAAAATAAAATCCTTGCTGTAAATAAGTGGCAGAAGAATCAAAGTAGAGTTGATGATCAAGCAATGGTGTAAGTTGAAGAGCTGCAGGGCAGTGCCGAGTAGAAATCAGATTGCAGCAGTTTCTAATGTACATCTGGATTACACTTACAATGATCAATGTGATTTTGTCCAAATTTGTATTGGGATTGTTGCTTGTTGCACACAGTGCTTTACTGATAGGTAGCACAAAAGCCCTGCCGTTATCAGTGTAAATATCAATGATTTTCACGACTCTCCTAGGATCTTAGTAATAAAATAAACAAACAAAGGTTAATTCTCGGGAAAAGCAAAAAGATTGATGGATTAAAAATGTTTCACTAAAATATTAATATCCACGATGGCATTTTAAGTACTGAGATGTTTTGTGGAATTCATAACCATTTGCTTTTGAGTGATGCCATCAGTGGATTGAATTACATGCAGATTAAATAGTGAAATAGCATTCCAAAGAATAATATAAATTGTTAGCTTTATATCTATCATTTGTCTATCCTAGAAATGAAACCGAAAACTACTTGGTTTATAAACCAGTAATCCTAAGAACAGAGAACCTTAAATTGTTTAGGTGTTTCTAATTTCAGTTCTCCATTTCTCAGCATATGTCATCTTATCTATTACTAAATGATCTATTGTGTACAATACATGTTTACTAATTTGATTGGAGAAATGCAATGTTAGTGGCCCAGAATGACTCATTTTCGAGATGCGAAAACCTGGTAGTGAGTTTAATCAATTAGCCATATATATTTTTTAATTGCAGATTACATTGTAACTCATTTTGTGTAGTTTGGCATAATTTCTTTATTAAAGTGTCCGTATTTTGAGGCATTCATTGGCTCTCAATACTTTGCATCCATTGGAGTTACCAAAAGCCATTTTACTCCAGTGTGGCCTAACTGCATGCAGCGATTTTTCAAGGTTCCAGATTCGTCTGCTATTTTTAGTTCCACTACTTTATTCAGTTAGTTTAGTTTAGCGGTACAGCATGGAAATGGGTCCTTTAGTTTAGAGGTGGAGCATGGAAATGAGTCCATGCTGACCATTGATCACCCATTCATACTATTTCATGCTATCACTATTTCCTTTATTTCTGTTAAACTTAACGTAAGCACTATCAGGAAACATAGTCTGACATCAATTTGGAGACTTGAATATTTAAGAGCAGCCATTTTAAACTGGCAATTCATTTGTGCACATTTGTTCATTGCAACTGCAATACACTATTAACATGTTCACGCTGTATCATTATTATTTAAATAAGAATAACTCAAACTATATCCAGTAGAGTTGAGCGTGTTAAAGTACAATTGTTATTGTACAATGATTGATACATTTTTGAAAATTAATTAAAATGGTGAAATGGTGTGAAAGCATTTATTGAAAATGGATATGAGGAAATGAAAATTAAAATACATGTCTACAGAGCCTCACTATTGTATGCAGGAAAACAGAAATACCAACAGTGCGATTCTTTCTTTATATCCATTTGCAATACATGCCCTTGCACTCCTTTTTAATTTAACTGTGTGGATAAATAGACACATTGGAAGCAATATGTAGGCAAGTGGTTACTTTGCTAAAATTGATGTCCATTTAGGTTGGTTTTAAACTTGCTTCACAAGACATTTTGATATTGGATAATAAATTCTTCTAATAACATGTTTTGGCAGCTTGTCGTGCAAATTCTGAAAGGATTGTTATTGTTTACCCTGTTCCTGAGATTCTCATTCTGAAAATAAATATACTTGTGCTCAAAATATTTAAAGCAGGTCTTAAACCATTGGGACAACATGCCTAACATCTGATTCAAAATGTACTGTATAATTGGTCCGGTTAATGGGAGTTGATAGCATTAGTAACGAGACACGACCCAAATTTGTTCATCAATCTATGCAAGAGCAGTGTCGATGTATCATTGAGGAAGTAAAAGTACCATTGCAACTGAGCAAATCGGTGCGATTAAAATGAGATGGAGGTCATTTACTACAATGTGCAGTAAATGGTACTGACAACCCTATGGATTAGATTTTCATCTGATAGCTTTAACCCAGGCATGTTGTTTTATAAAAAGATTAAAGGATTTGATGTCATTCCCCTAAACACAAGCTTGGTTTAGAATGCGCCAATGAGTTCAGGGTGGAAGCTAGTTTGTAACAAAGGCTTAATTTCAGTGAAATACTACTTAGTTGTTCGCTTCAAATAACACTGACGTCTAGGTGAGTAGGACGGTGATAGCTTGGTCAACCATCACATTTTATGGTATGTATATTTAGATAAAGAGACTCTAGCAGAGTTGGTTTCTCGGTCTTTAACAAAATGGCCTACGTTTCTAAATTGATTAGATTATTTTCCGAAGTTTGGTTAGTTTGTCCAAAAATGATATTCAGTAATAGTTATATTTAGGAACCTTCTCATTGTTCCACCTGAATGCCAACTTTCATTTGTTTTGCCATAAAGATAGCGTAAATATAAATTTAAGGCAATAACTGGATTTGGGTCATGGATTGCCAAGTTTGTATAATCAGCAGGTTTTTGTTTAAACCGATTTGGCTTAACAGTGAAAGTGACAGCCCTTAACCTTGAGTGAATTATTGTTGAGAAGACTCTGCCATTCACACTTAGTGAATGCTCTAGACTCTACAAAATTGTTGAACCATTGGGGTGAACTGCTATTTAGAACTCCATAAAAAGAATAGTAAGTATGTAACTAAGTTTACTCTGGTGAGGTAGAGGGAATCCTGATTCATATGGTGCTGGCACTGGATTGCACTCTTCTGCCCTTGACTGCTGTGCATTTAAAGGAGAGAAATGTATGATTCTGGAATGGTTATGTGGTTCATCGTGTTATCTACAAAATTGGTAATACATTTTAACTGCCTGGAAAATATGGAATAAAATTTGCTCTCAGCAAAGCTTAAAATTTTGATTGTCATTTTACCCTTGGATTCTGTTTGCATTATTGATGACTAAAATCAATAATGACTAAAATTAAATGTTGTTTCCTACAAACATTTTATAGTTTCCTGTTTTTAACTTGATTCCCGTTTTACTTTTGTTAAATGAAAATGTAACCGTGGAGTGAATGGACAAGATGATATGAATTATTTAAATGTTTTTTTCTAATCATTGATTATGTTCAGTTAGTAACTGGCTTCTGTTTATTTTTAAGATATTGGGAGTGTTGCAGTGGAGGCAAGCTTAGTGCAGGAAAATGAGTGAGCTGGAGCAGTTACGTCAGGAGGCTGAGCAACTGAAGAATCAGATCCGAGTGAGTATTGTCTCTGGCATGTCAGCTGTCATGTTAAGTTCCAAATTTTACAAATTAAATGAGTGGGAAAGTGATTGTAGTTTAGAGATGCAGTGTGGAAACTGGCCCGTCGGCCCACCAAGTCCACACCGACCATCGATCATCTGTACACACACTGCTTCTGTTACCCTATTTTCGCATCCACTCCCTATATACCTGAGACAATTTAGAGACCAATTAACCTATAAACCAACGTGTCTTTGGGATGTGGGAGGAAACTGGAGCAACGGAAGAAACGCACACGGTCACAGGCGGGAGAACATGCAAACTCCATACAGTACCTACAATACAAAGAATGTAATCGGAGAATACTGTCTCCGACTACATTCTATTTTGTCCCGCACCTTCCCTGACATCAGTCTGAAGAAGGGTCTCGACCCGAAACATCACCCATTCCTTCTCTCCAGAGATGCTGCCTGACCCTGCCCGAGTTACTCCAGCATTTTGTGTCTGCCCAGGACAGATCTTCCCGGATGTTAACTATGTTAAATCATGTTGGATTAATGCTATGCAAATATTATAACCATATAACAATTACAGCATGGAAACAGGCCCTTCCAGTCCGTGCCGACCATTTGTTTTCCCCTAGTCCCATCTACCTGCACTCAGACCATACCCCTCCATTCCCTTCCCGTCCATATATCTAACAGAATATTGTCGTTTCTGTTTAGTGTATTATTATCACGTGTACCAAGGTACAGTGCAAAGCTTTTGTTTCGACTTTTATTAGAATATGTTGTATTTTTTATTTACTGTCTTGTCATTCCTTTTCAGGATGCCAGAAAAGCATGCGCGGATGCTACTTTGGCCCAGGTAATGAGATTAGAGATGCGCAGAATTTTGTTCCACGATTTTTTAATTTCACACTTATATTGATGCCTTTCCAGCCCATGTCCAAATTTTTGTCTATTAATTCTGGACACTAATTAGGGATGACAAAATGTAAGGGAAAGAAGATACGGCACTAAAAATTTAAAGTTATTTTCATGAAATAAAGAAGATATTTTAAAATTGAATATAATGAAAGCTAAGGCTCTGACAGTTGCTATTATGAAATGCTATGTCATATGGGACATTAATTTTTTTTCTTGGGGATATTAGCAAAAATGTTACTAAAACAAATATCTGTAAAGTGACAATCAAGGCAGAGACTAGAATTTGAAATAATTGAATTATTAGTTTATGAGGAGGGAAATGGTGCAGTTTTATTTCCAAACAAAAATATAGTTTGCAGCTTGTCCTATAAATGGGAGTTATATAGGTCATACTGCTGAATTACCCAGATATTTAGAGGTTGGAGAAATATTTGTTTGTTTTTCTTTTAAAGCCAGTTTTTCTGGGAACACACATAATATCAGCAACATTTTTTTTTGATGTGTTCATGCTCTCGAGATATTCACTTGTTTCTGTATTAAGTCAATGAGCTATTTTCTTACCATCCCACTTTTAAATTGAATCTTGTGCGCTTTGAATCGTAGCAGGAATATGTGGAGAAATATATTTAGGTTCAATTGAATTAATTTTCACTTAGTCATGTGTTGGGTCTTTTTTCCATTAAAAGGCTCAGGGTGCATAATGTTACAACTAATCTATTTCTGAAGTTATGAGTGAGTAATATAGGATAAGTTTTTATGAAATTATTTTAAATGCCAAATAAAGACAGGAAATTTTCAGCCAACGTAGCCTGTCTAGTCCACTTAGCCACTGAAATTAACTTGCAGAAAAGAGCAATGATTTAGAAATATTGAACTGCCAATCTCAGCATCAATCAGCCACTTGTTTCACATTTTTTCCAGCTTGCTGGGTTTCAATCATTTTGGTTTGGCTTTGTTCCCATCCTTGGGTTCTTAATGGTGTAAAGTTCAGCTCAAGTACTTTCATGACATTTTTTTTTAAACTTTCAGATTTGAGAATTGGATTAGGGGAAAGTATTTTGAGTTTGATATGCAGTACAGTCTTAAAAGCTTGAATATGAAGAGTTATGTTGGTTAAAAAAATCAGATCAAAGTACATCAGCAAATTTACGTTATTCTTCCAATAAGAACCTATGTGTGGACAAATATGGCATTTTATTCACAAACCTACTTTCAATTAGTCAATTTTGTATTTAAAACAAAATACAAAAAAATGCACACTTTTTTGGCTGCTAAGACTCTTTCAGAAACTGGATGTTTATGGATTTGGTGGGTATAAGGGATGGCTAATAAATGGAGAAATAAAGGTTGGCTTATCAAAGTTAATTGTTATTGTTCCTTTGTAGATCACAGCCAACATTGATCCTGTCGGTCGAATTCAGATGCGTACTAGGCGAACACTACGAGGCCACCTTGCTAAAATTTATGCAATGCACTGGGGTACTGACTCCAGGTATGTATTTCATTCTTTGTTTTCTAAGTGTTAAGATTGATTTAAATGAATATTGACCATGTAGAACAGCCGTGTTGCATAAAATAAGTTAATTAGGGAAGAGGCTGCAAATAGTCTAGTCATTGGCACAGCAATGTTTTAAATGGAATTTTGTTGCAGGTAATATATTCCCAAAAGGTCTCTCTTCATTACCTAATGACTGAAGGGAATCCAGTGCACAACATCAACAATTACGTGGTTTTTTTTTTGTTGCAAAAACACATGAATTGTTAATCATATAATTCATAATGCAACGCCACCAAGGTTTGAAATAATTGATTTAGAAGAGACAAAATGTACTTTTGTATAATCCATTTAAGTCCCTTCAAGAATGAAACAACTACTTCAAAATGATTAAAGCACAAATTTTCTGTATACATTGCAAGCATAGCAATGACGGGAAAGTCTAGTTGATAAGATCAATGCAATAATTATTTTTATGCAAAACTTGTTTGGTTGCATTCCTATTTATACCTATTGTAGTAATCCATACCATCAAACCGGATTTGCTGAAATGGGAGATGGTAAATGAAGCCAAAGCTTAAATAACAAGTTTACTTCTAATGCTACATGATAACATGTTAGAATTTAATTTGGTTTGTCGTATTATGACATTGGAAGGATTTTGTTCTTAACATATTACTTCATGCAGTCATATACGTGGTGATACATAAAATCTCTTCCATCACATTGAGTTGTAGTCGTACAGCACATAAATGAGCCTTTTAGTCCACCGCTTCCATGGTAAACATTGTCCATCTTCACAAATCCCATTTGGGTGCAATTGGACCACATCCTTTCTTTCCTTATGGAAGTGTCTGCAAATGTGGACTCTTAAATGTAGTGATTATATCTTATTCCGTTGTCATCTCTGGTGGCTTTTCAGTTATCAATTACTCCGTACAAAAATGAATTGCCCAAAACTCCCATCATAAACCTTGGTTTTGCTATGCCTACCATGGGCGGAAAAGATTTTTGACCATCCACCCTATCTGTGCATCTCGGAATCTTGCATTTATCTGGTTGCCCATCAGCTGCCTTCTCTTCAGGGACAACTTGATTGAGAGATGGCAGAGCTTTTTTGATGATTGTAACTTGGTCGAATCATGATTCACAGACTTTCAGATTGTGCTCTGAAGCTCAAACTGCTCTGGAGTTACAGCAACTCCTTATGTCTTTTTATCAATACCTCTACCATCCAGGCTAGCTTTGAGCATGGTTTTTCTATCTCTTTTTTATGAATATCAATGTAAAGCAAACTTTCCTTGCTTGACATTGCTTGAAATAGGATCTTTGGAATGTACAAACCTTGCATTCAGGTTCTGTGGCCAGCCATGCTGATAGAAGCACTGTTTCATACGTTACAACAGTAACCACGCTTCAGTAGTGAATCGCTGGCTATAAATATCTCAATGACCTGATATCATGAAAGATGCTACAGAACTGAAAGTTTATCTTTCACATAAAGAACGGTTAAGACATCCAGATTCATATTGCAAATGTGTAAATGCACAAACTAAATTGGCAGCTAATTAAAGTGAGGCAGGTGTAGATTGGTCCATTGGGGAAACTTAACTGCTATGTGATAAGATGCACGTGCACCTGAGAACTCAACAGGGAATGGGATTATTCATCTGTAAATAACCATTATGACCCAGCATTTCTGCAAAACTTAAAATAGCAAACAAAGTAATAAGCCTTGCCCTTATTGTGCAGAATAGATGTAATTTGGCTTAGATCTATCAATGGCTGCTAATTTTCAGTTGCAGAAAAAGGGATGTTTAAAAAGAAAATCATGAATACATCAGTTCTTTTCGAATACATTTTAATAAACATTCCATTGCTTGCTTGCTCAGCAGAGGCCTCTTGCACTAGGGTGATTTGCTGTTTACCCATTCAAGTTGTTTATGGCTTTGTATCGTGAAAATAACACATGACACACAACGTGCTTTTTGTAAATCGGGTGTTTTCAATGTACAGTGCCCTCCATAATGTTTGGGACAAAGACCCATCAATTATTTATTTGCCTCTGTACTCCACAAGGTTGGATTTGTAATAGACAAAATCACATGTGGTTAAAGTGCACATTGTCAAGTTTTATTAAAAGCCATTTTTATACATGTGGAAATTACAGCTGTGTTTATACATAGTCCCCCCATTTCAGGGCACCAGATTGTTGGGACACATGGCGTTCGTAATTGCTCAGGTGTGTTTAATTGCCTCCTTAATGCAAGTATAAAAGAGCTCTCAGCACCTAGTCCTTCCTCCAGTCTTTCCATCGCCTTTGGAAACTTTTATTGCTGTTTATGAACATGAGGATCAAAGTTGTGCCAATGAAAGTCAAAGAAACCACTATGAGACTGAGAACCAAGAATAAAACTGTTAGAGATATCAGCCGAATCTTAGGCTTACCAAAATCAGCTGTTTGGGACACCATTAAGAAGAAAGAGGGCACTGGTCAGCTTACTAATCACAAAGGGACTGGCAGGCCAGGGAACACCTCCACAACTGATGACAGAGGAATTTGCTCTATAATAAAGAAAAATCCCCAAACACCTGTCCGATAGATCAGAAACACTCTTCAGGAGTCAGGTGTGGATTTGTCAATGACCACTGTCCGCAGAAGACTTGATGAACTGAAATACAGAGGCTACACCGCAAGATTCAAACTGCTGGTTAGCGGGAAAAATCGGATGGCCCGTTTACAGTTTGCCCAGTACTTAAAAAAACAATCACAGTTCTGGAAAAGGATCTTGTGAGCAGATGAGACGAAGATTAACTTGTATCAGAGTGATGGCAAGAGCAAAGTATGGAGGAGAGATGGAACTGCCCAAGATCCAAAGCATACCACCTCATCTGCGAAACACAGTGGTGGGCATGTTATGGCCTGGGCATGTATGGCTACTGAAGGTAATGGCTCGAATATCTTCATTGATGATTCAACTGCTGATGGTAGTAGCAGAATGAATTCTGAAGTGCATAGATACATCCTATCTGCTCAAGTTCAAACAAATTCCTCAAAACTCATTGGCCGGCGGTTCATTCTACAGCAAGATAATGATCCCAAACATATTGCTAAAGCAACAAAGGAGTTTTTCAAAGCTAAAAAAATGGTTGATTTGTGAGTGACCCGATCTGAGCCCAATTAAGCATGCCTTTTATATGGTGAAGAGAAAACTGAAGGGTACTAGCCCTCAAAACGAGCATAAGTTAAAGATGGCTGGGTATTACAGGCCTGGCAGAGCATCACCAGAGAAGACACCTAGCAATGGCTGATGTCCATGAATCGCAGACTTCAAGCAGTTATTGCATGCAAAGAATATGCAACATAATACTAAACATGACTACTTTTATTGGCATGACATTACTGTGTTCCAATCATTATGGTCCCCGGAAATGGGGGGACTATATATAAACACTGCTGTAATTTCTGCCTGGGGAAACCAAAATGTATAAAAATGGCCTTTATTAAAATCTGACAATGTGCACTTTAACCATGTGGGGTTTTTTCTATTACAAATCTCAAATTGTGGCGTACAGAGGCAAATTAATAAATGTTTAAGAAGGAACTGCAGATGCTGGAAAATCGAAGGTAGACAAAAGTGCTGGAGAAACTCAGCAGGTGAGGCAGCATCTATGGAGCGAAGGAAAAGGGCAAAGTTTCGGACAAAACCCCTTCTTCAGACTAATTAATTCAAATTAATAAATGATAGGTCCAGAACTGGACAAGTTTTTCCTATACAAAATGAAAATGAGCAATGAGATTTTTTAAGCCTACAAAGAATGAAATTAGTTTTGGTTATGTGTTACAGTCCTTTGCTTTTACAACAAAATTTTAGCCTCTTGATAATTAATGACGCACTAGAGAAGATCTCTGGTGAACAGCTGCACATGTGGGAATTATTTAGTGCTAAGAAAGTTCTTAATTTTCTCCATTGTGATAACATTTGAATAAGAATGTGATTAGTGTTATTCAGCGACATTAGTAAATTGTACTGCTGCCCGAGTGCCATGTGCAGTTCTGCACCAAATTCAAGCTGCCTAATTGCACCTAGTATATCGTTATTAAACATACATTTCTAGCAATATTTAGTGTTTATGTTCAAAGCTTAACCTATTTAATACAATTTTTTTTTTTTAACTAATCTTTTAAAATGTAATTCCAAGAGTTTGGTATTGAAATCCTTTAGAATCGCATGGATCCTCGTTCACTGAATCTGATTTGCAAAGATAAATTTGCCATGCTAAAGGAATTTTTTTTAAATTGAGTTATTCAACAGATTCCATTTTGAGCATTTGTTTGCCGTTGGTAGTGAAGAAAAATCATTTGGGTCAATTTGTGTTGTAACGTTCTAACCTAAATAAAGTAACGCCAGATATGATTCGTGTGATTTGCCTTATTAATTGAATGATAGGATATACATGAAGTGTAAAAATAAAAACTGAATTTTAAAACATGATTAGACAATTCAGATAATTCTGCAAGTGGCATCAGCTGTTGTTTTTTTCCCCTGTAGACTGCTTGTCAGTGCCTCCCAGGATGGGAAATTGATCATTTGGGATAGCTACACCACAAACAAGGTGAGTTCAAAATCTGAAATTTCAAATTGAATTTGCTTTAAAGTTTCCAAGGCTACTCTTTTGATTTTATATATAAGCTTTCAAAATATGTCTTTGAATTATTAAACAATTTAAAGTGATCTCTGGTGACTGTCAGATGGAAAAAGAATCGCCCTGCTATAAGTAAGTCATAAAAACAGAACATTAGATTTGATCCTTATCAGCAAACAAGTTGACACTACATTTTTACGTATTTTAGTGTCCTGTTGCTTTTTTTGGTATGACTATGGCAAAATCAAATTCTTTGTATGTAGCAAAACGTACTTGGCTAATAAATTAATTGCGATTATGATTAATGAGATCAGGCTAGGTTATCACCTCTTGCTTCCCCGTATTGCCTAGGTTATCACCTCCTGCTTCCCTGTATTCTATAATGAGAAGTTTTGTTCATTTTTTATATAGTCCCCCAACCCCCCCCCCCCCCCCCCACCTTTTTTTACTTACTTATACCTATAACCAGGCATGATATTCTTACGATTTAAATCTGAATTCCGATTTTTTTTGTTTCCCTATTTGTCCATTTTTTGTGCCTGATTATTTGGCGTAAAATCAACCGCTGTCTCTAAGGAGGGTGCGTCCAATCACTGACCAGCTTTCCTTAAAATTCCCGTACAATCAACAAATTGGTCTCCCGTCCAATCAGCCGCTGTCTCCAAGGGAGTTGTGTCCAATCACATAATGTGCCGGTCACTCGGCGGCCAATCACCGACCAGCATCCCTTACTGAAGCAGAAGATGGCTGTAGCCAAAATCAGTTTTTCTGTGCTAGGCAAAGAGACATTTCAGGTAACATGTTTTGTAAAGATTTTTTTTTTTGCTGTATGAAGTCATTTATTTCATGAAATAGTTTACCCTTTGGGGGTTATTTTACTGGTTATGTGTTATTAACAATTCTAAACTTCTGTTTTGTAAACTACCAGCAGACAGCTTGGGAATCACTTTCAATTTATTGAAATTCCAAGACCACCAGCCAATACTTCCTACTTTTTTTTTATGGAGTTGAATATCATGCCTGTATAACACTTCAAACTCTGAACTACCTTTCCTCGTCCAGTCTAAGAGTATTGTCACTTTCCAAATCTGTGCTCATCATTCTTGAAACTCTTCTAGTATTGTTTTTTTTTCCCCCATTCCTCATCCTCTGTATGGACTTTGACACAATTGCCCATTCCTTTTCAGTGCCCCAGGATTATTAACTGAGTGGAATCCATCTTCCTTGGTTCCACCTTGTCATATCCAATCAGGGCTTCCAACTAACTAAAAAGTAGAAGTCTGAAGGCATTCTTTTCTCTCAACTGAATATAACTGCACATGAATACATCTCCATGAGTTCAATTAATTCTAATTGATTATGGCCTTGGTGCTTTTATCATTCATCGGAGCTGATCACCTATTCATTAAAGTGCCTACATTCTGCGCCTTTAATAATGTGGCCTCTTCTCCGTCCTCTGTCACTTTCCCATTTACCACTCTGCTGTTGTCACCCTGAATTTGCCTGCTGTAGAGCTCACCTGATTATTTTTTCTGTCCTTTGTGTTATTTAAAAGTAAACTCATCCTGGTTCTTGGCCTGCATTGAGCCATGCATTGATCAATTGCATTCATGAGTTCCCCAGCATTGTAATTCAACTTTATTGTCCTTGGTTAAATTTTGTTGTGGACTTGGTTCTAACTCTCTAAATTCCACTATAACAACATCTGTCAGCTATTGCCCAACCCGCCTTCACTCTCCTCCCACGTGACACCCCAGTCCTTCAAGAGAGTTCCATCCTATCCTGTTCAATGCCTTTTTCTTTTGCTTATTGATGTCTACACAATCATGCCTGTAGTCCTACATTGTAGGGTTTGTTCCCTACATAATTCCAACTTTTCTCCAATTCTCCAATTTTTCTCCAAATTTTTGGTCATGCTTCCAAAAATAGTTTTAAACCATAAATGTATCAATATAAACCAGGGTGTTTTCCTTAAAGATGTTATGTAGATGGCTTGTTTGTTGACTGCTGTTTCTTTTAAGTATTTGTCCCAAATGAGAAACAATCCATTAATCAAAATAGGTACACTAGGCATACTTCTCAAGTTGGTTGAGATACTTGGTGTTCACACAGTGCCTTCAATGAGGCACTTCAATTGATTTTAATAGTTGTTGATATAAGTCCTTGGTCCTTGTGGAAATGTTGCCGTTTAACCTATAAAATTCTGAAAAAAATCAAAACTAACTTATCCGACCTAAAATAAAACTAGATCAGGTAGCACTTGTGCGATAGAAACTGGATGAGAGAGGTCTCATAAATTTAAAATGTTGTGTTTCTCCCGCTGCAGGTGCTGCTTGACCTACAATTTATGTCTACATTTTTTATTTATAACTTGAAATTTTCAGCATCTTTGCCTTTTGATAACTTTTCTTGTCAATTTTGTATCTCAGTTTCCTTATGTAGTGCAAAACAAATCCTGAAAAATACATTCATATTTTCTGTTGGAGTAGGGTAGCAGTTACTGTTCTGGAAGTTCAAATCTCTTTTTGCTTTCTCTTTAATGCAACCCCTCTAAGACTGAGCCTTCAAAAAGCAATGTATATTTAATAGTGTGCCTTAGTTCAAGCTGACTCTTCTGTTTGTGAACTAGGTCCATGCCATACCTCTGCGATCTTCCTGGGTCATGACATGTGCATATGCACCTTCTGGTAACTATGTTGCTTGTGGTGGTTTGGATAACATCTGTTCTATCTACAACCTGAAAACCCGTGAAGGAAATGTCCGTGTCAGCCGTGAGCTGGCTGGGCATACAGGTAAGCATTCCCGCTAAAACTACTTTGCCTTTGTTTTTTATGTCAGGTTGGGACCAGCGTGGCAATGTTCTGTTTGTAATTCTGCTATTTCCTGTAATTTCGCTACAAAAATGTTTCAATAAGCTGGAAGCTATTCCAAAAACAAAGCACCTTGTTCCTTTTGGAATGGGTTTTTATGCCATCATCTTGTTACTCTTCAATATTCAACAAATCCATGAAAGACAAGTCCATCAGATGGTCCTATGTGATGTGCTCCAGACTACACACAACAGTCAATCTTTCCATGGTCTATGTGCCTCCTGTTTTCTTTGTATATTTGCTGTTGTCATTTACAATTTTCTTTTCTATAGAATAACCGTGTGTTGCAATAGTGATCGGCAACTTTACAAGGGATAGTAAAATATCTTACTAGAGCGGCTGAATTGGTCTACTTAAATTGTAAAGCGGACACAAATATAGTGCGGAACTAGGATTCTACAGGAAGACTGAAAGAAAGGGTGGTAATAAAGAGTGCAAGGAAATTTAAAGGCTGGTTTTAAGTAAATTTGAAAGCTGGTTTTGTCCCCATTCTCTTGAAATCTTTCTCCATCCACTCCAAATGACTTATACCATACAGCTGGAAAAGTTGATAGCTTGAGAGATTCATTGAAAATGTATATGCATATTGCCAAATTACTGTAAACTTGAGATTAAGTCTACAGGAGCAAGATTATTAGATATATGCAAACTTTTGCATTTTGTATATCCATTTCATTTTATCGTTGCTACTTACAGGTTACCTGTCCTGTTGCCGTTTCCTGGATGATAACCAAATTATAACCAGTTCAGGAGATACCACCTGGTTAGTATTGAAACTACATTAATAATCCTGCTGAACAGATCCATCTTTTATGTTTACCTTGTCAAATGGATGCCTTACTTTCCTATTCAGAGTTGCGCTGCAACATTTGAAAGTTTTAAGCATATCCAATGCCATGTGTATTTTGTCTGCTTCGAAAGGTCACTGAAAAGTGTTCTTAAAAAGCAAAAAAGATGAGGGAAAACAATTCCTGAAGAAACCGTTCCACTGCAATTTTAGCGAGTGACTCTTTAGCCCAAGGGACTAAATGGCCCACTAAATAGTCATAGCTACACTGCACATAAACAGGTTTTCAATCAAGTTGTCTTCCTAGCTAGTGCAATTTGCCTGAAATTGGCTCAAACCTCACAACCTTTTCTCTCCGTTCTGTTCAACTGATTTTTAAATGTGGTAATTGTATCTGCTGCCGCCACTTTCTTTGGCTGCTTGTTCCATATGTCTACCACTCCCTGTGAAAAATTTGCTCCTTGGGTCCCATTTAAATCTTTCCTTTTGGCTTTAAATCTGAACCCTCTAGTTTTAGACTCCCCTGTTCTGAAAAAGACTGAGACCAGCTACCTTATTCACTGGCTCATTATTTTATATGCTTCTAAGTGCACCCCTCAAACTTCTACAATCCTGGGATGAATCCAGGACTATTCTATCTCTCCTTGTAACTCAAGCCCTTCAGTCACAACATCCTCCTGAATCTCTTCTGCACCCTTTCCAGATTAACGGCATCCTTCCTATTGCTGGGCAACCAGAACAGTGCACAATGTGGTCTCATCAACAACAAATTAGTCAAATATCTCTGCCATAACCTCTGCAATTTTTTTCTTGGCTTCTCACAATGTCATAGAGTACACTGGGTCAGACCCAAGGGATTTGTCAACCTTAATATACCTTAATACTACCAGATCCTCCTTTTCTAATGTAGATATGTTCCAAGACATCATTATCATCTCCTTTATTTCCTTAGCCTGCGTGACCTTCTCCACTCCAACTGACTGTTCTTTTAATCATGTTGCCTAATTCCAATTTGAGTGTGACAGCCTTCATAATCTGATTATCTAAAAGCAATACTGGAATCTCAAAGCTGCAGATTTAAGCACACCTTGTTCTTCTGATTTCTCAAATTAAATATATAGGAAAGTGTCGTTATTGAAATATTATTTTAATTTGCATATATATATGTGTGTGTGTGCGTATATTTATGAAAAGTGTTAATATGCTCATCAATTGCTCATGTTATACTTTCGTCAATTAATCTGAAGTCTTTCCTCCCACCTTCTATCACCAGTGCTCTTTGGGATATTGAAACTGGGCAGCAAACAACCACATTTACTGGCCACACTGGTGATGTCATGAGCCTGTCTCTTGCCCCTGATACAAGGCTTTTTGTCTCCGGTGCTTGTGATGCCTCAGGCAAACTTTGGGACATTCGAGAAGGCATGTGCCGACAGACCTTCACTGGACACGAGTCTGATATAAATGCCATTTGCGTAAGTTTAGCTTTTTCTTTAGTGCATATATGTATGGTTGAGATACTGTTCACCTTTCACCATGAGACAATTAGTTTTGTAAAATATCCAGTTTAATTTAAAAATGGCATATAATAAAAAAAATTAATATATAGTTGCTACAAGACTGTCCCGGGTTTTCTTAGTTCAAATAAACACATTTTTTGATGAGCTATGATTGCAAAATTTCTCACTGAAATAGGCGGTAATTGCAATGATTTATGTTTTGCGTAGAAATCTACCGCTGCAAAAAAAATGTGTGGTTCAGACTGAATTGGGACAGATCTTGGAAGTTTTTTCTTGTGCTGCTTTGCCATCAAAGTTTAAAATTGTGTCGCGATTGCCAGAAGATTCATGCTCTTTCGCGTTGCTTAAATATAGCTTTCAGATTTAATTGTACATGGTGGCTGAAAAGCAGAATAAATTTTCCCCTCAATCTTTGCCCCAACATTCAAAATTTGCTCTATCTTCAGTCACATTCCTTGAGAAGTTTCTTAATTCAGCAATTTGTGGGCCAGTCGTTGGCTAAATCCCCAAATTTGTTGCTTTTAAGTAGTTTGATTTTTCTAAGGCAATCATGAGGTCCTTCCTCTAAATAGCATCAATGGAGCAATTGGAGAGGATAGTCTAAAAATGCAAGAGAATCAGATAGATGCTAATGGAAAACCGAGTAGCTTTTCAATGTCTGGCCATTTGCCAGTTTAATGTCAGTTTTTTGAATGTTAAACCGCAGGATATACACAAACCTATGAAGCAAAGGATTTATTATTGTCAGTATCATTCAATTATCAGACTGCTTTGAGAAGGTTGCTATAAATTTACATTTCGTTCATGACTACAGTTCAGAAAGACATTATTGATTTAAAACATGTAGGATAAGCTTGTAAGTGATGTGATATAAATGCAAGTCTCTTCCTAATTGCAGTTCTTCCCCAATGGAAATGCATTTGCGACTGGCTCGGATGATGCCACCTGCAGGCTGTTTGACCTGCGTGCTGATCAGGAGTTGATGGTGTATTCGCATGACAACATCATTTGTGGCATTACATCTGTGGCGTTCTCTAAGAGTGGTCGTCTCCTGCTCGCTGGCTATGATGACTTCAATTGCAATGTCTGGGATACTCTGAAAGCTGACCGTGCTGGTATTTGTTTCATAAGAATTTTGTCATTATATCCTTCGATTATGAAAATATTCTCTTTGCTAGTAGTTCTGAATGTGATACTCGTTTATTCCCTGGAGAGATACTTTACATCGTTTCTGCAAATAGTATTGAAATGTTAGCAATAAGTATTCAACATGATTGCAACCACATGGTTTTATTAAGTATCAAAGATAAATTTAAACTTCATAATACTTTATTCATATTAACCGTGATCATTTGATAAATGAAGAGATAATTTTCCGTATTCCATTTACTGTTGGTTCCCTCTCCTTCATCATGTACAAGCTGTAGTTGTGTTACAACTTTAGACCTTGTGTTTCAGGAGTTCTGGCGGGCCATGATAACCGTGTGAGCTGCCTGGGTGTGACTGATGATGGCATGGCAGTGGCAACAGGATCGTGGGATAGTTTTCTGAAGATCTGGAACTAAACCTGTAGGTTTGTTGGCCTGTTGTACTTTTAAAGAGCATTTTTGTCATTTTTCAGACTTGTTTCTTTTGCTGTACTTGCTTTAGTGAAAATCTAGTATAAAAGCAAATCATTGCTTTCAATCCAGCTTGTGACTTTAATGCACGAAAGTCAAATGAGTGTCTGCATCTCACATTGCAAAATTTGGTTTTATCCTGCACTGGTTTCAGAGTTATGTTGAATATAAGCCTAGTCTACACACTGTTTGAACAATTTATATGTTGGCGGCATTTCTGTTACAAGTAACTGGTCACTCAGTTGGTCATCTGTGGTGTTCTAGGGAAAGTATCCCCATTTGTCGGTGAAATCTTTTATGTTAGCCTCCATTTCTTGGAATTCTATTTTGTAACAATCTTAAATGTACTGGATGTCCTTGGTTATTTTGTGGTAATAGTTTTGCAAGAAGAAAAACTTGTTTTTTTTTGTAAAATATTTTTATTAGAAGTAATTACATATTAAGAAGAAATATAAAATCCAATTAAAACAAAAGAAAATATTATCGTCACATACATTAACAGTAGGAAATAAAAAAAGAAAGAGAAAAAAAAGATAAACTAATTGAGTGGAATATTAAACAAGATATTCTTCATTGGAGACATATTTATGATCTATTGTCTATAATTCTTCATCTATTCATACATTCAGGCTTCAGTCATGGGTTCGAACCGGACCATCTTGACCCTTTAAATATTCAATAAATGGAGACCAGAAGAAAAACTTGTTGAAGCCAGTGGCACAAATAGACATAGAAACGTAGAAAATAGGTTGCAGGAGTTGGTCATTCGGCCCTTCGAGTCGTTCAATATGATCATGACTGATCATCCAAAATCAATACCCCGTTCCTGCTTTCTCCCCATATCCCTTGATTCCGTTTGCCCTAAGAGCTATATCTAACACTCTCTTGAAAACATCCAGTGAATTGGCCTCCACTGCCATCTGAGGCAGAGAATTCTACAGATTCACAACTCTCTGGGTGAAAATGTTTTTCCTCATCTCAGTCCTAAATGGCCTACCCCTTATTCTTACACTTTGACCCCTGGTTCTGGTCTCCCCCAACATCGGGACAATTTTTCCTGCATCTACCCTGTCCAATCCCTTAAGAATGTTATATGTATTTTATATGTATGTTTAAAATAGAAACATAGAAATTAGGTGCAGGAGTAGGCCATTCAGCCCTTCGAGCCTGCACCGCCATTCAATATGATCATGGCTGATCATCCAACTCAGTATCCCGTACCTGCCTTCTCTCCATACCCTCTGATCCCCTTAGCCACAAGGGCCACATCCAACTCACTCTTAAATATAGCCAATGAACTGGCCTCAACTACCCTCTGTGGCAGAGAGTTCCAGAGACTCACCACTCTCTGTGTGAAAAAAGTCTTTCTCATCTCGGTCTTAAAGGATTTCCCCCTTATCCTTAAGCTGTGACCCCTTGTCCTGGACTTCCCCAACATCGGGAACAATCTTCCTGCATCTAGCCTGTCCAACCCCTTAAGAATTTTGTAAGTTTCTATAAGATCCCCTCTCAATCTCCTAAATTCCAGAGAGTGGAATAATAAGTAATCTTCCAGTATTACTGCAGGTCTCTGAAAATCTGCATTTTGCAGGGTGACTGGGAATGTGGAGAGAAAGGAACAAATTAACATGAAAGCTTTCCTGCAGTTCAGGGATAAATGCCTGACATTTCAAATGTTTAGTTCAG
This sequence comes from Okamejei kenojei, assembly GCA_035221665.1. Lineage (NCBI taxonomy): Eukaryota > Metazoa > Chordata > Chondrichthyes > Rajiformes > Rajidae > Okamejei > Okamejei kenojei. The sequence continues at coordinate 14,094,887 of CM069162.1, forward strand.
TGTCCAGGGGGAGTCCAGAACCAGGGGCCACAGTTTAAGAAGGCGGTGGAGGCAGGTTCTCTAGATGCTTTCAAGAGAGAGCTAGATAAGGCTCTTAAAAACAGTAGAATCAGGGGATATGGGGAGAAAGCAGGAACGGGGTACTGATTGGGGATGATCAGCCATGATCGCATTAAATGGCGGTGCTGGCTCGAAGGGCCGAATGGCCTACTCTTGCATCTATTGTGTTAGACTGGGCCAGATTGAGTGGCTAGATATACTCCAAATCCGATGCTCTTAAAGCAAGCTGATCAAGTTGCTGGAAAAATATATTTACAACGTTAGAGATGAACTGGGTGCTTGTATTATTGGCATTTGGCTTGGGGTAAGGGATATTTGTATGCAAGTGAGTTTAATTGCAGTGTTAGCAAGATAAAAATCTCTATTTTCAAGGGTGGAAGCTGCCATGTTGAATAAATTGAATGCCCTGTAGAAGGGTTTCTTTTTAAAAGTGCACAGTTCTAATACAATATAAATCAATGTAAATTCAAAGTTAGCATTTTCCACTTGGCTGAGTTAGTGTACAACTTTTAATGTGAAGAGTAACACATCCTCCATTCTAGCTTTATCAGCCCTCTTGTTCAACTAGATATTTTGGGAATCACCATTGTTTTCGTAAAATAAGGACCTTGTCCCACAATGTCTCTGCAAACTAGATCTGTACAAGATTCCACGACAAAGATGTTTTCAAATGCAACTTTTTCAGTTGCTTGCAAGTTGATTAGCAATATTGATAAATTAACGTAACTTCTGTTGTGAAGCATTATCAACATTCATCCAGTGCAAGCCGCAAGCAAGATACATTCAGGTGAAGAACTTGCCCGATTGTGTTATCTGGTGCATTAACGTTAGTTGAAAATTGGGCATCATTTCCATATAGTTCCAAAACATTACCCTTCAGGCTTCATATGGGAGTCTTGGTGATGTAATCATTTAATGAAGCATCATAGATAACAATACCAAGTGCCATGGCATAGAAAGTTAGATTGTATGTTATGTTTCCAATATCACCATAAGCAAGGAGGTACAGTACAGGAGTCATTATGAATTGTTTTCTTTCTAGATTGCAGATGAACTCCAAGGTGACTGGAAGATCATTCCACATTCAATTACGTTGCATATCCGATCCACTGATACTGACTTGGACACCCCCAACTTCAAAGGGCAAAATGTACTTTTAACCTTTGCTATAATGAAGAGCACAAAGTTAGACAACTTTAAATGGAAGATTCTGTGGTATAAATATGAGATTGCGCATTCATTTTGGGACCATTATTTTGTTTTTTCTTGAAAACACTATTATCCTGCAAAATACAACTTTAAAAGAAAACTTGGTAATCATGAATAAATCGCTAATTTTCTCAGTAGTTTAAAGTTTTAGCACCATGCGGGTTTGCTGCAGTTAAAGGTTTAAAAACTATGTTTTAACACGCATCTCAATTTTTAAGTTGTTTTTAGCTAAGGAATTTAAGTATGAAATTTTCTGGAAAACAAGGGAGTCCTTGAGCAGCATCATTCTGGTTTGTCAATGACTGTAAATTAGTATCAAGCTCTTTTTTGGTCATGTCCTGTCATGGACCTTTCGTTGCACAAATATTGCGAATGAAATATGTTGAAACTAAACTAACTAAGACACACAGTCATAGTAATGAATGCTTGTTTTTACAATGTAATTTTTTTCACCCCTCTACACTTTAGTGGGTAACATAGAAAAATGAAAACTCCCCAATAAATTTTAAGCTGACTGGTTTCTTAGTAAAATTGCTCAGGGCCCATTCGGCCTGTGCTTACTAGAGATTCCTGCTATTAGCAGCTGCAGATGTCCTGTGCTTGAATTTGGTCAATGTGTGTATCGAATGATGTAAGTTCAATGTTGAAAATAATCTTGAAATTTCTAAGTTAATTTTTTTTGGGAGTTTTTTTGTTTTTCCTTTTACCATGGGTTTACTCTTATAGAAGCATGCTGTAGAATTGCAAACAGTGGAATTAAGTCAATAGATATTCTTTTCTGACACACCTGTTAAATTGTAACCATTGTAATCATGGCTACTCTGTGCATATTGAAGAATAAAAGGCTATGCACTTTTTCGAGTAGCGCCGTCACAACAAACTTGACCCGTTTAAACGATCTTCACAAATGATTCTCAAACAAACCATCCAGTTTATCCAATAAAAATAAAAATTTGTAGAAAGCTTAATGTTAGAATCATTTTGTACGGGACAGGTTTCTGGCTTTCTGAATAATTGATGGCAGAGGTTTCTGCGGCCATACTTTACTGTAAACAGAAGTGCTCTTTACTAGCATTTAGTAGCTTTTCCATTCTATCCCTGCAAAATTGTACAGATGTGCTGTAATTGTGCGTAGGCCTAAATAGGCAACTCTCCATTAATTCTGTAGGTCTATCCTCATACTTTCCTTTTGCCTTTTGTATTTAATTTTAAAGTCGGTGTACTACAAGAAAGCTGGATGCAAGATAGATACTATATTAAAATGTACTGTTATTTAAGATGTAATAAAGCAGTTTGACACGAGTGATGTCTTGGCTGGTTCCTTTAATGTATTTCCTTAGAATTGTCTTATTAATTAGAAATTTCCAAAAACTAAATTTAAAGAAATTTATAATAACTAATGCCCATTCCTACCCTGCTTCCAGTTATGAGATGGAGCATCTGCAATGCTTCATGCATAGTTTCAGTATCGCATGGGAGGGCATGATGTATCTGACCACTTAGTAGCGTAATTGACTGAATAACTAAAATGGACTAGATACTTAGCAATCGCAGCATAAACACTAACTCCGGACGATTCGTCTCCAGTGTTGTCTTCATTCACCGTTGCAAAGCTTTCTCACTAGTGCACAATTTCATGTACACTGTACCTTGTATGTTGCATGCTATGAATGTAATGTATGATTTCTAGCCACAAAAATTGGATTAATAAAACAAATCGGATACTAACCTCGTTACCAGTGTCGGACAACCTGCTGTCATTTTTCTCAACTGCTTGTTTATGTTGTAATTTTATTTTCTCTGCTCTTGAGGCAGCTGTTGCCAGTTGATGTGTGGCACTCTACCCTTGGTAATTTCTCTGCAATAGATCTAAATTACTGAATTATCAGGTTAATTTTAAAGTCAGTGCACTACAAGAAAGGTAATCTTGTTGAGCAGTTGACCATGATCTTTTGCAGAATGATCATGAGGTATGCTGAAGATCTGACCCAAAACACTTTTGATATATCCTAAAACATCTTTCCGTACAATTAATTTACTAGATCTAGGAATAGTAATGAATCTAATGATATGTGTGCAATCTTTCATTTTGTTTAAAAATCAAGGTTGTATTTATGAAATGAGCACATCACCGACAGGATCAACATTTATTGCACAGAAGGCAAAGTGCTGGAGGACCTAGGCAGGTCAGACAGCATCAGTGGTGGGAATGAACATAGGACATTTCAGGTTGGGACCTTTCATTCAGATTGATTTGGGGGGGATGAGCATTTATTGTCTTTCATTTCTCCGCAAGAAAATGATGAGTGTCACCTTGTTCCTCTGCAGTCGAAGGTGAAGATTTTCCCGCTGTGCAGTTGGATAGTGTATTGCAGGAATTAGATCCAGCACTGATGAAACTTTGTTGTATTGCTACATCGGGGTGTGATTTGGAGGGATATATACTGGTGATGGTGTTCCCCTGCACCTGTTTTCCTTGTGAAGGTGGTGGGGTTGGAAAGTACTATTGAAGTTGCCTTGATGATTTTATGAATCCATTGTAGTTGCGTGCAGTGGCACTGTCCTGGTGGAGGAGGGATAGAGTGCCAGTCAAGTTGGTTGCTGTGTCCTACATTCATGGAGGAAAATGGACAATATTCCTTGCATTGTGCCATGTAGATAATGGAAAGGATTTGGCTGGTCATGAAATAAGAGATGCCAGTGGACCTCCAACCTCAGACTTGCTCTTGTAATCACAATCTGGTTGATCCAAGTAATTTTCTGGTCAATGCCAACATTGCCATTCATCTTGTGAGACTTGGTGGTAAGGTGGGGCACCAAGGATTGTTCAGATTCATCTTGTCATTGTGTGGCACTTAACAGGTTTGATTGTTGGCTCCAACATATCCGTGCATGCTGTCATCTGGCCTACATCTTGCTGCTTGCAGGCAAGGGCAGTTTCATGTTCTGAGAAGTTGTGGATGGAATTGAGCATCTTTGCTTCTCACCTTATGATGGCAGAAAGATTAATCTAGATAGTTAGCTAACCTAGGACTGATAGGAGAAACCTCTATCAGCAACAAACTAGAGTCCAATCAGTGGGGTTTCTCCTACATGCCCATTTGGGAGCCTCATTTCAGTCCTCACAAAATCAATGCCCAGTTAGCCATTCAATTGAATTGATAGGACATTTTTATAGTTTTTAAATTTAATTTTCTTGGACCTGGATAAAAGGTTTTGTTCAGGAATATTTATAACTCATGGTTCACCTCAACTGATGCATTAAATGGAAGATAGAATGATGTTCATGTATCAATTGATCAATAATCAATGGTCTAAAAAACTTGCAACTACAATGTTACTGGAAGGAATAGTTCCACAGCACTTCATAATGAAATATAATAGGGGCCTGCTAATGTAATACTTCTCCCGTGCTTTTGTGTGAAGTTGTCAGTGAGCAAGTGATTGCCGCCTCAGCATTTTCAGAAATAATTTTTATTTTTATATAGGTGGCCTGTGAAATCACAAAAGTATGACAGGCAGGAAACCCTACTAAACTGAGATTCCACTTGTCAGTTTTGGAGCTTTGAATTGACGAGGAGCATGCATAAGTAGCCATTTGAAACATGAAATTTCCATATCCGTACCTTTGTTTGTTTAAAACAAGGTTGTTTGTTCAGTTTCCAAGGATTTCAAAATCATTGGGTTTGTCAGTATTTAATTCCCTACCAAATTGTTACTAGTTTTAGCTATTTTTAGTCGGTTGTTGCAATGACTATACTTCATAATGTACTAATTCTGGGGGGGAAATGGTAAATGGGTCAAGATTTGAGCTTGCTTGTGGTGTAAACCATGAGTCTTCACCAAACATAATACTTCAGTCCTTGTATTTTTCTCCCCTTTAAGATACATCTGTTATTTTTCTTACCAACTGTCGTGGTAACAAGTTTCTATATTGCTATTGAATTAATTTTGGGGCTAATTGGAGCCTCTTGCATTCATGATCCTTGTTTTCAGATTTTCTTCCACCCAGCCCCATCTTTACTCTCCACGTGTGTGAAAACTACTGCCATTGACCTTTGGAGAGTTAACAGGTGTGCAGGAAAGGTTGGGAGGGGGGAAAAAAAAGAAGCTGGTGAAATAGAGATCAGGCCAACAGTGTAAGAGTGCCAGAGGAGAAAGATGGCTCATTCCCACTTTTGGGGGGCAGTGGGCTTAGAGTGGAATCGGTCAGCGGTCCTCACGGCACTTGGCCAGGTAAGGAGACAGGAAAGTTTGGGAGGAATGTGGGCTGAACATTGGAAAATAGGACCAGCTTAGGTGTGGCACCTTAATCAGTAATGATGTTAGACTGGTGTATTTAAATGTATGACTAACTCTTGAAATAGTGACAAGTGTTACATATCTGATGGATGATGTGAAAGAGTGAGCAAGGTAGAAACTAGTGGCCATGATGTAAATGTTCCACCTCAATTTTTACATTTTTTTGGGCAATTACAATATCCTTATTGGAAACCCTCGATTCTCCAGATCTGTTCCAATATCCTTTTGGAAAAGATGTGCTGAAAATTACCACTGAGCCAAACAAATTCCAACTGATGGTAAAACTTAATAAATGGATCACTTCACAAACATATGTGAAGTATCCAGCCAATTTGAGACCTCTTTGAAGACTTTGAAGTGTGAAATGAAAACAAGCCTGGAGCTCATTAAGTGCCACACCAAGGACACTTAGCTGGGGTGTGTTGAACTGTAGTGGGTCTGCAGGAGCTCTGCTGTTGTTATCTGTTAATCAAAACAAAGGAGTGTCATTCGATCTCCGCTCTGCGCTGCCTTCAGCAGAGATACTTGTTACCTACTGACAGGAAACAATATTTGATCAAATTAGCAAGATGTTAAGAGATACAGTGCGGAAACAAGCCCTTCGGCCCATCGAGTCCGCACCGACCAGCGATCCCTACACCTTAACAATATCCTACACACACTAGAGACAATTTGCAATTTTACCAAATCTAATTAGCCTACAAAGCTGTACGTTTTTGGAGTGTGGGAGGAAACCGGAGCACCCGGAAAAAACTGGAAACTGGAGCACCCGGAGAAAACTCGGGGAGAATGTACACACTCCATGCAGTCAGGATTGAACCCGGGTCTCTGGCGCTGTAACACAGCCCTACTGCCCATGTGCTGAGAAATAATTATAGATTTCTAGTTCTGCAGTTTACCCAATGGGGAGAATCCATGCAGTTTCCATGCTCTAATGTCAACATCAGCTGAATGTAGCGATCGACTTGGATTCTAAGCTGTGGGTAAACTGTTTAGTTTTGTGGTCCATAGCACCATTCCTAATGTTTATGTAATAAAGTATTACTATCTTCATATCACAAGTCATCAGTGCACATTATACTGACCCTGAGTGGTGAAATATTTGTCATCTGGTCAACGACAAACTTTCCCAAGGGTTGCGTGTGCCAGATCAACTGAGAGTGCTGCAAAAGTATTTGCAAGTTTAAAGATTTAAAATTAAAGTTGCTTAATTAGTAAAAACTAGTGCAAAAGCACTGGTTTGAAGGTATGGCTAAGATCTATCTGCAATATAAATGGGCTCAATCAGATCCCTTGGCCTGCCTCTAGCAATCAAGGCAATTATCATTTTATTCTCATGTATACCAATGGTACAGTGAAATATATATTTTACATGTAGATATCAGTGTGATTATTGCCATACATAGACAATGGCCGATTAAGTACCTCATGCATGAAAACAGCCCACTGAGTCCACATTGCAATAGTCGTCAGATTTTGGCACCATTTTATGCAGTCCAAGCTGCAGCTGGCCATAAAGGCCCATTGCAGCCATCACCTCACTGGATAGATTCATGCATCTGAGACGTGACCTGCCTGCAGCTCACAACCAAAAAGTAAAATGCATGCCATGGGTAGAGGAAAACGCGATTGCTGTTTGTGCTCTGTTCAAAGGTCGATTTTTTTTTTTTAATTCCCAAAGGAACATAACATAATTGCCCAGATGTTACAGTCTCCCACAGTGGCTTGTCAATGAATATAAAGCACCTGCGTACCAGGATCTCCAGCTATGGCTTTGGCTCTTGCCCTATTTTTTCAAAGAAGCTTTGGATCTTAGAAATTCACACGTTTTGGATTTAATATCTCGGGCGACAGGCAGCTCTGGCAGTTCACACTCCCTCCATCTTCCCTTGGAGGCACTCTGCAGCACTCCCTGCACACTGGAGACCCAGACAGTGTGGTACTCCCTCCTTACCGATGATTGCGTCCACTCACTCCCTGCACACTGGAGAGTTTTTTTCCAACGGATCTCTGGAAGATTTGAACCAAAACCTTCCACCTCAGAACTAATAGACTAACCAGGGGCTAACACTGATCAAGACAAGAGTGCAGCCTCTACTAAATATTTTGTGATTTTTTTTTTTAAAGGAAATGTGCTATTAGAAGGAAATAATACTTTCCAATAGACAAATAGAAACTTCTGGGGCTGTTCAACAACCGTGGCGAGAGGGACAGTGCGAACATTTTAGGTGAACAGCCTTGCACCAGAACTGCTTTAACATGTGTGTTTGCAGAGGAGGGTGGAGAGGAAACTTGCCATCACGTTAATTCTTTAGTCCTCTGCCCTACACTGGCTCAATGAAACCTAACATTAGCTTGAAGAACACCACCTTATCTCTATCTGGGCGTGCTTTGAGACAGAATTAAAAGCCTTGGGTCATCTGAGCAATCTCCAGCCATTGCACATTCTCTTTATTCTTTTACCCCCTTCAGGGGGATCGAGAACTATGGAGTATGGGTTTAAGGAAAGATTTGATGGGAACCTGAGGCAACATTTCACATAGAGGTTCGTGGGTATATGGAACGAGCTGTCAGAGGATGTAGTCACTCACCTGTTTCCCCAATGCAACCGTGTGGGGGGGGGGGGGGGGGGGGAGGGGAGGCCGGGTGGTGCAGGCCAGCCCCCGCCCGCGAACACAGCCCACACTCCGTTCATTGAGCTTTTGTCTCGGCACCGGTGATTGACAGCGGGTGCTGGAAGGGGCGACGCCGTACCGGCGAATAACAGACCAATAACATTTGTAATATTTCACCGATCGGAACACTTGGTGCGCTTGGAGCAGAGGAGAACGGTGAGAAAGGTGGCGGGAAAAAATCCTAGCGATATAGAGTATCATATTTGTGCAAATTTAAAAACAACGCAAATCGGAAGAGGACAAGATGAAAGTTTTAGTAATAGTATAGATAGATAGAAGATATAGATAGAAGAAAGTATAAAATGTAGAATAGATGGATGGATGGATGGACGAACGAGACAGGAAAGGTTTAGAGAAACATGGACCAAACAAGGGGAAATGGGAAAGGCATGGATGGGGCATCTTGATCAGCATGAAGGAGTTGGGCCAAAGGGCCTGTTTCCATGACTAGGACGATGCAGCTTAAACACTTTTTTACAGTGACCCTTAACATGAATCCTATTTTCCATCCCACAGATCCTGATTGACTCATTGAGTAACCGGAACATGCATTGCTTATATTCCAGTTTTTTAAGCATCTGCAATGTTTTTCTTTGATTATAATGACAGATGTCATTTTGCAAACACTTTCCGTATTTTAATATGAAGATACCAACATGGGTATCAGGGTACACAGATATGAATAATGAAACAAATAACTGCAAATGCTGGTTTGCAAAAAAAAACAAAACACAAAAACGCTGGAGTATCAGCGGATCAGGAGGGCTCGCATGGGCGACGGTTCGGGTGAGGGCCCTTCTTCAGATTGATTGTAGTAGGGAGGAGAGCTGGGGACGTATCAAAGTCTGACGAGTGATAGGTGGATGCGGGGGGGGGGGGGCGCTGATGGGTGGACAACTCTCTAACCTTGTTTCATCGCTACCTTCTACAAAAAGGTCGGAAGAAGGGTCCCAACACGAAATGTCATCTATCTGTGACCTCCTGAGATGCTGCCTGTCCCACTGAGTTACTCCAGCACTTGTGTGTTTTTGGATACAACACGAACGGTATCATTGGGTAATGAGGCTGTCACATACCATTGGGAGGGCGAATTTAATTGGGACTGTGCGAGATAGCTCGACTTGAAGTGCTGAAATTGACAGCCTCGGGATTAGTCTCACTGCCGGGGTGTCACGTTGCACACACAGCTGTGATGTGAATTCTGCATCGATCCTGTCACATACCACACACTGCGAGCAGCTGCCACAGGATTACAATTACAGTGCTGTGTTTCACTCCCAGCATTTCAGCAGAAAGATTCAGTCGATATTCTCATTATTTTCTCCAGGCTTTGCAGAGATGGTGGTGAAGAACCATGAGCCTTTACAGCGCCAAAGGCCCGAGTTTGATGCCGACTACGGGTGCTGTCTGTACAGAGTTTGTACGTTCTCCCCGTGACCACGTGGGTTTTCTCTGGGCGCTCCAGTTTCTTCCCGCACGTCAGACAAGTAAAAGTTTGTAGGTTAATTGGCTTCAATAAAAATTGTCCCTGGTATGTAGGATGGCGCTAGTGTATGGTGGACCCGAAGGGCCTGTTTCTGCCCTCTGTCTAAGCTAAACTAAACCAGGGTTTTGCCTGCCTGTGGTATCCTTACATCCAGCGAGGCCTGATTGAAACATAGAAAATAGGTGCAGGAGGAGGCCATTCGACCCTTCGAGCCAGCACCGCCATTCATTGTGATCATGGCTGATCGTCCCCTATCAATAACCCGTGCCTGCCTTCTCCCCATATCCCTTGACTCCACTAGCCCCTAGAGCTCTATCCAACTCTCTCTTAAATCCATCCAGTGATTTGGCCTCCACTGCCCTCTGTGGCAGGGAATTCCATAAATTCACAACTCTCTGGGATTGGGAAGATCAAAGCTTAGACCAGGCGTCAATCTGGGCTTGTATGAAGATTTATAAAAACAGCACGGAAACAGGCCCTTATCCGCAAAGAGTTTTTATAAAAACACGTTATGCAAAGAGTTGTCTGATGTCCTGGTTCACATTAATCATGGAACAGCACAGGAACAGGCCCTTCGGCCCACAATGTCTGCCGACCATGACGCCAAATTAGACTAACCTCATTTGCATGGTGCGATGATCCATATCGCCCTGTTCCCTGCATGTTCATGCTATGCCTCTTAAACGCTACTATCGTGTCTGCTTCTGTCAGCGCCCCTGGCTGCATGTTACAGGTACTCGCCACACTCTCTCTGCAAAAATCCTATCCTGTACATCACTGAAACCTTGCCCCTCTCACTTTAAAGCTATGTACTTCAACCACCTTAAATAAACTAGTGAACCTGCAATTTACTTTCCATTTCATCCGTAAGTTCACTATATTGAGGCAACGACTGAGCTACACTAGACTCCCTGATGGTGAGTCGTGCACTGATGGAAGCCAGCGAGTCGGTTCCCACATCCGTGTTCAGTATTGAAATATCCTTGGTGAGTGTTACAATGAACTAAAGTTCCCCGGTAACATTAGTGACCTATAGGCAACAGGCTCAGTCTGAAGTAGGGTCCAGGCCTGAAATGTCACCAATCCATGATCTCCAGAGATGCTGCCTGAGCTGCCGAGTTATTCCAGCACCTTGTGTGGTTTCACCATACAACTAGGCGCCGATGGCCATGGTCTGTACCAGCAAACACTTCTTCACCAGCTTCCGTACCGTCCAGTTGACACAGCTGCTGTTGTGGCTCATGTTGTAGTCCCCTGGCCGACAGCACATGTTTCAGGCCGCCGCCACCAACAGGACTCACTCGGTCACGGTGGAGCTCCCTCACCCCTCACCGTCCAGCTCACACTTGTTCCTATCGGCAGTCGCTTTGTCCACTCGGTCTCTTCCCCCTCTACCACTACTGCCCGAAGATACCTGGGCTTCTGGTACCTGGTACCTGGAGCGCTGCTCTAGTATCTTTGCTACTGCCTCCTCCTCCCCCCCCCCCTCCTCCCCCTTCAGAAACCCCAGAGAAGGAGGAGGGGGCTGTGCAGGATGGAGCGGATAAAGAGACCGAGAGCGGCCGGAATGTTCCCACTCGCCTTCCCCGTGTCCCCCTGTCACACCGACAGTGGCAGCAACTCGAAGATCAGTGGCGTTTTTCTATCTGTGACTGTGAGTGAACGGGAAGCCCTGTCCATCCTCCCCCTGCAATAACACGGGTCACTCAGACCACCTACTCTGAATAAGGGTCTCCCCAGACATGTTGCCTGTCCCGCTGAGTTACTCCAGCATTATGCATCCACCTATTATGAATTGTTTACGTGAGTGGAAGTTTACGTTAGTCCCCTGTTACGTAAATCAGGGAGTGCTTGTAATCCAAATGAGTCCAGAGTGTGGTCCAGTCCAACAACTCACCTCTCCTTGACGTTATTTTCTCGGTCATAAATAAGGAGATTAATAATGATCTGAGCTCGCACTGAGGGTTTATGTGTCGCTGCAACAAATTACATTTAACCACAGAAAGATATGGCTGGTTTTCCTTTGACGAATATTGTTGGTCACAGCTTTAAGCTGCTGAGGTTTTGGGAACGTAAATCTGAATCGTGGTTTGATTGGGGGTACAATTATTATTCATTCTTTTTTCTTGCATTGGGAATATTTGGCAGGCAAGTCGTGCAAAACAATATATATTTATATCACATGTGTGTGTGATGTTATTAAATGTTCCAAAGCATCGCTCAAATGGACCGGATGAAAACAACTCAGGGCAACCAGAGCACAAAAACACCAGCAGTCGAGCAAATACTCAAACCTCTTCCATGTCCCCAGACCTGTTACATTTTGGAGGACTATCGATGGGAAACGTCTTCACAAACTGAGATAACAATCAACAGACCCTTCACCCTACCATATCCATGGCAACCAAGTTGGCATACTGGGTTGTCCCACTTGCCTACATTTGGCCCATATCCTGATAAACTCTTCCTACCCATATACAGTGGCTTGCAAAAGTATTCATACCCCTTGAACTTTTCCACAGTTTGTTACGTTACAACCACAAACGTAAATGTATTTTATTGGGATTTTATGTGATAGACCAACACAAAGTGGCGCATAATTGTGAAGTGGAAGGAAAATGATACATGGTTTTCAAATTTTTTTACAAATAAAAAACTGAAAAGTGTGGCGTGCAAAAGTATTCAGCCCCCTTTACTCTGATACCCCTAAATAAAATCCAGTGCAACCAATTGCATTCAGAAGTCACCTAATTAGTAAATAAAGTTCACTTGTGTGTAATCTAATCTCAGTATGAATACAGCTGTTCTGTGAAGGCCTCAGAGGTTTGTGAGAGAACATTAGTGAACAAACAGCATCATGAAGCCCAAGGAACACACCGGACAGGTCAGGGATAAAGTTGTGGAGAAGTTTAAAGCAGGGTTAGGTTATAAAAAAATATCCCAAGCTTTGAACATCTCACGGAGCACTGTTCAATCCATCATCCGAAAATGGAAAGAGTATGGCACAACTGCAAACCTACCAAGACATGGCCGTCCACCTAAACTGACAGGCCGGGCAAGGAGAGCATTGATCAGAGAAGCAGCCAAGAGGCCCATGGCAACTCTGGGGGAGCTGCAGAAATCTACAGCTCAGGTGGGAGAATCTGTCCACAGGACAACTATTAGTCATGCACTCCACAAATCGGGCCTTTATGGAAGAGTGGCAAGAAGAAAGCCATTGTTGAAACAAAGCCATAAGAAGTCCTGTTTGCAGTTTGCCACAAGCCATGTGGGCGACACAGAAAACGTGTGGAGGAAGGTGCTCTGGTCTGATGAGAACAAAATTGAAGTTTTTGGCCTAAATGCAAAACGCTATGTGTGGTGGAAAACTAACACTGCACATCGCCCTGAACACAACATCCCCACTGTGAAACATGGTGGTGGCAGCATCATGCTGTGGGGATGCTTTTCTTCAGCTGGGACAGGGTAGCTGGTCAGAGTTGATGGGAAGATGGATGGAGCCAAATACAGGGCAATCTTGGAAGAAAACCTGTTAGAGTCTGCAAAAGACTTGAGACTGGGGCAGAGGTTCACCTTCCAGCAGGACAATGAACCCTAAACATACAGCCAGAGCTACAATGGAATGGTTTAGATCAAAGCATATTCATGTGTTAGAATGGCCCAGTCAAAGTCCAAACCTAAATCCAATTGAGAATCTCTGGCAAGACTTTGAAAATTGCTGTTCACAGACGCTCTCCATCCAATCTGACTGAGCTTGAGTTATTTTACAAAGAAGAACGGGCAAAAATTTCAGTCTCTAGATGTGCAAAGCTGTTAGAGACATACCCCAAAAGACTTGCAACTGTAATTGCAGCGAAAGGTGGCTCTACAAAGTATTGACTCAGGGGGGCTGAATACCACACTTTTCAGTTTTTTATTTGTAATAAAATTTGGAAACCATGTATCATTTTCCTTCCACTTCACAATTATGCACCACTTTGTGTTGGTCTATCACATAAAATTCCAATAAAATGCATTTACGTTTGTGGTTGTAACGTGACAAAATGTGGAAAAGTTCAAGGGGTATGAATACTTTTGCAAGCCACTGTATCTGCCCAATGTCACAGAGAGTGGTGAGTCTGTGGAATTCTCTGCCACAGAAGGTAGTTGAGGCCAGTTCATTGGCTATATTTAAGAAGGAGTTTGATGTGGCCCTTGTGGCTAAGGGGATCAGGGGGTATGGCGAGAAGGCAGGTACGGGATACTGAGTTGGATGATCAGCCATGATCATATTGAATGGCGGTGCAGGCTCGAAGGGCCGAATGGCCTACTCCTGCACCTATTTTCTATGTTTCTATGTCTTTTAAACGTGGTGATTGCAACTGCTTCTATAGCTGGCTCTGGAGTGTTCCTTCTATAGAATCCTCAGAGGAGTTTACACTGATAAGTCTTGAAATAATTCCAATTTACTATGCAATATTTTTGCAATAATTATACATTTCAAATACTCTTTCACTGCAGCCTGGTATTTGTGTTTGAAGATACATCACCTTGCTGAACAGCTTGACATAAGAAAGGGCTGGAGTATCTCAGCAGGTCCAGGCAGCATCTCTGGAGAAAAAGGATGGGTGACGCTTCGGGTCGGAACCCTTCTTCAGACTTCAGAACATGCATGATGTTGGGGTTGGGTTGCGGTTGTGGTTTGGGGAGTAAATGATCCCGTCTCCTGGAAGTGAAGCTTGTCCCAGGAAATGCGGAGTTGCCGGTTACTCCTCGGTGCCCCCTGCTGGACATAAGCACTGAGACAAAAGCAAGAGGTAGGCACAAGAAACTGCAGACCCTTTTTTTTCAAAACAAGGCACAAAGTGCTGGAGTAACTCAGCGGGTCAGGCAGCATCTCTAGAGAACATGGATAGGTGACATGGATATCTCTCCCCCCCCCCCCCAAAAAACATCACCTATGCATGTTCTCCAGAGATGCTGAGTTACTCCAGCACTTTGTCCTTTCTTGTGACAAAAGTACACTCCGCAGCCCAGTCAAAGAGCTGTGCAGCCTGCAAACGGTCTGTTCGGCCCATCGTAGCCATGCCAATCAAGATGGCATAACTGTGCTGGTCCCATTTGCCTGCATTTGGCCCGAATAACTTTACAACTCCTCCCCCTTCTCCTGTCATGGGGTAGACTAACTTTACAACTCCCCCCCCCCAATCTCTGCACATCCCTAATCTTTTCCACTTATCATTTGAATTTCACGTATTTGTGTTAACAGATCAATTTCCCTCCTGGGATAAATAAAGTTCTATCGTATCGTATCGTACCCTTCAAAAACCCCTCCTATCCGTATATCTGTCCAAGAAACATCATCGACCTCTATCGATTCCTCTGGCAGCTGCTTGCATGTTGACGTGTCCACAAACTGTGCTCTGGCTATAATCTGTGTTAGCACCTGGGCGCTGGCCTGCCGAAGCCCCGGGCCCCCCTCTCATCCCACCGCTGGATTTCCTGCAGACCTTGCACTCTGTGTTGCAGCTGTAGATCTATTCTTTGACCTATTGTGTCTACAATGGCAGAATAGACCACTCTCGAACCGCGAGGAGTCCCTCAAAGATAGCGAGGAGTGCAGCCTGATTGTGGATGATCCCATTCAATGATGATCAAGGCCCGATGGCCTACTCCTGCACCTCTATTGTCTATTGCTGACCTCATCTCCTCATCTGTGCCAGTTCCCCGTGATCCTCCGTTCCACAAATATTTATCTTTCCTCAACCTTAAATATATCATAAGATCATACGTAGGAGCAGAATTAGGCCATTCGGTCCATCGACTCTGCTCCGCCATTCGATCATGGCTGATCTATTTTTTCCTATCGACCCCAGTCTCCTGCCTTTTCTCCGTACCCTTTGACACCCGTACTAAGTAAGAATCTATCAGTCACCAGTTTAAAAATGTCCAATGACTTGGCCTCCACAGACATCCATGGCAATGAATGCCACAGATTCACCATCCTCTGGCTGAAGAAATTCATCCTCATCTCTATTCTAAAGGTGTGTCCTTTTATTCTGAGGCTCTGCCCTCTGGTCCTACACTCTCCTACTGCTGGAAACATCAGCAACCACTCTATCTAGGCCTTTCACTATTCGACAGGTTTCAATGAGATCCTCCCCACCCCCACCCTTCATCCAGCTATTCTATGCACCTCAGTGTTAAAAGGCATGACAGACTTCAAACCTGTAATAATGTCTCCTTGCTCAGGTCTCTCTCACTAGTGCATGCATTTCAACATCTACCCGGTCAAGTCATTTACGCTAAGATTATTTATGTTCGAATAAGGTCAGCTCTCATTCTTCTAAACCCCAAGGAAGCCAGACCCAAACCATCCACCCATTCTAGATAGGACAAACCTCTCATCCAGGAATCCAGGAACCTCCTCCCTCCAATGTCACTATTTCATTTTCTAGGTAGAGGGACCAAATCTGTGCAGGATATTCCAGGTGAGATCTCACCAACAAGCTGGACAACTGAAAACAAAGCTCCCTGTTCTTAAACTCTGACCCTGCATAATAAAGGACATCACACAGTGTTTCTTCTTAACTATTTGTTGGGAGCTGCTTGCTAACGTGACAATTCTCGATCTCTCTGAACTTCACTCTCTCTGCAGTCGCTCTCCATGGAGCTAATGTACTTTGTTACACAAGTAAATGATTTGAACAAAGACGCAGCTGAGCTGATTAACAAATTGCAGATGACACAAGAATTGGTGGAGTTATGGATGGTCAAGAAGGTTGTCAAAATATTTAGCAGCATAGAGACCAGTTGGAAATTTGGGCAGATGGAGTTGAATTGGACAAGTGTTACATTGGGAGGTCGAAGATAAAAGGGGAGAGGTTTACGTGAGAGGGAGGAGGATCTGAGAGGGTGAATGTTTCACCCAAACAGTAGTTGGTATTTGGAATGAACTGCCAGAGGAGGTGGTGGAGGCAGGAATGATAAAAAAACATTTAAGGCATCTGGGCAGGAGCTTGAATGAGCAGGAAACAGAATGATACAGAATAAGCAAATATAATGATGGAACAGTACAGCACAAGAACAGGCCCGTTAGTGTGTGGGATTAGTATAGATAGGCGTGATGGTTGGCATTGACATGGTGCGCCTGTTTCTATCTTGCATATGATTCTGCAAGTCTCCGATCAAACAATGGTTTCATGAAAGGCAAATCATATCTCACACATTTGGTTGAATTCATTGAGGATGTATCTGGGAGAGTTTTAAGAGGGAACCTGTAGATGGAGTATATTTAGATTTTAAAAGGCTCTTGACAAGGGACAACATGTGAGGTTGGTGCATAAATTAAGTGCCCAGAGAACTGGAGGAAGTGGGTCAGTATGGATTGAAAACAGGTTGTCCAGTAGAAAACATAGAGGATAGTGGGCAAATGTTTGTGGGATGGGTGGGATGGATCTGTCGACTCTCCACAGGGCACAGGCATCTTAAGCCAGGTGGGGGACTCTGTTCACGGCTGAATGTCCATTAATTACCTCCTCCGTGTCATTAATGTACAGGCCTTCCCGTCCAGGTCATGACAGGGCTCCGTTCCCGAGAAATGTATTTACATTAGTTTAGTTTAGAGATACAGTGTGCTTCAGGCCCTTTGGCCTAGCAAGCCTGTCGGGACCAGCATTCATCCTATCCTACATACACTAGAGACAATTTACAATCTTTACCAAAGCCAATCGACCTACAAACCTGTATATCTTTGGAGAGTGGGGGAAACCGTAGCACCCAGAGAAAGTCCACACGGTCAAAGGGGGAACGTACGAACTCCGTACAGACAGCACCCATAGTCAGGGTCCAACCCGGGTCTCTGGTGCTGTAAGGAAGCAATTCTACCACTGTTCCACCATGCCGCCCTAAATTTGTTTGGGTTATAGACAAGAAGTACATTAATGACCTGGAGGAGGGAATGCAATGGCAACTTTCCAAATCTGCCAATATTTATTTTAGAAATACAGCATAGAAACAGGCCCAGTGTGAAGAAGGGTCTCGACCCAAAACATCACCCATTCCTTCACTCCAGAGATGCTGCCTGTCCCGCTGAGGTACTCCAGCATATTGTGTCTATTTTTGGTGTAAACCAGTTTCTTCCTACACATAGAAAAGGCCGCTTTGGCCACACCAAGTCCATATCAACCATTGATCACCAGTACAGTAGTTCTACGTTATGCCACTTTCACATCTCAACACTAGGGGAATTTACAAGAGTCAATTGACCTACAAATCCATACGTCTTTGGAATGTGGGAGGAATGGAGCACCCGGAGTAAACACACGCGGTCACAGGGAGAATGAAGCATTCTCCACACAGAGAGCAACCAGGGCTGCCAACGCAAACTCATATCAATGGCATGGGCCGCGGGTGTTGGACAGCCGGGGCTGAGGGAGGGATGGAAGCAGAAGCAGCGGCGGGAGCAGATGCGGACGGGGAGCCGGGGCTGGCGAGTGTTTGCCGGGCTGGCGAGTCGCTCGCTGCAGCTCCCGCCATGGAGCACCCTCAGTGCAAGAGTCCTGGGCCGTCAGAGGCGTCGGAAGCGTTGCGCCGCTGCCGTGAGAGTCTCTGTGCCGAATTCGCCCTGGTGACCGGCATGGACCAGGCTGCGGCTCGGTGCATCCTGGAGGACAACCAGTGGCTGCTGGAAGTAAGTACCAAGCCCCGGGGAGAAACGGTGGAAGATAGTGGACTTCAAATGGGGGTGGTTGGAGAAAGCATCCTGCTTGCCTGCTAGATTTTCACTTACTGTAACTGCAGGAAAAATGCTCCTGATGTTGGGAGAGTTCAGAACCAGGGGTCACAGTTTAAGAATAAAGGGGGGGGGGGGGCAGTTAGGACTGAGATGAGGACAAGCTTTCTTCACGAAGACAATTGGTAATCTGTGGAATTCTGTGCCACAGAAGGCAGTGGAGGCCAATTCACTGGATGTTTTCAAAAGAGAGTTACAATTTAGCTCTTGGGGCTAGCAAAATCAAGGGATATGGAGAAAAAACAGGAGAGGTACTGATTTTAAATGAACAGCCATGATCATATTGAATGGAAGTGCTGGCTCAAAGGGCCGAATGGCCTATTCCTGCACCTATTTTCTATGGTTCTATGCTTGAGTATTTGGCAATAAAACTTGACCACTTGGTTTTGAAGCATTCATGCATGGTGGAGGTATAATGTGGTCATAGAGTGATACAGTGTGACAACAGGCCCTTTGGCGCAACTTGCCCACACCCGCCAACATGTCCCAGCGACACTACCTGCTTTTGGTCCATATCCCTCCAAACCTGTCCTATCCATGTAGTCAGTCTAACTGTTTCTTAAATGTTGGGATAGTCCCTGCCTCAACTACCTCCTCTGGCAGCTTGTTCCCTACACCCACCACCCTTTGTGTGGAAAAAGTTACCCCTTAAAAAGTTACCTTAAAAATACTTCAAACAAAAAACATTGAAATCATACTTCTACAATGCACTAAAATATGATTTTAATACATCAAATTTCAAAAAGTCCCTACCGTGGGAGGGGGGACACCCCCCTCTCACACCCTCCCCTTACTCAGTTGCTCCATTCCATCAAAGAAGGGGCATATTTTAACGGAGTGACAGAGATACTTGCAGGGGAATGTGTGAGGAGGTTATTATTTGTCTTTAGTTTTAGCTTGAACCAGGACTTCTGAAGATTCAAAATTTAATATAGTAAATGTGCTGATACTGACTCCAACCTTCTAATGAATATCATCCATTCCGGAGGGGTTTTTTTTCTGATGCCATTTAAACTTCACTTGGATTTCAATCACTTCAATGTAAAAGTAATTGGGAATGGGGAGCATTGGAACAAAAATTTGCCCTCAGTACATATTAACTGTAATATAATGTATGCATGTTGGTAGGTGCAATCAAAACAAAGATCTTTTTATCATTATTGTGTTACATTATTGTGTTATGAATACCACAAAACTCTCAAGAACACATTTCTTCTTCTTCTTCTTTCGTGTGGCGTGCACAGCCTAAAGTTGTCAGACAACTTGTTCTATTTGATCTTCCGTTTGTGCACGTCGAGTTGATTGCATTAGTCGAAACAGGGCGGACCACGTGAAGGTTGCAATCTTCCACCCCAAGAACACATTTAATAGACTTTGCTTAAATTGCTTAAATATTTAGTTTTTGGACTTTGCATTTCGGAAAAGTCCCAGCTGAGAGGAAGACAGCAAAATACTGAAAATATTGGGGGTGAAAATGACTTCAGGAAATTGGGGGTGAAAATGACTTCAGGAAATTGTAACAGAATACAAACAGCTGAGTGAGTATAATTTTATGGATGAGAAATTGTGTTCAACCAATGGATGACTTATTTGACAAAGTAACTAGCATGTTACATAACAAGGAAGCCAATGGATGTGGCAAATTTTGTTATACAAAATTTGGTCTGTGAAGTGCCCCATAATAAATTACCGCATTAGATAAGCATCTGTGGACTTGAACATAATAGGTTAAGTCCAGGGGGTCAGATATGGGGCTTTATGTGTTGGCCAGATATATTCTCAGTGCAGAGGTGCTAGGAGCAAGGCCAAGTGTGCATCCAGAGTCAAGGTCTGGAATAGCACTAGGTGTGCAGTCAAAGCTGGGATAATGGGAGTGTTTAAACTGGGAATCTGAGCAGGTAAGCAGCTATGATCAGGGTAGAATAGGGGGCCAGGTATAAGGCTGGATTCAGGGTCAGGAATGAGAGAAGGTATGCAGTGAGACCCACTGGAGTCAGGGTCAGGTGTGCAGTGAGACCCAGGTTGGCCAACATGGGCCAAGTGTTTGATTATAATCTGATTTCCATTCATGAATACACTAAGATCATTCATGTGCGGCACCTGTTGATCAGAGCCTGGCTCTACTGTGGAATGTAATTAGGAATGTAATTTAGGCGAACCTTATTCATATGCTTCAGTATGCACCAGATTGCACAATTTCAAGCTGAAAAATGCGAAAGCTCCGTACCAATGGGAGGGGAACACCCCCCTCCCCCTCACCCCTCCCCCTCTCCCCCTCTCACACCCTACCCCCCTTGGGCTTGGTCTCTTGCAATTTCTCACGCCCAATTCTCACCCAATGTTGGCAGCCCTGGAGCAATCGAAGTCAGGACCGAACCCGGGTCTCTGGAGCTGGGGGGCAGCAGCTCTACCCGCTGTGCCCCTGCGCCACTCAAATATGAAAATAGATGTGAGGGCATGTTGTGATGAAGATATTGTGGTTTTGCAACAGGATGTGGATAGATCGAGTGATTGGGCAACAACTGGCAAGGAGAGGCTACTGTGGGGAAGTGTGAAGTCATCGCTTTGTAGGGAGGATCAGAAAGTGCATCCTAGAACAGTGCAGCACAGGACAGGAACTGGCTCTCTCTACCATGCAGTGCTGAGCAGGAGGCCAGTGCAACTGTGCTATGTCCGAACAAATCATTTAAGGATGAATATAGCCAGTAAAACACAAGACACAAAGTGCTGGAGTAACAGCAGACCAGGCAGCATCTCTGGAGAACATGGACAGGCGACGTTTTGGCACGGGACCCTTCTACGGACATTCTCGGAGTGGGGGGGGGGGGGAAGCGGGGGGGAGGGGGGGAAGGGAAGCTGAAAGAGACGTGGGTGTGTTTCCCTGGGATAAGGGTGTATCCAGCAGCCTCCCCTTGCCCAGAGTGGCCCAACAGCTCACCACCTGCCACCCTGGGCAGACTGGCCCTGCAAACGTACACTGCCCGCCGTCTAAAGGAAGGACCTGCATTTCCATAGCTTCCTTCATAGTCCTATCTGGAACCGTGGCTGTCGTTGCGATGTGGGGAAGGTAGCAGCCATTTTATACACAGCAAGATCACACAAATAAAATTGGGATTTAGGGCGGCAGAGTGGGGCAACAGCAGAGTCGCTGCCTTGGATGCCAGAGACACTGGTACAATCCTGACCCCGGATGCTGTCTGTACGGAGGTGGTACGATGCCATTGTGTCCGCGTGGGTTTTCTCCAGGTGCTCCGGTTTCCTCCCACATTCCAAAGACGTACATCTTTGTAGGTTAATTGGCTTCTGTAAAAATTGTAAGTTGCCCCTATTGTGTAGGACAGTGCTAGTGTACGGGATGATCACTGGTGGGCGTGGGCACGTTGGGCCGAAGGGCCTGTTTCCGTGCTGTATCTCTCTAAAGTTTAGACTCTAAAAATATGATAATTTTTTTGATAAGGTGTGGTAGTGAGAGGTAACATGGTTTCAAGACTTGGTGAAACCACTCTCTTTTGCTGACACTCGCTCCATCAGCATCTCCACCTTCTGCTGTCGCGACTCACCCTTGATTCACTAACTGCCTGGCGTATTACCATAAGACCATAAGACATAGGAGCAGAATTAGTCCATTCGGCCCATCAGTCTACTCTGCCATTCAATCATGGGCTGGTCTATTTTTCTTCTCAAACCCAGCCTCCTGCCTTCTCCCCATAACTTTTGATACTTACTAAACATGCCACGCTTGCCTCTTTGTCGGGTACGTCGAACAATCCTTGTTCTCGGCGTACCAGGGCCCCATCCCCGACCTCTACCTCCGTTACATCGACGACTGCTTTGGTGTCACCTCCTGCACCCACACACAACTGACTGACTTCATCCATTTCACCACCAACTTCCATCCGGCACTCAAATACACTTGGACCATTTCCGACATTTCCCTACCATTCCTTGACCTCACCATCTCTATTGCAGGTGATACACTCCTGCCCGACATCCACTACAAACCAACTGACTCCCACAGCTACCTGGACTACTCTTCCTCCCAACCTGCTTCCTGTAAGGACTCCATCGCCTATTCCCAATTCCTCCGCCTACGCCGCATCTGCTCCCAGGATGAGGTGTTCCACACCAGGTCATCACAAATGGCCTCATTCTTCAGAAAACGGGGATTCCCCTCCCCCACTATTGATGAGGCTCGCACCAGGGTCTCCTCCATACCCCGCAACACTGCCCTCTCTCCCCATTCCCCCACTCGCAAACAGGGTAGAGTCCCCTGGTCCTCACCTTTCACCCCACCAGCCGGCAAATACAACACATAGTCCTCCGCCAGTTTCGCCACCTCCAACGTGACCCCTCCACTCGCCACATCTACCCATCTCCCCCCCGTCTGCCTTCCGCAAAGACCGCTCCCGCAACTCCCTTGTCAATTCTTCCCTCCCCTCCCGCTCTACCCCTTCCCTGGGCACTTTCCCTTGCAACCGCAAGAAATGCAACACTTGTCCCTTCACCTCCCCCCTCCACTCCTTTCAGGGACCCAAGCAGTCCTTCCAGGTCCGACAGAGGTTCACCTGCACCTCCTCCAACCTCATCTACTGCATCCGCTGCTCCAGATGCCAGATGATCTATATCGGTGAGACCAAGCGGAGGCTTGGCGATCGTTTCGCCGAACACCTCCGCTTGGTCCGCAAAAACCAAGCCGACCTTCCGGTGGCTCAGCACTTCAACTCCCCCTCCCATTCCGTATCCGACCTGGGCCTCCTCCATGGCCAGAGTGAGCAACACCGCAAGTTGGAGGAACAGCACCTCATATTCTGCTTGGGGAGTCTGCATCCTCTGGGCTTGAACATTGAATGTTCTCAATTCTGTTAACCTTTGCTGTCTCCTCCCCTTCCCACCTCTCCCTCAGCCCTCGGGCCCTGGCATTCCCTCTCTCTCTCTCTATCTCCCTCCCCCACCCTAGTCGCACTAGCTTCTCATTTTCACACCACAAACAGCTTACATTGGCTTGTTTCCTTTATCATCGATACTTTTTTGCATATCTTTCATTCATTGTTCTTTATCTCTCCACATCACCGTCTATATCTCTCGTTTCCCTGATCCCTGACCAGTCTGAAGAAGGGTCTCGACCCGAAACGTCGCCTATCTCCTTCGCTCCTTAGATGCTGCTGCACCCGCTGAGTTTCTCCAGCCTTTTGTGTACCCATGAAACTATCAATCTCTACTTTAAAAATACCCAGACTTGACCGCCGCAGCCGTCTGTGGCAATGAGTTCTGGCCTGTTTCCCTCGAAGCCTGGGGCTCTCTCACACCAAGGTCCACTCACTCCCAAGGCCACCAGGAATCTGAGCCTCGCCAAGTCTGTTATTGGTCTTCCCAGGACATTCAAGATGGCCTCTTCCCCTGGCCAGAGGGTTCCTGGCCACTCTGCCTTATCCTGCTCTCATTGGTATTGCAGAGTTGGTTGCACCATGAGATCCAGGACTTGGACCATTCCATCCAGGGATGTGCTCCTCCCTGCCTTCATCCGCTGTAGATTCAGGACCCTGGACAAACTCAGCAGCACAGAGCCAGACTGGAACCTTGCTCGGGGGCGCCGCCTGGTGGTGGCACCAATACTGTCAGCTGGTTCAAGTCAAGTTTATTTGTCACATACACACATACGGGATGTGCAGTTCAAACCTGCAGCTGGATTCAAACGTTTGAATCTTTGAATTATTTTTTAAATTTTTTAATTTATGAAATGAGTTCCCAGACCCTGAGATACAGAGAAAATGTATCTGATTATCCAAAGCCCTCGCTCTGTCAATCAATGAATAACTATGATATTTACGTAGGGAGGGTGGACAGGCGCATTATTTTCTCCAGTGCTCCGGAGGACGAGGGGAGACTTGATAAAATTATGAGAGGCATAGATAGTGTCGGCAGTCAGAATCTTTTTCCCAGGGTTGAAATGTCATAGACTGGAGGGTCTTGCTTTAAGGTGAGGGGGCACAAGTTTCAACAAGATATGCAGAGGGGTAGTGAATGCCTAAAACATGCTGCCAGGGGTGGTGGTGGAGGCAGGTCAAGGGCCTGTCCCACTTGCACAACCTAATTCACGACCTTTTTTACTTGTGTACATTTTTCACCTTGCTGGAAAAACGCCTCAACCTACAACCTACTCGAGTACCTACGACTAGCATCACGACCTCCTATGACCTCGTGTCGACCATGCTGCGAGTATGAGTCAAGGGCAAACTCAGCCGAGGTCGTGAATTAGGTCGTGAAAGTGGGACAGGCCCTTTAGAGAGCGGCATTTAAGAGGCTTTTAGACGAACACATGAATAGGCAAGGAATGGCAAGATGTACACCATGTGCAGGCAGATGGGGTTAGTTTAATATTGCAACACAGTCAGCACAGATATTGTGGGCTGAAGGGCCTGTTCCTGTGCTATACTACATGCTCTATGTACTGCAACCTCGCACTGTCTAATCTTTAGTCAACAACCGCTTAAACAGTAGCTAACTTCTCCACCAAAACAAGGAATAATTGTGCATTGGTTAATTTGTAACGTACTGAGGAATTGTTTGGAAAGTCAAGAATGATCTGGATTGGAGACTGCAGAGATGGGGCCAGAATTAGCTGCAGGTAACTTCTTGGATACTGAGAGGGAAATTCCTAATGCTCTCATTATCTTTGATCATGGTAAGGGTCATGTTGCTGCTTTATAGGACTTCCATTAGGACACATTTGGAGTATTGTCTGCAGTTTACTGGTCTCCCCATTATAAGAAGCACGTGGAGGCTTTGGAGAGGGTGCAGAACAGGTTTACCAGAATGCCACCTAGATACAAGGACATTGGCTACAAGGAGCGTGGATAAACTTGGATTGTTTTCTCTAGCGTGCTGGAGGCTGAGAGAAGGCCTGGTAGAAGTATATAAAACTATGAGAGGCATGGATAGAGTAGACAGTCAGAACCAATTTCCAGAGTGGAAATGTTAAAGACTGGGGAGCAGAGCTTTCAGGTTAGAGGGGCAAAGTTTAAGGAGATGTGTGGGGCAAAATGTTTATACAGAGAGTGGTGGGTGCCCAAATGTGCTGCCAGGAGTGATGGTGGAGGCAGATACGATAGTAGCATTTAAGAAGCTTTTAAATAGTTCTGTGGATATGCAGGGAATGGGTTGTATGGATAAAACCGAGGAGACAGAGGAGATTAATTTATCTTGGAGTCATGTTAGGCACAGATATTGTGGGCTACAGTTTCCTGTGCTGTACTGTTCTATGTTCTGTGCAAAGTCCTTCAGGGTAATAATTCACAGAGTAAGCCAGTTGTAAATCCATGCAACCAAGTCACTGTTAGTCCTGTATATCTTAATCTTTTGGGTCAGCCTACCGTGGAGAACCTCGTCAAATTATGGGTGAAATGGAATGGAATACAGGTGACAAGGCACGGTGAAATTTTTTGCAAAGGTATGGAAATAGCAGCCACCTACTGCGCTGACAAAGTGGCGGGCTCCTCCTTTGTTCTCCAACACCCCCCCCCTCCCCCCACTCACCCACAGTGGTTCCCCAAACGTTGGGTCCCCATCGTCCCTTGGTCTTCCCCCTCAAGCCCCCTCCCTCAACATTGTCCATTGTTTTTCCCCTCCCCTCCACGGCAGTGCCCCCACGCTCTCATCGACCGCCGACCACGGGTCGACCAGAAAGGCTCCACCGCAGCCGCCGAGGCCCCATAGCCCTCGAGGCTCCTTCACTGCCGTCGAGGCTTCACCGCCACCTTCATTTAAGAATTCAATCAAGCATTGAATTCACCAATTTTAGGTAACTAACAACCCCCCCTCCTTCCCCTACCCTTTCTCTGCCACATTCCCCTTTCTTCCCCAAGCCCCCCCCCCCCCCCCCCCCCCATTCCTGCCTTGTACTTGCATCTATCTATTCCCTCACCTTCCCCCTCCACATACATTCTTTCCTTTAGATTCGCAATTTGCAACTCCTCAATCCTTTGTCTCACATCTTCAGTTTTCGCATATCAGAACTTGGTCCAACCATCTACCTAACAAAACCTCTCTTGCCTGTGTTCACCTATTATCTGCCTGGCTTTGTCTCGTCGAGTTTTCTTCCCCCCCTCTCCCCTACAATCTGTATGAAGAAGGGTCACGACCCAGAAAGTCACCCATCCATGTTCTCCAGAAATGCTGCCTGACCCGTTGAGTTACTTCAACAAATTGTGTCCTTTTTTGTAGACTTTACTAAAATCCATGTAGACAACATTCACAGCCTTGCCCTCATCGATCAAATTCGTCACCATCTCATAAAAACGTAATTGTTAAGAAGATACGACCTGCCTTGTACAAAGCCATGCATACTGTCCCTAATTAACCCTTTCTCTTCCAAAGGTAAGTAAATCCTATCTTGAAGAATCCTCCCCAATAGTTTCCCTACCACTGACGTGAGGCTCAGCGGCCCATAATACTCTGGATTCTCCCCCCTTCTTAAACAAAGGAACAAGATTAACTACTCTCCAGTCCTCTGGGACCTTGTCTGTGGCTAGAGAAGACACAAAGATCTTCATCAAGGCTCCAGCAACCTCTTCTCCTGCCTCTCTCTCAATAACCTGGGATAGATCCCATCAGGTCCTGGGGATTTATCCATCTTAATGCTCTTCATGAGTCCCAAGGCCTTCTCCTCCTTAATCTCAAACTGCCCTTGCTTATTGATATTCTCCTCGCTGATCTCACTGTCCTCCATATCCTTCTCCTTGATGAAAGCAGATGCAAAGTACTTGTTTGGTATGTCCATAGACTCCAAGCAGTAGTCTTTCATTCTCCCGGTTTGCCTTCTTGTTTTTAATGGGATTTTCTTTCATTCATCCCGCCAAAGCCATTTTGTTGCCCCCTTTGGTGCCAATAATCACCACTTGAGTTCTTTTCTCCCTTCCCTCTATTCCTCAAAGGCCCTAGCAGTCTTGGACAATTGTGTTTCGGGGTCATTTTGAGAGGCAGTCGGCACAGGGGACTAGAGCCACAAACAGGCCAGACCAGGTGAAAACTGTACAACTTCCTAAACGATGGTGATCCAGGCAGACTTTCCTGATTGCCCATTAATTCCACACTCACTGTTACTGCCTAAGTGTTTTTTAATTAAAGATTCAATTATCTGAAAGTAAATTTCCCAGGACACCTGGTGGGTTTGGATTCTTACATTCTGGATGAGCTTTCCAGTCTTACTTTGGCTGTAAGTGTGTGAGTTCCTACATTATTGGTCAACAATACCTCTTTGGTGCAGGCCCTCATTTCACCCGCATTTGCTACTGCTGCCGATTTTACCTTTTAAAACTTGTCTCTGGTCATCTTAATATAGTTTAGTTTAGAGATACAACGTGGAAACAAGCCCTTCGGTCTCCTGAGTCCGCGCTGACCAGCGATCACCCCATACACTAGTTCTATCCTACAATCTAAGGACAATCTGCAGAAGCCAATTAACCTACAAACTAGCAAGACTTTATAGTGTGTGAGGAAACAGGTGAAAACCCACGCGGTCACAGGGAGAACGTACAAATTCTGTACAGAGAGCAACCGTAGTCCGGATCGAACCAGTAATGTCAGGGTAGTCCCATGCTCACTGCCCTTAATTGCCCTGAGAAGCTGCAGTGAGCTACCTACTTGAACCACTGCAGTCCTTCTGGTGAAGGTGCTCCCACAGGGAATTCCAGGATTACACTTGGCGAGATGAGGAAATGGCGATATACAGTAATTCCAAGTCAGGATGGTGTGTAATCTGGAGGAGCACCTGTGGGTGGTAGGTTGGGTTTGGGAGGTGCTGATAGAAGGGCTACAGTGCCTTCTGTGGATGGTACACTATCGATGGTGCACTCTGTGGATGGTACACATCTCATCTACCACATAGTGAGGAATTGCATTGCAACCACTAGCACAGAAAGAAAGACTATGGAGCCAGACCATGGAAAACATAGGTGTGAGAAATTGCCCCCCCCCCTCCCTTTCCTCTGAGCAGAACTATCTTCAAGAATAGACGCACTCTGGGTCACGTAAAGGTTCCAAGAACTGCCTGTGACCCGGTTTCTTTAAGTTGATAACACTGTCCGTTGAAATAGCAGGAGTTTCACCGGTTGGTTAATTAGCTGCAGGTTAGTACAGATCATGGTTAGAATGTTAATTAGTATCGATCTGAACCACATGTTCAAAACATGGCGGATCGGGAGAGTTGTTGGACTAGAATGTCAGACTAGAGAGCTTCAACCTGTGTGGCAATGTAAAAACGGTAGCAGTGTATTAGTGCACAGAAAACTTCCACAGCCTACTGACGACATATCTTCTGCTGAATAAGGGTCTCGACCCGAAACATCACCTATTCCTTTGCTCCATAGATGCTGCCTCACTCGCTGAGTTTCTCCAGTATTTTTTGTCTACCTTCGATTTTTTTCAGCATCTGCAGTTCTTTCTTAAACAGATCTTCTTTTGATGGGTGGGTGGCTAATTATTCATCAGCATGCATTACCCATTGGAGAGTCAAGAGTGTTTTTTTTTGTTTTGTTTTTTGTTTTTTGTTTGTTTATTTTTGTTAGAAGTAAGTACAGTAGTCTGGTACTTAAGTACCTAATACATAATACATAAATACATATTTTCATTCTTGTACAACTTCATACTTTTGGTGCAATAATAAAAGAACAGTGAGAGAAAAGAGAAATAAAGAGTGTCGGAATAGATAGACAAGCAAGTAGAAACAGAAAGCAAAAAAAAATCAAGGACAGAGATGAGAAGTTAAAAGATTGAAAGAAAAGGAAAAAGTAAAAAGAAAAGAGAGATTAGGAGAGATCTACCTATCTCATATTTTTGCCCATCCGTCACCCAGTTCTGAACCATTTAATTTCTAAGGTTATGTTATGTTAGGTCGGCACGGACTGGAAGGGCCGAGAGGGCCTGTTTCCGTGCTGTAATTGTTATATGGTTATATGGTTATATGTTGCACCATATGCTTTTATAAAGTTGATAAACGGAGACCAAATCTTTAAGAATTGGTCTACTTTGCCTAGTAAGAGGAATCTCATTTCTTCAAGATGTAGCGTTTCAGACATGTTTGAGATCCACATTTTGAATGTTGGCGTAGGTGCGTTTTTCCAAAATTTAAGTATAAGTTTTTTCACTGTTATTAGACCATAATTAAGAAAAGCTTCTTGGAATATAGTTAGTTTACTTCCCTCTTCCATTGATCCAAAGATAATCAATTTGATATTGGGGTTCAATTTTGTGTTAAATAGTTTTGTAAAAATTCCAAAAATTTAATTCCAAAATGTATACAGTTTTGTACGAGACAAAGGAATGTGCTATAGTGGCATTTTGAGTTAGACATTTGTCGCAGATGGGGGAAACATTTGAAAATATTTTATTCAGTCTTGTTTTCGAATAATATAATCTATGTAAAATTTTAAATTGAATTAGGTTATGTCTTACATTCATTGAACATTTGTTTACATATAATAAATTTTTATCCCATCTATCGTTCGGAATTTTTAGTCAAGGGTGTTTAATTGTGATATGTACTGAAAATGGAACAATGAAATTCTCACCAGCAGCAATATCAGAAGTGATAGGAGAAGATTTAGGCCATTCGTCCCATCAAGTCTACTAACAGTACATCTTCTTCTTGCGTACGGCGTGCACAGCCTAAAGTTGTAGAACAACTTGTTCTATTTGATCTTATTTGATTGTGCACACCAGGTCGATTGCATTTGGACGGACCACGTGAAGGTTGCAATCTCCCACCTCAACACGACATTACAGGCCTGTCAAAACAATATTCATAGATAACATATAATAAATTTAAAAAATCAATAAATTGAAAACCCTAATATTACTGTCCAAAGCCCCAAATCCCCAGTGCAATCAAGACAGTTCATAGTTTAGTGATAGTTTAAACATTGTCAAGTGGTTGTTTACACGCACGCACTGTGGGCAGTTTAATATCCCATCATAGACACCAACACCTCTGCCCACGAGTGCAATTCCCTGGTCAATCACCAATCTCAGATCACCTGGCACTGGCTGGGTGGGGAATACCCAAACTGTGATGCCCAACAACATCATAAGAGCACAGTGGCACAGCGGCAGGAATGCTGCCTTACAGCACCAGAGATTCAGACTACGGGTACTGTCTGTATGAAAAAAGTTTGTACTTTCTCCGGGTACCCTGGTTTGCTCCCACACGACAAGTTTGTAGGTTGTGGGCCAAATGCAGGCAAAGGGAACCAGCCAACATATTCACTTGGTCAGCATGGATAAGGTGGGCCGAAGGGCCGGTCTCCGTGCTTTACGGCACCATATCTAAGCGCGATGGACAGTGTCCTGGCATTAACCCCCCCTGGTGCGAGGCCCTCTGCTCCGCTGGCAGCCTGGCCAGGGCTGGTGTCGGGGTATTACGGTAGAGGCGGGCGCGGATACATTGTAGCGGGCGGAGCGAGCGCCTGTAGCGAGTCGCCCTGTGTTGCCAGTCGGAGCCGGGCCGGGCCCGGACTGCAGCGAGGGCTGTCGCCGCCGCCCCGGCCCCCCGACACGGCGGGGATGGAGGAGGCAAGCCTGGGTGTCCCGGCCGGGCCTCGGCCTCGGCCTCAGCCGCAGCCGCAGCCCCGGGAGCTGGAGAGAGGAGGAGGGCTGTGCTCCCGGCTCCGTGGCAGGGCCAAGTGTCGGAGCCTGTCCGCCTCTCCCGCACTCATCGCCAGCAAAGTGTCCAGGTGAGTGAGGGAGGAGGGGAGACCCGCTGCTCGCCCCGCTCGGGGGCCTGGGGATGGAGTTCCCCATCATATCTAAGCACGATGGACAATGTCCTGGCATTAACCCCCCTGGGGGGGGGGGGGGGGGGGGGGGCTGGAGGTGAGAGAGGGACGGGGTGATACAGTTGCCTTGTGGCCGTCTCCGGACAGGAGAGAGGAGCGGAGCCGCCTGGGCTGCGGCTCAGTGGGAGACCCCCGCCGGAGGGTCGTGCTCCCTGGTGCCGGGGTCTCCACACCTCTTGTGTTGACGTATTCAGCTTCTCCTCTGGAATGAACTGCAATGCACCCAGATCCCCATGAGGGCGAGGGGCCAGGGTTGACATCTATCCTGAAGATAAACACAAAATGCTTGTATCTCACAGTCGCCTGACCCACTGAGTTCCTCCAGCGTTTTGTGTCTTCGGGGTAGAATGTCAGAGATGTTGCCTGACCCGCGAGTTACCCCAGCATTGTGTGTGTGTGTGTGTGTATATATATATCTTCGGTGTAAACCAGCATCTGCAGTTCCTTCCCACACACTTGATATCTACCCTGTAACTCCCAATGATGTCACCGCTCATTCTCCTAAACTTGAGACAGTTCAGGCTGGAGCTAGTCTGACTCTGAAGATAATCAATGTGAAAAACCACCCCTGCATTTCCTCATTCACAACCACACGCGTTCCTGGACCTAGAACAATATGTCTGTATTCCTGTACTCAAGTCATCTCGCAATGAAACCCAAAGTATCATTAGGTAGACAAGAGACTGCGGATGCTGGACTCTTGAGTTTAAAAAAAAAACCAAACAGACTGCTGAAAGTACACAAGCTGGTCAGGCAGCATCTGAGGACGGAAATGGACAGATAACCTTTTGGGTCAGAACCTTCAACTAGATGCCACGTAGCTTCCTTCACTTGGCCCTTTCAATCTCTCACTATGTACTTTCCCACATGTTTCTATTAAAGTGGTAACCTCACATTTTCCACACTGCTGTTGAGTCGTGATAACGTGTGACTAATGTTTTTTTATTTATTCTACTTTTTTGGTTTATTATCCATTGAGTACTGTGTACAGACTCGTTATGAAGTGACAATTTGTTCTGTTTTGGTCCATATGACAATAAACACTCTTCACTCTTGAGTACTTTAGGCAGTCCGGGTTGCCCCACTGTGGGATGAATGTCATAAGGTCATAAGTGATAGGGGTAGAATTAGACTATTTGGCCCATCAAGTCTACTCCACCATTCAATCATGGCTGATCTATATCTCTCTCCTCCTAACCCCATTCTGAACCCCCTGAAGCCTCTGCCTCCTCCCTGCAACACATGCAAGATTACAGCAAGGTGGTGCAGTGGTAGAGTTGATTTCTTACAGAGCCAGAGACCCATGTTCGATCCTGAGTACGGGTGGTTTGTCTGTTTGGAGTTTGTATGTTCTCCCCATGACCTGCATGGATTTCCTCCAGTTTCCTCCCACACTCCGGGGGGTGTACAGGTATCGCTGGTCGGCGTGGACTCGGTGGGCCGATAGGCCTGTTTCTGCGCTGTTTCCCTAAACTAAACTAAACCAAACATAAACCACCCAGCTTTGTATCATCACCCGACTTGGATATATCACAAATTATCTCAAAGAATGGTTACTTGGAAGAAATACTCCTCTCTCTGATGGAAGTTCTGTGAAACCGTCTCTCACTGCTCCCCCTCTGTGAGTCCAGCTGGGAGCCCAGCACCGACCCTGTAGCTCTCCACTGCGTGCTGTATTCCTGCCCAAAAAATGACTCCTTTATTCTGTGCTCAAGCAATGCTCAACCCAAATGAATACACCACCAGATCACTTTTGATTTATTATTTCATTCAATAACCTTTTGTGTGGACCCTTCACAAAGGCCTGTTGTCATCTCACTCCACTCATCAGATTTTATCCTTGTCATTTCTGTTACAAGGAGATGTGTGGGGCAAATTTATTTTCCCACATAGAGAGAGAGAGAGCGAGAGAGGTGAGTGCCCAGAACACGCTGCAGAGGGTGGTGGGGATAGATTCCGATACAATTGAAGAGACTTTTGGATAGGTACATAGATATGGATTATGTTCAGGCAGATAAGGGTTGATCTTGCCTTCAGGTTTGGCATTGTGGTCCACAGGCCTGCTGCTGTGCTGTTCTGTGTTCTATCCTCGTTTAAAATAAAAAGTGGGTTTGTCA
This sequence comes from Okamejei kenojei, assembly GCA_035221665.1. Lineage (NCBI taxonomy): Eukaryota > Metazoa > Chordata > Chondrichthyes > Rajiformes > Rajidae > Okamejei > Okamejei kenojei. Next base: position 14,128,336 of record CM069162.1, read on the forward strand.
AACAGGATTTCCCTTTCAGAAGTCCATGTTGAGCCCACCACATTTATAATTTTCTAAATGCCCATTTGATATTTCCTTAATAAAAGATCCCAGAATTTTCTGTCCTAGTAATTTAAAGCAAATTGCCTTCTCTCGTCCCTCTCCGTTCCTAAGGGGGTTGCATTTGAAACTTCCTCCTTGTAGAAATCATTCTAGTCAGGGAAATCGATGATTTGTGCATCCACATGGCCCTTGCACTTCCCTCAAACTCTATCAATTTCTGTCCCTATATTTTCTCTATATTTATTTATGTTAATCTCATTGTGCTGCACATTTACTCTCGACATTCTGTGTCAACTTGAAAGCAGACACAAGATATTTATTCAATTTCTCCCCCAATTCCTTACTGTCCAATATAACGTCTCCTGCCTCAGCCTGCGAGGGACCTTTGTTAACTTTTGCAAGCCTTCTCATGCCACAGTCCGTTTCTGCCATTTGAGAGATCAACCCTGTACTCTTGACAACCAACTTTGCTGAATGCCAAAATGGTCTCAATCCTGAAGTTGCTGCTTTTTTTGGGAACATTAAAAAAAAAAATCCTTTGATCTAATAATACTCCTGTAATATATGTGGCTGAACTATTTCCCTCTCTGGGTCTGTTTATACCTTAGAGAGTTAAACTTGTGAACTATGTATTTATTCTTTCAGTGTTGGCTGTAAGGTGGTGTCACCATAGGCAGGCAGCTCATCAACCTACATTACTGTATCTCAATACAGCTGTAATCTGACTAAATGATTTAGTGAAAACTTGCATTAGAAAATAGAACAGGGCAGCACAGTAGCAGTCCCAGCACCTGTTCTGTATATTCTGTACAATATATTCTGTTGTGTTGCTGCAAGTAAAAAAAAACATTGTTCTATCTGGGACATATAAAATATGACAAAACACTCCTAACCCTTCATCGGGCATTTGGTATTGGGGGTAGAGTGCTGACATGGATAGGGAAGTGGTTGGCAGACAGGAAACAAAGAGTAGGGATTAACGGGTCCCTTTCAGAATGGCAGGCAGTGACTAGTGGGGTACCGCAAGGCTCGGTGCAGGGACCGCAGCTATTTACAATAATACATCAGCGATTTGGATGAAGGGATTCAAAGTAACATTAGCAAATTTGCAGATGACACAAAGCTGGGTGGTGGCGTGAACTGTGAGGAGGATGCTATGAGAATGCAGGGTGACTTGGACAGGTTGGGGGAGTGGGCAGATGCATGGCAGATGAAGTTTAATGCGGATAAATGTGAGGTTATCCACTTTGGTAGCAAAAACAGGAAGGCAGATTACTATCTAAATGGCGTCAAGTTGGGGAAAGGGGAAGTAGAAAGGATAGACTTGTACATCAGTCTATGGAAGTAAGCATGCAGGTACAGCAGGCAGTGAAGAAAGTGAATGGCATGTTGGCCTTTATAACAAGAGGAATCAAATATAGGAGCAAAGAAGCCCTTCTGCAGTTGTACAGAGCCCTAGTGAGACCACACCTGGAGTATTGTGTGCAGTTTTGGTCCCCTAATTTGAGGAAGGACATTCTTGCTATTGGGGGAGTGCAGCGTAGGTTTATATGGTTAATTCCCGGGATGGCGGGACTGTCATATGCTGAGAGTATGGAGCAGCTGGGCTTGTACACTCTGCAGTTTAGAAGGATGAGAGGGTATCTCATTGAAACATATAAGATTGTTAAGGGCTTGGACACACTAGAGGCAGGAAACATGTTCCTGATGTTGGGGGAGTCCAGAACCAGGAGCCACAGTTTAAGAATAAGGAGTAAGCCATTTAGATTGGAGACGAGGAAACACTTTTTCTCACTGAGAGTGATGAGTCTGTGGAATTCTCTGCCTCAGAGGGCGGTGGAGGCAGGTTCTCTGGATGCTTTCAAGAGAGAGCTAGATAGGGCTCTTAAAAATAGCAGAGTCAGGGGATATGGGGAGAAGGCAGGAACGGGGTACTGATTGGGGATGATCAGCCATGATCACATTGAATGGCAGTGCTGACTCAAAGTGCCAAATGGCCTACTCCTGCACCTATTGTCTATTGTCTATATCCTACATAGTCCGTGCTGAACATGATGCCTTGATGAACTAAGCTTTGCCTCAACATGATGCCAATCCCTCTATTCACTGCATATCCATCTAAAAGCGTCTTAAACATAACTATCATATCTGCCTCCACCACCACGGCTGAGGGATTTTGAATTCCAGCTTGGTGCAGAGAGAGGCAATAATTTATGTGTTACTCAGCCATGGCCCGGTTCCTTACAGACTGCGGTGGGAGAAGTTAGAATGGCGAATAAGGAAAAGGCAGGGACCTCGCAAGCTGTGACGGTACTTTGAGCAACGTTTATTGAATGGATAAAGGAGTGACTTCCCACGTGACAGGAGGAGCTGGGAACCTCCTGCCTTACACCACTCCAGACCTGTCTGTTTAAGGATCCAATCCTTGGAGCCTCGCCACCCATCACGGTGCGAAAGTGTTGGATTGTGGAACTTCACTTGAGTGCCATTCCAGTGCAAGTTGTGGGGGTTAATTTATTCAGTATATTTGCGGAACTCCATGGTCTAAAATGCACGGTTTTAAAATTTCAGGTTGAACTGAAATTCAGAAATAGCTTTTACTTGAGTGTCTTAGTCACTGTGCAACTAGACTAAACTTAGCAAGCTGAAATGTTGATTTAATTCCTCTACATATCTTTCAAATGCTTCACACATTTCATAATTTTTTGTAGTACGGTGACTCATAAATCACAAATCCAGTTCGTTCTTACCACAATCCCACTTGAACATGAGAATGAGTGGCCAAAGGTTTTGTTTTTATTAATAATTTCGTTTAGTGAGCAATCACTGGTGCTTAGTGAGGTGAAATGTTCATAATGATGTATGTGACCCCAATAATACTTTATCTTGGACTATACATTATTCAACTTATTCCCTTTATCATGTATCTGTAAAATGTGGATGGCTCGATTGTAATCTTGTATGGTCCTTCCGCTGACTGGTTAGCCCGCAATGTAATCTTTTCACTGTACCTGTGGCAAAAAACTAAATTCAACTTGGCTCAGTCCCCCAAACATGTAGTGGTCTCCACTACTGTCAATACAATACCATTTATTGTCATTTGAACCTCAAATGAAGTTCAAACGAAATTTGGTTTCTGCAGTCATACAACAAGAAAAGAACCAAGACACACAATTAACACAATTTACACAAACATCCATCACAGTGAATCTCCTCCTCACTGTGATGGAAGGCAAAGTCATTGTCTCTCCCCTGTTTTCCAATCTTCTCCCGATATTAAAGCCCCCGGCAGTCGATGGCAAGTCCCGCCGGGGGCGATGTAGGGCCCAGCTCTGGGTCTTGATGTTGGAGCCCCCGGCGGGCGATGGCATGTCCCGCGGCCGTTAAAGCCGCGCCGGGCGATGTAAAGCGCCGCTCGGGGTCGCAATTCGGGTGGGAGAAGTTGCCGTTGCGGGAGCTCCAAAAAGTGGTCTCCCTCCAGAGACCCAGCGAGCTCCCGATGTCACCGTTCACCGTGCCTGGGGCTGGAACATCCGAAGCTCCGAAGTCGGGTCGCAGCCATGCACGACCACAACTCTCCACGCTCCGAAGCTGGCCAGCTCCACGATGGTGAGGCTCCGCGACTGGAGCCCCCAGGTGCTAGGCCCAATGACAACGGAGACCCGACAGGGAAAAGGTCGGGTCCCTCGTACAGGGAAGAGATTTAAAAGTTTCCCCCACCCCCCACATATACACAGCTAAAAACAATATATAAACTACAACCAAACTATACACGCATCAGGACAGAAGTTTAATAAAGACAGACGGACTGCAGAGGCCGCTGCCGTGAGGTGCGGCCATCTGTCGGGAATGGGCCAGTTACACACAAGGTCCAGAGTTGGTTAAAGAGAACACAACTGCTGTTTTTTTACAGTGTTGCCCACCCCTTGTGTGATTGAGGAGGGGAAAGGGTCAGGAGACCTCTGGTATCAGTAAAAGCCTCGGAATGCATTGTTAGAGCACAGGGCTGGGGCAATGGAGTTTGATGTGGAGGGAAGAGTAGACGGGAAGCAGTCCTGGGGAATATGCCCAAGGATGCACACAGTCATGTGAGGTGATTCTAGGATTGAGTGTTTGACAACACTGGACCTCTACTCGCTGGAGTTTAGAAGGTGGGGGGACATAATTGCAACTTACAGTATAATGAAAGGCATAGACAGAGTGTTCAAGTGAGTTTATTGTCATGTGTCCCTGATAAGACAATGAAATTCTTGCTTTGCTTCAGCACACAGAACATAGAAGGCATTTACTACAAAACAGATCAGTGTGTCCATATACCATATATAAATATATACACACATGAATAAATAAACTGATAAAGTGCAAATAACAGATAATGGGTTATTAATGATCAGACTTTTGTCCGAGCCAGGTTTAATAGCCTGATGGCTGTGGGGAAGCAGCTATTCCTGAACCTGGTCTTCAGGCTCCTGCACCTTCTACCTGAAGGTAGCAGGGAGATGAGTGTGTGGCCAGGATGGTGTGGGTCTTTGATGACACTGCCAACCTTTATGAGGCAGCGACTGCGATAAATTCCCTCGATGGAAGGAAGGTCAGAGCCGATGATGGACTGGGCAGTGTTTACTACTTTTTGTAGTCTTTTCCTCTCCAGGGCGCTCAAGTTGCCGAACCAAGCCACGATGCAACCGGTCAGCAAGCTCTCTACTGTGCACCTGTAAAAGTTAGAGAGAGTCCTCCTTGTGCACTTGTAGAAGTTAGAGAGTGGATGTGGAAAGGATGTTTCCATTGGTGGGAGAGTCTAGGACTAGAGGTCATAGGTTCAGAATTAAAGGGCACTTTTAAAAAAGAGGTGAGTAGGAACTTCTTTAGTCAGAGTGTAGTTAATCTGTGGAACTCATTGCCACAGAGGGCTGTGGAGGCCAAGTCAGTGGATATTTTTAAGGCAGAGATAGACAAGTTCTTGATTAGAACGGGTGTCGAGGGTTATGGGAAGAAGGCCAGAAAATGGGATTCAGAGGCAGAAACCAACCATGATTGAATGGCGGAGTAGACCCGATGGCCCTAATTCTACTCCCATAACTTGTGATGGTTATGTCCATCAATGAAGGTGGGACAGGGCTGCAGAGGAGGCAGGTGAGTTTGCAGTGATGTGAGGGCAGATTAACCAGCACGTGATGAAGGGGACTGGGCTCGGAGGATTAAATGTTTGAACTGAAATGTTGGACTGGCCAATTTTTGTGCCTTCCACCACAGTGATGAAGGCTGTGGTGGATGTTTGTGTTAAATTGTTATTGTGTTTTTGTGTGTTCTTTTTCATTGTACCGCTGCTGGCAAATTCATTTCACTTGCACTTTATGTGCAAGTGACGAATAAAACTGATATTGATTGATTGATATTGATATTGGCCATGAGGTACAGATCAATAAAGCCCGTTGCATTACTTTGGGTCAGAGAGCATTAGATACCATTAGTAACCCTGGCAATTTAGTTTGCTCAAAGACACAACCTTACGGTTATTCACCTCTGCAGATCTGCCCAACGTTCAAACTGAAATAGTATAACTTTAAAATATATTTGTATACTTAGCTTATCAGTTAACATATCAAATCCCACTGGGATATCAAATCCCACTGGCAGCATGCGCAAATGTAATACTTAACACTCTCTGGGAACAACTTTATTTAAATATATCTTGACTTGAGTAGAGCAATGGCCTTCCCCACTTCAGTGTCTGCGCTCTGTTCAGACCTAAGTGTGTTCTAACCTGAATCTCTGCAGCCATCGGCAAGGCAGGCTAGTTGATTCTCTCGCCATGCTGAACTGTTACAGGCTGGGGTTATCAAAGGAAATTGATTTCCAGTCCTTGGGGAACTAAATTGTGAAGTAAAAGGGATGAGCTGCTGAATATGGAGGAGTTGCATTGGTCGGCAACTGGTTCAGTGTAACCCATGTACTAATGCTGGCCATCGGTTGGCCACTTGTGTGAGTGAGGACTTGTATAGAGAAGGCTGGGTAAGCCAACAACTTGACATGACGCTGGGCCTTCAATCGTCCTTCATCTAGTTCCCTTCAATTGCTGAAGGGATATTGTTTGCTGGTGAATAAAATCTGGTTTGTGGAACAGTTTGGTGGCGATTTTGACCTCGGCTCTTGGTTCGAGCGCTTCAGTGACAGAAATTGGATCTGAAAGGGTTGCCTTTCACAAGTGCCACTCGCAGGCGTGTTATGAGTTCAGCAGAAAGCATCAGCGCCCCGCACATCAGTTTCAGTAAGAGGCAAAAGTTCCGACGTGCCTCTTGCAGCTGTTGTGAAAGTGGCTCCTGAGCTTGTGCAATCCAACAGCTGCTGGCAGCGTTCTCTGCCCTCATCCCTCACAGCGACCGTGAGCGTCAGTGGGGAGGTGAATGTCAGGTTGCTCCAGAGTGGAATCGTATGTTGTCGTTGCGCCCTTTTGTGCATGTACTCTGTTCCGACACAATCTCTGGATTTATCTTGCTCATTCTGTAGTCCCAGGTCAGTGAGACCCATTGCAGAGTTAGTTCATGCGCCACCTTAATAAAAAGTCTTTAGAATTGTAGAAATGGGCAGCTCAGGAAGGTGTCATCAGTGGCCAGCTCTTGTGCCGGAAAGAACTGAAAATGCTGGTTTATACCGAAGATAGATGCAAAATGCTGGAGTAATTCAGCGAGTCTGGCAGCATCTCTGGAGAAAATGAATAGGTGACGTTTCGGATCGGTACCCATCTTCAGACGGAAAGATAGAGGTGGGGAAGGAGAATGGGAGGCGAGAAAATGACTCATTTTCACGAGAAAATGCTTCCTTTTCACAAGAATATCTCTTGTTTCCCAGCTTGCAACCCATAGGCCACAGATGTGTTGGCAAAGCCCGTATTATCAAAAGAATCGGAGATCTCATGGACGTTTGCAGCACTTGACGTGGTGGTTGCATGGAGGATGTTTTCCTTGGCGGAAGGGTTTAAAATCAGCAGTCACGGTCTCACATTAAGGAGAAGGCCATTACGGACTGGGATCGCGTTAAATTGGTATCCGAGTTCTCTACCTCTAGGAGGGCTTGACGTACCCAGTCACTAGGTTCATTCAGAGCAGACTTCAATAGATGTCTTGACATTAAGGGAATGCATTGATATGGGGACAAGGCAGGAGTATGGGACTGAGGGAGAAGATCAGCCATGAATCTCTGAGCAGCCTTGAAGAGTGACTCCTGCTCTCTGCCCTTGTAAATCTATGGTGCAGATTTTGACCCAGGCAGTTGGTATAGTGGTAAAAATGCAGACAATAGATTTGAAAGGGTAACTAGGTTGGTTGGGTTTAGAGATACTGCGTGGAAACGGGCCCCTCGGCCCACCGAGACTGCACCGACCAGCGATCCCCGTACACCGGTTCTATCCTCCACACTAGGGACAACTTACCGAAGCCAATTAACCTATAAATCTGCATGTTTTTGGAATGTGGGAGGAAACCGGGGCACCCGGAGAAAACCCACGCGGTCACGGGGAGAACGTACAAACTCCATACAGACAACACCCATCTGTAGACGTAGTCTAATCTGGTCAGGATCGAACCTGGGTCTCTGGCACTCTAACAGAGCACCTCTTCCACAGTGTTACTGTGCTCTCCACTTGAAAGGTAACTAGAAGAGCTATCTTTTACAAGAGCCACTTTCTGGGGCTGTTTTGAGTGGAGCAGACCATGTTGTACCTCCATGTGCATCCGTTTCAGTAATTAAGTAAAGTTTCAAATTGCCTCTTCCCACTGTTATGCAAGTGGCTACTGTCCTTGTTTAATAAAGACTAGCTAGTCCCAATGTTCTGACTGGTCTCTCACACAAACATCTCGTTTGTGAGTTTCGGGGTGGTTCATGATTCAGTGAAATGTTATTGTCACGTGTACCCAAGTACAGTGAAATACTTTGTCTTGCATACAACCGGGTAAAATCATGTAGCAGACCTCACCTCGTCAGTACACAAGTGTCGCCACATTGTGGTGCCGACAAAGGTCAACATCAGCTTGTTCCAGAGCCGCGTCTGATCTTGTTGTTGGTCCATCTTCATCAGTTTGTTCTCTGAGCCCACTCTGTGAGTATTATCCATTTTATAGTTTCAAGCCACTGAGATCTAGATAAAACCAACCCTTCATTTTCTGTCTGAAGAAGGGACCGATCCAAAACGTCGCCTGTCCATTCCCTCTGCACATGCTGCACGGCCCGCTGAGTTCCTCCAGCACTTTGTGTTTTGCTCAAGATTCCAGCATCTGCAGTTCCTCCTGTCCCCTTCAAGTTTCTGCAACTGATATCCAAGTCAAGTTTACAGTCATCTACTGCTTTTGCCATGGAGATGGTTGATGGCACTTTGAACGTAAGGAATCGTGACATTTTGGGGGAACATTTTGGAAATCTGATGTCTTCGTCAGCCCCTTCCAAACATAATCCAAGAGTCTTAGAAATGTAACAGCGCAGGAAGAGACTGTTCAGCCCTTCATTGTCATGCTGGTCATTGAGCGACCTCGCTCTTGATCCATGGGCACCGTGGGTTATGGGAGGGTTAACTTCTCACCTAATACTTTTCCAGTGGTATCTCCAACAACCAGGCTGCACCCATTCTCGTACTGTTTGTCCAAGGGCAGATATACCGAGGGTTGGGCCGAGTTCTCCACTTGTGATGTAGTTCAAACGTGCAGAGCCAAACACAACTGATATTGATTTGTAGGTCTGTGAATTGTGAAACTGTAAAGAGAGCCAGAGGCTTGAGTGAAATCGAAACGCAGGCAAGTCTGACACAGCCATTCATTTTCGTCACGGACTATTCTTATTGTACCTAAATGTGTTTCGGTAACCGGTGTCTGTAAATTAACATTGTGCAGCAAGATCACATTGTCGTTGTTTGAGATTAATTTGAGCGTAACTCACAAAACACTGAAGGGATTGGAATTTTGTGCTCCAAGCAATGCTGGGGCTGCTCAGTTTGTTCAAGGTTAAGCTTGGACTAAAGGGTGGAGGGATGTGGGGATTAATGTGGATGTGAAGTTAAGGTGTGGGATCGGCCCTGATTTTATTGAATGGGGAAGAGGAGCATGGGCCCACATTGCTTGTGACCATATTGGCCACGATTTGGCAGCAACCTTTGGAGAATCCAGTTTGTTTCCATCTATATCAAATTTGGATTAGATCTGTCAAATCATTTCTTCTGTCTGAGGTTGTATTGATAGCTGTTCTGCTCTTATGCCTCCTGTCAGTGTCCTTATGATTGATCTGCAGCACAGTGGTCTTAATCACAGCGCCAGAGACCCTGGTTCGATCATGACTTTGTGTGCTGTCTCTATGGCGTTTTTATGTTCCCTCTATGACCGCGGTGGTTTTCTCTGGTTTCCTCCCACATTCCAAAGACGTGCAGATTTGTAGGTTAATTGTCTTCTATAAATTGCCCCCGGTATATGGGATGCGAAAGTGGCATAACAGAACTTGTGTATGGGTGATGGATAGATTTGGTGGGCCGAAAGTGCTGTTTCCATGCTGTATCTCTACACTAAACTGGACTCGCTCGTTTGTGTGGCTTGGCTACTGTGCATTTGGACATAATAACAGATCCAGCCACCCAACCAATGATCGCCATCTAACGAGGCAGATGTAGGAACAATCCAATGCTAGATGTTTCGGGCCGTTCTTCCACCTGCGCTGAAAAGGTGAAGGGGTTGAGTGCAGAGACTGGGAAAAGGCGAGCGTTGAAATGGTTGAAGTAGGACAGAGTGGGAGACGGAGGATTCCATTCTGATTTAATCTCACAATTTCACAACTCTTGACCCTTTGCCCGATGTTTATGAATCAGCCACTGAAACGCACATTCTCATGATAGTGTGGCTTTGCAAATAAGCTCGCCATCTGTAAACTGGCCGCAGTTCCTTCCATTTTACAAAATGAGCTGCACTTCATCAGTTGTGGAAATCTTTTATGGGGATGTCCAGGGTTGTGAAACCTGTCAGAGACACGTGGACCTTCCATCTGACGGCTGTCCCCCTCGGCAGTGCAGTGTTATGGAACACTTGTTCATCATCTGCTTATGCATCCACCTTCACTCATCCCTTAAACCAAATTCTTAAAAAACCCTCGTTCCCACCATCCCTGTTTTAATTATCGAAACATTGGGCTGTAAAGGGGCCGGGAAGGTAAATGTTACAATGTTTATGGCCATCTATGTGTGACTTTAGTTACCTGAGCTGTTTACAGTTGTAATGCAGCGCGGTTTGTGGTGACGTCTGTCTGGACCGTGAATGGGACATTCCTTCTTAGTGAAAGTGATGTGAAATTGGCCAAAAATAGCTACCGGCAAAAGGGAAGTTGAGGCTGGATTAGGCAATGATTCAGCTTTGGGTTGTGGACCTCTGGAAACAAAATCTGTAAATCTGTAAACAAAACTAGTTCTCCAAATTTCCAAACGGCCAATATGAAGTATAATTATTATCAGTGATACTTTGTAGTAGGAAGTAGAGGCAGAAACAGCATCTGTCACCCAATGTATTTCATGAGGTGCTCGATTTCATGCCGGTCCCAGAAGACAAGGTCAGGACAGGAGACCAACCGCTCCATTAAAGGACCATCTGAGAGGAAAGGTTTGGCGAGGGTTGTCTGTGTTGCAGTTCGAGGTACAATTGAGGTGGTGGGGAATTGTGTTCAGGTGGTCAGTAATTTACCAGGAATGTACAGTCCTACCAGCCTGGGGAATGTTCTGTCTGCCCATCGGAGTTGTTTCCCACTGAGAGAAAACTAAATGCCTTTGGAAAAGAATTGTGTGTCATATGTTTAAAACAAAATACCAGGGGTTGAATATCAGGAGTCAAGAGTGTTTCATTGTCATGTGAACCAGCAATGGAACAATGCCATTTTTAATTGCTGTAGCTTTACAGGCCCATTAATACAATAACACACGGATAAATATATAATAATCAATGATTCCATGAAATGATAAGTAACACTAGGTAACCATAACAGTGCAATATTGAAGTCCGTACTCTGGGCGGGGCAGAGAATCTTCTTGTGACTGCTTACTGTGTCAGCTCGAACCAGGAAACGCAAAGGAAATTGTGGGCCTGGGGAAAAGGAACTAAGTGATTCAGAGGGTGTGAAGTTTCACTCCTGCAACGTTGGGATTTCCACTATTACAAATGCTTTGATTGTTGTGACCTTTACTTTGAACCATTCCTTGCGTTGGTGGCATTGTTTCTTGAGTGTGCGGGATTAGGTAGGTTGCAAGTCGTGTCTTAGTCTAGTTTAGACACAAAATGCTGGAGTAACTCAGCGGGACAGGCAGCATCACTGGGCTGAGCATGGGTGTCTCCAGGGTTGGAGGACGCCAGTGCGTGACTTTGTTTAACGTGGGGAGACTGGTGCACAGACAGCCACCACATGGTCCTTGACAGATCTGGGCCAGGATCCAGTGGCATGGAGTCCAAGATGACCGGAGACCCTTTTCTGCTGCAGCCTTCATCCATCTGCCTTCCCAGCCGTGGTGACGCTCCACTAAGGTCAGCCATCGTCCTCCGCTTGTTCCACTGTTGAGGTCTTGGTCAGATTGCTCTTTGTCAGAGACCTTCCCCTCGACCTTACCTCCATGGGTGGCCCTACCAGGAGCATAGCTCCGGACGGCATCGCTCTCAGGATCTCAGAACCACACAAGCTTCTCCACCACGACAAGGTAACAATCCACGTAGCGATGATGTACGAAAGACGCTGTTTCAGTTGATCCCCCATCCTAAACCTTTGGATCTGCCCCTTGCTGTGAGCTGACAATCTGCTGGCTTCTTCCACACAACCACTGATGCCCCAACTTCCATTTGTGGCATGCGGCAGTGACTTGGGGCTTCTAGTTATTTTTGTATCCCCTAGATAATTACCAGGTGTAATCCAGGCTCCACAACCCTCCGGGATGGAGAATTGCAGAGATTCACTGCCGTCTGTGAAATAAAGCTCCTGTGCATCTTGGTCTTAAATAATCATCATATAACCATATAACAATTACAGCAAGGAAACAGGCCATCTCGGCCCTTCTAGTCCATGCCGAACACTTACTCTTACCTAGTCCCATCTACCTGCACTCAGATCATAACCCTCCATTCCTTTCCCGTCCATATACCTGTCCAATTTATTTTTAAATGATAAAATCGAACCTGCCTCCACCACTTCCACTGGAAGCTCATTCCACACAGCTACCCTCTCTGAGTAAAGAAGTTCCCCCTCATGTTACCCCTAAACCTTTGTCCCATAATTCTCAAATCATGTCCTCTTGTTTGAATCTTCCCTACTCTCAACGGATAATGCTTATCCACGTCAACTCTGTCTATCCTTTATTAACAATAAAGAGCGTTTAATTGTTATACCTGTCGACAGTGGAACTGTGAAATTCTTACTTGCAGCACCATAACTGGCCTGTGAACACAATAATCGTTGATGTACAATAAACAGAAAAATTCAATAAATTAGTCTCCAATACTAGTGCACAAAAGTCCTTAGTGTAACCAAAGACAGTCCACAATTAGTTCAGTTAGTTTGTGTAGCTGGGAAGGAGCTATTCTTGAACCTGGTGGTCATGGTTGTCAGACTCCTTTTCTATATTTTCTTCCCGAGGGTAGGAGCAAAATGAGAGCTTGGCCAATGTAATTTTGTAATCTTATAATTGTATCCTCTGGTTTGGACTCTCCCATGAATGGAAAGAGGTTTATGCTATTAAGTCTCCTTAGGATTTGGCATTTCAATAAGATCAACCCTTATTCTTCTAAACTTCAGTGAATACCCAATCTAACTTCCTTAAACAGACTGAAGCCTTCTTCAGTCCCGAAAAAGGGTCTTGACCGAAACGGCACCAATTCCTTCTCTCCAGCGATGCTGCCTGTCCCCGCTGAGTTATTCCAGCATTTTGTGTTTTCCATAAACATGTAATAGACACAAAAAGCTATCTGAAGAAGGGTCTCGACCCGAAACATCAGCTATTCCTTTTCTCCAGAAATGCTATCTGACCTGCTGAGTCGCTCCAGGGTTTTGTGTCTATCTTCCTACACATTCCTTAAACATATGATGAGATGCCGCACTCATTCAAGAATGAATGCAGTAAATCTCAGGAATGTGTCTAATGCTTGAACTTCCTTTCTTATATAAGTGGATCAAAACAAGGTTCAGTTCTCTAGCTGTGGCCACACCTGCACCCTTTGTGCAATTCTATTAATGAACAGACTGATTTGTGCTTTAATAATTTGTCACACCTACATGCCTACTTTCTGTCATTCGTAGACAAAAATAACCTCCATTCCTCTGTACTCCACTCATTTGGAGCTCTCCATTGAAGCGATGGTCTGCCGTTTGATTTCAGTTGTTAAAGAGTACAACCTTGCATTTTTTACACAATGTTCTCTCAATCCTGTGGCAGAGACCAAATAGCGCAGCCTGTCCTTGTTGTATAATTAGATAAGTGGCAGAAGAATCGGAAGGGGAGTTGGGGAACACACGGATAACAGAGTTGCAGCTCCATTGGAACATATAAGATTATTAAGGGCTTGGACACACTAGAGGCAGGAAACATGTTCCCGATGTTTGGGGAGTCCAGAACCAGGGGCCACAGTTTAAGAATAAGGAGTAAGCCATTTAGATCAGACGAGGAAACACTTTTTCTCACAGAGAGTGGTGAGTCTGTGGAATTCTCTGCCTCAGAGGGCGGTGGAGGCACATTCTCTGGTTGCTTTCAAGAGAGAGCTAGATAGGGCTCTTAAAAATAATGGAGTCAGGGGATGTGGGGAGAAGGCAGGAACGGGGGATCAGCCCCATGATCACATTGAATGGCGGTGCTGGCTCGAAGGGCCAAATGGCCTACTCCTGCACCTATTGTCTATTGTCTATTAACTTGGGGGCATTGGTTTGGTATTTTAGCACTATTATCGCTTGTTTGTTTGCTTTTATGTTTGTGTGTGTGTGTGTGTGTGTATATGTATGTATGTGTGTATATATATATATATATATATATCAGAAAGAACGGCAGATGCTGGTTTAAATCGAAGGTAGACACAAAATGCTGAAGTAATTCAGCGGGTGAGGCAGCATCTATGGAGAGAAGGAATTGGCGATATTTCGGGTCGAGACCCGTCTTCAGTTGTTGTTATTATTGCTTTAAGATTAGTACTAATTGACTGTTTTACACAAACAGTCTGTTGGAAGAACTCAACACAACATCTGTGGTGGTGGGATGGTGAGGGGCGCAGGAAGGAATTGTCCCGATTTTGGGTCGAAGCCCTGCACCAGGGCCAGCATCTGCAGTTCCTTGTGTCTCTTCTTTAAAACTGTGTTTATCTCCATACACGGGTGCCTCGCCTCGCCTGAGAATGTGGCAAGAACTGTTTAACTGCTGACAGTAAAAGAATGCTCTTTGCATTTCTGGGAAATGGATGAAGTTTGCATTGAAGTTTGAACATACTGAATTGACAGATGTGACAGCTCTTTTGTGCTTGCATCAGTTCTTGGAAGCAAAAAACATCTCCATCTCCTGAACTGTCAGACACAGACTGGTTTGGTCTTTCAATTAGCTCTGCCAAACACTACAATGCCTTTCTATTGAGCTGTTCGGGGGAAAAAAGATCTATTCATTATCTGTGTCGCAATGGCCCAGATCTTGTCATTCTCATTGGCTGTCTTGAATGGTTGGGAGATGAGAGGTGAGTGAGTGATTATGCCCTGAAGAAATGTTCCATTTTGGCTGCAAGATCGGCAGTACTGGCACCCGTGCCATCACAGCTCCAGACGAAGTTAATGCCAGACTTGCTGCCATTGCTCTCTGGCTCGCTACGGTTTAATGCAGGTCTGCCTGCCGGCTTGAGAACTCTCCACGTACTGTCCATCTGAGCAGATTCTGGGAAACTCCCTCAAAATATCTGCTGGAAATTACAACTGAAATTCAGTGTTTCTAAAGAGGTTTGTGATCACTGTCATTAGCATCACAGGACGTGGGGTGGCACAGTGGCGTAGCGGTAGAGTTCCTGCCTTGCAGCTCCAGAGGCCCGGGTTCAATCCTGACTACAGTCTGTACGGAGTTTGTAAATTCTCCCTGTGACTGCGTGGGTTTTCTCCTGGTGCTCTGGTTTCCTCCAACACTCTCAAGGCGTACAGGTTTGTAGGTAAATTGTGAGTTGCCCCTCGTGCGTAGGATAGTGCTGGTGTGCAGGGTGGCCGCTGGTTGGCATGGACCTGGTGGGCCAAAGGGCCTGTTTCCACTCTGTATCTCCAGAGTAAAGTCTAAGCTGATTGTAGTCAGCAGTTTACGGCAGCTTAGGGAAGGTAGGTATGTACAAGTTGCTGTGTCCTCAAGAGTTGGGTGTCCATTGATTTGAGATGCTGACCTTTCCACCGCAATAACAGTGACGGATACAACCCCATCTCCCTTTGCCTGCCATTGTTCTCCATCTCTGCGGAACTAAATACTGTTAATTAAGTACTAAGTACAATAGATTCTTTGGTTGCAGTGAATCAGTAACTTCCTGGAAAGTAACTTGACATGTGGAACAAAGGTGTGTTTATTCATACACGATGTTGTTGTTATGATGACTTGGATAGACTGGGTGAGTGGGCAAATGCATGGCAGTTGCAGTATAATGTGGATAAATGTGAGGTTATCCACTTTGGTGGCAAAAACAGGAAGGTAGACTATTATTTGAATGGTGACCGATTAGGAAAAGGGGAGATGCAGCGAGACCTGGGTGTCATGGTACACCAGTCATTGAAAGTAGGCATGCAGGTGCAGCAGGCTCTGAAGAAAGCGAATGGTATGTTGGCATTCATAGCAAAAGGATTTGAGTACAAGAGCAGGGAGGTTCTACTGCAGTTGTATAGGGTCTTGGTGAGGCCACACCTGGAGTATTGCATACATTTTTGGTCTCCTAATCTGAGGAAAGACATTCTTGCCATAGAGGAAGTACAGAGAAGGTTCACCAGACTGATTCCTGGGATGGCACGACTTCCATATGAAGAAAGACTGGATAGACTCGGCTTGTACTCGCTGGAATTTAGAAGATTGAGGGTTGATCTCATAGAGACTTACAAAATTCTTAAGGGGTTGGACAGGCTAGATGCAGGAAGATTGTTCCCGATGTTGGGGAAGTCCAGGACAAGGGGTCACAGTTTAAGGATAAGGGGGAAGTCTTTTAGGACCGAGATGAGAAAATCGTTTTTCACACAGAGAGTAGTGAATCTGTGGAATTCTCTGCCACAGAAGGTAGTTGAGGCCAGTTCGTTGGCAATATTTAAGAGGGAGTTGGATGTGGCCCTTGTGGCTGAAGGGATCAGAGGGTATGGAGAGAAGGCAGGTACAGGATATTGAGTTGGATGATCAGCCATGATCATATTGAATGGCGGTGCAGGCTCGGAGGGCCGAATGGCCTGCGCCTGCACCTAATTTCTATGTTTCTATGTTTAAGAAAGAACTGCAGATGCTGGTAAAATCGAAGGTATACACCAAATGCAAATGCTGGTGAGGCAACTCAGCAGGTGAGGCAGCATCTATGGAGAGAAGGAATTGGCGATATTTTGGGTCGAGACCCTTCTTCAGTTGTTGTTATTGTTGCTTTAAGATTAGTACTAACTGACAACACCCTTTTAGATAGCGAGATACCATCGACGGAATCATATAGACACACATGGGAAAATGAAATAAATCAATCCATAATGAAAGATGTATGGGACAAAAGTTTACAATACATACATCAATGCTCGCTAAACTCCAGACATGCTCTAATACAATTTAAAGTTTTACATAGATTACATTATTCCAAAGTTAAATTAAATAGAATCTTTCCACAAATATCGTCTACCTGCGATAAATGTCAACATCCAGAGGCTAATTTAACACATACCTTTGCAAATTGTATAAAAATTAAGAATTTCTGGACTGAGATTTTTAGAATAACTTCTGAAGTTATTAATACTAAACTGGATCCGGACCCAAAATTAATAATACTTGGAACATCAGAACAAAGTTTAACTCTTACAACAAGTCGAAAACATTTCCTAGAGTACAGTATAATAATTGGGAAGAAACTAATATTAAAATTTTGGAAGGGCCCTATATCCCCCACAACTAATATGTGGATTACGGAAATGTCGGAGACCCTACATCTGGAAAGAATCAGATTTGCCTTAATGGACAAACAAGAAGTTTTCGTTAGAATATGGTCTTCTTTCATTGATTACTTAAAAGGGTAGAATGGTTCGACAGGGAACCCTAACTGAAACTTGGATTTAGGAAAAGATGAAAAGTTATATTGTATATTCCTTGATCTTATCTCCTATGATGTATTAATAGTAAATTATTCCTTTCTTTATGATTTTCTTTTTCGATGTTGATTTTTATTTTATTTTTCTTACTGTTCTCTCTTTATAAAAAAAAACTATTAGAGTCAAAATGATACACTTGATAATATTAATAATGTTTGCTCGTTGAACATGAAATATTGCTATCATAACATATGTTTGCTAAATCACTGTCTAAATACTCTAATAAAAATATATATTCAAAAAAAAGATTAGTACTAACTGATTGTTTTACACTTAATTTACATTGTCATTTTCTTTTAATATCTGCTCCGTCAGTATTGTTATTGTGTGTGACTTGCCTTGGCTTGTTTGTGTGGTGGTTGACATGTACTCGATGGGCCGAAGGGTCTGTTTCCTAGCTTAATCTCAAAACTGGGGTGGGAGATTGAAACTTCACGTGGTCCACCCCGTTTCAACAAATGCAATCAACCTGGCGTGCACAAACAGAAGATCAAACGGAACAAGTTGTCTTTTGTCTTTAGGCTGTGCACGCCATACGCAAGAAGAAAAAGATCTCAAAACTAAACCAAAACTTGGCAGAACCACTGCTCTGCAGGATTTAAGTGGTTTACATTTCCAAGTCCAGTTGGTGGAAACTGCTGGAAGTGGGGATGCGCCTTGCCTACCACAGAACCTTGGCTGGCTGTTTTAATGAACATTTAATCGATGATGCGAGAGGAGCTCTGGATCTTGATGATGGAGGACCACTGCAAGTCTGGGCGCAACTTGGTGGGGAGCCTATTGGTTCCAAAGCACCTACTCCTCTGTGAGGCACAAGACTGCAGATGCTAGGAATCTTAAACAAAAAAAATAAACAGCCCCTCTGAATTCATCCAACACTTTGTTTTTTTGCCCACTGGCTGGTGTTTGAGCTGGTGAGAGTCGGGGTTTTTTTTTGTATGAAACAGCACGGAAACGGGTCCTGAAGCTGCACCGACCACTGTTACACTGGCAACATCCTACACTCTAGGGACAACTTTTACAATTTTTAACGGGGCCAATTAACCTACAAACCTGCACGTCTTTGGAATGGGGGAGGAAACTGGAGCACCCGGGGAAAACCCAGGCGGTCACGGGGAGAACGTGCAAACTCTGTACCGACAGCACACGTAGTCAGGATGAGGACCCGGGTCTCTGGCGTTGCAAGGCAGCTACTCTACTGCTGCGCCCCCGTGCTGCCCCAAGTTGCTCTGGCAGTTGCTGCCTGATAGCCTGGTTGAGTACCAGAAGTGTGTTTTGCATATGATGCACTGCAGTCACTGTGTGCCAGCTATGGGGGGGGAGGGGGAGGGGGGGGGGGGGGGGGGGGGGGGGGGGGGAGTGAATCATTATAATCAGCGGATGAGTACCTCAAGTGTTGTAGGGTAGTGGGATAGAATGCTTTTGAGAAGGGCTGGCAGTCCGTTGAGTCAGTGAGAGCTCGTGGTCGCTGGCCGTTGCTGCCTGCGATGTGGTGCGTCGACTGGCTGCCTGGGAAGGGGAGGTGTGAGAACACCTCTGGTGGTGTTGGCTCTGTCACCCCGTTATCCATCGTGTGAACTCGCTCACAGTTAAAAGTAGATAAAACCGTTGGACATTTAATGCTGGATTAAAGCAAATCTGTTTTCGCACGCAGATTCTGATGCCTTGGGCAGGTCATTTTGGGTGTTGTGCAAGAGGAGTTGCCTGTTTTCTCAGAAATATGTGAAAAAATCACTTTCTTTCGATTTATGCGGGGGGTAGCCTGCATAAATGGAAATTGCTCTGGAATATGGTTTGGGACGGTAAAGTGCTTTACTTCTAAAGGTTGTTACTTTGCTCTATTCAATAACTTTGCTTTACCTCTTCACCAGGAGGACGCAGTCACTACACGGGCCAAGCCCAGCCACGAAGTTTGGACCAAAAGCTTGCATGGTGCAGAACCCAAAGGCTGTGATGTAAGTAGCTTGTTTATAACCATTTCATCTGAAGGATATCTGCACAGCTCGCTTTCTTTTCCTTAAAGCAGGATTCTAAACTACACTCACAACTACAATAGGTTTTCCAGATGAAACTTCATCAGTTTTTTGTTTTTTTTCGCCGGCAGGTTTCCAATGTATCTATTTTCTGCTGAATCCTTCGACAGCCTTCCTCGCTACCCGCATTAATACTAATCCTGTTTAGTAAGTGTGTCAGGGGTAAATGGGGAGAAGGCAGGAGAATGGAGTTGGGAGGGAAAGATAGATTAGCCGTGATTGAATGGCGGAGAGACTTGATGGGCCGAATGGCCAAATTTCGCTCCTAGAACTTATAAATTTATCTCTGCCAGTTGTATTGTCTGCAAACCCACTTTGAAAACGGACCATTTCCATCACCAAAAGAGGTGCCAGCACTGATCCTTGCGGAAATCCAATGGTCATAGATCGTTGCTGAGAAAAATACTCCGCCACCATTACCCTCTGACTTCTATGACCAACTCAGTTGTATCCAATTGTATACAACTCGCCACTGATCCCATGGGCCTACCATGAGGGACCTTGTACAATAGAAAGTGACCATTTGGCTCATCGTGCCTATGTAGGCTCACATTACAGACCCATGCCTTCACTAATATGCCCTGTAGTTTACTTCTTCCCCACGGCCAGCATGTATATCACTAGGGGCAATTTATAGTCCATTAACTGGCAACCCAGACTTCTTTGGGATGTGGGGATGAAATTGGGAGAAACAGCAGTCACAGGGAGAAAGTAAAAAGTCCACGTAGACAGCATCCGAGGTCAGGTCAGGACTGGCCGCAGATTGCTGGAGCTGTGAGGCGGTAGTTTGACCAGTTGGTAGTTTGACCGGAATGTTCAGGAGTTCAGTTCTGTGCGGTTAACTCCCATCGTTCTTCAGCTTCCTGATTGTGGGAGTGAATAATCCACGGGTCACAGAATCCTGTTGATATAAACAGGATTGTGGGTCCTCGTCCTTCCTCTTCCAAAGTCCACAATCAGTTCATTGGTTTTACTGATATTGAGAGCCGGCACCATGTGGTCAATCGGTCGATCGCACTTCTATACTGTAGTTGTATAGGGTTTTGGTGAGACCACACCTGGAGTATTGGTCTCCAAATCTGAGGAAAGACATTCTTGCCATAGAGGGGGTTCAGAAAAGGTTCACCAGACCAAGTGTTCCAATGCGGAGTGGAGAACCAGCGAAATTGCATCTTCCGTTGACCTGTTGTGACAGTAGGCAAACTGTTGTGTTTGTCTTGTATTATGGTGGTGGGTTCTGTTTTTTAATTTGATTTGATTTTACTGTCATTGTGCAGAGTACAAGTACAGAGACGACGAAATGTTTTTTTCACCATACACCCATACGAATAAAAATATATTAAAAATAAATAAATAAAACAAAAAATAAAATAAAAACAAGAACACAGAACACGATAGTCTCTAGCACAAACATCCCCACACAGCGATATCGAAGTTTCTCACTGTGAGGGAAGGCACCAAAGTACAGTCAACCTCCTCTTTGATGTTCTTTGATGTTCACCCGTGGTCGGGGCCTCCCGAGTCCCCCGCAGTCGCCGTTACGGGCGGCCCGATGTCCAGGCCCCCTCGCCGGGATGATGGAATTCCGACGTCAGTACGGAATAACATCCTCAGCGGCTTGGACCTCCGAATCGGCCACTTCCTACTGGAGTCAGCGGCTCCTGGAGTCCACAGGCCGAGCTGGGCGGAGATTCAACGCTGGCGGCCCTCGGCAATGGGTCCGCGATGTTGGTCAGCGCCGCAGACCACAGCTCCGCGATGTTGATGCATCAGGCCCAACACTCCGGAGCTTCAAACGCCGATCCCGGGTGAGGCATCGCCCGCTCCGCGATGTATCCAGCGCTGCGCCGCCGCTGCTGATGCTCTGGTCCGGTCCCCAGCAGGGAAAGGCCGCGCCAATCCAGTTGGTAGGCCACGGGGGGGGGGGGGGGGGCGAGGACGCGACTCGGAGAATAGGAAATACTTCAAAAAAGTATTAGGTGCCTATGGATGGTTTCGTCCTCGGACCACAGACTGTTTGAATTGGCAGAAATACTTCTTCCTCATTAACAATCAGTACGGGAGCACCTCAAGGCTGCGTGCTCAGCCCCCTGCTCTACTCTATACTCATGACTGTGTAGCCGGACATAGTGCGAAACTCCATCTTCAAGTTCGCCGGCGTCACCACCGTTGTGGTTCTTGCTGTGGTAGGAGTTGATATCCACCATAACCAACCTCTCAAAACACTTCATCACCACCGACGTTAGTGCCACTGGTGGATAGTTGTTGGGGCACCTCACCTTATTCTTCTTGGGCACGGTATTATTGATGCCCTCTTAAAGCAGGTGGGAACCTCAGACCCCAGTAGTGAGAGGTTGAAAATGTCTGCAAAAACACCAGCCAGTTGGCCTGCACAAATTTTGAGAACTCGGCCTGGTATGCCATCAGATCCAGGCGCTTTCCGAGGGTCGGAGGCTCGGTGGTCTCGTAGAACGCATTGAGCTCGTCAGGGAGTGATGCTTTGCTGTCATGTGAGCTGCCTCCTGATTTTGCCTTGTAGGAGGTGATGGAATTCAAACCCTGCCTCAGTTGCCGAACATCCGCCCCATCCTCCAGCTTTGAGCGGAAGTCCCTTTTGGCCTTTTTGATGGCCTTGTCAAAGTCTTATCAGGACTTCTTATAGACCTCTGCGTCACCAGACCTGAATGCCCGGGATCTGGTCCTCAGAAGAATGAGGATCTCCTGGTTTATCCAAGACTTCTAGTTAGGAAACACTCAGAAGGTTTCTGTAGGAACACAGTCCTCCACACATTTCCTTATCAAGTCTGTAACGACTGTGGTGTATTCATTCAGGTCTGTTGTCCAGTCTACTGACTCCAAGCAGTCCCGAGGGCGAGGGATAGAGCGATAGGCATCCTTGACGGTTGTATTGCAGTGGTCAAGGGTGTTTAATCCACTGGTGCTGCACGCGACATGTTGGTGGTAGTTTGGGAGGTTTTTTTTCAGGTTGGCTTTGTTGAAGTCCCCAGCTATGGTGGTAAACGCGTCGCGTTACGCTATCTGGTGCTTGTTGACCACGCCGTGCAGCTCCACCAATGCTAGACGGATGTCTGCCTGGGGTGGGATGTAGACCGCGGTCAGGATGATGGAGGTGAATTCCCTCGGGAGGTAGAAGGGGCGGCACTTCACCGTCAGATGTTCCAGGTGCGGCGAGCACTGCCACGTCTGAGCACCACGAAGAGTTGGCCAAAGGTCTCTCCCTTTCCCAGATGCACGGGTACGGTCCGTACGATGGATGGAGAAACCTTCAGGCTGGACGGCTGAGTTTGGGGAGTCGGGTGTGAGCCATGGCTCTGTGAAACAGAACACAGAGCACACTCTCAGCTCCCTTTAGTAAAGCTGCCTTGACCTTATTTTCCAGTGATTATACATTGGCTAGTAGGATGGTAGGGAGAGGGGGTCGTAGTCCCCTGCGCTTCAGTCTGACTTGTAGTCCTGCCCGCCGGCCACGTTTCCGGACACAATGGAGACCTCCCCTGTGTTTCCAGGTACAGTACTTACTGTTCCTGCGATGGTGGGGGATTCCCCTGCGATCACGAATTCCCTAATGGGCCTGTCCCACTTGCACGACTTTTTCGGTATTAGGTCGGCGAAAATGTTCAACATGTTGAAAATTCAGCGGCGACCAGAAAGACGCTACGACTCTTTGGGCGACTGAAGAGACGACTCGTGACCATACAGGCGACACCCTGGTGACATGTCGCGGGGTGAAGCCTGTATGGTCGTGAGTAGTCGCCCAAAGAGTCGTACCTTGTTCTGGTCGCCGCTGGATTTTCAACATGTTGAAAATTTTCGGTGACCTGTAACGACCTATGACGGGTGCCGGCAGTCGCCGAAAAAGTCACGTAAGTGGGACAGGCCCATTACAGTCGACAGCTCCGTTGCTGCCGGTAGATCGCAATAGCGCTAATGCGTTTAAATGCATTAGCAGCTTGTCACTTGCATCGCTGGTTTCTGCTGTTTCTTTTATACAGTTAAGCGGAGAACAACTATATTTGATGATTTTCTGCTGGGCTGCTGGCAACATGTCGCCACAGACAGGCGCCAGGGTAATCGCTGGTTGGCATAGACTCTGTGGGCCGAAGGGCCTGTTACTGGTTGTGACTAAAATCTAATGGAAACTCTTCAAAACAGTGGGAGATATGAAGAATTTAACACTAAAATTGTGGTTCAATTAGAGGCCAATAAATTGTTATAAATAATTTAAGTACAACATTAATTCTGATTTAACTGGAATATTTGTTAATTGTAAGCTGCTTTTGTGCCTGTATCTGGATTGACAACCTGTTCCATTTATCCACCATCTGTTGTTTCGCACTGAGCCATTTGATTGGCCTTTAATGTTAAGCTTGAATGTTAAGTTGGAGCATATTTAGTGCTGAAAGCTATTGTAAAGTTAAGCAGCCAATTTGCTCTTGGGAAGGCCCCACAAACAACAAATGATATCAGGTTCACTGTCGTTAGTTTGGAGAAGTGACCATAAGTTAGGGAGATACTTGGTTTGGGAACACAAAATGCTGGAGTAACTCAGCGGGACAGGCAGCATCTCATGACGTTTCGGGTCAAGACCCTACTTCAGACTCTTCTTCAGGGTTTCGACCCAAAACATTGCCCATTCCTTCTCTCCAAAGATGCTGCCTCACCCGCTGAGTTTCTCCAGCATTTTGTGTTCCCAAACCAAGCTGTGATACAACCCGACAGTATGCTTTCTATGGTGTAGAAGTTCGTAAGAGTCACTGGAGACATGCCAAATTTCCTCGGGAAGTAGAGGTGTTAGTGAGCCACCTTGGCTGTTGCATCAATATGGTTGCTTCTTGACAGATCCCAAGGTAACTTAAAGCTTTCCACTTTTTCAATTTCTGGTTGATTCTGATTGGGGCACGACACTTCCTGAAATCAATAACTAGCACCTTTGTCTTGCTGACACTAAGGGGAAGGTTATTGTGCTGACACCATGTCACTAAGTTCTCTATTTCCTCCCTGTACTCTGTCTCATCATTATTTGTGATCCGGCCCATTTTGTGGTATCATCTGCAAACGTGCACATGGAGCTAGAGCAGAACTTGGCCGCACAGTCGTGAGTATACAGGGAATTTAAGATGGGGCTGAGAAGGCCCCAGTGTTGATAATTATTGCGGAGAAGGTGTCACGTCCTCACTGGTAGGCGTCTGTTGAGGATCCCGTGGCAGAGGGGGTAGCTGATTCCTGGGTTCTGAGGTTTGGAAATGAGTTTGGATGAGATGATGTTGTTGAATACTGAGCAACAGTCAATAAGCAGGAGCCTGACGTTGAGCACTTGTTGTCCAGGTGTTCCAGAGATGAGGCTAGGGGCAGGGAGATGTCGCCCGCTGTGGTCCTGTTGTGACAGTAAGTAAACTGCAGTAACTCCAGGCTGGCTGGGAGGCTGGGGTTAATGTGTACCTTCACCAGTCTCCAAGCACCCACCTCATGGAGGTGGATGTCAGAGCCACTGGACTGTCGTCTTGTGGCACCTGGATGATAATGGTCTTTTTTGAACCAGGTGGGGGCCACAGAATGGAGAAGTGATTGGTTTAAGATGCCTGTGAATACCTCTGCCAGCTGATCTGCGCAGGTCTTGAGGACATGCCCAGAGACTCCATTCGGACCAGCTGCTTTCTGTAGATTTGATCTGTGTGATAGGTCAGTGTCCCCACCACACGATGTTGTCATCTTGCTGTGCCATTAATCTCTCCGGCACTTCTTCCTCACTGATACACATTTCCACTGGTTCCTGGTTCCCCAGCATTCCTGGAAAGTCACTTACGTGCTCTTTTGTGACGAAGGAAATGAAGGATTTATTTAATTTGTTCTATCACTTCCTTCTCATGTTATTTCTCTTGGGTAACTACAGGAGCACAAAGGCAGAGCGAGCTAAAGTGAACTGGCAACCTGCGTTAAAACTTCAATCTGTTGAGGTCTTTTAAGAAGACTTTTAACACTACTTAAAGTAAGATGCATGCCAATGAGAAAGAAAGGTTTACCAGAGTGAGAAGTTTGGGTGGGAAGTGGGAAAGTTCCAAGGGTGGGGTGCTTAACTAAGGAAGTGCAGACTTACTGCGTACACTTGTCCAAAGACAGGTGGCAGGTCAGAAGTTGGGCAGAATATTTAAAAATGCAAAGAATTATTAAAAGAATACCTTGAAATGGAGCAAGAGACAAAGCCAGTCAAAATTCAACAAACAGATAGAAATTGATGTTGCTATTTTAAGGAAGAAAGAATCTCAAAATAACTTGGGGTCCTGTTACAGAAGACATTTCTTTTCCTCTTTTGGTGGAGTCTATAGCAAGGAATTGCTGTTTTTAAAAAATAAAGGGTTCTCTATTTATGACACATGAGAAGGCATTTTGTTTCTTCTTCAGTGTGATCAGTCTTTGAAACTCTCCACTCCACCATCCTTGATTTTTAAAGCAGAGATGGATAGATTCTTGATGAGCAAGGAGTGAAGGATTAACAGGGCGGATTAGGGTGGGGAGATGAGGTCACAGTAGGGTCAGCCATGATGTTTAGTGGTGGAGCTGGCTGCAGAGACTGCTTCCTGCTCCAACCTTTCTTTCCTATGTATGACTATCTGTCTGACCAGCATGACTCTGGGCAAAGAATAGAAACTTGCAAAATTACCCCCTTTAAATTTGTCTACTCGATAATCATGTGTGTTTGGGTCTCATTGCTTTGCATCCATCTGTTTCATGACCCATTTATTCACATTTAAGATGGTGCGCACTGTCTGTTGTTTACACTAGAATTCCCTGTGTTTTCAACCTGTTTCCATTTAGTTTAGTTTAGAGATACAGCGCGAAAACAGGCCCTTCGGCCCACTGAGTCCGACTCGACCGGCAATCCCCGCACATTAACTTTACTCTACACACACTAGGGACAATTTTCACTTACACCGCGCCAATTAACCTACAAATCTGTGCGTCTTTGGAGCATGGGAGGAAAGCGAAGATCTCGGAGTAAACCCACGCGGTCACGGGGAGAACGTATAAACTCCATACAGACAGCACCCGTAGTCGGGATCGAACCTGGGTGTCTGGCACTGTAAGGCACTGGCGCCACTGTGCCGCCCTAATGAGCCCGATTAGCCCGGGGTAGCCACAAGTCCGTGTGCCTGGTATACCTACTCAAGGAGGCTTTGGGAACATCCCCTTATCCAACTGGGAATCTCTTGCTGTAGCAGAGTACGGAGGGGAGGGTAGGATCTGGTGTCTGGTTTTGGATGACAGTGCCATACACAACTTTTTTTTGAAGCTGTTGAATCTGAAAGACTGCAATCTGTGTAGATGGAAGTATCTTTTCTAACTTTAGATAGAGATCAACTGTAGAAGGGGCTGGACTCCAAACATCACCCATTCCTTCTATCCAGAGATGCAGTGTGTCTATCATCCGTACTAAAATTGCTTGATAATGGCCAGTGTGACTTTTGCCTTCATTGTCACTGCACTGAGTAGCAATGGAAAGCCGAGTATTTTGTTCTTCAGACAATGCTATCCAGCTACAAAGGGCACTCGCCGACCTACACAATGAGTGACTTAGTAAACGCACACTTGCGTAAACGATTCTGTACTCGGTCCCCGAGTGCAATCGAGGCAGTTTGTAATTTTCACAGCATTGTACGATCACTCAAGTTTACATCGGACACAAGCCGGCAATGGCAGCAGTGCTTACCCATGGCATGGTGGCGCAGCGGTAGAGTGGCTGCCTTACAGGGCTTTCAGCGCCCTGAGACCTGGGTTTGATCGTCTGTAATGCGGGTGCTGTCTGTAATGAGTTTATACGTTCTCCCCGTGACCGGGTGGGTTTTTCCATGAGATCTTTGCTTCCCTTTCCCACATTCTAAAGACGTACAGGTTCGTAGCTTAGTTGGCTTTCTATAAATTTAAGTTGTCCCTAGTGTGTGTAGGATAGTGTAAGTGTGCGGTGATCGCTGGTTGGCGCAGCCCTGTTTCCGCGCTGTATCACTAAACTAAGCTAAAAGGCCGTGCGCTGCAGAAAGTCCCCCAGACTCAGCTGGATGCCGCTAATAACTTACTCTTAGTAAGTTATTTCATGCAAGGGATCGGGGTGGTGATTCCGTCGTGTAAAATCTGACTTGCGTAATGGTTTCAAGGAACGTAACCCCTGTGTATTGTGTGTGTGTGTGTGTGTGTGGGGGGTGGGGGGGGGGGGGGGGGGTGCCTTTTAATAAAATAGCCTCTAAATACAGTGGGCAAAATGTGGGAAAGGTTGACTTTCATTGGCATTTGTACTTTGGTTACTCCCTGTACTGGGAAGGTTTTGGTGATGAAAGGGGCTGGCAGATGCCCTGCCTGCCCAGTATCAGAGCAAGTAAACCAGAAATTTGCAGAGGGGCAATGTGACGGGGAAAAGTCCACACTGACAAAATGAGCAATCAATTTATGTTCAACAAGAAGAGCCTCGACCCGAAACGTTACCCATTCCTTCTCTCCAGAGATGATGCCTGCCCCACCGAGTTAATCCAGCATTTTGTGTCTATCAACCATTTTGCTCCTCCTGATTCGGAAATCCTTTAAAAATGTAAACAACATATACATTTTGTAATTGGACCTGCCAAAAATTCAAGAAGTTTGCGAGAAAACAAAACTACTTGTTGTTGAAGAGTAATAGAGTTGAGAATACAACATGGAAACTGCCCCTTCAGCCCAACTCATCCACACCGACCATCATCTCTATCTGAGCTAGTCCCATCTGCCTGCATTTGGCCCATAATCCTCCAAACCTTTCTCTATCCGTGACAGGACATGGCATATTAACATTCCATGTGTGGACATGTGAATAGGGTTTAATGTTTGGATGGTGTTTTGTGAACCACTGATGCTGTCAGACCGGTCCTGCACATCACCAAATCTCTTGCTCTCCATTATATAACAAAACAATACACCTGGATATACTCAGCAATATCAAGTGATCTCACGACCACAAAGCATGTTCTCATGTTGCATGATAGCCCATATCCAGAATTGATATCCAGCAACAAATTCCTAGTGGCTCCACGCCTTGCAAACCAAAGACTTTTTGAAGAGTTATGTCCAGTGACGTCACACCTTAGCACAAACAAATCAGGGCATGAGTGAGAAACACGATATTGAGACAAGTGATCATAAGTTTGGAATAAAGGAGTGTCACACAGGAAGTGAGAAGGACAGAAGCGTTTAGTTTAGTTTAGAGATAGGGTACGGAAACGGCCCGTTCAGTCCACACCGACCATTGATCACCCATTCACACTAGTTAAGTTCTATGTTATCCCACATACTCATCCACTCGCCACACACTAGCCTACTAGACAATTATCCTACAAACCCGCATATCTTTGGGATGTGGGCGGAAACCGGAGCACGTGGAAGAAACCCACGCGGTCACGGAAAACGTGCAAACTCCACGTGGACAGCCCCCGAGGTGAGGATCGAACCCGGGTCTCTGGTGCTGTGAGGCAGCATCTCTATCTGCTGCGCCGCTGTGCCGTCTTAGGAAAGGAATTTGAGACTACAAACCTTTGGCGTGTGGGAGGAAACCAGAAATCCCAGAAGAAAATCCATGCAGGTCATGGGGAGAACGTACAAACCCATAGGTAGGGTGACTGGCGCTGTAAGGAAGCAACTCTACCGCTGTGCCCCCGTGCCGTCTATTATTAGCTTCAATTTTTAGATCTGCAGCGGTAGAAGCAGAGTCTTCGGCACATAGTCCATGTCGTCCATCAATCAACAGTTGACACAGGGTCTGAAGAAGGTTCTCGATCCGAAACTTCACCCATTCCTTCTCTGCAGAGAAGCTGCCGGTCCCTAGCATTTTGTGTCTGTCTTCGGTGTAAACCAGCATCTGCAGCTCATTCCTACACACCAGTCAACACTAGTTCTGTTAACCCATTTTCTCATCCATTCCCTATGCACAAGGGGCATTTTCCACACTGTATCTTTCAAGCAATCAGTCAGTCACAAAAAGTGTAATCTTATATCAGCAAGTTAATCACAGACGTACACAGCACTTTGGATCGGATCCAACTCAAGTGTGCAGTCGGACAAGGAAGACAAATCGAAGTGGAAGGGAAGGAACTTGACAAAAAGTGGAATTCAGCATAATCGTAGTTGCCATGCAGCACAGCATCTAGAACTCAGTGCCTGGAGCCTGTGGTGAAGGTTGGAAATCCTCCAATTTATAGAAAAATATTGGGCGAGTTCTTTTCAATGTTGAATCCACCATGGAAATGGCCCAAGAGTTGGGCGTGGGATTAACGAAAGTAAGGAGGCTACTGTTAGACAACATCTCAACCTTCAACACCACAATGCAGAATAAACCCATTGCTGAACCCCTGGACCTTGCCTTAGGTCTCCATCTGCAACCGGCTTCTAGACTTCCTGGCCGGCAGAACCCAGTCTGTTAGTATGTAGAAACCAGGAACTGCAAACGCTGGTTTACATAAAGACAGAGAGAGAAAGTGCCAGAGTAACTCCGTGGGTCAGGCAGCATTGGAAAACATTGGTAGGCGAAGTTTCAGGTTGGGAGCATGCAGGTACAGCAGTCAGTGAAGAAAGCGAATGGCCTTTAGAGGAGTTGAGTACAGGAGGAAAGAGGTCCTTCTGCAGTTGTATAGGTCCCTAGTGAGACCACACATGGAGTATTGTGTGCAGTTTTGGTCCCCTAATTTGAGGAAGGACATTCTTGCTATTGAGGGAGTGCAGCGTAGGTTTACAAGGTTAATTCCCGGGATGGCGGGACTGTCATATGCTGAGTGGCAAAAACAGGAAGGTAGCACTTTGGTGGCAAAAACAGGAAAGTAGACTATTATCTGAATGGTGTCCGATTAGGAAAAGGGGAGATGCAGCGAGACCTGGGTGTCATGGTACACCAGTCATTGAAAGTAGGCATACAGGTGCAGCAGGCTGTGGAGAAAGCGAATGGTATGTTAGCATTCATAGCAAAAGGTTTCGAGTACAAGAGTAGTGAGGTTCTACTGCAGTTGTATAGGGTCTTGGTGAGGCCACACCTGGAGTATTGCGT